>VDFB02373365.1:177024717-177043867 GCA_007258455.2 Sequoia sempervirens | reverse complement strand
GCTCCATGAAATGATGTTGATGATAGGTCATAATGTAAAGTGAGAGGAACATTTTGGTGTAATGGATTATGGGGGATGTTATGTTCCAAGGTGGTGTTTGCATCCAAGTTTTGGTTATTTACAAGGGGACGTGATTGAATTTTATTGAGGAATGTGTTTCCCTTGTTGACATTTGGTTGAGTTGGAGCAATCGATGTCGTGATTTTTGGAATGTTTTGCGTGATGTTTTGGGATGGAGGTGTAGATGAAATGGGGATGGTGGATGATATTGGTGGAAAAGATGTCTCTACTATAGTGGTCACATCAAAATCCGAAGGCAACTTGGCCCCTTGTTTTGCTAGTTCAAGCATGTACAACAAAGGGTTGAGTCTCATCATGATGTTGATGATTCTATGGTTGTCCGGATTTTGGAGCATTTCGGCTATTTCTTCGCGAGACATTCCAAAGGTGAGGTCCTCCCCTTGACTTTCTTCTTGTGGGTTTTGTGATGATGAGGGGACCAATGGATTGCTTGATTCTGCGAGATTCATTTCTGCGTTTGTTTGGCTAAGGTCACTTGAAGCGGGAGTTTCTTTGTGGGCTTCCATACTCTTCTTGTATTGAGATCTCGTTTGAACCATAAAACAAGGATCAATCTTCGAGAATATGGGAGATGAATCTCTTGATTCCTTGGATTTAATCTCTATTTTATGTCCCAAAGTGAAAGTTTTTAGGATGCCTTTTAGGATCAAACGTGATGATGATATGATGGTGATGTTTAAAGATGGATGTTATGGAGGTTTTTGGCTTTTGACAAATCTTGAATGAAATGCTAGGACTTTGGATCTTTGATTGGTTTGATTTTTTGGATTTTGAGATTTTGTCCTTGATCTTGATTTGGATTTTTATTTTGGATTTTGAACAAAAAGACCCTAAGATGTTTGATAATGATCTAAAGGATAGTTGTGTTCAAAAGATGATGATTTGGATATGTGTGAGGAGAAGGATGCATCTACCCACACCTACCCAAACAAAATGATTGTTTCACTAAGTATATGGAGAAGGATTCATCTACATACACTAAGCTAGACAAGATGATTTTGGATGACTTTGACTAAAGATATGCAAAAGGATGCATTCACACACTCCTAACCAAAGGTGTTTTGATAAATGTTTTCAGGGACTCTGTCTCAATGATTTTGGTGTTTGCTTTGATTTTGTCATAAAAGCCTAGTATTTCAAGGATGATTTGCCTTTTCAAAGATGATTTGTGAGATGGATTTTGATGTTTTGAAAGATGGATGAAAGAGGTTTGATTTGTTTTGATCCCTAGATGAACCTAAAAAGACCACTTTGTTTTCCTAGACCTAGGTATTGAAGAGCATGCATATGCTTCCTAAAGACCTTTGTAGCCAAGAAATGATTTGAACATTTTGTATTTCCAATCAATGATTTGTGCTTTTGGGATTTGGAGTCTTCAACACACATGAAAGTTCATTTTGCTTAGTCTTTGCTTAATGGATCTATTTTACCAAAAACACTCTCTTTGATTAAAGTTTCAAACTAAGATGTACCAATGTCTTAATTTCAAACCCCAGCCAAGATATTTTATGTGGAAATTCAATGAACTTAAGGCAAGGGTTTTCCTATTGTTTACTCAAGAAGACAAATTGAGATATAATCCAATGCTTAGGAACCCTATGAACGCGGAATCCATTGTGGAAAGTAACATAAGCGGATTGAGTCAATGATATTTGTCTTGTGCAGGGTTTGAAATTTTGAGAATCATGTTGAATGTTTGTTTGCAAAATGTTTTCAATACACACTCATGTTTTCAAACAAAGAATAATTACAAGCCCTATGGATGTAAGACAATATTTGTTGATTCTAATTGGATAAGTCCGGGCCACGCTTATCTCTAGCAGATGGTTAGATGCTTGACCCAACTGGCTCCCCTCCATGACTCATTAACGTCAATTGGGGCAGTCAAGCATCAACACCCATGAAACTCCCATGGCATGTTTTCCATCTCTACTAGAAGACCAAGAGTGTGGGTGGTTTCGTAATGACCGTTTGCACCAACAAATAGATTAAGGATTTTGGCAAATTCTAGCACATGGGTTCTAGTAAGGACTTTCCGTTCGTGGAGATTGACCCATACGGCAAGAGTCCCCTTTCGGATCCATCCTTGTCGAGCCAACCGCGTGATTATGGCATTTAACCAAAACCCTCATTTATATCCCGGCTGGAAATACTCTTTGGCTTTAGAGTGTTACCGGTTGAGTCGCCGCTTGGGTGAGTACTTTTTCCCCAAGGCGGCCCTAAGATAAACAAAAGCAAGCAAAACACAACGTAACTCAATCGATCTTTGATGGCACAAAGAAAGAGAATGTACGCGAAGATGCCCCTACTCACACTCGCATAAGATGTTTAATTTTTAAGCCCAAATTGAAGTGTTTCAAAGCAATAAAATGTATTTTGAGTGTTTCTCTTGCACCCTAGATCGCACGAAGCGCAAGGGGAGAGGATACGTACTCAAAAGACAATCACACAATTCAAACACTTGTTTGTTTTATACCCTTCAAAGCAATTGTGAATTCGTTTTAAGCACCAAATGAAATATGAAGATTGCTTGTTCAATTTTTAACCCAATTTGAACTCTAGTAAGTTTGTCCTAAGATTCATTTTAAGTCCTTTGCAATGAAAATCAAATTGTTCATTTTTAGACCCAAATGAAAATTAATGTTCTAAAACGAAAATATAAACAAGTTCGTGAAATAGTGTTGATCAACACTTAAAGTGTTAAAAAACACATTGTGTTTTCAAAAAAAAATCATCCCCCTTTCGTCTTTGTTTGCTAGCTTCCTCCTTGTTGATTTTTCGCTTTCGCTTTTCCCTTTTTTTTTTTGCCTTCGTTGTTCGTTTGTACCTTGATTGTCCTTCATTTGCTTTTGTAAGACCACTTCAAATACTCATTAGAAATGTTAGTCTCAACACACAAATCTACAAATACCTCCATGAAATAGAATATCTATGCTAAAGAAATGCCACAAGTAACAAAAACAGCATCAAGAAGACATTTTAAAAGTAAGATAAACACTTATTCCATGTTGGATTGGTGTCACATGTGCTAGTGACCCTTTCCCAATCCTTGATCAAAGCTAAAATGATAAAATGCAAATGAAGATGGTGGATTGATGATGAACAAGATCAAATCTCAAATGAAGAGAGTAACCTTGCATAAGATTGTGAAGGATTTGCTCAAAGATGAAGCACCTATTTAAGGATTTTCAAAATGCCAAGTGTTGAAGAGGGACCAATGTGGGATCAAAAACAAGCCAATGAGTTGAGGACACTTGTCATCATGTGATTAGTTGATGTATGTGCAAGATTTGGGAAGAGTGCCCAAGAGGGGGAAATTTTGAATTCAAATTTGCAATAAATTTTGAGAGGGGACAAGAAAAAGAGCAATAAATGCCATGTTTGACTTGTCATGTTGAGGGAAAATGAGGTTTTAATAAATCAATAAAATTGATTTATTGTGCAAGTGGCTAGATCTAGATAATGCAAGTGGGGTGGGATTAGCATTAGATTAGGATTAGATGATGATTATGCTGATTTAATGCTGATTAGGTGAGTTGACATTTTGGACTTTGATAATTGATTTATTTAAATCAGAAAATGATGGAATATGAAAATGAAGTCCTGATTTATTTAATTAAATGGATGATGCAAGATGAAGGTTGAATGATAATGTTTATTTGATAAATGATATTATTTAATGAATGGATTAAAGGTGATAAATGGATCTAACGCAACATCTAGTTCAGTTGATGAATGGACTTGATCAAATGCAGAATGTAAATTTTGCATGTCTACATTTTGCCCCTCTTTGAAGCAATGTACTTGTTGCGTTGGTTCAAAGAATAAACTTTCCGTAATCGAAATTAAAAATTTCATGATTTTTCAGATGCCCCAGCGGAAAGAAGTACACTGGTACATTTCCCCCTCGAGAGATCGAGTGAAAAGATTCGATTTGAGGGTCGATCTCGCGATAAAGAGGTTCAAAATGGGTGGTTATGGATGACGATGTAAATGAGATGATTTTAAGATGCTTAGAATAACAAATCTATATTATCCTAAACAACTTAAATGATTATATGATGCGAGATGGATGATGTGATATGCCATGATTATGCAATGGATTATTTAAGATATCGTGTTTAGATGTTTGGATATAAGTAGAAACCATTATGGTTGATTTTGATAGTTAAAGTATCATATGCATGACAAATAACCCAAAATTTCATGATAGGATGAAGCATATTGATGTCCAATAATTTTTTTTTGAGATATGATAGAGGATGGTAGGGTGATGTTGGAAAAAAATGGCACTTTAAAGAATGTTGCAGATGCATTGAACAAGCATGCAAGCATAGAAAAAAATAGGTTTTGTTATGATTCTATAGGAATATCATCATCTAGTATTTATATAAATGGTTTTGATACTTATATTTCTCTTGCAAGGTGTTTGAAAAGTGGGAGAATGTTTGGATTGTGTCTCAAAATTTTTCCTAAAGTTAAGCTTACAAAAGTTGTGATTTTCAAATATAAAATAGAAAAACTCAAATTTTGGTCTATAGGCTTAGTTTTTGGCCAAAATAAAAATTCATGGTTGCTTGGCACCACCTACAATGTTGTTTATTTTATAGATATATTTAAGTACTTCAATTAAAAAAATGAATCCAATTGCTCAACCATATCAAAAGTTATGGCCTCCTAAAATTTTCATAGTAAATGTAAAAATTTATTGGATGCATAAAATACCTATAAATGGTAGTTACACCTTTTAACCAACTTGTGATGTGTTATATGCCACATTAAATGGAATCTTTGATTGGGGGATAATTTGGGTTCCAATTTTGGGTGGTTTTATCTTATGGGTTTCTAATTACTATTTGATGGTTTCAGGTTTTGTATCTCCTATTTATTAGGTGCTTGAGATGGAGGTTATATATGGATTTTTTGAAGAGGTGGGAAAATATTGAAGGAAAATAAATAAATAAAAGAAATAAAAAAGCACAATACCTTCACCTAGAATCTTTGCTTCTCTCCTTGATGAGTAGAAATAGAGTGGACCCTTATTCCATTTGATTTTCTCTTAGATATTGATATGTGGATTGCTCAATGTTCTAGCATAACCTTGATATGATTTTCTATGATAATGATAAGATTGATAGACTTGATATGATCAAAATGGTACCATGTAGGTATGATAGCTTAAGATTGGATTCTAGATCTCAATAGGATTTATTAGCTCAAGAGGATTCATTAGCTCTAGAAGATTCATTAGATAAAAATGAAAGATGAGAACATCGTGATATAGAGTCTTGAAGAGGAAAAACCAATGGATAGAAATGATTGATGATGGATGGCTAAGATTGAAGGAGAATTATGGTTTGAATCAAAGATGCAATCATGTGAAAAGTGACACGTGATGGATAGGATCTCGGTTTAGGATTGAGATAAGGAAAAAAATCCTAATGGCAGTGGCTAGTATTAAGTGGTTAAATGAGATGAGTGGATAAGATGAAAATGTAGTTTAAATTTTGGATAGGTGTCTAGGTACAATGAATCTAGACGAGGAGTTATTTAGACATTTGTCACATGATGAGAAATTTATATTATGATCCATGTGAACAAGATAAATGGATAGGATTAAATGAACAAGGATAAAGGATAAAGGGGAATTAATTAAATAAAAAAAAGAATTTATTTAATTAATGGGTATATGCATATATGCACTCAGAGAAAATCATCACCCTTTTGATACCACAATATGTAATATAGAGTGCTCTTCAAATATCTAAAAATCCTCTTGGCAACCTTAATATATGAGTTTCTCTTGGATCAACTTGACACCTTGCAACCAAGCAGAAAGCTTGCATGATATCATGCATTGATGATGTTAAGTATAGTAGGCCCCTAATCATAGACCTATACAGAGTTTGATTTTCCTTAGGTGACACATCATCTTTGCTCAAATGATAACCTATTAGGAATATTCATTGGTTTGTAATATTCCATACCAAACTTGTTCAACATCTCCTTGACATAATTTTCTTTAGAGATAAAAATATCATCATCTGATTGTGCAA
This sequence comes from Sequoia sempervirens, assembly GCA_007258455.2. Taxonomy (NCBI): domain Eukaryota; kingdom Viridiplantae; phylum Streptophyta; class Pinopsida; order Cupressales; family Cupressaceae; genus Sequoia; species Sequoia sempervirens. The sequence goes on along the minus strand of VDFB02373365.1, from coordinate 177,037,730 downwards.
TTTGGAGTCCAAGAAAGAATGATAATTCACCTATCATATACATTTCAAATTATTTTTGCATCTCTTGAAAAAAATTCTTACACATTTCATCATTCCCACCAAATTTTATATCATCAACATACACAACATTAGAATCCTTTCATCCTCAATTTTGATGTAAATATTGTTATCTATGATACCTTTCTTGAAGTCCTACTAAAGTAAGTACTTATCTAACATTGCATACCAAGCCCCAAGGGATTGTTTGAGACCATATAAAGCCTTCTTTAGTCTGTATACCAAGTTTCAATCTTCTAATAACTAAAATCCATTAGGTTGCTCTATGTAAACTTCTTCTAAGTCACCATTCAAGAAATCATATTTAACATCTATCTGATATACCTTGAAGTCTTTGTGAACTGCAAATTCAAGAAACATTTTGATTTCCTCCATTCTTTCCATCGAAGAAAATGTCTCCTCGAAGTTAATCTATTCCACTTGTGAATATTCTTTGTACACTATCATTGCGTTGTTTCTTACCACCTCTCCATCTTCATTCAATTTATTTTCTGAACACCCATTTTATTCCTATTATATTTTTTTCTATGGGTCTTGGCACCAATTTCGAAGTCTGATTTTTCTCTATTTGATTTAGTTCTTATTCTATTTCTTCTATCCATCCTTCATACTTACTTGCATCAACAAAGGTCTTGGGTTCTATTCTTGATAGTGAAGAGAAGTTTACTTGTTCATTTTTCATTGAAAATATTCTTCTAGATTGCACTCCTTCATTCTTATCTCCAATTATCTGATCTTCTGAGTGAATCTTTTGAACATACTTGGAAAGAGTCTAGGTGACTTTCTCTTGTGCTTCTTCCTTTGCTTCAATTTCTTCTTCTTCTTCTTCTTATTTTGAGTAGGTAGGTTCATCTAAACAACAATATTCTTGCTCATGTATGATTTGGTGTGAATCTTCATCAACTCTAACATGGGTGATCCCATGATAGTGGTTTACACTTTTTGGCCAAACTGGAGATTAAACTAACTTTTTTGACTAAATCTTCACTTTCGGGCACCTATAGCTACAAAACCATGAGGAATTTGAAGATGATGCAAACTAGTCATTTGTGAAATTTTGTATATAGATTCCAAATATATATTTAAAAAAAAAATTGGAATCAAATTGCATTTCTTTCTCCATTGCCTTCAAAAACTAGTTTTTAATAGTAAACACCATTTTTAAAGAGTTGTGTACTTGCTCACACAAAAAAAATTCTATGAAGGATAAAATTCTATTTTATTTGAATTTAGATTCATAACTACGTTATCTAGTGCATGCAATTGGTTTCGTAGTGTATTTTTAATATTTTTTCTTAATTAAGTTTTGAAGTCAAACTAGTTACAATTTAGACATAGGTTTACTTGCTAACACATAACTTCTTTAGTATGTATCAAAATTCATTTTTTTTTGTTGGATCAAGGACATCAATATCTAGTGGATAGATATTTTTTATATTTTTTTGATAATCTACTATTTTTCCACATGTGCAAAACAAAGAGCTTGATTTTTTAGTGAAAAACCTATGTTTAATTGATGCAGTCGAGACCGAAGGGCCTTATCAGGCTGTCACAATCTTGCAACCAACACACACTATGACTCAACCCAAATTGATAAAAATAAATCTCTTTTCATTTATTTGAAACATATTTTGAATACATGCAGAGGTCCTCAATTACAGAGCAATATTATGTTTTTACATCACACCGCACTCTGTACTCTGCTACACTACACTACTCTCGGTATCCCTATATATTGTGTCCTTTATGTCAGCCTTGGCATTATTTCCTCATGTTGTCTTAGTACCACCATATTTTCCAATGATCACTTATATTTTCTAGATAGTTACATGGTTATCTGTATCGTGAATTCTAATTCATCTATGTGAGGTAATCATCTCCATCCAAGGGATCATGTAGGAATCCATTTGACCAATCATGTTGTTCCACAACAATGATGTGGAAACAATGAGTAACCTCTCACTACATGCCGCCACTGCATTTTTTTGCCAATCACCACTTCTTCATCATTGATTGTTCACCACATTACTACTTATCCTTCATCACTATGTCATGGGTTCCAAGATTTTTGTAACCAAGTCACGGGGTTGTGAAGTTTCCTAACTCCTCAATATTAAACTCTCATGTTGATCGCCATCCATGTTACTATTTGTAATCCACAAGGATGCAAATTATCAATCATCTTATCACCATTTTCCAATTATCCATACGTGTCATTGAATTTCATCTATGTCACCTTCCTATCAGTCCCACCATGGTTATCTTCATTGTTGTATCATTCCTTGTCCATTGCCTTAGTGAGGGGACCTCAGAACATCTCTCCCCAAAACAACCAAGTCACGTTGATATCGCCTCATCGGAGGGACAAATATTATTGTCCTGCCGATGTGATAACCTCACACCGATATCGCCTCATCATAGGGACTTCCAAATGTCTCCCATTGAAAGCATGAAGTCACCCTGATACATGTCTTTTCGCTCTGTTAGAGGGACTTGCTTCCCTATCCTATCGATATCCATAAGTCTCCCCAATGTTGTTCGTCGATGTATTGTATGACTTTTCGGGCTGTTGAAGAGACAACAAATGTTGTCCCACCAATGTGAAACACTCTTGCTAATGAATCTCCAATGGAACCCATTACATTGTTACTTCTGCCATCGAGCCATTGATGGGACATAGAATAAGGTCCCACTAAAAATCAGGTCTCACACTGATGAACTCCATTTTTTATCAAATGAAAGAGAAACATTGAACAAAGGGGATGGAGTGTGATGCTCCTACATCAGACTTCCCAGGTGATTAATGTCATGTGCTCCTACACATGGAGCCCATAATTCCATCTTCCAATTCCACCTTCTTTTAACTTGCTTTCCAACTTTTCAGCCTCCTCAATTCTGCACTACCATACTTGCATTGTTGCCTTTGAAGTTTCGCTATCTGTATTTGTTGACTTCTCCTTCTTTGTGCATACTTCCTACTCCAATTCCCTTTATTAGCTCTAAATATCCACCAATCTGCATTGTGGAATGCTGGAAAAGCATAGTCATTAATTTTATCCTCTTCAATCTCTCTTCTTGGCATATCCACATGATGACTTTCTCTAGGCTGCATCTCAACCCACAACATCTTTGTATTTTTTACTTCCTCAAACTCAAATGAATGCAAATCAAATTTTACCTCTACTGCAATTTGTCTCACTTTTGCAAGACTTATAACTTCATCTCGCTACTCATACATTGCTGGGACTTTTAGATTGCACTTTTTTTCCATGCCTTCAATAAGACATACTCCTTCCACTTCACTCTTCTTTGTCTTATCCTTTTGCACAAGGATTTTCACAAGGCTCACTACCACTATGCTTTATCCATCACCATCCACCTTCATCAACATGTCCTCCAAGGGACTCTCTATTGTTGCAAAATTTATTTTTTCCTCCCTTTTCATGCCTTCAACAAGACATGTCTTAGCTAAAAATTGCAACCTCTTTTCGTTTATGCCTTCAAAAAGACATAACTCCACTGCAAACTTCCCCCTTGCTTTTCCTTTCTTATCCTCTTGTATGAGGATTTCTTCTTTGATTCCATAGACTTGACACCCTACTATAACCTCTTTATTTCCTACAAACACAACATTACAAAAAGGGTTATAAAAATAATGAGCCTCTAAAGACTCTTCATCACCATCTTCTCTTGGTGTAACAAATTCCTTCTTCTTCATCAACTTTTCACCTTCACCATCCAAATAACTTTGGATTCCTCTCATCTCTTCTCTCAACAACATTTCATTTTGGTTCTCCTTAATCTCATCATCAAACTTGGGACCATTTGTGTTCACTATTTCAACTTGTGAACACCTTTCTTCCACTTCACACAAATCACTCCATTCACATGCCATCACTATAACCTGTGGCTTAGCATCTTCACCACTTGTGTGGGATTCCCCTAAATTTTCTTCCTCCCATGCCCCTTCCATCAAAGGCCTGCAAATCTTTTCAACCATTGCAACCTCGATTGTAATCTCTTCTCTTTCTTCATTCTTCATATCTAGAACAATATTTTCTTTACATACTTCTGAAACTAATATTCTCTTGGTCTCATCTTCAATTCTTTTTGCATTTGTAGGTACCATACAATTTACCCTGTCTTCTCCATATTGCATTCTTCCTTCTTGGCATACTACTGCCATTTGTCTCCACTGTTTCTCACCTTCATGACTAATTATGGGTGCCTCTCTTGCCCCTTCTCTCATCATCTGCAAGGTCTTATTCACAACCTTCTCCATACTTGCATTCACAACTTCAAACAAATTATTAACAGATAAATTAAGAGACCAAGTCATCTCCATGGGTGCCTCCTTTATGGAAACTTTCTCTTCCTCTTCTATAACATGTTCCTTTATTCCCAAGCTTTCCTCAAGGGAATCTAATTTCACTTCAATCTCTTTTAGCTCTGCAATCAACTTCTTTTCTCTCATCTTTTCCCAACACTCTTCCAAAAATGGGATTTTCACTGGTCTCGTCATGACCCATCTTGTCCTCTAATTTGAAGCCATCTTCAAGACTTGCAAGTCCCTCTACAGTTACAAGAACTCCTTACAAAAAAATTACACTTCATTCGAAGATTATGTGCCTCCTCTACCCTCTATAGTCACAGGTATTTCCTATAAAAAATATCTCTAAGATTGAAGCCCTCTGCAGTTACAAGTCTCCTCTCACCTACAAAAACCTATTCTAGAACTCAAATCCTTTTCTACAAAAAACTCTCTCTAGGGTTTCTTTCTAAGACAGCAAAAAAAAAATCCTCTCATTAATATTTTCACAAATTCATCTATGATCTCTCACAACGATATTTCCTCTTCACACTCCTTTTCAACTTTCCATACCTCATTCTTCAAACATACTTCTCACCATGCCAGAGATCTTTTGCTTTGATACCACTTAATGCAGTCGAGACTGGAGGGCCTTATCATGCTATCATAATCTCGCAGCCAACACAAATTATGAATCAACCTAGATTGACAAAAATAACTCTCTTTTCATTTATTTGAAACATATTTTGAATACATGTAGAGGTCCTTAATTACAAAGCAATATTATGTTTTTACATCACACCGCACTCTGTACTCTGCTACACTACACTATTCTCACTATCCATATATATTGTGTTCCTTCTTTATGTTGACCTTGGTGTTCTTTCCTCCTGTTGTCTTAGTACCACCATATTGTCCAATGATCACATAAATTTTCTAGACAGTTACATGATTATCTGTATCGTCAATTCTTATTCATCTGTGCTAGGTAATTGTCTCCATCCAAGGGCCCATGTAGGCAACCATTTTACCAATCATATTGTTCCACAATAATGATGTGGAAATAATAAGTAACCTCTCACCATGTGCCTGCACTGCATTCATCAGACAATCGCCACTTCATCATTGATCATTGATTGCATTACCGCTTATCCTTCATTGTTATCTCATGGGTTCCAAGAGTTTTGTAACCAAGTCATGGGGTTGTGAATTTTCCTAACTCCCTAATATTAATCTCTCCCATTGATCACCATCCTTATTACTATTCATAATCTACAACAAGGATGTGAATTACCAATAATCTTATCACCATTTGCCAATTGTCCATACACATCGTTGAATTCCATCTTTGTCACGTTCTTGTCCATCCCACCATGCTTATCTTCATTGTTGTATCATTCCCCATCCATCACCTTGTCGAGGGGACCTCAGAACATTTCTCCCCAAAACACCCAAGTCACACTGATATAACCCTGTCAGAGGGACAGAGATTTTCATCTCGCCGATACGATAACCTCACACTAATATTGCCTTATCATAGGGACTTCCAAACATTTCCCATTGAAAGCATGAAGTCACCCCTATACATGTCTTGTCACTTTGTCAGAGGGACTTGCTTCCCCGTCCTACTAATATCCATAAGTCTCTCTATTGTTGTTCATCGATGTACTACATGACTTGTCATGTTGTCAAAGAGACAACAAACATTGTCCCATCAATGTGAAACACTCTCACCGAAAAATATCCAATGTATCCTGTTACACTACTACTTCCACCATCAGGCCATCGATGGGACATAGAATAAGGTCCCACCGAAAACCAGGTCTCACACCGATGAACTCCATTTTCTATTAGATGAAAGAGAAACGATGGACAAAGGGGATGGAGCGTGATGCTCCTAAATCATTAATTCAACTAAAAAAATACATAATAAAACCAAAATATATTAAAATTATATTTGATGGATAGCTCGTTTCGAGGACTACCATCATCTAGCTGGTTACATGAAGTTTCCTCCATTTTCATCCTTAACCTAAGCTTGGAAACACAAAATTCTATAGTAAAATGAGAAAGGAGGGGGAGAAGGGAAAAAGAGGGGGTTTCAAGAAAACCCCCTAGACCCCATTGAGAAAAGGAGGATTCACTCGAACCCCCCTTTTTTGTAATTTTCCTTTATTTTCATTAAAAAAAATTGAAAAAGGGAATGGCTAGTTCGCTCTAAAGGGGGGGGGGTAGAGTGAACCTCTTTTTGGGTTCATGTGAACCCCCCCTTCGAGGAAACCCCTAAAAAATTGATTTTTTTTCTTTAGAGAGTTTTTACAATTTTTCTTTGTGAAGGGAATTGTAAACCAGTATTATGAGATCATCCACATTTACACTCTCAACTATCTTCCTTAGCATTTTATTGTAGCACTTGTAGGCTTTTCTTCTAGTTGAGTATTGTGGATTTAATAATCCTTAAAGCTCCCTTTGGGTTAACTTTGTTGGTTTTGGATAGTTCCGACCCGCAATTTGCATGTTTACATATTTCAGGCCCCCTTTTGGTAGTGCCTTCATCTGCTTGTGCCACATGTAGGCAGGATGCACCTTTAGAAAATCTTTTCCCTTACTTTAGTTTTGAGCTCCACCTGTGTGCCACGTTGCATCATTCCGTGGACACTTTTGGGCGGGCCTCACAGTCAAGGCTTTGCACATGGTCTGCACTGTGTGTCATCTCCATGGGGATCATGGTTGCAAAGGAAGGAAGAATGAATTAGAGTCCTTTCCTCTACTCCATGTGTCACCTTCGCGGGGACTTTGGTCTCAAATGATGGAAGGAAGAATGAGGGGGCCCGCCTCTATGCCATGTGTCCTAACTGATTCTTTAGACGGTTAGGCACATGTCTTCATGGGAATTTTGTTGCTTCCACTCTAGGACCACATCCATCATTTGCAAAAGGGAACACTTCATTCAAGGAAATTGAATTCCACATTTTAGAATCTTTCTATTGCATTAGTTTTGGAGAATCATTGTGACAGGAAACATGTCCCTTGCTTGAGGAATCTTTTTGGTTATTGGCTTTCAAGTGGTGGAAGGATCTATATATACTACTTTCTCTCTGAAAAAGGGTTAAAAAATACATAGAAAAAGTGTTGAAAGATTGTAGTCCTTTGTATTGTTTTTAATTAATGTATTAAGACTCATAGACTATGCCAGTTTGTTTAGCCTCTTTGTTTCTTAGTTAATTGATAAGATATTATACTATGTTGTTTGTTGTACTGAGTAGTTTATCTGCAAGACTTCTATAATTTCAATATAAATTTGCTAGTTCAGATCATGTCTTGAACTCTTCTTGTTTAGTGAATTTATATGGAAGTTATGTTATATTATTTGATGGACTTCTTAGGTTTTTCATCTATGCTTTTTATTATTTTCGGGCATGCAAATTATTGAATGAGCCCTCAAATATCATCCAAAAGGAAGATTTTCCATGCTTATATACTTAAATCTTGGTGCATCACCTTAGATTAGATTTTATTTTAATATATTTGCTTCCTTTTCCATTTTCAACCCCCCAATACATGGAAGATCCAACTTCTTTAAAACCCAGAGTTTACTCAGTTTAGCACAATTGGTCCCCCCATTAACTGAGTTTCCCATAAGGCTCTTTTCCTAGTAATTTTAGGCATCAACAGTTCTTTTTTGGCATTCCTGATGGGACTTTCGTTTGAATATATCTAAATTTAAAGTGAGTGTATGAGCCATAAAAAAATTACTAGATTCCAGACAATGAATAACCCTAGCCTGCTAGTACCACCGTTGGTAATAGTACAAGCAAGAACCCATCCAGTGAACATCCTAACCCCTCCTCCAGTCCCGTTACCAATGGCTAACATAAATTTTGTAGCATGGGACATCGATGTCCCTCTCATAGCACTAGTAGCACTGACCATTTGGGCTCCTATCCCAATGTCTGCTTTAAAATCTTTACCAAAATTTATTGGTAAAGGCTTAAAACACCATCTAATCATTTGCAAGATGTGGCAAATGTGTGTTTGGTGCATGGTATAACTCATCAAAATGTAGCACCGAGATTTCTTGTAGCCTCTTTCAAAGGTAGGGCACTAGATTGGTATCATACTTTGGAAGTCAATACCATCGGTACCTGGGATAAGCTTGGAGAGCCTTTTTACGAGTAGATTTCAAACAATGGAGATCGGTCTTCGCTATTCCAGTAGTTGGTGACCATAAAGTAGGCCCCTCAAGAAGCCATGATTGCATTCAATGCTTGGTTTCACACAACTTGGAAAAGGATCCAAAATACTATTCGCTTTCCTGCCGATTTGATGTTCATGTTCTATCTAAAGTCTCTAAATGCTCAAATTTTAGTGATGATTCAGTCCCTTGGTGGGAACACCTTTCCAGATGCATCTAACATCACTATTAAGGAAGAGAATAATTTGATCAATGTTAGAAAGTTACCACCTTGGCCCGCTATGCCTATATTTGTAGAGTTGTTAGTTCCTACCTAGGAAATAGCTTCTACTAGTGCGTCTGCTCCTCCCCAATCTATGTACGTATATCTGAGTGCACAGTAGAACGTTGCTTCTACATCTAACTCTTCAAAAGATGAGATGAGCGACATCAAGGAGTTTTTGTGAAACTTATCAAATGAAATAACTAATATCAAGCAGCAATAGTCTATGCCTCCGAAGCCAACTTACCAAAATTACCAAGGTGGAAGATATTCCTACCAGTAAAATCAGTTCAAAGGAGGTACGCACACAAATCCACAAACTCAAAAAAATAGCTAGATAGTACTGGTGCCTAATCCACTACAAAATTTTCACCCAAGTTCGAATAGAGAATTGGTAGTAGGGTAAAATAATCTTGTTGATGATATTAATCCTTGGTACTTCCCCTATAATGAATCACATATACTCCAAAATAGTCTTTGTGGAAATTTACAGCAAAGAGTGGCAGAACAAAATAGTCAAGGTGTCATGCCAGACTCAGGAGGTTATACATATTCCTCTCTGAAAATGGAAATGTGGTACTCACTGCTCAAATGCAAGGAATGTCCTTGGAGCAAGAAATAGATATAGCTCATGATCACGTGCTTTTCTCATGGATGGAAGAAGAAGAAGTGGTGTTTGCAAATGATGTTTCCAAATCAAAGGCCCTACAAGTGCAATCAAATAATAACACTCACTCAAAGAGGAGATTCACGGGCGAACCAGTCACTCAACAATCCAAAAATTTTCCCGACCAAGCTCCTAGTACCTCTATGATTGCACAACAATCTCAACCACACAAGGAGATTTCTATAACCAGGTCTAGAGAGCAGAAGTCTTTGAATCCACTGCCATTCAATGTGGTGGAATAGTTGAAGGAAGCCTCTGCTAATGTATCTCTTTGGGATATCTTAGCTATTCTAGAGCAGAATTTGTTATTGTAGAAGGCCCGATCGAAAGATGCAGGCATAGATCCAACAGAGCAACCATCCAAAGGAAAGGTCATTGATTCGTCATCTTAGGCCAAAGTCCTCACAAATAATAGAGAGGAATCCTCTTCTGAAAGTAGATGTAAACTGAAACCAAAACCCTTTTTCTTAATTCTCATTGTGGGTAAGAAATTGTTACACAATTCTATGATTGACTTTGGTGCCAGTGCCACAGTCATGCCTAAGCAAATAGCTGAAGTGTTAGGACTTAGCTATGAACCTTTAAATAGAGGGGTTATGTAGCTTGATGGGAATAAGGCTGAAACTATAGGTTTCATCAAGAACCTCCCCTTGACTCTATTCTCCTACCCTATTATCATAGTTCCACAAGATATTGTGATCATTGAGGTCCCTCCTATGTTTGGTCTTTGCTTATCTTGGGAGTTCACTACCAAAATAGGCAGGTATCTATCTTTAGATTGGTCACACTTGATCCTTAGGACCAAGCATGGAGCTAAGATGAAGCTAGTGTCTAAACCTTTGCATTCGAAACATGTAGTAGATGAATCCATGATAAATTTGGAGGCTACTCATACCTCCATCACCAAAGACAAGATGTATTGTATTGAGTTACTAGACGATGAGAAGGTGACCAGAGACCAGATTGATGAAGAAGAGGTCATCTTGAGTGAATTTATAGACACTAGTCCTTTTAGTAAGTATCATGCCACTAGATTGGGAACTTATGTCATCTACGATGAAGATCAGGTAATTCTAAAGGTGATGAAGAAATACGAGGGTGGTCAAGCCTCAAAGCTATGGATGTTGCATTTTGATGGAGTAAGATGTAAATTTGGTGTAGGAGTCGAGATATGTTTGACATCCCCATCCAACGAAAAGATGCTCATATATTTTTGCTTTCAATTTTCCTATTCAAACAATGAAGATGAATATGAAGGCCTTGTGCAAGGTCTAAGCCTTGTGGAGTAGATGGGCATTAAACAAATAATGGTGTTCAGAGACTCTGAGCTAATAGTCAATCAAGTTCACAGTGTCTCTACAACAAATAATGTCCACATGCGATCTTATAGACATAGAGTCTGGGACCTGATTGAAAGCTTTGAAGCTTTCAATATCCAGATGGTGCCCAGAGAGTAGAATGTAGTTGTGGATTTCATGGTAATGATAGGATCTCAATTTGACCTTTTTTTCAACTTAATTGAGAACACAAAGAATGTGTGAGGGATTTTCCAACCCGCAATCCCAGACAATGACTAGTGTTGGAAAGTGTTTGAAAGTGATGACAAAATTGCCTTAGTTATTCAACACTTAGGAGAGTTCATCGATCAACTCCAACCAAAAATTGCAGAAGCTTATGAAGGGAAAATTATTCAGCTGAGGTTCAACAAGATTCTGAAAGGACTTGTCACTCTTGAAAATCTATTCAATTTTGATGATGCAAGAAACAACAAGAGGAAGTTTATAGCGGACAAGGGCAACTATGCAGATCTTTAGGTCAGATGGAAGGAAGCTTAAAGTTAGGAAAGATGTCCTGCAACATGATAAAGATAGGCTCAAGAATTTTTGTGAAAAATATAAAGGAGTAGTATCCTTGCCATACGATGACCTCAAGGGATATGATCCTAAAGTCATCTAACATACTATAAAACTGACGGAAGGAGAAAAAATTGTCCGCTAGAAGCAAAGGCTAGTAAACCCAAAAATTGAGGTAGTAATGGCACAAGAGTTGAAGAAGCTAATCCACTCCTGAGTATGTGTAGGATCATGGGGGTCAAAACTAGGCCTCTAAGTGGCGATGAAAATTCAGAAAATCAGAGTTAGGTAACTTGACGTAAAAATTTGAATAGGTTGTTAACATAATTCAAAAAATATGCAAGAACAAAAGTTGTAGAAAATTGAATGTAGTTTCTAGGCTACTAGTCCTTTTTTCAAAAAAAAAAAATTGTTTTGAGAAAATTTGAAATTTCAATGTAGTGGTACTAAATTTTCAGGACAAATATAAGAAGCAGGTGTATGTCTGACCACCCTAAGTACAAGAAAAAAATATCTTTTTTGAATTTTTCAATATAAGTAGAGGACACATGCTCAGATGTGCCAGATTTTTTTTGTAATTTTTTTCCATGTAAATAATTAGTTATGATTTTTTTATTAGAACTTTTTTAGAATTATTAAAACATCTATGTCTGACCATCATAACTTGGTCAAAAATTTATGAAATTCAATTTATTTTTATCCTATATTATGCGAAACATAGAATGTGGTGTATCTTATAGATTCAAAAAATGCTAAGTAGTTTGAAAGTTATAGAAGTTTTTGAATCAGCCTATAAATCGGGAATTTAGACCTAATGTAGGTAGAAAATCAATAACAATTATTTATTAACTTCAAAATAAGACAAAATTTATATTGGTAAAATGCTGACAATTTTTTCTATAAACCCTTTTCATTTGATGAAATTTAGATTAAAAAAAAGTCATCAGCCACAAGAGCAAACTTAAAAAAACTAAGCAAATTTTTCAAAACACATTTTTTAGGTTGACTTTCCAAGTCAGGGAATCTCAAACCAAATCTTGAGCCAATATCCATTTTGGTTTTGTAATACCAAACCAAAATGGATATTTGTTTATAACGGATATCCGTTTTGAGATGGATATCTATTTTGGAAAGCGGGAACCCATTTTTTTGAAAAAAAAAATGGATATCCGTTTGAAACGAATATCTATTTTGAAAATCAGAACGGATATCCATTTTGAAGACCTAAAAAACCCTCTTTAGTAAAATGGGCATAACTTTTGCATTTCTTATCTAAATTTTGACTTTTTATAGGCGTTGGAAAGGTGATTGAGAGCTCTACGTAATGGACTAGATGTTGTTTCTATATTGTACAAAATAAAATAATTATAATCATTTAAACTTTATATTTCATTTTTGAAACATCAAATGCTCACTACTTTCACATGCAAAGTCCTTTTTTCATGATTTTTTTGTAATACTAATCTCAAAATACTTGAAACATTAGAAATAGTAATGAATAATGAAATATTTTTATTTTTTTAGCAAGGAGATGAACAAATCTTCATAAATCATCATATCTCTCTATCCCTTTCTCCACCTCTCTATATATCACTATGTATCCCCTTAAGCTCTAGACATATCCCTCCCTCCTTTCTCTTTGTACCTCTTTATACCTATCTCTCTCTCTC
>VDFB02373365.1:177009624-177024617 GCA_007258455.2 Sequoia sempervirens | reverse complement strand
ATAGTGTAGTGTAGCAGAGTACAGAGTGCGGTGTGATGTAAAAACATAATATTGCTTTGTAATTAAGGACCTCTACATGTATTCAAAATATGTTTCAAATAAATGAAAAGAGAGTTATTTTTGTCAATCTGGGTTGATTCATAATTTGTGTTGGCTGCGAGATTATGACAGCCTGATAAGGACCTCCAGTCTCGACTACATTAAGTGGTATCAAAGCAAAAGATCTCTGGCATGGTGAGAAGTATGTTTGAAGAATGAGGTATGGAAAGTTGAAAAGGAGTGTGAAGAGGAAATATCGTTGTGAGAGATCATAGATGAATTTGTGAAAATATTAATGAGAGGAATTTTTTTTTGCTATCTTAGAAAGAAACCCTAGAGAGAGTTTTTTGTAGAAAAGGATTTGAGTTCTAGAATAGGTTTTTGTAGGTGAGAGGAGACTTGTAACTGCAGAGGGCTTCAATCCTAGAGATATTTTTTATAGGAAATACCTGTGACTGTAGAGGGTAGAGGAGGCACATAATCTTCGAATGAAGTGTGAATTTTTTGCAAGGAGTTCTTGTAACTGTAGAGGGACTTGCGAGTCTTGAAGATGGCTTCAAATAAGAGGACAAGATGGGTCATGAGGAGACCAGTGAAAATCCCATTTTTGGAAGAGTGTTGGGAAAATATGAGAGAAAAGAAGTTGATTGCAGAGCTAAAAGAGATTGAAGTGAAATTAGATTCCCTTGAGGAAAGCTTGGGAATAAAGGAACATGTTATAGAAGAGGAAGAGAAAGTTTCCATAAAGGAGGTACCCATGGAGATGACTTGGTCTCTTAATTTATCTGTTAATAATTTGTTTGAAGTTGTGAATGCAAGTATGGAGAAGGTTGCGAATAAGACCTTGTAGATGATGAGAGAAGGGGCAAGAGAGGCACCCATAATTATTCATGAAGGTGAGAAACAGTGGAGACAAATGGCAGTAGTATGCCAAGAAGGAAGAATGCAATATGGAGAAGACAGGGTAAATTGTATGGTACCTACAAATGCAAAAAGAATTGAAGATGAGGCCAAGAGAATATTAGTTTCAGAAGTATGTAAAGAAAATATTGTTCTAGATATGAAGAATGAAGAAAGAGAAGAGATTACAATCGAGGTTGCAATGGTTGAAAATATTTGCAGGCCTTTGATGGAAGGGGCATGGGAGGAAGAAAATTTAGGGGAATCCCACGCAAGTGGTGAAGATGCTAAGCCACATGTTATAGTGATGGCATGTGAATGGAGTGATTTGTGTGAAGTGGAAGAAAGGTGTTCACAAGTTGAAATAGTGAACACAAATGGTCCCAAGTTTGATGATGAGATTAAGGAGAGCCAAAATGAAATGATGTTGAGAGAAGAGATGAGAGGAATCCAAAGTTATTTGGATGGTGAAGGTGAAAAGTTGATGAAGAAGAAGGAATTTGTTGTACCAAGAGAAGATGGTGATGAAGAGTCTTTAGAGGCTCATTATTTTTATAACCCTTTTTGTAATGTTGTGTTTGTAGGAAATAAAGAGGTTACAGTAGGGTGTCAAGTCTATGGAATCAAAGAAGAAATCCTCATACAAGAGGATAAGAAAGGAAAAGAAAGGGGGAAGTTTGCAGTGGAGTTATGTCTTTTTGAAGGCATAAACGAAAAGAGGTTGCAATTTGTAGCTAAGACATGTCTTGTTGAAGGCATGAAAAGGGAGGAAAAAATAAATTTTGCAACAATAGAGAGTCCCTTGGAGGACATGTTGATGAAGGTGGATGGTGATGGATAAAGCATAGTGGTAGTGAGCCTTGTGAAAATCATTGTGCAAAAGGATAAGACAAAGAAGAGTGAAGTGGAAGGAGTATGTCTTATTGAAGGCATGGAAAAAAAGTGCAATCTAAAAGTCCCAGCAATGTATGAGTAGCGAGATGAAGTTATAAGTCTTGCAAAAGTGAGACAAATTGCAGTAGAGGTAAAATTTGATTTGCATTCATTTGAGTTTGAGGAAGTAAAAAATACAAAGATGTTGTGGGTTGAGATGCAGCCTAGAGAAAGTCATCATGTGGATATGCCAAGAAGAGAGATTGAAGAGGATAAAATTAATGACTATGCTTTTCCAGCATTCCACAGTGCAGATTGGTGGATATTTGGAGCTAATAAAGGGAATTGGAGTAGGAAGTATGCACAAAGAAGGAGAATTCAACAAATACAGATAGCGAAACTTCAAAGGCAACAATGCAAGTATGGTAGTGCAAAATTGAGGAGGCTGAAAAGTTGGAAAGCAAGTTAAAAGAAGGTGGAATTGGAAGATGGAATTATGGCTCCATGTGCAGGAGCACATGACATTAATCACCTGGGAAGTCTGATGTAGGAGCATCACACTCCATCCCCTTTGTTCAATGTTTCTCTTTCATTTGATAAAAAATGGAGTTCATCAGTGTGAGACCTGGTTTTTAGTGGGACCTTATTCTATGTCCCATCAATGGCTCGATGGCAGAAGTAACAATGTAATGGGTTCCATTGGAGATTCATTGGAAAGAGTGTTTCACATTGGTGGGACAACATTTGTTGTCTCTTCAACAGCCCGAAAAGTCATACAATACATCGACGAACAACATTGGGGAGACTTATGGATATCGATAGGATAGGGAAGCAAGTCCCTCTAACAGAGCGAAAAGACATGTATCAGGGTGACTTCATGCTTTCAATGGGAGACATTTGGAAGTCCCTATGATGAGGCGATATTGGTGTGAGGTTATCACATCAGCAGGACAATAATCTTTGTCCCTCCGATGAGGCGATATCAACGTGACTTGGTTGTTTTGGGGAGAGATGTTCTGAGGTCCCCTCACTAAGGCAATGGACAAGGAACGATACAACAATGAAGATAACCATGGTGGGACTGATAGGAAGGTGACAGAGATGAAATTCAATGACGTGTATGGATAATTGGAAAATGGTGATAAGATGATTGATAATTCGCATCCTTGTTGTGGATTACAAATAGTAACATGGATGGCGATCAACATGAGAGTTTAATATTGAGGAGTTAGGAAACTTCACAACCCCGTGACTTGGTTACAAAAATCTTGGAACCCATGACATAGTGATGAAGGATAAGCAGTAATGTGGTGAACAATCAACGATGAAGAAGTGGTGATTGGAAAAAAAATGCAGTGGAGGCATGTAGTGAGAGGTTACTCATTGTTTCCACATCATTGTTGTGGAACAACACGATTGGTCAAATGGATTCCTACATGATCCCTTGGATGGAGATGATTACCTCACATAGATGAATTAGAATTCACGATACAGATAACCATGTAACTATCTAGAAAATCTAAGTGATCATTGGAAAATATGGTGGTACTAAGACAATAGGAGGAAATAATGCCAAGGCTGACATAAAGGACACAATATATAGGGATACCGAGAGTAGTGTAGTGTAGCAGAGTACAGAGTGCGGTGTGATGTAAAAACATAATATTGCTCTGTAATTGAGGACCTCTGCATGTATTCAAAATATGTTTCAAATAAATGAAAAGAGAGTTATTTTTATCAATTTGGGTTGAGTCATAGTGTGTGTTGGTTGCAAGATTGTGATAGCCACATAAGGCCCTTCGGTCTCAACTGCATCAATTAAACATAGGTTTTTCACTAAAAAATCAAGCTCTTTGTTTTGCACATGTGGAAAAATAGTAGATTATCAAAAAAATATAAAAAATATCTATCCACTAGATATTGATGTCCTTGATCCAACAAAAAAAAATGAATTTTGATACATACTAAAGAAGTTATGTGTTAGCAAGTAAACCTATGTCTAAATTGTAACTAGTTTGACTTCAAAACTTAATTAAGAAAAAATATTAAAAATACACTACGAAACCAATTGCATGCACTAGATAACGTAGTTATGAATCTAAATTCAAATAAAATAGAATTTTATCCTTCATAGAATTTTTTTTGTGTGAGCAAGTACACAACTCTTTAAAAATGGTGTTTACTATTAAAAACTAGTTTTTGAAGGCAATGGAGAAAGAAATGCAATTTGATTCCAATTTTTTTTTTAAATATATATTTGGAATCTATATACAAAATTTCACAAATGACTAGTTTGCATCATCTTCAAATTCCTCATGGTTTTGTAGCTATAGGTGCCCGAAAGTGAAGATTTAGTCAAAAAAGTTAGTTTAATCTCCAGTTTGGCCAAAAAGTGTAAACCACTATCATGGGATCACCCATGTTAGAGTTGATGAAGATTCACACCAAATCATACATGAGCAAGAATATTGTTGTTTAGATGAACCTACCTACTCAAAATAAGAAGAAGAAGAAGAAGAAATTGAAGCAAAGGAAGAAGCACAAGAGAAAGTCACCTAGACTCTTTCCAAGTATGTTCAAAAGATTCACTCAGAAGATCAGATAATTGGAGATAAGAATGAAGGAGTGCAATCTAGAAGAATATTTTCAATGAAAAATGAACAAGTAAACTTCTCTTTACTATCAAGAATAGAACCCAAGACCTTTGTTGATGCAAGTAAGTATGAAGGATGGATACAAGAAATAGAATAAGAACTAAATCAAATAGAGAAAAATCAGACTTCGAAATTGGTGCCAAGACCCATAGAAAAAAATATAATAGGAATAAAATGGGTGTTCAGAAAATAAATTGAATGAAGATGGAGAGGTGGTAAGAAACAACGCAATGATAGTGTACAAAGACTATTCACAAGTGGAATAGATTAACTTCGAGGAGACATTTTCTTCGATGGAAAGAATGGAGGAAATCAAAATGTTTCTTGAATTTGCAGTTCACAAAGACTTCAAGGTATATCAGATAGATGTTAAATATGATTTCTTGAATGGTGACTTAGAAGAAGTTTACATAGAGCAACCTAATGGATTTTAGTTATTAGAAGATTGAAACTTGGTATACAGACTAAAGAAGGCTTTATATGGTCTCAAACAATCCCCTGGGGCTTGGTATGCAATGTTAGATAAGTACTTACTTTAGTAGGACTTCAAGAAAGGTATCATAGATAACAATATTTACATCAAAATTGAGGATGAAAGGATTCTAATGTTGTGTATGTTGATGATATAATATTTGGTGGGAATGATGAAATGTGTAAGAATTTTTTTCAAGAGATGCAAAAATAATTTTAAATGTATATGATAGGTGAATTATCATTCTTTCTTGGACTCCAAATTGCACAATCAGATGATGATATTTTTATCCCTAAAGCAAAGTATGTCAAGGAGACATTGAACAAGTTTGGTATGGAATATTACAAACCAATGAATATTCCTAATAGGTTATCATTTGAGCAAAGATGATGTGTCACCTAAGGAAAATCAAACTCTGTATAGGTCTATGATTAGGGGCCTACTATACTTAACATCATCAATGCATGATATCATGCAAGCTTTCTGCTTGGTTGCAAGGTGTCAAGTTGATCCAAGAGAAACTCATATATTAAGGTTGCCAAGAGGATTTTTAGATATTTGAAGAGCACTCTATATTACATATTGTGGTATCAAAAGGGTGATGATTTTCTCTGAGTGCATATATGCATATACCCATTAATTAAATAAATTCTTTTTTTTATTTAATTAATTCCCCTTTATCCTTTATCCTTGTTCATTTAATCCTATCCATTTATCTTGTTCACATGGATCATAATATAAATTTCTCATCATGTGACAAATGTCTAAATAACTCCTCGTCTAGATTCATTGTACCTAGACACCTATCCAAAATTTAAACTACATTTTCATCTTATCCACTCATCTCATTTAACCACTTAATACTAGCCACTGCCATTAGGATTTTTTTCCTTATCTCAATCCTAAACCGAGATCCTATCCATCACGTGTCACTTGTCACATGATTGCATCTTTGATTCAAACCATAATTCTCCTTCAATCTTAGCCATCCATCATCAATCATTTCTATCCATTGGTTTTTCCTCTTCAAGACTCTATATCACGATGTTCTCATCTTTCATTTTTATCTAATGAATCTTCTAGAGCTAATGAATCCTCTTGAGCTAATAAATCCTATTGAGATCTAGAATCCAATCTTAAGCTATCATACCTACATGGTACCATTTTGATCATATCAAGTCTATCAATCTTATCATTATCATAGAAAATCATATCAAGGTTATGCTAGAACATTGAGCAATCCACATATCAATATCTAAGAGCAAATCAAATGGAATAAGGGTCCACTCTATTTCTACTCATCAAGGAGAGAAGCAAAGATTCTAGGTGAAGGTATTGTGCTTTTTTATTTCTTTTATTTATTTATTTTCCTTCAATATTTTCCCACCTCTTCAAAAAATCCATATATAACCTCCATCTCAAGCACCTAATAAATAGGAGATACAAAACCTGAAACCATCAAATAGTAATTAGAAACCCATAAGATAAAACCACCCAAAATTGGAACCCAAATTATCCCCCAATCAAAGATTCCATTTAATGTGGCATATAACACATCACAAGTTGGTTAAAAGGTGTAACTACCATTTATAGGTATTTTATGCATCCAATAAATTTTTACATTTACTATGAAAATTTTAGGAGGCCATAACTTTTGATATGGTTGAGCAATTGGATTCATTTTTTTAATTGAAGTACTTAAATATATCTATAAAATAAACAACATTGTAGGTGGTGCCAAGCAACCATGAATTTTTATTTTGGCCAAAAACTAAGCCTATAGACCAAAATTTGAGTTTTTCTATTTTATATTTGAAAATCACAACTTTTGTAAGCTTAACTTTAGGAAAAATTTTGAGACACAATCCAAACATTCTCCCACTTTTCAAACACCTTGCAAGAGAAATATAAGTATCAAAACCATTTATATAAATACTAGATGATGATATTCCTATAGAATCATAACAAAACCTATTTTTTTCTATGCTTGCATGCTTGTTCAATGCATCTGCAACATTCTTTAAAGTGCCATTTTTTTCCAACATCACCCTACCATCCTCTATCATATCTCAAAAAAAAATTATTGGACATCAATATGCTTCATCCTATCATGAAATTTTGGGTTATTTGTCATGCATATGATACTTTAACTATCAAAATCAACCATAATGGTTTCTACTTATATCCAAACATCTAAACACGATATCTTAAATCATCCATTGCATAATCATGGCATATCACATCATCCATCTCGCATCATATAATCATTTAAGTTGTTTAGGATAATATAGATTTGTTATTCTAAGCATCTTAAAATCATCTCATTTACATCGTCATCCATAACCACCCATTTTGAACCTCTTTATCACGAGATCGACCCTCAAATCGAATCTTTTCGCTCGATCTCTCGAGGGGGCAATGTACCTGTGTACTTCTTTCCGCTGGGGCATCTGAAAAATCATGAAATTTTTAATTTCGATTGCGGCAAGTTTATTCTTTGAACCAACGCAACAAGTACATTGCTTCAAAGAGGGGCAAAATGTAGACATGCAAATTTTACATTCTGCATTTGATCAAGTCCCTTCATCAACTGAACTAGATGTTGCGTTAGATCCATTTATCACCTTTAATCCATTCATTAAATAATCTCATTTATCAAATAAACATTATCATTCAACCTTCATCTTGCATCATCCATTTAATTAAATAAATCAGGACTTCATTTTCATATTCCATCATTTTCTGATTTAAATAAATCAATTATCAAAGTCCAAAATGTCAACTCACCCAATCAGCATTAAATCAGCATAATCATCATCTAATCCTAATCTAATGCTAATCCCACCACACTTGCATTATCTAGATCTAGCCACTTGCACAATAAATCCACCTTATTGATTTATTAAACCTCATTTTCCACGACAACAAACATGGCATTTATTGCCTTTTCTTGTCCCTCTCTGAAAATTTATTGCAAATTTGAATTCAAATTTCCTCTTGGGCACTCTTCCCACCCACATCAACTAATCTGACAAGTGTCCTCAATCCATTGGCTTGTTTTTGATCCCACATTGGTCCCTCTTCAACACTTGGCATTTTGAAAATCCTTAAATAGGTGCTTCATCTTTGAGCAAATCCTTCACAATCTTATGCAAGGTTACTCTCTTCATTTGAGATTTGATCTTGTTCATCATCAATCCACCATCTTCATTTGCATTTTATCATTTTAGCTTTGATCAAGGATTGGGAAAGGGTCACTAGCACATGTGACACCAATCCAACATGGAATAAGTGTTTATCTTACTTTTAAAATGTCTTCTTGATGCTGTTTTTGTTACTTGTGGCATTTCTTTAGCATAGATATTCTATTTCATGGAGGTATTTGTAGATTTGTGTGTTGAGACTAACATTTCTAATGAGTATTTGAAGTGGTCTTACAAAAGCAAATGAAGGACAATCAAGGTACAAACGAACAATGAAGGCAAAAAAAAAAAGGGAAAAGCGAAAGCGAAAAATCAACAAGGAGGAGGCTAGCAAACAAAGACGAAAGGGGGATGATTTTTTTTTTGAAAACACAATGTGTTTTTTAACACTTTAAGTGTTGATCAACACTATTTCACGAACTTGTTTATCTTTTCGTTTTAGAACATTAATTTTCATTTGGGTCTAAAAATGAACAATTTGATTTTCATTGCAAAGGACTTAAAACGAATCTTAGGACAAACTTACTAGAGTTCAAATTGGGTTAAAAATTGAACAAGCAATCTTCATATTTCATTTGGTGCTTAAAACGAATTCACAATTGCTTTGAAGGGTATAAAACAAACAAGTGTTTGAATTGTGTGATTGTCTTTTGAGTACGTATCCTCTCCCCTTGCGCTTCGTGCGATCTAGGGTGCAAGAGAAACACTCAAAATACATTTTATTGCTTTGAAACACTTCAATTTGGGCTTAAAAATTGAACATCTTGTGCGAGTGTGAGTAGGGGCATCTTCACGTACATTCTCTTTCTTTGTGCCATCAAAGATCGATTGAGTTACGGATTGTGTCTTTGCTTGCTTTTTTTTATCTTAGAGGGCCTGCCTTGGGGAAAAAGTACTCACCCAAGCGACGACTCAACCGGTAACACTCTAAAGCCAAGAGTATTTCCAGCCAGGATATAAATGAGGGTTTTGGTTAAATGCCATAATCACGCGGTTGGCTCCAACAAGATGGATCCGAAAGGGGACTCTTGCCGTATGGGTCAATCTCCACGAACGGAAAGTCCTTACTAGAACCTATGTGCTAGAATTTGCCAAAATCCTTAATCTATTTGTTGGTCCTTAATCTATTTGTTGGTGCAAGAACGGTCGTTCTGAAGCCACCCCACACTTTTACAATCTTTTAGTAGAAATGGAAAGCATGCCATGGGAGTTTCATGGTGTTGATGCTTGGCTGCCCTGTATAAGTGAGTGTCGTGGAGGGGAGCCAGTCAAGCATCTAACCATCTCATAGAGATAAGCTTTGGCTAGACTGTCCGCAACTAACAACATTGTCTTTACACATCCATAGGCTTGTAATTATTCTTGTTTGAAACACAGTATTCAAAAATATTTTGCAACATTCAACATGATTCTCAAAGCCTAAACCCTCTTTAAGACAAATATCATTGACTCAATCCATATGTTATCAGCTTCCCCTCGGATTCACGCTCATGAGGTTCCTAAGCATTGGATTATACCTCAATTTGTCTTTTTGAGTAAACAATAGGAAAACCCTTGCCTTAAGTTCATTAAATTTCCACATAAAATATCTTGTGGGGTTTAAGGAAATTAAGACATTGGTACATCTTAGTTTGAAACTTTAATCAAAGAGAGTGTTTTGCAAATAGATCCATTGGCAAAGACTAAGCTAAAATGAACTTTCATGTAGTGTTGAAGACTCCAAAATCCCAAAGCAATAAATCATTGATTGGAAATCCAAAATGTTCAAATCATTCCTGGTTACAAAGGTCTTTGTGTTACATGCATGCTCTTCACCTAGGTCTTGGAAAATACAAAGTATCTTTTAGGTCTAATCTAGGGATCAAAACAAATCAAACCTCTTTCATCCATCTTCTTTCAAAACATCAAAATCCATCTCACAAATCATCTTTTGAAAAACCTTGAAATCATCCTTGAAGTGCTAGGCTTTATGACAAAATCAAGCAAACACCAAAATCATTGAGACCAAGTCCTTGAAAACATTTATCAAAACACCTTTGGCTATGAATGTGTAAATGCATCCTTTTTCATATCCTTAGTCAAAAGTCATCCAAATCATCTTGTCTAGCTTAGTGTATGTAGATGAATCCTTCTCCATATACTTAGTGAAACAATCATTTTGTTTGGGTAGGTGTGGGTAGATGCATCCTTCTCCTCACACATATCCAAATCATCATCTTTTGAACACAACTATCCTTTAGATCATTATCAAACATCTTAGGGTCTTTTTGTTCAAAATCCAAAATAAAAATCCAAATCAAGATCAAGGACAAAATCTCAAAATCCAAAAAATCAAACCAATCAAAGATCCAAAGTCCTAGCATTTCATTCAAGATTTGTCAAAAGCCAAAAACCTCCATAACATCCATCTTTAAACATCACCATCATATCATCATCACGTTTGATCCTAAAAGGCATCCTAAAAACTTTCACTTTGGGACATAAAATAGAGATTAAATCCAAGGAATCAAGAGATTCATCTCCCATATTTCCGAAGATTGATCTTTGTTTTATGGTTCTAATGAGATCTCAATACAAGAAGAGTATGGAAGCCCACAAAGAAACTCCTGCTTCAAGTGACCTTAGCCAAACAAACGCGGAAATGAATCTTGCAGAATCAAGCAATCCATTGGTCCCCTCATCATCACAAAACCCACAAGAAGAAAGTCAAGGGGAGGACCTCACCTTTGGAATGTCTCACGAAGAAATAGCCAAAATGCTCCAAAATCCGGACAACCATAGAATCATCAACATCATGATGAGACTCAACCCTTCGTTGTACATGCTTGAACTAGCAAAACAAGGGGCCAAGTTGCCTTCAGATTTTGATGTGACCACTATAGTAGAGACATCTTTTCCACCAATCTCATCCACCATCCCCATTTCATCTACACCTCCATCCCAAAACGTCACGCAAAACATTCCAAAAATTACGACATCAATTGCTCCAACTCAACCCAACGTTAACAAGGGAAACACATTCCTCAATGAACTTCAATCACATCCCCTTGTAAATAACCAAAACTTGGATGCAAACACCACCTTGGAACATAACATCCCCCATAATCCATTACACCAAAATGTTCCTCTCACTTTACATTATGACCTATCATCAACATCATTTCATGGAGCACCACAAACACCTCTTCTCACGAATTCACAAGAGGAAGGGGACATATTTGGAGCAGGGGGCATTTTCAACACCACAACACTCTCGCAGGGATTCCCCCCTTACATTTCCACCTCTCCCACCACTACCATTATCATCCACATCACTCCTTGGCTTGGGGTTACCTCCCCTACCAAGCATCAATCAAACCGCTATCCCAACCATGAATCAAAACATTTTGCCAAACGCTCAAAACTTATTGTTGACATCACAACAACAAATGACAAACACGCAAGCAATGGCAACATCATCAAACACCCCCAAAACATTGCAAAGCATGGTCTCTCAAGGGCCAATCACATCAATGACGCCACTTACCACATCAACAACACCATCCACCAATCATGCAATCAACATGACAACACCATCCACCAACCAAATAATCAACACAACATCATCATTCACCACCACCACAAACGCCATTCCAAATCCACCACCACCTCCACCACCACCAACGTTCACCACATCAAACCAGTTCAACGCAACATTACAAGCTGCTTTTCAAAGAGGACACCAACAAGTGCAACAACAAAAAGCCGTGCAACAAGCCGCTCAAGCTGTGCAAGCTGCTAAAACCGCACAAGCTGCATTACAAGCACAACAAGCACAACAAGCCAAAGCTTTATTGCAACAGCAACAACAACAAGCCGCCCAAGCCGCACAAGCATTGCAAGCACAAAGAGTCGCTTCAAGCAATAACTTTTATACATAACAACAAGCCGCATACAAGCTTAGCAGCATCGCTGCCAGTTTCTCCAAGCTCAAGCGCATCCAATATCAAGCACAATATACAAGCACGTTTAATAACTTGTACAAAGTAGCGCATTGCCAAGCTGACGTTAGCACTCAAAGTAATACCAAGAGTTAAAGTCAGTAGCAGTATCTGGCGTTCCAACAACAAGCGCGGGAACAAGAACAAGGTATCAACAAGCATTGTTAGAATAAATCAAGTGCAACAGCAAGGTAATCAACAAGCATATAGGAACAACAACAAGCAACAAGCAAAAATCCTAGCGCAACAACAACAAGAACAACAAGCATTGTTCATACAAAAAGCAAGTAGAAGCCTACTTCGCCTACCACAACATACCGATACCATTGAACAATGCACAAACCAACCCATCCATCCAAACCATGATTGCAACACCCCAAAACACATTCATCCCACCCCTTGATCCTTAGAATGATATGATGACACAATTCAAGTTGCTCTCGCAACAAGTACTCGATCTTCAATCAGGGCAAACAACCAAAATGCAAAGCAACTTGTGTCCCTATCCATTTGATATAGAGCCTAGACATGAAACCATTCCCTTATGGGATTTGAGATCCCAAATTTGGCAACAGGATGGGGTCCCTAAGATCAAGCATTAGGGAATCTGTGTTCATTGGTGTATGGAGGTTGCATATGACGATACTTATCCCATGCTGCCCCTAGAGCTTGAAGGTGAGACAGAACTGTCTTCCCCACTTACCTTCAGCATTGCATTTATCTAAAGAAATTAATGATTCATTAGAAACGCACGATGTACACAGTTGATGTTAGTCTCGAAGAACTCTACGCTCTGATACAAGGAAAGAATGAATCCTTCGCTTCATTTCTTCAACGATGGCGATCCAAGGCCAATCGGAGCAAATGGACCATGCCAGAAGAGCAACAAGTTTGCACAATCATTACCAACCTTGAAAGCTGCTTGTCATTCCACCTCAAGGTTCAGGGAATCACCACCTATGATCAACTAATCTCCAAGGCGCTTAGCATCGAAAGAGCCCTTGCAACCCAACCCATCGAATCAACATCATATCAAGAATCACAAAACAATCGCCCACCATCAAATTACAATGATAAACCTCGTACATGGGCGAGAAACAAGAACATCACTAATGATGGCGTCGTCGATGCCAAGGTGGTCATTAGTGGTCCACGCCAAAATACACCCGCACTGCAAATCCAACCTCAATGCCAAAACACTCATCACACAACATATCAACCCAACAATAACCCCACCATCAATAACGTCAACGACCAAAGAGGACCACCTCAACGCAAAACATACCCCAAATGAAAATACACTACTTTGGGGGAACCACTTGAGGACATCATGAAAAAACTAATCGATGAAAAACTCATCCAAGCTCCTACGTTTGAGAATTATCAAGAACCTGATGTCAAA
This sequence comes from Sequoia sempervirens, assembly GCA_007258455.2. Classification (NCBI taxonomy): domain Eukaryota; kingdom Viridiplantae; phylum Streptophyta; class Pinopsida; order Cupressales; family Cupressaceae; genus Sequoia; species Sequoia sempervirens. Next base: position 177,011,094 of record VDFB02373365.1, on the reverse strand, counting down.
CCTCCTTGGTACAATGAGAATCAACTGTGTGAATTCCACAAAATCAAAGGCCACACCACAAATAATTGTATGAGACTCAAGAACATCATTCAAGATCTCATTGACAAAAGAATCATAAATGTGGAAGCACCTACTGGGAATCAGGACCTTAAAATCTACACGAATCCGATGCCAAATCATGGAAGCAAAGGGAATAACAAGGATAAAGGAAAAGGCAGTGTAAATCATGTGTACAAAACAGTTGTTGCCAATCTCAATGAAAACTACATGGTCATCAACATCAAAGGTGCCTATGCCGAAGACTGTGGAGTCACCACAAGAGGCGAAAAGGTCACCATCGCAGGATCATCCCAACCCAATAGAGTCCCTACATCAAGAGTCGTTCCGTATAACTACAATGTTGTAGACCAGCTCAAAAGAATGCCCACACACATCTCCATCATGGAGTTGTTTAAAATCTCATCAGTGCATAAAAGATCCTCGAAGAAGCATTAGCCTCATCCACCATCCCCGCAGATCTTGATGCGGAGCAATTCCAAGCTATGGTCAGAAACATCATAACACCTAATCTCCTTACATTTTCTGACCAAGATTTTCCCGCCCAACCATCTCACAATCATGCACTTCACCTGGAGGTCATTGTGAACAAAAGCAAAATCAAAAGGGTCTTGGTGGATGAAGGTGCAGGTTTGAACATCTGTTCTTTTAGTCTCATCAAGCAATTAAAGATATCCGAAGATTCCATTGATAAAGGGAAGGGCATCACAATCAGAGCATATGATGACCAAGAAAGAGTGTCTCAAGGCACAATTAAGCTCCCTATCCAAGTAGGTCCAACACTTATGGAAACCACCTGTCAGGTCCTGGACCTCGACTTACCATACAACATTCTCCTGGGACACCCATGGATCCATGCAATGAAAGCCATAGCATCAACCTTCCACCAATGTGTGAAATTCACACATAATGGACAAGAGATCACTATCCATGGAGATCCTGAGCCGTTTTCATACTGTAAGAACCTTGAAGCCAAATATTACAAAATCCCCCAAGTACCGAAAAATGATGAGGGCCCATCCACATCATACATTAATCCCATCACTCTCACGTCCACTTCTGCGACAGAGACACCCGCCATTCCCACCATATCTGATATCAAGCTCATCATCCAGGAGGACGGTTGTGGAAGTTATAAGCTCCCTAACAATGCTTTTGTGATAGGAGAGTTACCACAATCTCCAAGATCACGAGGACACCCACAAGAAAATCAAGCTCCCTCATTACAAACCTATCCTCAAAATTATCCTGAATTCACAAGGTGGGGAGACCTTGGCCATGAGGTAATAGAAGCAGATCCATCAAACATGTTGTATCGAGATGAAAGACTGACACCTGAATTACCAATGGATTAAAGAAGCAGAGGCCTACACATGATGCTTGCGATGGGCTATAACCGAAATCAGAGACTGG
>VDFB02373365.1:176949761-177009524 GCA_007258455.2 Sequoia sempervirens | reverse complement strand
CTCATTTGGATTTTGGATCCATAACTTCATGCAAAGGCATTATCTTCAGATTTTGAATTTGCTCATCCATTGTTCATCCATTTTCTCATTTTCATAGCTAGGTTATGCAGGAATTCAACCAAGGAGCATCAAAACTTCATCAAATCATCACCAAGCTTGCAAGGTATTGGGAAAGGGCCATTTTCCACATCAAAATGGTGCCAATTTCCCCATGGGATTGAGAGTTTTCATGCATTAGATAGGATTTGATAGTTTTCATTTTTGTTCTTCATTTCTATTTCTTATTTTGTGCATTTCAAATAAATTATATGGGGAATGTTGATTTAACTTGCATAATGATCTAATTATGTGATTGTTTTTTGTGTTTGTCCAGGTCTAACATCGACATTCATAGAAGGTAGTTGTTTTTAGGGAACTTTGGGCCAAAAATAGACCCTACCATTGCATCCAGAAGGCCCAAAAACCTTAAGACTGCTTATCAAATCATCAAAATCAAAGATTTTTTCCCTATAGTGTCATAAAATTGTACCCCTTGCAATTTCACCTACACTTTTGCATCCACTTTAGTGTCCACTCCCTTAGTATTTTTTTAGGCTCATTTTAGCCCTTGCATCATCCTTTTACCCTCTTAGGATGCTCAATACCCCTTTTCAGCTACTATGTTTGTACATCGACTTTGCATCAAATCTTGTGTTTTTCTATTCCCATTATTCTTGAGCATGATTTTTTTGGACACTAGCACACCATGTAGATGTTCGTGTGTTACACTAGCATCTAGTGACATTTCAACATTCAAATGGTCTTTTCTAAGCCTTTTTCCACTTGTCATCTACCTTTATCGATGGTAAAAGCTCAAGATGCTTTGTAACAACTTAGGAACCTTCTTTTCCTCATCTCACTTTTAAATCTATCTCTTTCACTCTATTGCTTCTTCTAAGTATTTCTCTCTTGCTCTTTTGTTCTCTACACCTTTCTCCCATTCTCTCTTGTTCTCTCTCTCTTTCTCTCAAGTTCTCTATAGCTTTCTACAACACTTTCAAGAGCTTACAACATTCTCTACTACTCTCTTGGATCTCATATCTATCTCTTTCACTCTTTTTCTCTTTGGCTTGCTCAAGCCTTGCAAGTGATATCTTACTTGTCTTATGTCTTTGAGAATCTTGAAATTTCTCGCATCCCTTATCTATAAATTTTATCTTTTTATCTATTTATCTTTCTATCTATCTATCTATTTGGTTGTTCGTGGAGGTGGAAACACCAAAACAAGGATTTGACTAAGGCCCTAAACAATCACAACATTTTCCCTTAGTTTTATGTGTGTAGGTGTGAAGAAATTTATTTGTTGGAGGATTAATTGCTTGGTCCATTATCATCATTCTCTTTCTCTTCCTTTTTTTATTATTTATATCTCACTTAGTTTATATTACTCTAGTTTTTGTTATTCTTTGTTATTTTCACACTTTAAAGAACTCCTAGGAAATACAATTGTTAGTAGTCATCTTGTTTTTTCTATAACATCCTTAGTTTTTGTTTCATACAAGATGCCAACATGCCATTGAGATTCCAACATGTTGCACAATCATCCTTGGCCAAGACCTCGCCAGTCTGTCTAGAAGACCTTCGTGGCCTACTCTTTTTGTTTTTGGAACTCTCTCACTTTTATCTTGTCACTTGAACATTATTCTTTGAGGTAGTTGAGGACCATGTTCTCCTTGTAGAATCTACTTGTCCTAAGACGCAAGGGTATAAAATTTTCTCTACATTTTGATGAACCTAACATGAACGCTCTTATAAAAAAAAAAGGAAAAATCCAAGATTGCCCCTTCTAAAAAAAAATTTGGGGTGCTTCCCCAAACCCCATTCCATGCTGTGAAAGTAGAAATAATATGCCAGCCTTTGGCCAACTTATTTATTCATTATTTATAATGATTATCTTATTACTTTCAAAATTCACTTACCATCTTATTTTATTAATTCAATTTCCTATTTTGTTCAAAGTGTTAATGATGTTCCATTCCACGCATGTGATGGTGATTTGTCTTTACCTATGTCACTCGATATCCTTGATCCTTCTCATGAAATTCATCTTGTTTTGAAGGATATTTTATTGCAAGAAGATGAAATCATTCATACTTTTCTTAATGTCACTATACCTTATCTTCATTCCAATGCACTCTCTTCTAGAGATGATGAATTAGTGAATGAAGAGTCTTGTTCCACATCCAATCCCACACAAATCAATGTAGAGTGTATTTCTTCAAATAATTCCTCTATAAATCATAATAAATCCATAAATTTAATCATAGTCTTTGTCACTCCTCAAAGGCCTAAGATACCATTCATTTATATGACTTTGGCTAGTCCTCCCAAAAGGATTCATTCTATTCATGGTGTTCCATTTAATAGTAATCCTCCAGATCTTTATACAAAGTTTATGTAGTTTAAATCTTCTTCTTAAAATACAGTAGCTCACACTTATAATACTAGAAGGAATTAACTAAATTTTGATCAACCTACTTCTTTACCACTTTCTCAACCAAACCTTACTCAAGCACCTAGACTTGCAGCTAAGCGACCGAGTGGGTATGATCTTGTTGAGCAACTTCGTGTTACTCTCGCCAAGTCTCAATTTGGAATTTGCTTCAAATTGCTTCAAATTGCTTCAATTTACCAAGGTATTCTCCAAGAATCCTTGCAAAATATTAAATTTCCTTCTTTCACTAGATCGACAGATGTTAATGTGTTGATAGATCATATTCATGCAGATTCATTGAATATTACATTCTATCCATAAGAACTCCCACCTTCGAAAGTAAAGAAGCAAGTATATATTTTGATGATGATGATTAACATTAATAACATTAGCATTAGGTGTACTCTCATCGGCTCTGGTTCAGTGCTCAACATATGTAGTGTAAGGAAGCTAAGGTAGCGGAACAACTTCCTACACTAATCTTGAGAGGAGAATAATGTAAAAATTTACAAATCCTTAACAGTTACATAAACTTAAATAGAATAAACTTAAATATCATGCATACCACAACACAATGATTTACGTGGGGAAAACCCTTTCAAGAGAAAAACAACACACTCCAAAATTCGCCCAATATTTTATTCAAAAGTCACAAAGATTACAATATACTTGAAAAGCAAGCTTCTCATAGGAGTATCACCACCAGAGATCAAGAGACAACATGACCACTATCAGACTCTCAAAATACATCACTGTCTCTCTACCACAGTCATAATAAAACACCATCATAAAATAGAGTTACATTCTAGGGCAAGATAAGCCAACAAAATATCCACCATTAGATCTAAAACCTAATAATTAATGGTCTAGATTTACAATATATCATTTATTTAATGTATGTTGACCATTTTAGGAGTTTCCTAAAAAATTTAACATGCTTACATTTTGCTCCTCAATGCCACCCCATACTACCATTGTATACACCTATCGGTGTAACTAGGATATATATATATACATCCTATCAACAATAAATTGTATATAATTGCAAGGTTGAGACACATTTTCTCAACATGTAGCATTGATCTATTGCCTAAAATTAAAATTGATCCAGCTTCTCTTACTGCTTATTCTTTGTATATTCATGGATTCGATAATACTGGTCGACAAGCCCTAGGCACGATAATCTTATCTTTGAGGTTGGGACCCATTATCGTACCCACCCTTGTATATGTTATGTCAAGAAAATTACCATATAATCTTCTTGATAGATCGTGGATTCATGCTATGGGTGTAGTCCCATCTACCTTGCATAGATCCATTAAATTCATTCACAATAATCAAGTAGTCACAATCAAGGATGGCCTCGATGTCATACACTTAAGGGAGGTGATAGCTATTGGTTAGGCTTCGATTGCACCTACTCTTAAAAATCATTTCCCTTTAGTATTTTCCAATGCGTTGATGTCTACTCCAATGATACTTGTTACAAATGATACTATTGAGATACATGTCCCTAGCTAGCTAACCATACTTATCATCATCATCTTTATTCACTTATCGCATGGTCTCTATCTTTTTATCCATACTTATCAATGATGTCTTTTTATCTTATCATATTATGACATGACATGTCTATGAATTTTACCATACTTTTTTCTTGTTTGCACAATGTGTTTGTCTACAGTGAACATGTTTGTGGTGAATTTTCAGTCAGCTTTGTAGGATAGAAGACTTGCGTCCTCTTCATATCTTGGATCAAATTTACAATTGTATATACTAGATCGAAGACCTACAACTTCTTCATCTTGAGTATATACTTATTTCTCTTTATTTTTCTCTTTGATATTGGTTGCTTCCCTATATTTTGGATGTATTATTCTCTTGAAGCAATCAATCCTTACATTCTTCTCTCTATTTAATAATTATCCTATGTGATACTTCTTGTTATTTTGGGACTGATGCATAGTACTAAGACAACCTCTTGCATCGAGGTCTCTTTTACTTTTCTGACTCAAATCCTTTTAGTTTTCTTGTTATGTGTCTTTATGTATATGTATTCCATGTTATTATCTCTATATTTTCCTCTTGTCCCAACCTTGTTATGTAATGGATTTTTATGTTCTAACCTTGTTGTCTTTTGTAGACCATTTTTGTCTAATGTGTTTATTTTGTAGGTCTTTCGCCTGGGGGAATGCTTCCTTAGTTCAAAGAGCTATCTCCTTCCTCTACAGTATCCTTTTGGCATCATGATTTTATTTTTGTTTAGTCTATCTCCTTTAGCATGCATATTCACGTAAATTCATAAGCCCACTAAAGTGGGGGAAAAATATAGTGTCATAAAATTGCACCCCTTGCAATTTCACCTAGACTTTTGCATTCACTTTATTGCCCACTCCCTTAATATTTTTCTAGGCTCATTTTAGCCCTTGCATAAGCCTTTTCCCCTCTTAGGAGGCTCAGGACCCATTTTCAACAATTATCCATGTGTGTCAGCTTTGTGTTAAACCTTTTGTTTTTCACATTCCTATCATTCTTGAGCGTGATTTATCTAGACACTAGTGTGTCACACAAATGTCCATGTGCCACACTAGCATCCTATGACATTTCAATATTCAAATATTTTTTTTTATCTTCTTTCCACTTTTCACTTACCTTTATTAGTGGTAATGGCTCAAGACGCTTTGTAACAATTCGGGAACCTTCTTTCCCTCTTCTCACTTTTAAATCTATCTCTTTTACTTTATTGCTTTGTTTGAGTCTTTTTCTCTTTCTCTTTTGGTCTCTACACCTGTATCTCATTCTCTCTTGGTCTATCTCTCTTTCTCTCATGATCTCTACAGCTTTCTACATTGTTGTCAAGCTCTTACAACATTCTCTACTACTCTCTTGGCTCTCATAGCTATCTCTTTCACTCCTCTTTGGCTTGCTTAAGCCTTGCAGGTGATATCTTAATTGTTTTATGTCTTTGAGAAACTTGGGATTTCTCACATCCCTTTTCTATGCATTTCATCTTCTTTTCTATTTATCTTTTTATCTATCTATTTGATTGTTCATGGAGGTGGAAACACCAAAATGGGGGTTTGATTGAGGCAAGCCCCTAAACAGCCCCAACATTTTCCCTGGGTCTTATGTGTGCAACTGTTGAAGACATTTATTTTTTGGAGGCTTCATTTCTTGGTCCTTTGTGAGCATTCTCTTTCTCTTCCTTTGATTTATTATTTATATCTCACTTAGTTTATATTACTCTACTTTTTGTTATTCTTTGTTATTTTCACACTTTAAACAATTCCTAGCAAATAATATTTTCAATAATCATCTTGTTTTTTGTGACATCCTAAGTTTTTAGTTTGTACGAGATGTCAATGCACCATTAAGATGCCAATGTGCTTCACTATCATCTTTGGGTTGTGCTATCATCCTTAGTCAAGAGCTCACCAATCTATCCAGAAGACCTTTCTGACCTACTCTTTCTATTTCTAGAACTCTTGCCTTTTTATCCTGTCACTTGAACATTATTCCTTAAGGTAGTTGAGGACCATTCACTCCTTGTAGACTCTACTTGTCCTGAGACTCATGGGTAGAAAATTTCCTCCTCTATAGGCCCTCAGAGGTTTTATTCAAAATTTCCTCACCATTTTTCATCTATATACAATTATACGAAATCCATACAATATAGTATTGTATGGTCCATATAGACTTCGCAAGTCTCAGGGTATTGCATACATTAGCAAAGGTATAATTAGTGACATACTCAGTCTATCATACACAAGTCTGCATAAGTTTATGTAATCACACGTTGGTTTGGTACACTCTACAAAAGGTATAAAAGGTACAAGGTTGGAAGTTATAATAATATTTTAATATTTTAAATTTCATTGGTGGGTTTTTTGCTAAGTAGACATTATTTTCTACGGCCACGTTGCCAACCCGCAAGTAGTGCAGGGCACCTAGTTCTAGCATTAGTGGTGTTGTCGAGTTCTGCCACCCACCCACTACTTTGATGGTGGCAAGATGTTTCTCTTAACTTGATAACAATTTTCCATCAACAAATAGTTACATTATGACTAGGTACCAACCCCTAGCAGGGAAAATCTTATGCCTATTGTCACATAAAACTGCACCCTACTGAACAAGAGTTCAGTGTTCTAATGACACAATGGAAACAACCTCAAGGTGTGGGACCTTTGCATAAATGAGGTTGATTCTGTGGAGAAGGATGACTTCCTTTTTTAATCCAAGTGTGAAGTGTTGGTCCAACCCAACCCATGAAAACCTACCACTATCCTACTCTAACATCTCGCAGGGGAAAAGGGGAGAAGGAATGCATGAAAGGGAAATGGAGGTGGTACACCAAGGTAGAAGGGTTGTTTATTCCTGACCAAGATTGAATAGAACATCATTGAAGAGGGGCAAGGGTGCTTTCACAACTATCTATTTGGTCAACTCTCAGAGGCATACAAGAAGGTTAGGGTTTGACAAGGCATTGGAAGGAAAAAGGGTTTCACAACCAGCAATTGTAAATAATTTAACACAACATACATGCATCAAAATAAAAGTAAACACTTAGATATGCAAGCGAATAAACTTACTCAAACAAAAAAGAGCTAAGAAGAGGAAAACTTGATCCATTTCATTGATGTAGAGGCAAAAAGGCTAATTTTTACAATGGAAGAGTGTAAAATACATGTCTACAAAAGGAAAACCCTAGAGGAGCTAGAGGAAGAACCCTAAAAATAAATACATTTCTTTCCTTTATAGATTAGGCATAACTGAGAAACCCAAACCGAACCCTAACCCTAACTAGAGTTAGCAATGAATCCTATGGCATGAAATAATGGATCCCTTCCATGAAAGATGCAACTAGGGCATAGATCTACCAAGAATTCAACAAAATAATAATAAATGAGCATGGGTACCCATGAAATCCACTTGCAGAAGTCAGAGAATGCATTTAATGTCATCCTTGAATCCCAGGAACCAAGACAAGCTACTCAAAAGTCAAAATGAGCATTAAAAATGTCACCCAAAAAAACAAGCCAAAATGCAAGAAGATCAGGGCGTCAGGCTTGAAAAATCACCTTTACAAGCATGAAAATGAATTAAATGGTTTGTACCCCTAAAAAATCATTTATTATATGCTAGCTATCGAGCGGTCGGGAGTTGAGTGTCAACCTTATAGTTTATCTCATGCTTGGAAGAAGGAGAAGAAGAAAAAATTTGAAGAAGAGAGGAAATGTCAGGGTTTAGGGAGATGAGATACCTCTTACCGAAGAAAGGTAAGATGTAAAGGGGAAGGCCAAAGGCCGAAACCTAAAACCCTGACACTTAGTTGAATTTTGAGAAAAAAGAGGGAAAGTGAGCAAGAAAGAAGGAAGATAGAGAAAAAGATGAGACTTCGAGGGTCGGACCTCAAACCATCAGAGGTCAAAGGTCGGTAGGAAGGCTTACAACTTACAAAATGAAAGTGATAAGAGGGAAGATGGAAGATTGACCCTTGAAGTCCAACAAGACAAAAGACAACCAAATCTTGAAACCTTATCGAGCTTCGATGGTCGGAGGTAAGGCCTAAGGCTTACCTTTAGAGATCAGTAAAGGGTAAAGGGAAAGGTCGAAGGACAAAACCCAAAACACTTAGAGGAAAAATAGGAAAGGAGAAGGAGCAATAGAGAAGGCATGAAGGAAGCAAGTAAGAGAGCCTAAAAACCCAAAATTCTAGGATAGAAAAATTTAGGAAACTTCAAGGAGAAAACATGCAAGATGGCCCATGGGGGATATCTCATATCAGTTATCAATGATGGAACATTAAAGGGGGGCATGAAATTTCAACATTAATGGTGACTTCTGTAGGATTATTTCCTACTAATCATGGGATCCATATGCCTTATCGGTCCATTGGGCATGGAGTCATGAAGGGGAAAACTTAACAATTGGGCCTCCTCAAAGAAAAGAAAAAACATGTGCAACTACGTGCTTGGAGAAAAGAATGAAAGCTAAGAGCATGCATTCCCTTAAGGAGAATGCAGGGTGTGAAAACACATTTCATGGAAAGCAAGATATGTAAAATATATACATTAAACTAATAGGAAGCAAAAAATGGAATTTTTCCTTTGTCAAAGATGAACCTTTTGAAGGGGTTGACCTCCCTCAACCCATAGTTGTAGACCTCACCTAGCTGCAACCACTGAAAATTGTTGCCAACATGCATGTAACTACACAAAATTCTTGCAAGGTGAAGGATTGCTTCACTATAAATTTTTCCATTGTAAGGGAACCATATGATGCAAATGTTAGATTCATCTAACACTAGTGTCTTAGCTGAACATACAACAGCAGGGGTGAACTTTTCTTAAGATAGGTTAACATCCAAGAGAAAACCTTTTGTAGAGGGAAGAGAACACACCTCACAAAAGGATAAGTCAATGTCACCATCGCTGACCTCCTCAAAGCATGAACTAAAACAAAAAGAGAAAGTTTCCATCTCAAATGGTGATGCAAAATATGCCAAAACTAATTTTTGATCTGCACAAGGAATCGCTTCTTCATGCACCTCAAATGAGAAATTTTGAAGCTTGGGCATAATATCAAACTAAGCAACGGGAGCATCACTTCCAAAAAAATGCATGGATGCTCAATAACTACAAAATCATTTGCATTGATGCACACTTCATCAACACAAAACTTAGATTTTTGAGACACTTCAAGTGAAGAACTAAATTCTTTAAATTTCCTCTTGGTTTTAGTTCTTTTTTGGCAACTAGCTACAACAAAATCAAACTCATGGCATGTAATGGTTTCCATGTCCTCTGTTTCTTTTTCACTCTTATACTGCTTCCCACAAATCTCCTCTTTTGGGGGTGATGCTTTGACATTTAAACCTGAACAAAATCTTTATATAACATCCCAAAAGAGTTCCTCCACCTCATAATTGCAAAACTCAATAGATTAGGGATCATCATCCACAATAACAGGGGGTAAAATCATCTACTACTATTTCTCCAAAACCATGCAGTTATCTTGATCCATCAAGTTGGAATCGAGTTGTTCATAGGCTTCAGCAGATGTAGGTATATGTGATCTATCCTCCTCATCTTCAACAAAACAAGGACATCAAAAGAGAGGACTAATTCCTCTATTGTATCAATTTTTTCTACATTTTTAGTGTCTTGTTGCTGCAACACTGTTTCATATTCATTTTTTTCTTGCAATAAACCAAGACACTCATTGTCTTGAGCACATGAAGGATCCTCAACAACAACCTCCTCAAGCATAGGTTCTTGTGAGGAACGAAGGCTTGCTATACTTAGGATCTCCAACATAGAAGATTTGCTTGATGGTACAAGAGGTTCAATAGGAGTTTCAAGGGGTTGATTAGGATTCTTGAAACTAAAAACATTGTGCTTGCAAACCTCTTGCACAATAGATTGTTTTAGAACAAAAGGAGTGCTAATGAAAGTTTCAAGAGGCTTGTTAGAATTCTTGAAACTTATGAATTTATATTTTCTTACCTCCTCCTTATTAGGTTGTTCTGGAACTGGTGGAGGTGTTTGTTTGAAACTAGGAACACAAGGGGTTTCTTGAATCTCGAGCATTTTTTCTAGAGTAAGGGCAAGTCTAAGTTGCTCTTTTCTAGCAGAAGCATCTTGTCTTGCTATAATCTCTTCTTGTTTTTTCCTTCTTTGTGCCTCCATCTGCTGTGCATACCTCCATCAAGCTTCTAACTCTTGTTGATGTGAATAAGGAGCTTGATAGAAAAACTCATCATGTTGTGGGAAACAACACTCATGCCCCTGATAGGTTTGATTTTCCCACTCCTCCTAATGTAGGTCAAACTCTTGTTGTCTCCAAAGCTCATCAATTTTTCTATTGAAATAAAGAAAAATGCTTGTGATTTCACTTGCACTTGAATTATCAAAATTCCAAGGTTGAGTAGGAGAGAAACAAGGTTGATTTTCAAAGTGATGAATCTCTTAGGGCTATTGATATGAATGTGTAGGTGTCCAAGAAGACTGAGTAGGGTAGGGTGGGTGGTTATCATTTTGATAAGATTGAGAACCCATAATAGTAGGGTTTTGTGGAATGAAATGGGAGGCATAACCAACCTGATATGGTTGACGGGGAGGTGTAAAGCTAGAATTATCATGGAATGGGGGAGTATACATATGATTTCCATTAAAAATTAACATATTTAAGCATGGGAATGATAGGAAACACTTTGAAATTTTGAAAGGAAAGCAGAGGACTACCCAACTAGAGATTTTGGGTACATACCAATGGAGTCACCCAAATATGTATATTACAGAGTCTCTAGGTTCTTGTAAAACTATCTCCAAAGGCTGAAATGTTGAAGACCACACCAACTCCTCAATAACATGAAATGGAACTAGGTTGCTTGAACTAGTTGATTTTGAATGGAATCGTCATGGTGTTTAAAGATATACCTCAAAAGAAAAAATGTGTTGAAGAAAACACCAGATTCTTTAATAGAAAGAAGTATTCCCATCGAGCATGCCAAAAACTATTGTCACATAAACTGCACCCTATTGAACAAGAGTTCAATTTTCTAATGACACAATGGAAACAACCTCAAGGTGTGGGACCTTTTTGCAAATGAGGTTGAGTCTTCGGAGAAGGCAAACTTCCTTTTTCAATCCAAGTGCAAAGTGTTGGTCCAATCCAACACATGAAAACCTACCACTGTCCTACTCTAACAACTCATGGGGGAAAAGGGGAGAAGGAATGCATGAAAGGGAAATGGAGGTGGTACACCAAGATGGAAGGGTTATTTTTTCCTAACCAAGATTGCACAGTACATCATTGAAGAGGGGCAAGGGGACTTTCAAAACTCTCTATTTGGTTGAATTTTAGAGGCATCTAAGAAGGTTAGGGTTTGACAAGGAATTCGAAGGAAAGAGGGTTTCACAACCAGCAACTATAAATAATTTAACACAACATACATGCATGAAAAATACAAACAAATACTCAGATATGCAAGGTAATAAACTTAATCAAACACAAAAGAGTTGAGAAGAGGAAAACTTGATCCATTCCATTGATGTAGAGGCAAAAAATCCAATCTTTACATTGACAGAGTGTAAAATACATGTTTGCAAAAGAAAAACCTTAGAGGAGACAGAAGAACCCTGAAAAATGAATACATTTCTTTCCTTTATAGATCAGGCATAACTAAGAAATAGAAACTAAACCCTAACCCTAACAAGGGTTATCAATGAAGCCTGTGGCATTAAAGAATGGAGCCCTTCCGTGAAAGATGTGACTAGGGCATAGATCTGCCAAGAAGTTAACAAAACAATAATAAATGGGCATGGGCACCCATGAAATCCACTTGCAAAAGTCAAAGAATGCATTTAATTCCATCCTTGAAGCCCAAGAACCAAGATAGGCTACTCAAAATTTGAAATGATCATTAAAAATGTTGCCCAAAAAAATGCCAAAACATAGGAAGGTTGGGGTGTCAGGCCCGAAAAAATCACCTTTACAAGCATGAAAATGAATTAAATGGTTTGGACCCCCAAAAAAGCATTTTTCAAACGTCGATGCTCAGGTGGTCGGGAGTCGTGTGTTGGCCTTACAATTTACCTCATTCTTGGAAGAAGGAGAAGAAGTGAAATCGTGAGAAGAGAGGAAACGTTGAGGTTCAAGGAGATGAGATACCTTTTACCAAAGAAAGGTAAGAGGTAAAGGGGAAGGCTAAAGGCCAAAACCTGAAACCTTGACATAGTCAAATTTCAAGAGAAAAGAGAGAAAGTGAGAAGGAAAGAAGGAAGAAAGAAAAAAAGATGAGACTTCAAAGGTTGGACCTCAGACCATCAGAGGTCGGAGGTCAGGAGGAAGGCTTATGCTTTGCGAAATGAAAGTGGTAAGAGGGATGAGGGAAGACCAACCCCTAAAGTTTGAAAAGACAAAAGACTTAGCTAAATCTTGAAACCTTATCGAGCTTCGATGGTCGGAGGTAACACCTAGGGCTTACCATTAGATATTGGTAAAGTGTAAAGGGAAAGGCTAAAGGCTGACAACCGAAACACTTAGAGGAAAGATATGAAAGGAGAAGGAGCGATGGAGAAGGCATGAAGGAAGCGAGTAAGAGACAACCTAAAAATTCAAAATTCTGGGACTTAGCAAAATTTAGGAAACTCCAAGGAGAGAACATGAAATATGGCCCATGGGGTATCTCTCAAATCAGTTATCAATGATGGGGCATCAAAGAGGGTCATGAAATGTCAACAATTCCCTACTGTCCAAATTGGGAAGTTTGTTCTATGGGCCATATCTTACAAGCCAAGAGTTGGTTTTTTATAAATGAGATATCAATGGAAAGTTGGTTCTGTGTACTTTTCAGTGGTGTAGGTCATTTTTCCAAATTTTGTTGCAAGTACATTTTATTGTATACTAAAGTGCCTTTTCCATTTTAGACCTCCAAGCTCATAACTTTTTGTTATTTTATCTAATTTTCATGATTCTAGTGGAAATTGATATTTTTATTTGTGGGGTGGCTTCATTTTCAGTTGTACTTTAGATTTGGGAGGTATCACATCAATTTATTTCAAATATTTATCCATTTTGTAGTCTTGGTACTTCTTGTCCTAATGGTTGAACTAGGGTTTGAGATTCTAACTCCCTATAATGATCACGAATGGAAGGTGAGAATGAAAAGATTACTTTGGTCTAAGATTTTGTGGTCTATCTTGGATGAGTATTAACCTAATTTTAACAGGGAATATAAAATATTATCTCACGGGAACAAATGTAATGAGGCTATAGGCTTGATTGTTATGCATGTTTCTGATAGTTTTTTCTTCCATATTGAGGAATGTACTACTCCTACGTAGGCATGGGATAAGTACAAGGATTTTTTTGGTTCAATTAATGAGGTTCATTTTATGCAATTGGAGGAAAAATTGACATCACTTACCACAAATTTATTTCCTACCATTGAAGACTATTTAGTAAAAATCAAATCATTAATGTCTCAATTGGTTGGTTGTTGTAAGGATAAAACTAATAAGGAATGCATATTCTTTATTTTTTCTAAGTTGAAAGGTTCATTTGCATAGTTCTCCACTTCCTTTTATTATACAATGGATGGATTAGGTGATTCATTTATCATGCCTTCTTTTGAGACATATTGTGATAGTTTGACTAGGGAACAAGCTATACTTAGTCAACATGATACACACTCTAAGAATTAGGAATTGATTACTTCATCACCTAAGGGGTAAAGGAAAGAAGAATTATAAACCTAAGATAGAATTTTGTGATACACCCACCTCTCCTAGAGAGGGTAAAACTAAGAAGGAGAAACCCAAGTGTGGTTATTGTAATAAACTTGGGCATGGTGAACATAATTTTTATAAGAAAGAGTTAGATTAAGTGAGGAAAATTTTAAAGGAATATAACATTTCCA
Organism: Sequoia sempervirens; assembly: GCA_007258455.2. NCBI lineage: Eukaryota > Viridiplantae > Streptophyta > Pinopsida > Cupressales > Cupressaceae > Sequoia > Sequoia sempervirens. The sequence goes on along the minus strand of VDFB02373365.1, from coordinate 176,995,629 downwards.
TGCCTTCTAAATCTAAAATTTCACCCTCTTCTTCTTCACAACCCTCTACATCCATACATTTAGGATCATCGGTTCATTATGATGGAAGTGATAAGGTAAAAGATCATATGATGAAAGATAAATAACTTGGTGTAACAAAAGTTGAAGAGTGTGTTGAATGGATTCTTGATTTTGGAGCTTCTAATCACATGGAATGTTCATTATATTAGTTCTTCACATTTAATGGTTCCATTACAACTAAGATATTGATGGCTAAAAGTGAGTGCATTATTGTTTGTTGCAAAGGAGATGTTGACATGGGTACCTAACATGGGATCATAGTTGGGACCCATCTTTGCATCATTTTCAAAATAATCTTCTTTGTATGTTGCACTAAAGGGGGGTGTTGGTGTAAATAGGTAATTTTTGTAACTAGTTATTAGTGGGGTCCTATTTACATTTTAATTCCATTTAGGTCCTAGGAATATTTCTAGAAGCTTTACGTTGTTTAGATAAGATTTTATCTTTTTATATTTTGTTTACATTAGAGTCCTAGGTCATTTAATAATGACATAATTCATTTAATGTTTTTTATTTGGTACTTCATCACACCTTGTCTATATAAGCAAGGTCATTGCACACGTTTTTAATATACCTCATCATCATATTTGATAGATCTTAAAATCAAGCAACCTCATTTCTTGCATACTCTCTTGTAGAAGGTTTTTATTGTTTTTGCAGGTGGTCTTGGGTATAGAGTTAATCTTTAGTACCTATAGTTTGTTACTTGTTTCTAGACTAGTCATGTTGATGATAGTTTGTTTAGCTAATGCAAATTTTAAAGTGGTATTTGTTGTCATATTTCCCAGACAATGGTTCCTCTTCTATGATATTGAACATTTGTGAGTTTTGATCATTTATTTCACAAATTCTTGCTTATCTAGGACTAAGAAATTATGGGAATTGAGAGTATCAAAATATTTGGAATATTATCATCTCCTAATTCTTCCTTGAGCCACATTAATTTCTCTATTTGTACCTACAACAAATGCATATTTTCTTTAAATTATTTCAGCCTATAAATTATGTGATGAAAATTCTTATTAGGAGTGTAGATCTATAATCATTTGAAGGTTCCAAACTTCTCTTTCATCTTTATAAATACTCTATTTAATGAGATCCCAAAAGGAATAAAATATTTTATCATCTATTGCAATTATTTCTCTAATTGTCAACATGGTTGCTTTCTAGTTCTTTGCTTTTTTGAAATTGCACCATTATTATGTGCTTGACCTTTAGAAAAAGTCATCAAACTCCTTTATTGGGGAGGTAACTTCAAATTTATAAGGAAATAAAGAATCAATACTTTGATTTTTTCCCCAATCGAGTCACCAATAATTGTTGGTAAATAGCATTTTTGCTGCAAAATATTATAGGATCACCCAATGGGAAGAAAAAAAATGTACCAAAAATATAGAGAAATAATTATGAAGTTAACTATTCTCCTCTACATTTGAGAGGGGAAGATCCCTTGTATGATGGGAATTTGAAGTTTTGAGTTCTTTTAACTAGAAATTACACAAAGGTAAAAGAAAAATAGAAAGAAAAGAAAGAAATCCAGTTGTGAACATACAAACACAACAAAGATTTCTTAAGAAAAACAAAAAATAACAAACTACACCAACTATAGAGGAAAAAAGACTTCCAAATCATCTACACATGGAGAGCGAGGAGTGAGGAAATAGATATGAGAAAAAATAATTAAACATAAGAATAATTAATTTTTTCAGAAAGAAAATTTGATTAACAACAAATCTTTATTTAAATAAAAATGAGTACAAAGACTCTAGTTTCACCCTATACAAAGCTCTCCCATTCTTAGAGAAAAAAATATCCCTTTTTACAAACAAAAAAATATTTTATAACTTCCCCCCAACCCCATAACTTTTTCTTGAAATTATTTCATTATTTTAATTTTGAAAGAACTTTTGAATTTCCCTTTAACCTTCTAGAATTCCTCCTCTATGGGAAGCTCAAAAATGTGAAAGAAAATGAAAAATCTTAAGCTTCTCCAAATAACAATCATTCTAGAACTTTTATTTATATCTTGAAGAACAAATTTGAAACTTGTATCTTGCATGCCATAAAATTTATGTCGTAACCTTGAATGATCATTCCTAGGGATTATCCTTTACATAAATACTCAATAAAATACTACGTAGAAATTTCAAAACTTTATGATTTTGTAATGTATTTTGATTCTAGTGCATAAATTTCATCAACAAGTGCAAAAATATTTTGTAACTTGAAGATCAAAATATAAAAAAAATCATTGCAACTATAAAATTGGTCTCAAATATAATCCCCGCTTCTTCTTTCTCCAACAACATAATATCTTTCAATTTTATTCCTTCCTTTTCTCCAATAAACTACAAGAACTAAAGATGGGTGAAGAATGTATATCACTAACTTCATCTAGTATAATATCAACTTGTTGACTCACAAGATATGTTACCACATCTCCCTTTTAACCTTGATAGAGTTTATTATATGTTGATTTCTATTGCAAATATATTTCACAATCACTAGTTTCAATAAGGGATTTAATAATATTCCCCTAGGAATGATATTCACACCTTCTCATTGAAAATCTAAGATTTGCACTACCATTGTGAAGAAAATAAAGTTAATTTGTTATAAAAAAATGATCTTCCCTTACACACAAAAATCCATCAATTTCATAAAACTAAGGATAAGAAACTATCTTTCTAAATTGCAAGTTTTCAATTCCAATACACATCCCCAAGATCAACATAAAAACAAAATTCATTACAAGAAAAAAAAATCAATAAGCAGTTCAAGCTTGTTGACAACTATTGATATCTTTAGTTTATTTTTTCAAACACTACCTATGCAATGGTAGGTGCTCAATTCTTGAGTTCAAATGTATGATATGACCATGAGTTCCAATGCATTAGGTACAACCATTCCCTTTGAAATAAATTATTGTAAGACATGTATTTCCTTCAATGGCATGCCTATGTTCTGTCAACATGTTTTCAAAATTTGAACCTTTTCCTTTGACATCTAACCATCCATTATTTTCTTTATTGAATTACATTGATAGTCTAGTCTTTCTATTTGAGGTTCTCATATCTAGTTATCTTCTTGACCAAGATAGGGGCAGTTAGAATGGTGTGAGGAATTAGATTCCAACTAGAAATAAGTTTTATGACAAGTAAGAGAAAGTAATTAGGATAGAATCCAATGGCTCAAGATTTAAAAACTCACAGGATGCTAACATGTCATGCAAAATTTCGTACACCATACTAGTGTCAAAGAGAAAATACTCCAAATTTAGATAGGCAACTCCATATTAGCAAGAAATATCAAAACATTGTAACAACCCAATCGATTACCCCAAAAAATATTACTTTTATTTATTTATTGAAGTCATTAAAGTTCATTCTCTTGTATACTCAAAAAAATAAACATCCATCCATCAAAATAGGATGGGAACCCATCTATCCATCAAAATAGGATAGGAATCCATCTATCCATCAAAATAGGATAGGCATTCATCCATCAAAATAGGATGACTTATATCCATCAAAACAAGATAGATAAGATACTCTAGCCAAAGACTATAGACTCATATGATTCACTCTCTAAGGATTTCATTTTCTAATGGAAGTGCACGGAGTTCCATTGCTTAGGAGTATTCAAACAAAAAGAAAGTAAATAATAACTTGAAACCCACCTTGGAATTTTGGCCTAAGCCCACGGGGATTCAAGCAATCCTTTTGAGTATACAAAGAATATGTTTTATCTTGATATTAATCTTCAATATTTCACCATTTCCCTTGATTGAATAAGTTCTCTTGATTAAATTAATCTTGTATTTTAAGGGTGTCAAAATTCCCATGGATAAACCCTAAGCCACTAACCTCGAACAATGTTTTCCAAACTTAAGCATCTTGTCTATCATGTTTTGATGGATAGAAGTCATCTTGTTTTGATGGATTAATGCCTATCTTGTTTTGATGGATAGATGGATTCCTATCATGTTTTGGTGGATGGATACATATCCTGTTTTGATGGATAGATGGGTTCCCATCTATTTTAATGGATGGATGTTTATTTTATTTTGAGTATACAAGAGAATGAACATTTAATGACTTAACAAAAATTAAAAAAGTTATAATTTTTGGGGTAATGGATTGGGTTGTTACAAATATGATGTAGAGATTGACAAACTAGTGAAGGAAGATGCTAGGGTTGGGCTAAAATAATCCTTGAAACATGCTACAAGAATGGATACTAAAATACAAAGGTAATTTTAGTGTAAAAATTACAAGGTATATAAATTTTGACCTTACACAATACTCACTAGAGTGATTTTAGGCCTAGAGATTGGAAAAATGATCTCTAAATCATGTCTAAGGAATGGAAACCAAGATGAGTCATAAAGTAGGAAATTTTCATTTTATAAACAAATATATCTTTCATAGCATTACCTATTTAGGCCTGCAAGGGGATAAATCATTCTCTTACTTTCATCCTCATGTGAGTACAAGTGGCCAATTCATTGGATCTATTTTATAAAGGTTGCATCCTTGTCCTCTTTACCATCTATGTTTTTTGTGCTTACATATTTACATTATTTCAATTCTCACATTTTGCACTCACATATTTTCTTCTTGTGTTGATTATAAGCCCTTCATGTTTACCAAGATTATAACTTATGATTCTTCACATGTTTATCCTAACCATGATTGTACCTTATGCTAACATATTTTATTGTGATTATACATTTTCCAAATAATTATCATGTTGGTATATAACATATGATTTATGCTTATAGGATTTCATCTCTAACATTTATTGTTTAATATATGCATTGCTCCATAACTCTCACTAGGGGAAACATTAAGGGCAATATGGCATCTTCTATTTCATAAGAATAGCTCTTACTCCTATTTCACAATGTTACATGAAACAATTTTTTTTGGTATGTGATAATTGAGTGTTACATGGTTTATGGATAATACTTATTTAGATATTTTCTTTTGTTCTTGTATGTTTTCAAGTGGGGTAATCATTACAAGGGAACATGTATTTAAGCTACATATACTTTCATATTAGTATCCATTTATGAGTGTCTAACTATTTAATTTTATGTAACTTTCTATGTATGTTTTACTTTGGCATGCATTCTTATGGTAGCTCACATGCAAGTCAAAGTTGGTGGAAAATGTAACCTTTAGTTAAATTTATTTGGCTAGGTTATCCTTTAATTCAATGACAAGCATACCAAGCAACATATTTTTAGCCAGAATTTAGCATTATACCTAAACCATGCCTTTTCTAATCTTGCACTCATTCTCAAGAAACAATTCCATTTACAAATATCCCTTTTTCCTACCCTACGTTAGATCCACATTTATGTAAATGAGTTAGGTCACTTCTAAAATTGTGGAAATGGCCCTTGAGATTTTATAATTTAATATTAAATTTAGGCTCATTTATTTTCCCTCCACTTAGCAAATGGTTGTCAACTTGATGCACAAAACATTTCATTTCATATTTGAGAAGTTGTATAAAAGGACTAGCCCTTAGAATGTATTTGAAACAGCTATATACTAAATGAAATAATATTTCTACCATACATCACAAAGCCTAAAATGAATCATGTAGTGATATTAGCACTACTTTAGCATTCTAGGACATTCTACACAACTATATGTTTTATTTAAACTTGTTCAAATTCATTCACTAGGCATCGTTACTAAGATTTGGGAGAAATTATATTTATCATATACAAACTCCCAAGCCTACATACCAATTTATCATGTGAAGATCCTACATAGAACTTCAAGGGCTTAAAAGAAACATCTCAAAATTAGCAAAGATTAGATATGTGAGCTTGGTTTAAATATCTAATTGTGAATTTGAACAATTTATTTTAAAAACCACAACTTTTTTTTTAAATGTTACCCTTCCAATACATCCAAAAAATTATAATTTGAAATTCAATTCAAAAGTTATAATCAAAATAATAGAAAATTATCTATTAACATATAAATCAACTAATATTTCACATTTTTATTTATTTCTAAATTTTTATATTCTATCGTATCATCTATCATAACTTAATCTTAAAATATAATATTATTTATTTCTTCACAGTATTATATTCACAAACAACAAAATATACACAATAAAAATAAAAAAACACTTCTATTAATATGACAAACTGTGAAAATAAGATATATATTTTACTGAGGTACTTGATCACATTTCTAAGAGATCGAGCCTTATTCTTTATTCTTTCTATCATTATATTCTTCACTTTAATACATAGAGAAAGAAGAAATAATTAGAATTAAGACATCCGGTTTTATTCAAATTACTTGCAGAGTTCATATAACAACCAATGTATCTTCCACCTTACTAATTTAGCCTTCTCGCGCTCTGCAAATCTGTGTACTCATAGAAACAGCAAGAAATAGACAGGTAAAACAATTGAAACTGAAACACCCAATTTAGCTCGTGAAGTAGCCCATGATCCCTGAAAATAATCACCATTTAACAAGTTAATAATAAGTTTTTGAAATTAAAAAAATGTAAATTTTATTTTGTTAGAAAAAAAAGAATTATGGGTATAGTCTAATTTAATAGATGAGATTAAGTATAATAATTGTGATAAATTTGATGAAAAAGATATTTAAGTTTAATAGAAGATATAAGTATATAAGTTTAGTAGAAGAGACGTCAAAATTGTGATATTTAATCAAAGATTATATAGTGATTAGTTTTTTCTATTGTAATATATTTGAAAGTTGGTTTGTTTGATTAAATTTTTATTAGAGTAATATATCTAGAATCACTATTGATTGAATTAATTACTAGCAATTGCACCTCGGTGTGCAATGGGTACGCCGAAGAGGTGTGGAAGGTCAAATTGGGGATTTTTTTTTTTTTTTGGTACATTTGTGCAATAAAGGTCTTATGAGAGAAGTGATGCATCCATTTACAAGGATCCAAACATAATTGAAACAAAACCTTTGAATAAGGAAAACAATCAAGCTCCTTAACCAAAAATATCTACATGCATGGATCCATTTTGTTTGATTTTGCTATTTTTTCTTTATAAATTTCCTTTGTTAGGTCTATCATTAGTGATACGCAATTTAAATGTTTGGAAACTTTGATTAATTGAACTGCCAAAGGTGATGTCTTTAGCAACATCATCCACCAGGAATTAAAAGAAAGAGGTGGGAATTATTCAAAATACATAACAGGGCAATAGACAAAAAAAACTCTCATGCAGTGACTTCCTAAAATGAGACTATTTGAGTTGATGTGTACCATGACAAAAAATAAGAAACGAGGACATAGTAATGTCCAAAATGAGACTATTTGAGTTGATGTGTACCTTGACAAAAAACAAGAAATGGGGAGACGGTAATGTCCAGCTATAAAAAAATCTACTTAGCTTCTTCTTTTTTCTGAATGTCCATACTCTGTTCCAAAGCTCCCATTTTTTGCACACATAGGTAGAATGCTGAAAAAATTAATGAGATTTGGCTTTACACCTTGAAATTTGCATTTTCTTGGAAGTTTGTAGATTTTTTTTTTAACAATATCATATTGTACAATTATGGCAAGTGATGAGGCAACATTTATTTGAGTTATTTTATCAAACATTTTAACTTCCTAATTCTTGTCAAAATTCCATTTTTGTGGTCCTGCTTGTTGGTGAGGAATTTTGGGAGAACTATGGTAAATTATTATTTACCAATTGAAATCAATTTGAAATTTGACCACATTAACAACTTGTTTTTGGTTAAGGGCCTTATTGGAAGGGTACTATGTTTATTGCAGTTGCTTCTTGGTCTATTATGAATTTGCTCAATTCTGCTAGTAGTGTTGTATGACCGATTTATGGGATCATGGGTGTGAAGATGATTTGCATGCCCATTCACATTTGAGTCATTGTAACACCCATTAATGAATATGATGATAATGATCATGACCACCTTTCTCTCCTTTGAAGAGAAGCATGTTGTGGAATGCCGCAATTAGGCAAGTGTATGTGACTACTAGCACAACCATCCACAAGTAGATATAACCCATGAAAGTAAGCACCACCAAGGCTTCCTTCGTTAATAGGGAGAATGCAACATTTATGTATATTTCCCTCACTAATCTCCGCTCTAATTTCACTCCACCAACAATCTTCCTTGTGTCATTAGACATGAGAGCTACGTTTGCAAATTCCATGGCCACCACAGAGCCTTCCACACCCATAGCTATTCCCAAATTTACTGTTGCTAATGCTGGTACATCATTAATTCCGTTGCCCACCATGGAAAATCTAATCTTGTCTTTTGGGAGTAATTGGGCATGAGTTTCAATTTCTCCTATGTGCACACCATTTCCAAGGCTATTCTATCAGTAAAATGTTGTGACATGATTGCCTACTCAAATGAGCCATTTAAGGCATGTAACTCTTTTTCAAATTATACAAGAGATGACAATTGCCCTTTATATAGAATAATAATTAGCCATAACCATAATCAACCTACCAAAAATCTCATACAACCCTACCCAGACCTATGCCCTTGCTAGCCTATCTTGCACAGGTAGGGAGAATGCTGGAAAAAGTTGTGGAGTCTAGCTTTACACCTGCCAATTGCATTTGCTTGAAAGTTTCTAAAGCTTTTTAAAAAAATCCATTTTTTGCATATCCTGCAATCTTTGCATTCCATGAGATAACCTCTATTCGTGGTAGAACGTGAATGATTAGTGTAAAGAGATTTTTATTGTTATGAGTCATTCCTTTTATGTCTGGTATCTCTATGAATGTTCCATGTGATAGAGAATTAATGATGTTTTATTATGTGAAGCGAAACAATTTTGTTTTGATTCGGGTACAAAGATCTTGTGTTAATGCTACAATCATATTATGGAATATAATGTATTTCTGATGTGGCAACTGATGTTTACACCATCAATCTGGCAAAAGTTGCTTGAATTGGTTGCCCTTCAATATGTACACAATCCTTGATTGCATCAAGTTTGGCTATTGGAGTGTTATCAGTTTGTATCAATTTGCTAGATTACTATCTAAACATATGGTATCATTAACAGAAAATATTAAAATAGTGAAAAACTACAAAATATTTACTGCATTAGTATTCTAGGTTAAATTTTATGTGCATTCACTGGCTTTTAGTTGTGAATGTTATTCACTACATTTTGAATTTATTTGATAGGATCCCAGTGTAGAAATTGACATTATTTAGAAGTCTATATTGTCATATGGCTCCAATGGAAAGGGGAAATATGGATGCACTAAGAGTATCATAGTTAACCAGTCTTTTAGATATAGGTAAGTGCAAGAGGAGAAAATTTTTGAAGTTTGGGATTTTTGAAAATGTTTGTGTAGTGGAAGTGGTCATGGTTCCCCGGTGAGGGTACTTGGCTCATGAAGAACCTACCATAGTTCCATTCTTACTATGAGCATTGTGATCCAAACAAATGCATCGACGCGATGACAAAATGACTGTTCAAAGTGTATATCCTAAGATGGTCCCTGCCTCTCTTCTCTTGGCCCTTCCTCTTCGTACCCCGCAAAAAGGTTTGTATAAGGCTTGCAAAAGAAGAAATATAAAAGAAAAAGTTTGTGTAAAGCCTTGCATAAGAGGAAATATACAGACGTACATAAACATAATGTCTAAATTTCTCATTTTTTTTCTTGAGGTTTTTGTTTTAAAGGACTTGTGGGACTGTTAGGCCTCTCTAAAAAAAAATGTTTTTTGTTTTTCAGTAATAAAAAACACATAAGCGCCTTTTCCTTTTTTTCTCTTTATTAAAAAATTATTAGGTTTTGATTTTTTGTCCAGTCAAGATTCACAAAAGCAAAGAAGTTGTTATGGCAAATGATAGTGTTGTAGGCAACCAATGCCTTGTTTCTTTGCCCGATGGCACATTTTTCATTGAAAATTGAAACACTTAACAAGACCGGGTGTAATCAACCCAATATGTTATGCTATCAATGTAAGAGACTCTTTAAATGTAAAGAAGGACTAAATTTATTTCTTTGCTCCACTGTCACATCCCTCATTGAAAATCACCAGAACTTATGTTAACTTGCCTGGAGATGTGTTGTAATACATTTAAAGACTTGGTGTAATCAGCCAAATATTTATGCTATTGATGTAAGAGACTGTTCAATGTTCACATTTAAGTATAACTTTATTACGAGGGGGATGTATGAGAATAGATTATAAGTTTGTTCTAGAAAAATAATAAAGTGTATTAGAGGGAAACAATATAAATTTGAAATAAAGATGTGTGACACCAAATTTTTTATTTAGAGACAATGTTGTCACATTGGTGCAATAGGTGAATAAACCAAAAAATAAGCTTATATTAGCACCAATTAATTTGTTAGCCACATGACACATTATTGAGCGCCTTCAAGATGTGAAGACAAACCTCCCCTTCAATTTGACTCAATCTCCTTTAATTGACGATGCTCCCATGTAAATGCTGAATGAAAAGGTGCTTGTCATAATCTCACACATACAAAGCCTTGGACTGTTAGAAAGCCATAGTTAGTAATCTAAGGATATTTGTATGCACTGTCTATATTCATGCCCAAAGGACAAAGGTAGAAGTTTGATGATAAAAGTTAGTAAGTGAATTTTCTTTGGGTATTGGGAAACCAGTAAGGCTTAATTGAAGATAAAGTAGATGCATGTGTTCCGCTATGTTATCTTTGATGAGGAGATAAAGGACGTTGGTTTCAGCACAATTCAACTTCTACCTAAAGCAAATGGAAAAATCAAGATTCAACACCTCTTAGCAAACACCATGTCAGATTAATTGAAAACTCAACACATGATCTAATGAGCTTGAGGTTATGAAGATAGGAGAAAAAGATATGCAAATAGTACTTGACAAAATATTTGTTAGCACCATGTCATATAATTTTGGGTGAAAATTACCTTTCATTAGGTCCAGAGTCCAACGCTTACCAAGCAAGCTATACCATTAATCATGGCATACCTTTTGTTTTTTCATGATTAAATCCTCATTGTGTGACAAGGTACACTTAGTTTTCCACAGGCATGAAACCATCCCTTTGCCTGATCCTGTCATATAAAATTCAGAGTGGACAGTCATTCGACACAATCCAGCTTCAAAAATCTGTCGATCAGAATGAATCTTTGCTAACCCTGTTGTAAGAATGGGGTTAACTTCATATTTTAAAACAACAATGCATTTGCAATCTTATCTCTTGCTACAGCGAGCAAAACAGAGGAAGGGATTCCTAGAGGAGATTCTTCTGAGGTTGTGCTAAGAGGTGGTTTCAGTAGAAGCGATCTTTAGAGAATAGGGTAGCAAATGGAAGCTGGAAGTTCTCTTGTTTAATGTTTGTTTAGGAAGCCATTGATATTCCCATGACTGTTGCACAGTGCTGCAAGTATGGATAGTCATTTATGGGGATGGTAGAAGCTTATAGATCCTTTTCAGGTATTCTATCAAACAGTTCACGTGCCTTGTTACTATAATGTACATACTGTTCCATAGCTCCCTTTTTGGCATGGGCAGGGAGGATGCTAGAAAAGGTTGCGGAATCTGGCTTTAATCCTGACAATTACATTTGCTTGGAAATTTCTAAAGCCTTCTTAGCAAATCTATTTTGTGAATATCCTGCAAGCATTCGACGAGACCACATCTCTTTGAGGCATATTGTCAAACACTTCACGTGCCTTGTCTATGCTTCCACATTTTGCATATATGTCTACCAGGGCAGTTCAAATAAATCTGACAAAATTCCTCTATCCTTTATGCTTTGATGGATATCCATATCCTGTTCTGAAGCCCCCATTTTGCACAGGCTGAGAGAATGGTAGAAAATGGGCATTAATGCTCTATCTACTTTTCATCCATATCTGCTCATCTTGGCTGTAATTCTCATTCTAATAATAAAGATACTCTGTAACCCTCGTCGAAACCTAATTTCCAGGCTGCAGCTCGCCAAATTGGAGAAGTGAAAGGTCAATACCAGCAAGAGTTTGGAGGGGTGGATACCAATAGAGGCAGGGAAAGCAACGATTGGTTTTAGGCGATCCCCACAGGCATCCGCCATTGTGCAAACCCACCGGAGTCTTCAACTGTGCACGATTAGCTTCAGCGCCACTCAGACTCAGCCTTTGGTTGGGACGACACACAGCACGGAGCACACTCGCAATCTGTAGAATTATTGGTCTCTGCTACATTCCCAGCCTGCCCTCCCTGTCTTAATAAATGCATGGCCGTAGAGATATTTGTTTGTGTATTCGTCAAAAGGTCGAGAGATATTTTCAGAGGCGAGCCAAGTACTATTTAAGATGAGATATAAACTGCCGTAAATAATGACAAAAAAAACAATGAAATACGATGGACGGACGGGGTGTTGTGAATCGTCTCCGGGATGCTTTTAGCCTTAGATGTAAATAATCAGCTTGCTTCTCTTCAGATTGGATATGCCTTCGGCGTTAAAAAAGAAATTGAAGATTCTATTTGAATTAGAAAAAGCATATAGAACATAAGTTTGTCCAAGGAGCCCTTGAACATAAACAATGAAGTGTGTAATAATTGGATTCAGTGTGTAATGTTTTAAAAATAGTTGTTTAAAATAGTTGGAAGAAAGAAAAAGGAAGTGTATTTGTGGGGGTGTGATTATTGTTGTATGATCATAGTGTATTGAATTATCCTTGATTTGCAATAGAAATAATAGCTTCATTGGTAAATATTTTTTATAGTATTATAGATTTATTTGTTGGGTTATCATTATAAAGTGAATTAATTATTTGGCACAATGCAACACATTCATTAATTTAAGCACTAATAATTTGGGATTAATAATAGCCTTTATATTTTATCTTGAAACCTTGTGTGTTGTAACAATAGTTGATGCATACTAATCATCGCACTGAAGCCAAAGCTGCATTTATCAACATAAAGTTTGCATTGGATAAGAGCTACTCAAAGGTTTGGGTGGAGAGAGACTCCCTCAATATTGTCAATTGCTTACTTGGCAATCAGAAGTCGAGTTGGAATGTCGAACATCTTATTATGGACTCCATAATGATGTTAAGATCCTTTGATGAGATCCGTGTCACACATATCTATAGGGAAGGTAATTCCCTGGCTGATTTGTTTGCAAATAACGCTGTTAGCCTTAATGATTTCAAGGCACGAGAGGAGTACTCTATCCTTCCTGAGGAAGCCAAGATTTTAATGCGAAATGATAGCTAATTTAGAGCTTGTGATTTGGGGTGATCTAGCAATTATTGCCCTCCTTATTACCACATGTTTGGTGGGTTATATTTCGCCTAATCCTGTGTTCATTCTTAATTTTGCAAGAGTGTTTTGGCACTGGTTTTTGTTAATGGTGACTATTGAAATGGGTGGTGATAGAAGTAGAGTCGAGCCTCTATCTTGTGAGGGTTGGAAGAAGAAGCAGAAAATTTGGAGAATCCTGAGGCATGGGCAATTTACGCCTTTTTTGGAGAGGCTTCATGGCCACGACCCCAAAGCCTCTGTAGAAAATTTCTTAACTATTAGCTTTACACACATTTATAAATTTGTATATATGCATTTTCCAAATTTGATAGTTGGCTATATTATATGATGTTGGCATATTAATCTCGAGACTCCAAAATAGTTGTTTATGAAATTGGTATGGTGGAAGCCACTTCTTGTCTCTCACACATGAAAAAATTTAGAGCTCAATAACTATCTTTGAAATGTTTTTTATAGTTAAGTTGCACAAATTTCCAAACTTCAAAGGTGTAGATTCAATCTAGAGAGCTTGGAGAGCATATTCCATAGAGCTCAAAGTGCATGTAAATTGTCTTATACAATTACTATTAGAAGTATTATTATGGTAGGAGTGAGGTACATTATGGAAAAATGTAAAGAGTAGTATTATAGATTGTCATACAATACCAACATTATAATAGTTTTTACTAGTTATGTAAAGTAGTTAAATTGACATAAATTTATTACGATCTCTTTTATACAAGATTATGTATATGTAGTCTATGAATACTTGATTAGATGTCATCATATTCATAAATGTTATATGCAATGTTTTAAATATTGTTATGTCAAGTTAATATGATGTAACCTTCAACAACACTCTAGCAATAAGATATTAATTCATTTATCCAACAAAATTCAAAATAAATAATATTTTTTGTTATTTTTCATAAAAAATGTATATCTATAAGATTTTAGCTAGCATTAGAAAAATAAAATAGATAAATAATATAATTTTTGATTGATTATATCATTCAATCACTAGTTAGAATGTCAAAAAATATCATATTATAATATCTATAATGTCTTACATTAAGAGACCAATATAAAAATCCCAATATATATAGAAGAGGGTCTTCTCATTTACATGATATAATATATATGTATTTAATTTTTTAAATAATTTAACTATAAATATATTTTAATTTCTAATTTTATGTATAGACAATATAATCTATAAGCAAGTAAAATTCTATGAGCTATAACATTTTAAAAATAATTATAAAATTTTAATATATAAATTATAATTAATAAAATGATAATTTTTTCTATTTTAAAAGATCTTAATTTTAAGACTTATATTTTCAAAAATTAAAAAACCTCACAACATTTAATAATTAAACTAATAAAAAACATATTTATTATTAACATTACACCTAAAATAAAATTTAAACATTGTTAATCACAAGTTTGTTGATAACTCCTCAGTAAATTTGGCACCGACCATTATTTTTTGTTTAGTACCAAATTTATTATAGAGTCATCATAAAACCTGTAACCAACGATGTGTAAACCATTTCATCTCTATAGAAACGAGTAGATAAAATTGATTAATAGACTCATTAATTTAATATAAACATACCTCTACAAGTGTTGCAGGTGAAATTGCAGACGAAAAAGGAGATAAAACTTGTGAAAATTCAGGTGAAGTCGTCGGCATTGGTGAGATCTCGAGTGCCACCTTTGCGGGCGTTTGACTTGTCTTCAATGAAACCGGTGATGGGGAAATTACAGGTAGTGCGACGGGTGGCGAGATCTGAGGAGCGGAAGAGATCGGTACAATTGCAGAGGGCGCAGAAATGGGAGATGAAGCAGGGGGCAACTGTGGAGAAAATGATGAAGGTGGGAATGTCGTAGGCGCAGAAATGGGAGATGAAGCAGGGGGCAACTGTGGGGAAAGTGATGAAGGTGGGAATGTAGCAGGGGTAGAAATGGGAGACGCCGCAGGGGGCGTAGAAGCGGGAGAGGATGTAGGTGGCAAGTGTGGAGAAAGTGATGAAGGTGTGAATGCAACGGGAGATGACGCAGGGGGCATAGAAACCGGAGATGATGTAAGTGGAAAGTTTGGAGAAAGTGATGATGGTGGGAATGTAGTGGGCACAGAAATAGGAGACGATGCAGGGCGCATAGAAATGGGAGACAATGTAGGGGCAAGTGTGGAGATAGTGATGAAGGTGGGAAAGTAGTGGGTGCAAATACGGGAGATGAAGCAGGGGATAACTGTGGAGAAGATGATGAAGGTGGGAATGTAGGGGGTGCATAAATGGGAGATGCAGCAGGGGATGCAAAAACGGGAGATGAAGTAGGGGGCAACTCTGGATAAAGTGACAATGGTGAGAATGTAGCCAGTACAAAAATGGGAGATGAAGCAGGGGGTAGCTATGGAGAAAGGGATGAAGGTGGGAATGTAGTTGGTGTAGAAATGAGAGATGAATCAATGGACAATTGTGGAGAAGGTGATGAAGATGGGAATGTAATGGGTGTAGAAATGGGAGATGAAGCAAGGGACATCTTCAGATAAAGTGATGAAAGTGATTATGTATATTAATTACAATACATTATTTAAATTTAATAGAAAAGATATCAAAATTATAATATTTAAATAAGGGTCACATAATCACTAATTTTTGAGATTGCTATATATTTGAAAATTAATTTATTTTGGTACTAGTATAAACATATTTAGAGTCATTATTGATTGAATTAATTATAAAAAATTGAAGACCTTATGTAAAATTTTATTACTTGAACTAAGAAAAACTTATAGAGCATAAGCTAGTAGAAGACATCCTTAACACAAACAATAAGTTGAGAGTATTAATTCTATCAAACATTGTTTTGTATCAAAAATATAATTATTTAAAATAATTAGAAGGAAGAAAAATAGAAGTGTGTTTGCAAGAGTGTGTTTATTGTTGTATGGTCATTGACTATTGAGTTATCCTCGATTTTTTAATAGTGATAATAGTTCCATTTGTATATTTTATTGATAATATAGCTGGTATAATAGGTTTGTTTGTTGGGTTATCATTATAGAGTATATTAATTTTTTGACACAATGCACACATTCATTAATTTTAACACTATAATATGAGGTTCATAGTAGTCTTTACATTTTATCTTTAAGACTTGTGTGATGTAACAACACGTGATGCATAAAGTAGTCAATTCAATCACAAAATCAATCATTGGGATACAAGAGTATTTGTGATAGTTTGAACATTAGCTTAGGTTCAAATGAATCTTAATATGTTTGATCTCATACCTCTATTTTAAAGTCCTATTTATGTTCATTTTAGATGTTGTCAAATTCTAGTTTTGAAACATTTTATCAAATTCTAGTGGGACCACTTAGTGGAGATTGACAGGAAGGTGTAATGCCCTTGATTTGTACTACTCCTTTTTTGTTTGAATAAATTTTTACCCCTCTTTTAGTTAAAATTCTAGTTTTGAAACATTTTACTTGTGAGTTTGAACTTGGTTAAGACTTCATGGTGTCAAAAGGCCCTTGTATCTTTGTATTAAGGTTTAATCTTGAGCTTTGTGTTTAAAGTACTACCTCACATTGCTCTATATTCTTCATGGTGAATTCATGTAAAATACTTTTTTGAATTTGGTTGAACCTTATGATCCACCTCTTTGTGTTTTTCATACCTTTCAAATTTCATCAATACCCTAATTAAGGCTTGGAAGTTTTTGTTTGGTCTCATGGTTGAGATCCCCTATTTGAAATACTAATCATGCTATAAGGTCAAGTTATGCTTGATAAGTCTATGTGTTACATCCTATTCCAATGTTGATTGATGAATGTAATTCTTATGTGCTTTTAAGTGGCTTTCTTATAGACTAAGGGTGAGTATTTATCACTTAGTAGGTCAACAAGCATGAACATATACAATATTTTCCACCCTCCTATTGTCCTAATGGTACTTTATGCATAGTATTAAAAAGAACTTGCTACATGTTTTCAATGTATTGGCCTCAAGCTAACAAGCTATACTCAACTTCATGCCTCATCCAATACCATATGGCCATGGATTTAGAATGAAATGAATCTTGACCATTGGGATACACTTATGCTTAATTAAGTTTAAAGCATGTGTGTGTGGAGTTGGACATGTGCAGGTTGGTGGATAGGTGTGTGGCATGTATGCATAGATAACATTTTAAGCTAACAATTAGAAAACTAATAGATAAATTATATTAAAATAAGTGAAGTTTCACACAATAGATTAGCTTCAAGACTAACTTATGAGGATAGAAGAATTAACATTTTAACGCAACAAGCATCAAACCAAGGTTAACCTTATTGGGTATTAATGGGGTGAAACTACATTGTGTTAAAATAATACATTATGTAATTAAAAAATGTAATGCATTGAAATAATGTGTGTATATACATACATTATTTTAATAAATGCATACATATGTATGTAGTATATACATATATACATATAAATATATATACACATGCATCCATATGAATATACAAATATATATTCGCACACACATATACATGTGTGTGTATATGCATACACAAATACATATAAATTTATATACATATATTTGTATGTATACACGTGTGTTTGTGCATACACATATATATGTACATACACATGCATACATATAAATATGCATAAATATATATTTATATGTATATGTGTATTATATGTATATGTATGTATGTATATATACATATTATTTAACACAATGTAATCTTGTCTAGTTAACACCTAATAAGATTAATCTTGGTTTGGTGATTGGTGTTCTAAAATTTTAGTTCTTTCATCCAATTTACTCTTAATATAATGATGAATCATGAAATTCAATTTAGAACAATAAAATTTGATCTAAAACACTGATTTTAAAAAATCTTTAAAAATTAGCAATTAAAAAAACCTCATAACATTTAATATTTAAACAAAATAAAAAATAAACATATTTAATTATAAATTTATTAATAACAATTGAACAATTTGACACCTAAATCATACTTCTGAAGGAAAAAAAAAAAAATGAAAAAACAAAAAATGAAAAACAAAAAACACCCTGCACACTGTTAATCACAGGTTCCTGATAACATTGACATCCAAGATTACTTGTTAAGCACCAAATTTATTATAGTCATCAGGGAACCTGTAACTAACTCTGTAAACCATCTATCTCTGAAGAAACGTGCAAACAAAAATGATAAATAGACTCACTATTATACCATAAACATACCTCTACAAGTGTTGCAGGCGTAAAGGGAGATAAATCTCGTGAAAATTCGGGTGCAGTCGCCAGCATTGGTGAGATCTCGGGAGCCGCTTCTGCAGGCGTCGGACTTGTCTTCAAAGAAACCGGCGAAGGGGAAATTACAGGCGGCGCCATGGGTGGCGAGATCTGTGGAGCAGAAGAGATCGGCACGGTTGCGGAGGGTGCATAGATGGGAGATGAATCAGGGGACAACTGCGGAGAAAGTAACGAAGGTGGGAATGCAGCAGGCGCAGAAATGGGAGATGAAGCAGGGGGTGACTGTGGAGAAAGTGATGAAGGTGAGAATGCGGTGGGCGCAGAAATGAGAGGCGAAACAGGGGACAATTGTGGAGAAAGTGATGAAGGTGCGGATGCAGCGGGCACAGAAATGGGAGATGAAGCAGGGGACGATTTTGGAGAATGTGATGAAGGTGTGGATGCGGCTGGTGCAAACATGGGAGATGAAGCAGGGGACGGCATTGGAGGAAGTGATGAAGGTGTGAATGCGGCTGGTGCAGAAATGGGAGATGAAGCAGGGGACAGCATTGGAGAAAGTGATGAAGGTGTGGATTTGGCTGGTGCAAACATGGGAGATGAAGCAGGGGATGACATTGGAGGAAGTGATGAAGGTGTGAATGCGGCTGGTGCAGAAATGGGAGATGAAGCAGGGGACGACATTGGAGTAAGTGATGAAGGTGTGGATGCGGCTGGTGCAAACATGGAAGATGAAGCAGGGGACAATTGGGGAGAAATTGATGAAGGTGTGGATGCAGTGGGTGCAAACATGGGAGATGAAGTATGGGGCAGCTGGGGAGAGAGTGATGAAGGTGGGAATGCAGTAGGCGCAGAAGTTGGAGATGAAACAAGGGACAATTGTGGAGAAAGTGATGAAGGTGGAAATTCAGCGGGTGCAAAACTGGGAGATGAAGTAGGGGACAGCTGGGGAGAGGGTGATGAAGGTGGGAATGCAGTAGGTGCAGAAATGGGAGATGAAGTAGGGGACAATTGTGGAGAAAGTAGTGAAGGTGGGAATGAAGTGGGTGCAGAAGTGAGAGATGAACCAGGGGACAATTGGGGAGAAAGTGAGGAAGGTGGAAATGCAGCTGGTGCAAATATTGGAGATGAAGTAGGGGACAGCTGGGGAGAAAGCGATGAAGGTGCAAATGAAGTGGGTGCAGAAGTGGGAGATGAAGCAGGGGGCAACTGTGGAGAAAGTAATTCAGATGAGATGGGAGATGAAAGAGGGGACAACTGTGGAGAGGACAATTGTGGAGAAAGTAGTGCAGGTGGGAATGAAGTGGGTGCAGAAGTGGGAGATGAAGCAGGGGGCAACTGTGGAGAAAGTAATTCAGGTGAGATGGGAGATGAAAGATGGGACAACTGTGGAGATTGCACTGAAGGTGGAAATGCCGTGGGTGCAAAGGTGGGGGAAACCAGCGGAGACATGGAAGTGGTTTGGGGAGCTTGGGAAACAGGGGATTGTAAAGGTGTGCCGTGTACAGTGGGCGGCAGAGAGGGCGTAGAAGTCAGAGGGGTAAGCACTGGAGATATATAAGGAGGAAGATGAGAAGTAGCAGAGCGAGATAGAAAAGGATTAATGGGAGACATGGCAGGGCTTATTTTAGGAGCCTGTGCTGGATCAACATTAATGCCTCCTCTTTGGTAAACGGGGGAATTTGCTGGAGCAATTGAAGGCATTTGAGCCATACATTCTGTCAATGCGCACAGTATTCCAGTGACTAAAAGCGCCAGCTTATGTACATGATTTGAACTTAAAGTAGCCATGGAGATCACTGAAACAAGCTTCCTCAGATTTCTTTAAACTTCAACCTCTACTCCTGAAGAAATATTAGTTCACATTTAATTAAGCTGCTTCCCAAGTCCAACAACAAGTCTCATGATTTCATTAAAGCTTTCGATTCACTGCCGAACAGATAGTACGGAGAAAAGTGGCGCTTGATTATCTGTTCTAAGTTGACAGTAAGGCTGGCTATGTGAAATGCTCAGCAAACTACTGTTTGAAAAGAGAGGTAGAGGATCAGTCAATTTGCTTACGCTCCAGGCAAAGTAAATGCACATTAATGCACCGTTAATACACACCCAGCATCTTATTGCTAACACAACGAACTCCTCTTTCAAAGGCCGAAACAGAAGTTGTACCTAGGTAGGTATTCATGAATGAAAGAAATGAGACTAAAGCAGTTTATGAAAGTTGGAGTTTTTCCTTTAGATCTTTTGTTACAAATCTTAATCCAGAAATTCATTTGCTGTAATCTAATTACAGAATCAATGATATCAGTATATTTCATCGAAAACCAAACATTCCACCATATAATCCATTATATTTTCACTAATCTATAACAAAAACAATATATTTTAACTACCCAAATCTTCTTTAAACATTATCCCTACTAATCTCACACCTAAATCAATGAGCTATTAACACTAAAACAATTTTAGAGGCATTGCATATGTAAGTGAATGAGCCAAAAAGGAAAAAAGAATTGTAGCGTACTTTTTCTTCACCATACTTGTATCAAGATATTTGAAGACGTGGACAGTGGGCAGGCTGCAGCAGAGGTGTCCGTGGTGTGCAATAATTGCTGGGAACACAGAGTAGTAAAAATATGTCCTTGTGCAGTAGAACACGTGAATTTGTAAGGCCTAAACTTTATGGAAAGGAATAGTAGCCTTACCGACACAAAATGTGTCCTTGAGAGTGCCACTCTACTTTTCTTTGCTAATAGTTTTAGATTCTTAATTTGGGCCAAATATCTCACCAAGTTCAATTCACAGCTCCAGATTAGATTTCAAATGCAATTTACTTTACCAACAGCGCCATTAAACAGAGATTCCCGAGTTCACAATTTAATCTTTATCAAGCATTTAAAAGGGTGTAAGGCGTCCTGAGATGAAAGGTCTGTTTTCTTTGTACAAACGTAAGGTCCCCCATCTGGGAATTGAAGTTTATATAATGTTTCTGGGTTTAAGTTTTAAATTGGTGAGGCGGTTTTTGTATTTTGTGGTTGTGTTTTTGTAATGTTCTTTTATTGCAGCTTTTAATTTATAGACTATTTCATTGCATTCATTTATTCATTATCTCTAAAATATACATGTACTTTTAATAAAGAAAACATAATCAAATATTCTCAAGTGAGTATGTAATGTAATGAAGTGTTTCTAGGTACATTCTTTTAGAAAGTAGAAGGGTAGTTTTGAATCTTAGATAATAGATTATATATAAGTAAAATAATAACTATGAATACTTCTTTTGGTGGGCCTCAATAGTGTATGTTATACCAATTTGCTCTCATAGTAACTTTGATTGGTCTCTTTTCCCAAACAACAGTCATTCTCCTCATTTTAATAGAGAGTTCCCCATTGCCTAAAGTGGGACTCTCTATAGCAACCATGAGAACATGGAGAACAAAAACAAATGGTTAGAATGCACCTAGAAACACTTCATGCTCACACAATAGATGGTGGAGTCCAAACAACAATATATGGAGCCATCTATTGTGGGTAGGGGATATGCAATAGCATCACATGCTTAGAAGCTAACCTTGTTTGGACCTCTACATTAGTTTGATGTACACTTGTTTGCTGATTTGAGAATATTTTATCTACTAAAAAGTATTTATATGTTTTGAAGGTGATGAAATATATAAATGAGATGTTAATGTAGTGATTTTTCACTACACTTGCAAACTTTGGTTTCTTTGCTTTATTTTGTAAATATCACATTATCACAAGTGAAATATGGCCTAAAAGGGGTTAATGGATCACAAGTCATTCATTTTTTCAATTTAATAATTTGTGAGAAATGAAGGATTGATAGGTTATAATAATTTTTAGTGGAATAGTGTATGTTGTTTGTCTAAACCCATTGATTGATGGTCAAAAAGAGTGTAGTGTTATTTTTTAAATTTTAGTTGTCATCATCTAAATATCACAAATCAACAATCCACAAAAAATTTTGAGAAAGAAAGACATGGTATCAAATAAAAATCACATGATTGGTTAGTTCTAATGAATGGTAGGTCTCTAGCATACCTCTTGTCTTTGTATTGAGTAAACACATCAACATAGTCATTTTGCCATAGATATTGGTGACTTGGTGCATTCATTGAATCACAAAAGGTCAAAGAGAATAAGTTTTAGGGAATGTCATGAATTATTGGATATTTTTAATTAACATTCATGATTAATTATTTTGGCATATGTTGGTTGGACAAAGTCATTGGATGATTTAGATAACCATTCCCATGAACATTTAGATAGCCAAAGTTACCATAGGGACAAATGAGCAACAACATGCTATAATAAGAAGTGTTGTGTTAACTTTAGAAGTGCACAACTACGCAAGAACAAGTTTAGGGACATGTCCCTATATCTAGAGAAAATATAATAGCAACATACAAGTACCTTGCTTAGAGAGAAAAGAGATAAGAAGAAGAATAGAAGGGGAGTAAGATATGTAAGAGAAGTATTAGAGCAAGAAGTAAGATATCAATGTAAAATGAGAACAATAATATACTACACATATTAATAAATAATGACATATAATAATGTATTACAAATATACTTAATTGGTAGATGAAGATATTGAATACTCAATTGTATATGTATGAATCCATGCATATTTTTTGTTCATTATTTTTGTAATCTATATCACAGATTTTATCATCTTATTATGCATCATAGTTGAGCAATTACTACAAATCACATAGCTAAATTCAAACTCTTGGTCTAGATTTTCTTATAAATAATAGATAATGATATATCACAATTGCCTAATGTTGCAAATTGATGACCCATGCAAGCACAAGGTGAAAATTAGAAGTTGTTAGTCATGAGGAGTGACAACCAATAGAATTAGATTGAAAAGTATTAACCTCCAAGTTTCCAAGGAAAGGATTGATGGTGATTAGGAAAAAGGAGATAACATCAATTAATATATCAATAACATAAATTTGTAGTCAAATTGCAAAGGGGAATTATGTTGAATAAGACAACTGAGAGGGGGGGTGAATCAGTTGTCACAGAATTAAACCTTTAATTCAATCACTAGAACTAATACTTAAAACTGTTTAAATGATTCATCATCAAATTCCAATGCAGAAACTCAAATCCAACACATAAACACAATAACACTAGATTTACATGGAAAACCCAATGAGGGAAA
Organism: Sequoia sempervirens; assembly: GCA_007258455.2. Lineage (NCBI taxonomy): Eukaryota > Viridiplantae > Streptophyta > Pinopsida > Cupressales > Cupressaceae > Sequoia > Sequoia sempervirens. The sequence continues at coordinate 176,971,844 of VDFB02373365.1, read as the reverse complement.
AACCATGGTGAGGATTAACTCACACTATAGAGAATATCAAAACTGATTACACAAGGCTCACTACTTGAAATAAGGACTCACTGTCCAATAGGGTTACAACCTAGAGGGCTCTCTGCCACAAAGATACAAAGAAGGCTTGTTATAGAGAGACTACAATCACAATGCAACAAAGGATTCCACCACAGTCACCCGATCAACTTGCATGAATGATAGAGTTCACCTTTTTCTCACTACATCCAGAAACTCAACATTAAGCTTCGCACTGATCTCCCACACTTGCAACACAAACACTTACTGAATAGAATCAATGTCGCACCAAACTACACTTCTTTTCTCTTATCACTCTTCTTCTTTGCTCTTGTATATTTTCCATCACTAACTCATCTCGTATTTATACCATCTTCAACTTTGAAACATATCCAAAGTTGGCCATCCAAAATCCAAATTCAAATTAGGTCGGTGCCAAAATATTCTAGGGTGGAATTAGAATGAGGGTGACCCAAACAAACGCTTCATAGGAACCCAAATAGATCCAACATGATTCATCATTCTCGAAAGTAGTATTTCACACAAGGTCAACCAAACTAGTGTAAAACACATAGAAGCATTAAGCACGAACTTTCCAAATGTCAAAATTAACTTCAATACAATTAGGGCAACACAACTTTAGAAACACTCATCATAAGACTTCATCAAAGAGAAATCTGGACCAACAACATTTCTCTCGGACATCAACCAAAAACACAGAAAACCATAGTTCACAACTGGTGAACACGACTTGCACTGTACAATGAACCAACAACCAAAAATTTGAATATAACACCTTCTAACAACCATGAACAACATATCTGAACCACACAACCACAGGAACAAATCCAAACGAAAACCGGAAGCAACCACTAAACACATGCAACATCTCTTTATTACAATTTTCTCAATATCCTCGACATATACAACCAACAACAACTTGTGGATAACCAATTGATCGGTTGACATCAATGAAAAAACATTCAATCTTTCCATTCTTGCAACAATATCCCCCTTTTTCATTGATGGAAACACATGATGTGAAAAACCATCAAAGACAACATACAAGCTATGAATACACTTTTATGTTTCTCCCCCTTAGAAGATAGTTTCTTATACACTTCTTCCGATCTTCCTTTCCTTTTTCACATGCTTCTTCTCCCCCTTTGACATCAATGGAAAAGGAAAAAGAACATTTTGCATTGATTTGTCCTTTGACATGAAAAAAAAATACTCATAATGACAACACCTGATACTACCTACTCCCCCTAAGAGGTAGCCACCAAAACATTAGCCCAGAAGAAAGATAGACCCATATATCCATAAGACCGATGCATCTCCATAAGCATCTAGTTCAAGAAACGAGGGTCAATAACCCCTAACTTCTCCCAAAGATACCCAAAAGTATCTTTAGGAAGAGCCTTAGTGAAAATATCAACAACCTGATCCTTCGTACATACTCAATCTTTACTTCATTCTCCATGACCTTCTCTCTCAAGAAATGATATCTGATATAGATATATGCTTCGTCCTCGAGTGCATCACCAAATTATTTGAAATGTTAATTGCACTTGTATTATCATAAAAAATAGAAATTGGATCATCATATACCACTATGATATCTTTCAATGTATATTTCATCCATAAAACTTGTGTACAACAAGATGCAACAACAATATACTCAGCTTCAGCAATAGACAAGGAGACTAAATCTTGCTTTTTACTTGACCATGCCACCAATCTACATCTAAGAAAGAATGTACCACCACTTGTACTTTTCCTGTCATCTGCACATCTAGCCCAATCTACATCTGTATAGGCACTAAGTGTAAAATCAATATCTTTAGGATACCACAATCCATAATTTGGAGTGCCATTCAAATATCTAAAAATTCTTTTAATAGTAGCAACATGTGTTTCCTTAGGGTCTTATTGAAATCTAGCCACAAGACAGACAACATGCATGATATCTGGGCTAGTAGCAGTCAAATACAATAGTCCGCCAATCATAGATCTATACTTGCTTTGATCAGCCTTAGGTGAATCATCATATTTTCCCAATTTGCATCTAGTCACCATAGGAGTACTTACCGGTTTGGAACCATCCATCCCAAATTTCTTCAACATATCTCTCACATGCTTAGACTATGAAATGAAAATTCCCTTTTTTGTTTGATTAATCTATAGCCCAAGAAAGAAACTCATCTCCCCAAACATAGACATTTCAAATTCTTTATGCATTTCTTCCGCAAACCTCTTACACATATTTTCATTTCCTCCAAAAATAATGTCATCAACATACACTACTACAATCAAGATTCTATCATTTTCAATCTTAAAGTATAAATTACTATTTGTCGTACCTTTGTTAAAACCTTGTTGAATCTTACATTGATAGATATTCCCTTCATATTTCTTTCCTGTAGCAATCAATGTTCCCTATCCTTTCCGGATCTCACATCTCTCATCCTTAAACACAAGATCATATCCTTTTCTACACATCTGACCGACACTCAAAAAATTATGTTAAACCCTTAACATAATAGACATCATCAGTATGATGCTTGCCATCAAAACTTACTAAACCTATTCCACAAATTTTCACACCAGCATCATCTCAAAACATAACAAAGCCTCCATCATATTTTTCAAGCTTAAAAAACTTAATTTTATCACCAATCATGTGATGTGAACAACCACTGTCAACTACCCAAAAATTATTCTCTTGTTTAGCATGTAGGGAAGAGATAACTGTGCCTTCATTTTTCTCCTTCTCCGGAAGGCTTTCTTTTGCCTATTTTAAAGAATTAGCAGAAGTAGGTTCATCCTTAATCACCAAGAACAAGCATTCATTGTCATCAGAATGTTCATATTTGAATCCTCATTAGATATACTAGCATTCTTATTCACATAATAAGCTTTGTTAATCTTCTTTCCTTTCTTTTCTTTCTCATATCTTTGTTTGTTTCTTTTAGCTCTTTTCGAACACTCTGCAACATAATGACCTATTTTTCCACAACTAAAGCATTTAAAGGGAAACTTACCTTCATACTTATTGAAGCCTTTCCTCATTCTTCTTACAAAGTTGACTCCTATTTCATCAAAAAAAAATTCATCTGAATCTTCAGCTTTTGTAGCTTTAAAAGAAGTCTCTGATTTGCACCCGTTTCTTAAACTTGGCTTCCTCATCTCATAAGATGTCAAAAATCCCAACAATAGATTAGTACAAGTCTTATAATCTATAGTTTGCTCAATAGCACTTACCTTCTCACTGTAAGCATCAGGAAGAGTTTTGAGAATCTTCTTTACAATCCTAGTTTCATCTATAGTAGCACCAAGTCCTCTCATTCCAGCCACTATCTCATCCAATCTCTATACATAATCTTTAATATTCTCATCTTCAAACATATGTAGAAGATCAAACTATGTTTCCAAGTTTTGTAATTTTTGCCTCTTTGAATCTTTCATCACCATCATGCACTCTTTCCAAAGCATCATAGACTTCCTTAGCTGTTTTCAAATTCTAAACCTTAATCAACCTAGAATATACCAGACTATTCTTCAAGATGAACTTCACCTTATTGTTTGTTTCATGTTCTTTGATTTCTTTAGGTGTACTCAGACCTGTTGATGTGCCAAATTGACCCACAATATGCAGGTAAGATAAAAGTGAAAGTATCTCACCTCTCGTAAAAAAGACAATCAGTAATCAAACTAATCACCTCCCAAGTTATTTGATGTCGGTTCACAACGTTGTTGTTTCATGAAGTGGTCAATATGGCTGTAATGTTCAAGGGGCATGCTGGTTTTGAGCTTCTGGATTGTTGCAAGATCAAACATATATCTAAACCTACTTTAACCAGGGGTTTTAAAGAAATAGAAAAAGATAGATCAAGGTTTTTAAACTGAAAAGAATGTTGATTCATTCAACTAATCGGACTTGTTACCTTCCAAGTAATTCCTAAACTAGAACTACAAAATAAAATTAACCTGTAATTGATACAAAGTTTTGTTCATTCACAGTGCAAACTTTAACAGTAGATTGCAAATCATCATTCAAACAAAATATAAGATAAAATTTCATTCCTTGAGAACTTTTCAAATCAAAATGATTAACCCAAAATGAATACCATTCTAGAGCATAATATAAAGAAGGTTTAAATCTGGCTGCTCCTACTATTAATGAAACATATAAGCAACATTTACAAATCTGGCAAGATCACCAATGTACAGAAACCTGTCTTCGAATTATCTCCATCTATGCTAAGAAAATATGGAAGATAAGTCATCTCCTCTTCCTGCTGAACTACAAAAGAAAAAAATTGAAAATGTCTAACTTGCTTAAGGAAAACCCTAACTTGCTTTTTCTTTATCCCATCCTCTACCTTTTGAATCCTTCTTTTACCTTCTTCTAACTTGTCTAACTCTTCTAAGACTTTCTAACTTGTCTAACCCTAAAGAGATAGCAACAAAAGATCCAATATCTCAAGCCGCTAAAAAAAGATCCCTCCAAAAGAGGTGAAAATGTCATAATTATAAAACACGTGAGATGCGTCGGCCTAGTTTAGGGTTTACAAAATAAGTTGGTTACAGAACACGTCGGCCCTAGAAGAGTTTGAAACAAAGTCAAACGTGCATTAAATGCAAGGACACCAACCAGATGACCCAAGATCTGCCACATAGCTCAGACCAAAATGTGTGAAGAAGAGGCAAAGAAAAATGATGAGGAAGCATGACCTTTGATGCAGCTTTGCATTAACTGCTTCCCCGACATTGCCCATACCTTGCTCCATTCTGGCCTTCATCACCAAGAATGTCCATTGCAAGTTGTCTTCAAGTGGCATAGGTGAAACCCTAGTTCGCCATTCAATAGCATTAGTATCATTCTTTAGCCACCCCATCACATTGTCTCAGTCTCTCTTGGATTGATACTCATTAATGACTGCACAATAGGTCGCTGCATCATCCAGCTGGTGTTCAATTACTGCATCCCATGATAGCCTTAGTCCTTTGTAGCAGGGTGCTTATATTCATATCTAAAACCTAGAACTAGACTGACGTCATCATGCTCTCAGGAATCCTGCTCTTTTCATCTAGCTTCATCTCTTTCTTTTTTGCTTCAGAGATGGATGATCCCTTTGTGTTCTTCTTAGCCTTTCCAGCCGCTATCTTGCTAGACTCAGCCTGCATCCATCAAACACCAATGTGATAATCCAATTATTGACAACATTTCATCAAAGTGTTAGTTCAAAATCATGATAAAACCATTAAATTAGCCATTAAGCATCAAAACTAAGCAATTTAGGATTTCAAGCTAACTGGGGAAAACAAGCCTGGGAGGAATTTCAAAAATTTTTGAACCAGGTGGATTCTCCCGATGAGGCACCATCATCAACAATAGATTATTAAAATGATGCATAAGCAGCATACAACAATGAAATTCATCAAGCTAAAGCAAGATATGTTTAAGCATTCATCATTAGATTCATCAATTTTTCCAAATTTCTTAAATTCCACAAAGCATAGTAGAGAATTCAGAAAAATTTGGCCGGACCGGAATTCCACGGATGACTCAAAACTCTGAACTTTGGAAAACTAAAGGGAACCGTGCAAATGAAGGAATCCGAGAAAATCCGACTAGATAGGAAAATCCTGAACCTGATAGAAAACACGAACACCGGCCACAAATTGAGGACCCTGGGCACGGAAATTGCCTAATGTGAGCCTCCTACAGATCTTCTTTGAATCGTAGGCTCAATTGAAAGAAGATCAAGACAAAATGGTGACACCCTAGGCATGAAACCCTATATTTTAACCATGAACGCATAGGGCAAGCCATGAAATGCCCAAACACACAAGAATTTGAACTCTAAGCAAGACCATAATGTTTTAAAGCACAACAAAATTGAACATCTCAACTTAGGAGAATGCAAATGATAAAGCAAAACAACAAAAAGTTCCAAAAATTGACCAAACTCGGAAACTCGATGGCAAGGCGGAAATTCAGAAAAATCCAACCTAGGTGGAATTCTGCGAAGGCCAAAAATCTTTGAACTCAGCACGAAATAGGATGAGTCGGACTCAGAACGCGATCCGGGAAAATACGAATGGGACAGAAAATCCTGAACTGGCTCAAAAATCCGAACAACAACATTGAAATCGGAGCTTGAAAGAAATCTGGGAAAATCTGACTGGACTAGAAAATCCCGAACCAGGGTAAAAACCCGAACTTCACCCAAAACATAAGATTTTCAAAATTTAATTTGGGAAAAACACTTTGAAAAGCAAGATAAACATATTAAGCACATGCCAAGGCAAAGCAAAAAAAACCTCAAAATCGAAGGGGGGAAAACACAAAGAGCAAAAGAAAAAGAGAGTCCCATTTTAATAAAATTTAAAATGGGGTGGTTATGCAAGGCATAACAATTGGCGACTTGGCTGGGAAAATGGTTTAACCATTTTCAGAAAACTGAGGGATTCAGTTACCCAGAACTCTTGGTTTATGGACATCACAATTCCAATTAGGTCAGTTTCAGTAAATAAGGTTGAGCTAGAATCTCAAATGTAAATCAACACTGGCTACCCCTGAATCTATGTGTTTGCTTGATGGTGCATCACCCTTTTACAAAGCTTTCCTCATCTTTTGAACGATTATGTGCAAGATTTGAGCTACATGAGTTGATTCCCTTTAATTGTTGTGCAATGATATCCTGGACATTGCTCCGCTGCCAGTGAAGCGTTCATAGCTCCGACAGAGATACCTCTAGTTTTCTCATAGCATTGCTCTACTGCCAGTCAGGCATCCATAGCCCCTATAGAGATAGTGTAATCACCCATTTAGTACTCAGTTTTCCTTTATTTTTATTTTTTTCTTGAAGTTCCTTCATTCAATTCCTTCTCAATATGTCAGATGTCCAACATCTGTACTGGATTGAAAACTACCATGGACCTCATAACAGCATCCGGGGAATCAGATTTTTCACTCAAATATTGCAACACCATCGTCCTAAGAAAAATATACCATTACAAAAGGAGATGTTTCTGATGATTTGTGACAGATTCAATCACAGTTAGTGAAGATTGATTACTTTACACCTTGTTCTCAATTAATTTCCACAACTCTCATTGACAATGGATATAAAACAATGAATTCAAAATAAAATCATCCAATCAGAAAACTTGAAAATATCTAAACAAACTTCTCTCCTAGTAACCAAAGTATATCTCAGATAACAACCCCTTTTTCAACTAGATAAAATGAAGGGCCCCACAAAAAAAAAAAAAAGAAGACAAAACAAACGGAACAACAAATTATTTACATATATACAACCCAACAAAAGACCAGACCTTTTACGACCCAAAATAATGTTTGAGAAACTGTCCATTGATAGGCAAAGGAACATGTTCTCATGTTAAACTACTTAACTGAAAAGCATTTTCTCCTAGGATTTCAACAATTTGATAGGGACCCAACCATAGCTTATCAAAATTTCGGTGGTCACCCTTCTTTTCATTGGCTTTATCCCATAGTAAGAAAAAGTCTAATATCTTGAAAGCCTTGATTTTGGCTCTTTTTTCAAACCAACATTTGAAAACAACCTGGTGCCTAAAGAATTGTTGCAAAGAAGCATCTCTCTACTCTTCTAATTTCAGCAAGCCAGCTAACCTTACTTCAATCCTATCATCACTAGAGTAAAATTCTTGCATAAATTTCAGTAAAGGTATTTGCAAGTGAATAGGGAACACATGCTCTTGGCCATACACTAGCTTAAATGGTGAAGTCTTCAACGCAGCCTTGATCCTAGTCCTATCCACCCATAACGTAAATCTTAACTAGGTATGCCACTCTCTAGGATTGTTCTCTAACAGTTTTTTGATTACCCCTAGGAGATTCTTATTAGTTGATTCTGCAACTCCATTTCCTTGTGAATAATAGTTTGAAGAATACTTTAAAAAAATCTTATGATCATAAGCCCATGAAATGAACTCGGCAGAAGAAAAGGCAGGGCCATTGTCACATACTAGTACAAAGGGTACTCCAAACCTGGTTGTGATGCATTCAGTGAGGAACTTCATTACTACCTATGTTGTGCTATTCTTGCAAGGTATAGCTTTTGTCCATCTCGTGCAGTAATTTGTGGCAGTCAAAATGAATTTATGTCCTACAGAAGAATTTGGGTTAATTACCCCAATAAAATCAAGTGCCCATTGGGAAAATGGCCTTACCTCATAAACAGGCTACAATGGCATGGCTGGATGACGCTCTCTTGATGCCAAAATTTGACATATGTGACATGTTCTTACATGTTGGTGGGAATCCTTAAACACATATGGCCAATAATAACTAGATCTAAAGATTTGATGTGCTAAAGAATCCGCAAAACCATGACCCATGCCATGTTTCCCATGAAATTCAGCAATTGTGTGCTTAGCTTCTTGTTGATCAAGGCATCGTAGATAAACCCCCTCAAAATCCTTTATGTATAACAATCCTCCTTTGAGCATATAATGGGAGCTTTTCATTCTCATTGCTCTCCTCTGAGTTGTATTCATTCCCTTTGGGCACCGATTATTGAACATGAAATAAATAATATCGGCATACCAAGGGTCATTAGAAAAGGACTGTATTGTGTACTGCTAAAAAATAATCTTCTTACCAGCATCCGCCATTGCTTTAGAGAGGCCTTGACCTCAAACAAGTTTCATAGGGTGAATCTCTAGATCAAACTCCTGCAAAATAGCCATCCATTTCCCCCTTCGTTCTCCCAACTCGCTCTGCATGAGTAGAGACTTCACAGCAGCATCAAGAACCACAACAATGATCTAACTTCGAAGGATATAATGCCTGAAATTTTTGATAGTTCTAACCAACGCAAAATCTTGTTTCTCAAGAGGTGGGTACTTGACTTCAGCATTCTTAAACGGAGAGCTCATGAAGGAAATTGGCCTTTCATCCCCCTCCTCTCTTCATTGTGTCAGGACAGTTGCACATGAGTGTTCAAAAGCAAAAGAATAAATATAAAATGGCTTCAAGTAGTCAAGACTGGTGAGGACTGGCACCTCTGAAATGGATTGCTTAACCTGAGAAAAAGCATCCTTTGCCTCATTAATCCATTCTATTCTAGTATCTTTCTTCATCATTTTGTTCAAAGGTTTAACAATTTTTGCAAAGCATGTAATAAACTTCCTCACAAAACTAATCTTTCCAAAGAAAGATCTCATCTCCTTCTTACTTCCTAGCATGGTTAACTTTATAATAGACTCAACTCGATCTGGATCTATCGATATCCCTCTTTCTGAGATTATGTGTCCCAAAATTTTCCTTCAGAAACCTCGAACACACACTTTTAGGATTCAGAGAAACACCATATTGGATACATCTTTCAAGAACTTTAGCCAAGTCTGTAGCATGGTTTAGTCTATCTTTAGAGAATAATATCAGATCATCCATATAAATGATGATGCACTTACCAATCAAATCTTTGAATGCTGCGTCCATTGCACGCTAAAAGGTTTCCCCAACGTTTATCAAACCAAATGGCATCCTCTTGTAAGAAAATGTTCCCCACTTAGCAGTGAAGGTTGTTTTCATTCTGTCTTCATAATTAACAATCACTTGATTGTACCCAAAATAACCATCAAGGAACGACATCATTTTAAACCCACTGACAATTTGCAAGACTTCATCTAGAGAAGGGAGTGGGTAGTTGTCTTTTTTCGAAGCTCTATTCAAATTCCTAAATCTACACATAGCCTGATCTCCCCATTCTTTTTATGAACTAGGACCAAGTTAGCCACCCATGTTCAATGTCGTACAGGGAAGATTATTCTTGCAGAAAGTAATTTCTGAACTTCCTTAAAAATTAGTGGTTCAATCAAGGCGTTGATAGGACGTTTCTGCCAAAATGGTCTGGCTTCAAGCTTCAAAGGAATAGTATGATTTATCACAGAAGTATCAAATGTTTTTAGATCTTCATATCCCCAAGCTATTGCAGCAATATCTTTCTTCAGAGCCCTCAATATATCTTCTCTAATTGCTTCAAGGCAGGATTTCCCTATGTAAACATTCCTTTCAAGGCCAGAGTCAGCTAAGTTAATAGTTTCATATTCACCTCCCTTATCTTTGGTTGATACCTTGTCCCAAGCACTTGGATTTGAATCAAAAATTCTTTCTAAGGCCACCATTCCCTTAGGAATGCTATTACTTTTTAAAATGAGGACACCTATATCGTATTCCTCAAGGTTCCAGTCTCCTTGATCCCTGTCAGACTCATCGATGATCTATCCTTCGAAAACATCTGAGCTTCCTAGAAAAGCAAGGATATGTCGATCATCGTCAAAGACTTGAAAGTTCCTAACATTATCAGGGACAACCGGGGTGGATATCAACTCTACTGAGAATCTCTTGAGCTTGGAGCCTTGCATGGGCTCCAGGGTACTTGCAGCAACAACTAATCAATCAACTATTTGATTCTCCTCTATAGGGATTAAACTAATCCCAAAAGCATCAAATCCTTCAATCAGGTTCCACACTCAATTTCTATAAGCTGCTAGCCTTTTATTGTGACATGTGTACTAGCTACGTAATTTCTTGATAATCACTTCTGAATCTCCTTTAACCATCAAGGTAGTAACTTTCTTCTGATGTGCGAACATTAGTCCCTGAGCTAATGCTTCATATTCTGCTATATTGTTAGTGCATCCAAACTATAACATGTAAGAAGCAAAAAATGTTTTCCCTTTCAGGCTAGTTAACTCAATTCCAACACCACACCCTATTTTAGATTTGGATCCATCAAACATGAGGGTCCATAGCTGATTATGAGTTGGGGTTGATCTCTTTGAGCTTGTTGTAGGTGCTTGGATAAGATGAACCATAGGTGGGGCCACTGGATATTTTGCATCAAATATTGGGAATGGGTGTTCAATAGGTTCATCAGATGCAATATCCAATTCCCGCTTAGATATATCATGTAATCCTAGGATATCTTTCTAATAGTTATTTGTATCCTTGATTAACCCCTTGGGTTTTGGTATACTTGTGAGTGTAGGGGTATCAAAGAAACCCTGGGGTTGTTCAACACAACTATGTTGGTCTGGTATTATGACCGGGGTAAGTTCAGTTTGAGGAGGGACTTCCTCTGAAGGTATATCATCCCTGGTTAACATTATTGCATTTTTGGCTTCAAATGAGAAGTGATCTGAAATGGTCTCAAGGTGACTTACGATATTTTCTTCAGTTTGGTGAACATGATTTAGAACACTGATGCAGGGTTGGCAGGTCAATTCTGAATGATTTAGGTAGTGCACCCTACACCAATTTGGGAGTAGAAGACTTCACAAATTGATATCTTCCCCTAAGACCAGCTCATCCTGTTGCAGCTTCCTGACCAATACCTATTGATTTACACTAATCATGGGATCAGGGAATTCTTGCATTGACAAACCATTAGAATCAAGAACTGGAAGAGTCATAATTTCCTCTCTTTTATAAACCCCTATCTCGGCTTCAAAATAAGCTACCTCATTGGGACAGTCATACTCAGTGATGATATGTTTGAGGTGAGGTTCACTCTCAATCCTAATCTACGTAGGCATTCCCCCCATGGTAGCCACATATGTGAAAAGTCAAGGGAGATATTTCCCCCTATACTCTTCATTAGATCTCTACTCAAAAGCATACTGTAAGTCTCAGGAATGTCTGCTACCTAAATGTCCATATTGGTTTGAATCCTAGGGTCAAACCCTACTTGTACATGTATATTTTTCAATACTCCAACTACATTAACCTTTTTTTTATCAAGTTGGATGACCTTCTTGTTTGTTTGGATAGGATTCAATCCCAATTTCTTGCATATAGAAAATGGCATAACATTGCTAGAAGCCCCTGAATCTAGCGAAAAATTGTGCAAATTCTTCCCACAGATTCTCAAACTTAAAAGAAATGGTGGGGTTCCTACCTTGTTTTTGAACAAAGCTGCGTTCATGTCTGTAGCAGGTGCCACCTTGGTTTTCCCTTTTAATTTATCAGCTTCTTCCAAAGCTTTCAACACTATATCTCATTGGGAAGGGCACCATTTTAGGATGTCAAAGTATGATAAAGAGGTTTTCTATTTTTGCATCTCAGAAACAATATCAAATTTTGTGTTATAATTTGCATTATATTTGAAAACACTAGATGAATTACCTTTGCTAGTGAAATCAGGTGGACCCTTCAGTGGAGGAGGGTTGTTATCAACACTCTGGCACCATGTGGTTAGGTGGTGCTGATGTAGTGAACGGACCCTTATTCTGGTTTCTTAGGAAGTGTCCTCCCTTTGTCTGAAAGGCTTAGACATCATACACATCTTCCTCTAGTTCATTCTCACTCTGCATTGGGAATGAAGGTTCTTCTTCAAAGAGGTCATAAGCCATTGTTGTATCCACTAAGCCACCTCCTTTATTTGAATTCCCTTGGAAGGTTTGGGCGTCTTCCTGTGCCATCTTCACAACCTTCTCCATTTTAGGATAGTTCACCTTGGAATGAGTTGCAATATCATGAAGCCTACACCAGTTAGTCATAAAATTGAGATCAGCCACATTTGCAGTATGTGGCCTGTCCTCATTAACTTGATAATTGTGAGAAACCCTACCATTATTTGGTCCTGTGTTCCATTGTATGTTGTTATTAGGCCTCTGGTTATATCCTCTATTCTGATTTTGATAGCCTTGGTTAGGGAAGTTTTGGCCTTGATAATTCCTTTTATTGTGATTATTGTTGTTCTGATAATTACCCTGATTATTGTTATTCTGATTGGGGTAATTAACTTGATTAGCATAATTACCTTGGTTCTGAGAGGGGTTCAGTTTAAGCTGAGCCATGTCATTTATGACTTGAGACAGAGTTTTCTTTAGGGTCTCCACCTCATTTGTGAGTTGAACTGTCCTTTCACTCTCAACATTCTTAGCAACAGGTGGCTAACTGATAGGATTTGGTATTCCAGCTTGATTATGATGACCATGTGGATTGTGATGAGCTTGTGATTGTTGAGAGAAGTCAGGAGCTCCATTGCCAAAGAATGGAACAGGAGATTGAGTCTGCAACTCAGACATAGGTCCATAATGGGAATGAGACTGAGACATCCCTGGGATAGTATTGAATAAAGGGGTTGGATTAGGAATTTGATACCCCATAGAAGGAAAACCTCCTCCCAAGTTCCCTTTTTGAGAGCTAGTTTGTTGTTGCAGCTTAATGTCTAGATGATAAACTTTAGAGAGGGAATCAACATCTACCGGTTAATAAGTCCTTTGTAGGAACAAGCCAAGCAAAGGGTATATAACTCTAAAATATGCCCGAATGGTACTATTCTCAGCAACTAGATAGGGATCCTACAATCTCCTATACATTCGTTGAAACCTTATATTAAACAAGGGAAGTGATTCACATGGCTCCTTCCTAATGGTAGTAAATTGATGGAACAAAATGGGTGGATCCACATAAACTCTGAATTGATTGATGGAAGCATTCTCCAGGTCTGTCCAGCTCAGAATAGAACCTTGTGGAAGATTGAGGTACTAGTTGTACACCATATCCCCTAAGGAACAAGGGAACAACCTATAAAACACATCATGGTGAGCTATCTGGGCTCTGGTACAAGCATCCTTAAAATCTTGTATGTGCTCCTCAACACTCCTTGATTTTCCATGAATGTATTTGGGACAAAATCTCTCAGGATTCTTAGGAATATTGGGAAAGCCTCCAGGAATAGTCCCCAATGGAGAGGGATTATTCACAAAAAATGCCATTGGTGGTGGTGGTGGAGGTTGAGCCAGCTGTTGGATGGGTTGAACCAACTGTAATGGAAAATGAGGTGGATTTGGTGGTGGTGGATTCACGGGTATCCACTGGGGTATTGGTGAAAAGCCTAGTGGAGTGAGTGGAGTTGACAACAGTGGTAGAATGGTTGCCCTGTGAATCTTGTGTCTCATTGGGGTCTTGAGTTCTATCGAAGGTGGTGGGTTTTCAATTGATCAAAGAACTCTATGGGACCTCTCTAGTGAGAAAGACCCAATGTTATCCAATTTGATCTTTTGGCCCTCCTTCTAGCGCCAATTTCCTATTGATGTGCCAAATTAACGCACAACATGCAGGTAAGATAAAAGTGAAAGTATCTCACCTCTCCTGAAAAAGACAATCAGTAATTGAACTAATCACCTCCCAAGGTCTTTGATGTCAGTTCACAACGTTGTTGTTTCACGAAGTGGTCAATATGGTTGTAATGTTCAAGGGGCCTACTGGTTTTGAGCTTCTGGATTGTTGCAAGAACAAACATCTATCTAAACCTACTTTAACCAGGGGTTTTAAAGAAATAGAAAAAGATAGATCAAGGTTTTTAAACTGAAAAGAATGTTGATTCATTCAACTAATCAGACTTGTTACCTTCCAAGGAATTCCTAAACTAGAACTGCAGAATAAAATTAACCTGTAATTGATACAAAGTTTCATTCATTCACAGTGCAAACTTTAACAGTAGATTGCAAATCATCATTCAAACAAAACATAAGATAAAATTTCATTCCTTGAGAACTTTTCAAATCAAAATGATTAACCCAAAATGAATACCATTCTAGAGCATAATATAAAGAAGGTTTAAATCTAGCTGCTCCTACTGTTAATGAAACAGATAAGTAGCCTTTACAAATTTGGCAAGATCACTAGTGTACAAAAACCTATGTCTTCGAATTATCTCCATCTATGCTAAGAAAATTTGGAAGATACGTCATCTCCTCTTCCTGCTAAACTATAAAAGAAAAAAAAAATGAAAATGTCTAACTTGCTTAAGGAAAACCCTAACTTGCTTTTTCGCTATCCCATCCTCTACCTTTTGAATCCTTCTTTTACCTTCTTCTAACTCGTCTAACTCTTCTAAGAATTTCTAACTTGTCTAACCCTAAAGAGATAGCAACAAAAGATCCAATATCTCCAACCGCTCAAAAAAGATCCCTCCAAAAGAGGTGAAAAATGCCATATTTATAAAATGCATGAGATGTGTCATCCCAGTTTAGGGTTTATAAAATAAGTCAGTTACATAACATGTTGGCCCTAGAAGAGTTTGAAACAAAGTCAAAAGTGCATTAAATGCAAGGGCACCGACCAAACGACCCAGTATCTTCCACATAGCTCAGACCAAAATGTGTGAAGAAGAGGCAAAGAAAAATGATGAGGAAGCATGACCTTTGATGCAACTTTGCATTTACTACTTCCCCCACGTCGTCCATACCTTGCTCCATTTTGGCCTTCGTCACCTAGAACATCCATTGCAAGCTATCCGCAAGTGGCATAGGTGAAACCCTAGTTCACCATTCAATACCATTAATATCATTCTTCAATCGCCCCATCACATTGTCTTTGTCTCTCTTGGATTGATACTCATTAATGACTACACAATAGGTCGCTACATCATGTAGCTGGTGTTCAGTTACTGCATCTCATGATAGCCTTAGTCCTTTGTAGCAGGGTGCTTATATTCGGATCCGAAACCTTGAACCAAACTGACGTCATCATGCCCTCAAGAATCCTGCTCTTTTCATCTAGCTTCATCTCTTTCTTTTCTACTTCAGAGATGGATGATCCCTTTGTGTTCTTCTTAGCCTTTCCAACCGCTATCTTGCTAGACTCAGCCTGCATCCATCAAACTCAGTGCAAAATAGAACGAGCCAGAAATCTCTGAACTCAGCGCAAAACAGGACGATCCGGACTCAGAACACGATCCGGGAAAATCCAGATGGGATAGAAAATCTCGAACTGGCTCAAAAACCCGAACAACAGCATTGAAACCGAAGCTTGAAAGAAATCCAAGAAAATCCGACTAGATCAGAAAATCCCGAACCGGGGTAAAAACCCAAACTTCACCCAAAACATAAGATTTCCAAAATTTAACTTGGGAAAAACACTTGGGCAAGCAACATAAACATATTAAGCACATGCCAAGGCAAAGCAAAAAAAATCTCAAAATCAAAGGGGGGAAAACACAAAGAGCGAAAGCAAAAGAGGGTCCCATTTTAATCAAATTTAAAATCGGATGGTTATGCAAGGCATAACAAGACCATTAGCAAGAGGAGTGTAAGGATTTTTGTAAGCTTTCTCCACATCATATCCACAATACTCCAGATATTCTCCCATCAATACTTTCTAGATACCATATTAGTTCCATCAAACCTTGGATAATCAAAGACCATTTTTCCATCCATCCTGGACCTTCCTCAAGCGATTAACCTCTTCACCAAGGAACCTTGCTTTGATACCAATTGTTGAATAGTTCAACTAAGAGGGGGGGCTAAATTAGTTGTCACAAAATTAAACCTTTAATTCAATCATCAAAACTAGTACTTAAATTTCTTAAATGGTTAATCATCAAATGCCAATGCAGAAACTAAAATCCAACACATAAACACAATAACACTAGATTTACGTGGAAAACCCAATGAGGGAAAAAAAATGATGAGGATTAACTCACACTATAGAGAATATCAAAACCAATTACAAAATGATCACTACCTAAAATAAGGACTGACTATCTAAAACAAGGACTCACTGTCCAACAAGACTACAACCCGAAGGGCTCACTGCCATAGAGATAAAAAAAAGACAAAGAAGACTTGTTACAGAGAGACTACATTCTCAATGCAACAAAGGATTCCACCACAGTCACTCAATCAACATGCATGAATGATAGAGTTCACCTTTTACTCACTACATCCAGAAACTCAACATTAAGCTTCACACTGATCTCCCACACTCGCAACACACACACTTACTAAATAGAATCAATGTTGAACAGAATTGTACTTCCTCTTTTCTCTCATCACTCTTCTTCGCTCTTGTATACTTTCCATCACTAACTCATCTTGTATTTATACCATCTTCAACTTTGAAACATATCCAAAGTCGGCCATCCAAAATCCAAATTCAAATAAGGTCGATGCCAAAACATCCTAGGGTGGAATTAGAATGAGGGCAACCCAAACACACACTTCATAGGGACCCAAATAGATCCAACATATTTCATCATTCTCGAAAGTAGGATTTCACACAAGGTCATCCAAACTAGTGTAAAACACATAGAACCATTAAGCATGAACTTTCCAAACACTGAAATTAACTTCAATACAATCAAGGAAACTCAAATTTTGAAGCACTCATCATAAGAATTCATCAAAGAGAAATCTGGACCAACAACATTTTTCTTGAACCTCAACCAGAAACATAGAAACCCACAGTTCACAACTAGTGAACTCAACTTGCACTATACAATGAACCAATAGCCAAAAATATAAATATAGCACCTTCTAACAACCATGAACGACATATCTGAACCGCACAACCACAGAGTAAATCCGGACCAAAACTTGGAGCAACCACTGAACACTTGCAACATCTATTTATTACAATTTTCTCAATATCTTTGACATATACAACCAATAACAAATAGTGGATAACCAACTGACTGGTTGACATCAATGCAAACACCTTCAATCTTTCCATTCTTGCAACAAATTAATGTGATTTTGAGTTGTGAGAAATTCTTTTTTAATGTCAAAGCATGCAACCACTCTATCCCTCCAATTTTTGGCATGTCACTTTTATGAGGGCCACATCACTTGAAACCCATAAAAATTACAACAATAGATACCAACACAAAAGATGTGAGACCAAAAAGAAAAAATCACTTTCAATTATTTAAAAAAAATGAAATTACGGATTCAAAACTTACATGTTACAGCCTCATGGGCTTGATTCATTATAACAAAATCAACTCTGAAAACAAAATATATTATTTGGAGTAACAATTTGCACTAATGGAGCCCCCCTCTACAACTCCCACCTAACCCTTTTTATTTTACCCCAATAACCACCCTAGAATGTTCTAGAAAGTTCAACTTTCCCTTTTGTTTTTTGGTGCCAAAAGTATCATCATTTAATTTTTGGCCTAGGAAGAAGTTTTAATGAAATTCACTTTTTAGAGGGGCAACTTTGTGGGGCCATAAATTTTGATCCGGGTGTCTGATTTGCTATTATTGCATACCATTGGGAAGCTCTCAAAGATATCTACAACACATGAACCCACCGTAGGTCAGTTCATTAGCTTTTCAAGCTGTTTTGAGACCTCTAAAGTCTTCATATCTAAAATTGAAGCTGCATTGGAGAAATTTGTTGAGACAAAAACTTTAATATCTCCCAAACCGTACAGGGTATTGAGGTGATTCTTTCATGACTGAAAATGTTTTTCAGTTATGCTCCCTGGGGTAAATTTTCAGGTCCATACGATCCCATTTAGGCTGACTTACTAAAAATAGTAAGTGATCATTTTTTCACTATTTTTGACTTCTGACTGTCTTACATGCCTTAAGTTCCATCATGGGATTCAAAACAACTAAAGAAAATAAGAAATAACATTTTTTTGGGTGATACAAGATTTCCCTACACCATTGGATGCTTCTGCATCAGACACCCTAGGCAATTTGAAAAGTGACCCTATCACTTCTCAAGAGTTAGAGGGAAACCAAGATGGTTAACCCCAACCTCAAACAACCATGATGAATCTTCAATAGGCCTTCCTCTCCATTTCACCAAGTACTTTGTGTATTGCTTATTTCTTGTGCTTCTACCCACATGACTATCCAATATTTCTTCTATCTCCTTTCCTAAAGTAGGTGTTGGAATATTTCACTGTGCTTCTATTATTTCTTCATCAATTCCCCCTTCATGATATTCTATTAAATCTAAAATGTTAAACATAGGTGAAATATGAATCTCATTAGGAAACTCTACCTTATATTCCTTTCCTGAATCGTGCTTCTTCAGGATCTTGCATGGTCCAAACTTATTCATCTTTAACTTGTATGTACCAACTGGAAACCTTTCCTTTCACAAATGAACCATGACTTCATCTCCTACCTAGAACTCCTTATACCTCCTTTTCTGATCTACTTGAGCCTTATATTGTGATTTCATCTTATTGATATGTTTCTTCACCTCTTCATGCAAATTCTTTAGGTGCTCAGAAAAATCTTCAACCTCAACACTACTCTTTTCCCCCTTATCCATCCTTTTCAATTCAAAAACATTTCTTGGACTACTCTCATACACAATCTAGAATGGTGATTTACCAATGCTCTTGTTGACAGAATTGTTGTAAGAAAATTCATCTTGTGGTATAACTGAATCTCATTCCTTGGACTTCTCTCCTACTAAGCATCCAAGCAAGTTGCCCAAACTCCTATTCACCACCTTTTTTTGTCCATTAGTGTATGGATGGTGTGAAAAAATTAAATTCAAATATATCTTCAACTTCTTCCATAATGTCCTCCAAAAATAACCAACAAATTTGGTATCTCTGTCTAAAACTATACTCTTTGGTAGACCATGTAGTCTCACCACCTCTCTGAAAAACAACTCTGCAACATGGACAACATCACTAGTCTTATAACATGGAATGAAATGTGCCATTTTTCAAAATCTATCCACCACCACAAATATGGAATCATTCCCTCTCTATGTCCTTGGAAAGCCAAGAATAAAATCCATGCTAATATCCTCCCATGGCCTCTTAGGTATAGGTAATGGCTATTACAATCCAATATTTTGACTTGTTCCTTTCGCCATCTAACATACTCTACAACTTTGTACAAACTTCTTCACATCTTGTTGTAATTGTGGCCAATAATAATTCTCACTAACAAGAGCAATGGTCTTATCTCAACTGAAATGTCTGACCAATCCTCCATAATGCTTCTCCTTGATTAGATTCTCTCTCATAGAACTCCTTGGAATGCACAATTGGCTTCCTCTAAACAAAATCCCATCTTGGATCAATAAATCCAACCATCTTGTCCTATCTAATGTAACAGGTTCCAAACAAGCCTTCCAAGCTTTTGCAAAGTGTGGATCTTCATGATACACTCTTTAGTTCATTAAACCCAATGAACTCTATATTCATCTCTATCTACAAATTTTTCCTTCTAATCAAGGAATTTGAAACTCTATTTGACCTTCCACTCCTATGCTTCAAAACAAAGGTATAACTCTGCAAAAACTCAACCCATTTTAAGTTCCTTTGATTTAACTTTCCTTGACTATTGAGATACTGCAAATCCTAGAGATCAGTATATAAAATAAATTATTTTGGAAAAAAATAGTGTCTCCATTTCTTCAAAGCCTAAACTATAGCATAAAACTCCTGATCATAGACAAAATATTTCTTCTTAGAATTATTTAACTTCTCACTAAAATAGGCAACAAACTTACCTTCTTGACTCAAAAAAGCTCTTATGGTAGTGCCATTAGCATCACAATCTACTTGAAAGATCTTATTGACATATGGAAGTTCCAAAACAAGTTGCTCTGTAACTTTCTTTTTCAACATATCAAAAATCTCGGTTGTTCCTGTAGTCCACTTAAACTCTTTTCTATCCCATCTTATTGCTTTAGTTAGAGGTGCACAAATACTACTGAAATTATTAATAAACTTTCTATAAAAACTTGTTAGACCATGAAATGATCTTACCTCTATAAAATTCCTTGGGTTAGGCCATTCAATGATAGATTTCACCTTCTCTGGATCCATTTTAAGACCCTCTATTGAGACAAAAAATCCTAGATACATCAACTCTCTCTTCACAAAAATACATTTCTTCAAATTAATCAACAAATTATCCTCCCTTTGCTTCTCAAAAATTCTTCAAATATGCATCAAATGCTCCTCCACTGTCTTACTAAAAATCAAAATATCATCCAAATAAACAATAACATATTTTCCTAAAAATTATTTCAATACCTCATTCATAAGCCACATAAATGTGCTCAGTGCATTGGTTAGCCCAAAAGGCATGACTAACCACTCATACAAGCCCTCCTTGGTTTTAAAGGTTGTCTTCCATTCATCTCCTTCTCTAATCCATATTTGGTGATATTTTCTCTTCAAATCTATCTTCGTGAAGTACTCAACTCCACTCAAGAAATCCATAATATCATCCATTCTCGGCAAGGGAAATCTATACTTGATGGTGATCTTGTTGATGTCTCTAGAATCTGTACATATCCACCATTCCCCATCCTTCTTTGGTGCTAGTATTGCAGGTATTGCACATGGACCCAAAATCTCTTTGATCAATCCCTTCTGCAACAACTCTTGCACTTGTCTGTTCAACTCTTCACTCTTTGTTGGATTCATGTGATGAGCTATTTTATTCAAAAAATTGGCTCTAGGAATCAAGTCCATCTGATGACTAATCTTTCTTACTAGAGGCAAACCTTCAAGTATGTTATCAAAACTAATAGCTTGAAACTCATTCAACAAATCTGAAACCTCTATAGGTACCTCAATAGTATCTTTTTTATCAATTCTAGGGATCAATGCAAAACACATATGCTCATGCCCCATACCTTCTATGAACTTTCTTCCATCAACTAGAAATTTTTTTGCATTACTACATCCTTTTCTTCTGCCTCTTTCAAGGGCTTCAACTTATGACGAACACCATCCTTTATCAAAGAATAGGTGGTGGCATGTCCATCATTTACTGCTCGCCGATCAAACTACCACGAGCTGCCTAGCAACATATGAAAAAAATCCATAGGCATAATATCACACAATACCTCGTCATGGTAATTTTCAATCTTGAACTTTACCAAACATTTTTCATTTACCAAGGCTTTATGGTCCTTCTACAACCAAGCAATCTGGTATGGGTTGAAATGCCTTCTTCTCTCCAACCGCAACTTACTAACCATTTCTTTTGAAACAAGGTTATCAATACTACCTCCATCAATAATAACATTTCAAACTTTACCTTCACACTTAAATTTGGTGCAAATTTTTTTTTTTCTTTGAGTTGGTTCCTTCTCCTCATTCAACAAGGCTCTTCTCATAACAAGAACCTCTCCTCTTTCTACATCCTTAGAATGTGAAGACTCAACATCTTCATCTACATGAGAAACTTATGCATTACCCTCAAGTCTTCTATTTATCCTTCCTTGATGTTGAGGACACTCATAGGCTCTATGTACTTCTTTGT
>VDFB02373365.1:176841430-176949661 GCA_007258455.2 Sequoia sempervirens | reverse complement strand
TGCAAAGAAATGAAGCTTTCTAACTCAAATCAACACCTTAAGCCCTCAAATTAGATTCAAATCAAATCTAACACATATCTTCATGACTTGGAATTGATTTCACATCAAACTATGGCTGCATGTGACTCTACAGTGCTACATAACAAGAAAAATACAGAAATTTTGAAGAAAAACATAGATTTTCGAATGTCAAGAGCTTGTAATTTAAATCTTCAACCATCAACAACCATTACAATGATCACTTTATTCCTTTTAAAGGCCTTTACACGTCAACCACTGAAAAACCACCTCTACAACTAACTTTTTAATCTTTATGATCACATGAAACATAAAACACACTAATTTCAAGGTTGTTAACATCACTATTGAAATGTTTTAACTTTTTGACCTTTCAAACAATAAAAAATACATCATTAAATTAATTATGTAATGGCATAAAAATTAAAAACAACATGAATTAATTATGTAACCACATAAGTCAAATATAATTCTATCAAGAAATTAATATCAAATAGATAATATAATTGCATAACTCATACATTTCAATGTCATTGATCTTCTTCTTCATCCAACTCTTTATCTGTATCATCCGATCCAGATTTGACATTGTAAGGATTGTTCATATCATCATCATCGCCATCGATATTAGTTTCAATAATGTCTTCATCCACATGGATATCATCTTCATGAACATTAACTCCTACATCATCATGATCTAGTTCCTCCTCTTCAACATCTTCGTCAGGGACATCATCAACTAACTATTGATCTTGATCATCATCTACATCATCTTCTAGTTCTTGGTATCTTCTTCTTCCTGCATTATGCTGTGTAGCTTCCTTTTGGATCATGTCTAACAACAAATGACCAACCCGATTTACTTGGAACCTCTAAGTAAAATACCTACTCACATTGGCTTGGAAGAACATAGGGCTCATTTCCAGCTCACTCGATCAACCTTGTATTAACCATGGTAAATCCATTATCATGTTCAATAATAGTTCTCTCAAGATCATTTTCATTCAATCGTAGCCTCTACCATAGGATGACAATCAAAATTAATCTGAAGGACTTAGTCACACTCAAGTATATCATCCAAAATCCCTTAATTATCAATTTTTAAGAGACTTACGGATGTATAATAAGCTTCTAGATGAAACATTAGTCACCTAAAAGTAGGAATTATACCAGAATCCACAATTTTTCTTCATGTCATCAACATTTTGATTCAAAATTTATGACGCCATTGCACCACATAGCCATGGTGTTTCACTAATATGTCAAACATGTAAAATTATTGCAATATCATGGAGTTGATAAGCGTATTTATTCTTGGCGAGATGTGTATGCAAAGAAAAATCTCAACATATATATACATCAATATAATTGAAAATAATTAAATAATATGGGTGATTAATATATTTATCACATTACCTTTTATCTTAAACCATATGCTAAATCAATTTCCTTTGTGTAACATTGGAATCTCTCCATTATGGCGAGCTTCTTTAAACAATGAGGCTACCTTCCCATGTTAATGTGCGACCAGATTGTTGACATCGTTCAATCCATACCGTCATCAAATCAAGATTGTTTGCGACATACAAATGTAGTGCATCCCACTCTCGACCAACTGTACCAAAATAAATTCAAATTCACAATCGACGTATAATTAGTTAAATACCACAGTACATGACCTTAATTTATAATTGATGTATATTGAAGATTAAAAATTAAATAAGTACAATATACATAAAACCATATGTAAAATGTATTCCAATTAATCTCCATGACCATCTTATAATTACCTCTCACTTTCCTCAATCTACCTTTCCCCATCAGGTACTCCCCTTCAAATTTGTTAATAGAGTTGGGATTCCAAATGTGATCTAAATGGATCTTTGCTACAAACTTAGGAATATATTCACTAATGTACACCATGGTCTGGTATACCACATATCCCTCCACCATAGAACCCTCAAGATGTGCTCTCTGTCTAACCAAAGCCTTCAAAAATTTCAAGTGCCTCTCAACCATCCACATTGACCTTGTGTGTACTGGTCCACACAATTCAATCTCCTCAACTTGGTGTATGAGGTAGTGTTCTTGTGCATTGAAAAGTCGAAGGTAGACACTTTTTCATTTCACACATTAGATGAGGAATTTTTCTCTTCCAATAATTTATATCTTCTTTATGGATTTCTTTAGATGACAACCATCTACAAGTGATTCAAGGCGCAAATATATTAACAGATTTAACAAAATATATAGTATATTACATAACAAGTAAAACAAATGGCAATTATAAGATGTATACAACAAATTGACAAAATATCGCTACTTACCTCATGTGTATTTTCCAAGATCATATATAACTTGCTTGACATTGTTGTCAAAGTTGTCTGGGAGAGATAGAGGTAGAACGTACTGCAACAATTATAAAATGATCTTTTCATTATTTTTCCAAAAGTAGTAAACACAATACACTTAAAAGTACATGCATTATACAAGTGTATATAATATAACAGAATAATTACCTTAATGAAGGTATGTCAATCATACATTTTCATCCTTGACCCAAATTCACCTTTCTTTGTTATTATATTGTTTATGTTCGCAGCAAATCATGTGGGAAATCAAATTTTCCGTATGACTTCTTTTATAGCATTGCTTTGCTGCTCTGTTAATAACCAAGGAAGGGCACTTATATTAATTTGGTCTCCATCGCTATATAATTGAATGACATTTTTCATTGCATGATTGGCTTCCTGAATGTCACTACAAATTTTGACAATGTTTTCTTTGTCATGCCTTCCATCCAATATTTTTCATAACTTTTCTCTTATATTCTTTCTGATATGCATTGTATCAAACAAATGCACAATTTGTAGCTGCTCATAGTAGGGCAACCTACTAAATTGTCTGGGA
This sequence comes from Sequoia sempervirens, assembly GCA_007258455.2. NCBI lineage: Eukaryota > Viridiplantae > Streptophyta > Pinopsida > Cupressales > Cupressaceae > Sequoia > Sequoia sempervirens. The sequence continues at coordinate 176,946,733 of VDFB02373365.1, read as the reverse complement.
TAATTTTTCAGTCCCTATAGAAGTCGGCCATTAATGCCTTGACAACCTTCATGAAGCATATAAGTTAAACAAATTAACAACGGCAATCATTTTCAATTACAACATGAGTAAACACAACACAATATAAAAATATAAATTTAAAACATATCATATATAATAAATAAACAATTGGATCCGATGTATAACCTTGACGATTAATTCTACTATATTCCAACTTCCATAGGCGAGGTGTCATTCTTCGTGGTTTTGATGTAGTCTCCTCTTTCCCATTGAAAATATTTTTTTCAGTAGTTCAATACTTATGATTTCTATGGAGGAAGTGCCTATACTCATCAAACACCTACTTTCCTAAACTTGTTGAACGACGAGATTTCATCTTTGGACCACAAATTGGACATGCAAATTTTCCCTTTGTTTGAAGACCTACAAGATCATATATAATTGGATTAAATATGTCAATTTTTATAATTATATATAATGAATAGATTATTTTAAAACATGCATAATATCTACTTCATCAAATTAAATAATGTTAAAGTGTAGTCGAACATTATAACATACCACAAAATGTGTTAGCCCTAGGGCATCATGAATTGTCCATACAAGCATTGCATGGAATTGAAATTGTCTTTGTCCTATTGGTCTAGAGATGTCATACATAGTGACGCCATTCCATAACTTTAGTAACTTGTCAATAAGAGGCTCGATATATACATTCATATCTTTAACTTGGTACTTACCTAGTTGAATGAACATAAACATTACATAATTATTATAACCATTTTACGGAAATATATAATATATGTAAATTAATGTACATGACTATTGAATGAAAAAAATATGTCATTATGCAACAAATAATGCAAATGAGATGCTACTACGTTAAAGAAAATTGATATAAAAAAATACTCAGAACAATCATTGACAACATTATGTGCTCCCTCTTTATTGACATCCATGGAGGAATGTTATTGTTGATAAAAAAATAGGCCACACCGAGTAAATAGATCTTAGCTCTCCAAATGGATTGACACCATCCGCTCCCAATGAAAGCTTGAGATTACGAGGTTCTTCTTTAAAGTGTGGCCATTTTTCCTCCATGTCCCTAAATGCATAACCATCCATAGGCATTCGAAGAATGTCATATCCACTTCTATTCCATGCATGGTAATCCATAAATTGCGCTAAGCTTTCGCACCTAAATAATCATTGCATACATGGAATAATGGGAATATAACGAAGAACCTTGCAAGGCACCTTTTTTCTTAGTTGATCTGTTCGATATCTACTAATATGACATTCTGGGCATTATGTTGCAAATTCCTGTTGTTTATGATATATAATGTGATCATTGGGACATGCATCTATTGCTTGATACTCCATTCCGATATCTTTCATAATGGAAGATAAATCTTGGTATGAGCGACATAAAATATTTGATGGTGGTAACTGTTAGCTCTCAAAAATGCAATTTTGAACCATGAAATGTTGCCAAGCTTTCACGACGTTTCAGTGTAACAAAACAAGGTTTGAAACAATCAAACCTTTTAGTCTTTAGGTGTTGCAAACCTGGGTGGGTGTACCTTTCTGAATAGTGCAGACTTAACTTATGATTATCCTTCTGAAATGCTTTGTCCACAATGGTAGATAACAGTGAACAAACCAAACTCAATAGCTACCTTCTGATCTAAATCCTAGGATGCTCAATTAATAGATATAAAGAAACTGAAATGGATTCAAATAGTGAAATGCAGAGACTAGTGCCTTGTTGGGTAGGCGGAGTCAAATGAGATCAAGATGAACAACACTCTCTGGATGAGATACAAATTATCTGGCATATGATCTATTCATAACTTGTATGAACATGCAATATTGTGACTACTAAGTTCTACTTTAATGATCCAAAATGAAATCTCTCTGATTACTATGATCAATAAAAGGATTTAATCTTTACTTGAAAGAACCAATTGATTTAAATCACATGAATACAAAAAATGTGTATTGATAAATTGAACATAAACTTGTTATGTCAACTTAAATAACCAAAAAAATCAATCATGGAGACAACTTAGCAGTATTTTTCATTTAATTCAATAGATAGCTGACACCAGAAAAATGCAGCAACATCAACTGAATCTCATAAATACCTCCATTGTGAAAATCATGCAACAATAGCCTTTGGTCTGATAATTTTATTCTAATGTATCTAATTGCAGTGTATCAAAAAATCTAATCTCTGGTGGTCTCATAATTAACAACTACATGCTTAAATATACACCAGCATGAGAAAAATATCAAAATAAAACATCATGTCGGCCCAGCATGAAAATCGGGCTCAAAAAATGTCGGCCTACCATAGTTATTCAAATAGATTCATGTCGGCCACAGTGATGGAATTCTGCTTTTACCAGCAAGATAGTCGGCAGGACACATCGAAACCTATGCTGAAGGCAATTCAAATGTTTCATTCACAGTCGCCGTAGCAATCCGTTTGTCATACCAAAGCCCCATAGTGTTCCTTTGTTTCGCTATAGCCTACCACTGTCATTGAGATGTCATATAGATTCGTCGGGCTACACTGAAGATCTTTTATCATTCACAGGTCACCAACACTCCCGCTGAAATACAATTCCAATACACCTTCACTAAGACAACATCTATTTGGGGGGAAGTCACATAGACCATTTTGAGTTTCACCGAGAGCCACCTTCCTAACTTCATGTCACTGAGACCAGGCCATCATTACGCCAAAAAAAAGAAATGTTGCCATAGGTAATCGCCTTCGGGGAAACGTCTCAAAGAGTATATTGGGTTACACCGAAAGCCTTAGAATCATATCGCCAAAAGTATACTGATCTCACACTGATATCCGTTAGTTTTGTTCATAGTCGCTATAGTTTATTGCTCTCGGGGGGACCTTATGTAGACAATACAATATTACACCGAAGGCCTCGAAGTCAACCCAAGAACAAATGTGTTCGCCAAGACAAGATAGAATTCTCGCCGAAAGCCACATGTAGAAATAATTAAAGCCCTGTCGGTGAAACATACTGAATTCGCTATGAGATGTCACCGAAACCCCCAGACTTTTGCCAAAATAGCATCCCTTTGCATTGTCGATTGGTGAAACAACGCGAGGTCATTATAACCCTTTAGCGAAATCCATGTCTGGCCGAAACGAACGTTGAAGCATAAGTCGACAAGACCCAAAAACATTTGCCAAGATACAATGCTGAAAACTCCAAGCTTTGTCGATATGTGTATCATCCTGATCACCAAAACAAAGCCAGAGTCTCGCTAACAACCACCTTTAAGTAAGATCAAGTCGCTATAATAAAAGATAAGTCTTGCCGATAGGCAATATAGACTTATGCAAGCATAAAAAATTCAATGGGTCGGGGAGACAATAGAAGACTCATGCCGATAGGCACCAACAGGTGCAAAATGCTAGACCCAAAGGATTCAAAGGGATAATATGGCAAAATATAGATGAAATATTCACACGATAGGACTAGATATGGAAGCCTATAGGTGAAATCGTATGTAAAAACATTAGATTTTTATAGTTCTAACAGTGGCTCCAACTGGGGATGAATGATAGTCAAATCATTGCAAGGATCTAGAATCCATGGGAGAGCATACCAGACAGAGAATGAATCAATGAGCAGCAATGGAATGAATGGCAATGGAAATGAATGCAGAGAATGCAAGATGGAAGTGGAAATGGATGCAAAATGAATGCAAAATGGAAGTGAAGTGGAAATGAATGAAGACCTAAACTACTGTGCATGGAATATAATTTTAAAGAGGACCATCAAGAGTCGTCCATGCACTGGAAACCCTTAATCCTCTGTGATGCTCAAGAGAAGAAAAGCTTCAAGAATTTCCCATGAACAGGCAATTCTTGATCTTCACCAACCATGTTTTGCAAATAGTATGAATCTTCACCCCCTTTTTCGACAACAACAAATGGTCCCATCCAGAGAGCTTCAAATTTACCATGCTTTCCCTTCTCCTAACACCTTGCATTCCACATTAACACCAAGTCATTCTCTTCAAATTTTCTATTCTTTGCCTTCTTGTCAAATAAATATTTCATCTGTGCCTATAACTTCATGTTTTGGCTCTAGGCCTCTCTTCTTACTTCATCAAGTTCAGCAAGTTGTTCCATTCTATCTTCCATAGGCTCAAGAACTTCCAAATCTTCTTGTAAAACAAACTTATAGACTGGTAACAGGTTATGTAGAGGCATCCTGGCCTGTGCTCTATATACTAATTCAAATGGTGATTTTCCAATTGCCTTCTTCACAGTGATCCTATCAGCCCACACAGTGAGTTTTAGCTTTGAATCCCAAGCTCTCTTGTTATGTTCCAGCATCCTTTTTATAATCTTTAAAAGACTCTTATTGCTAGACTCTGCTTGACCATTGGCTTGTGGATGATAAGGAGCTGCATAGGAAATAGTAATGCCATACCTTTCACCAAAACTTTTGAATTCATCTGATCTGAAGCACATCCCATTGTCTGTGATTATCTTTAATGGAGCACCAAATCTAGTGATAATATTGTCCATCAATAAATTAGTTACTACCTTACTTGTAGCCTGCTTGGTTGGAATCGCCTCCACCCATTTTGTAAAATAATCAATGGCAACAAGTATCCATCTATGTCCTCCACTTGATCTCTCTTGTATCTCTCCAATAAAATCAATTCCCCATTGATGAAAAGGGCCATCCGCTTGCAGAGGTCGAAGTGGCAAAGCACCTTGATACTTCAATTTACCAGAGAACTTTTGACAAGCTTCACACTTCCTCACATGTGTAAAGGAATCATTAAAAACTTTTGGCCAATAATACCCAACCCTGAGAATCTTGTGTGCAATTGTCTTTGCTGAGTAGTGACCTCCACAAACTCCTTCATGCATTTCACTTAGAACACGCTTGGCCTGTGATTCATCCAGACATAATAATAATATGCCATCTCTATTTTTCCAAAACAAATCTCCATCAATGAAAACATACTTTGATGCATGTAACTTCAAAGTTCTCTTTTGGCTATCACTTAGCCCATCTAGACACTTCATGTATTTAAGATAATGCATAACATCAGTATACCATGGAGTGTGCTCAATGCTTACAATTGTAGCCCCTTCTTCAACATTGCAAATCTGATTTGCCTCAATATTGGTTTCCGCCATCAGCTTAGCCAAGCCTTGGACTCTTACCAACTTAGTAATCTGTATCTCCATGTCAAATTCTTGAATCTTGTTGATCCATCTGCATCTTTTCCCTGTAACTTCATATTATTTTAAAATGTCTTTGACAGCAGCATGAGGGACATAAGCAATCACTTTGGCTCCTACGAGATATGGTCTGAATGCTTTTACAGCTTTCACCAATGCAAATGCTTGTTTCTCCATTATGTTGTATTTCAATTCATACCCTTGTAATGATTTACTAAAGAAAGAAACAGGTTGTTCATAGCCATCATCATTTTTTTGTAACATAACAGCAGCAATAGTATGCATTGAGGAAAAATAAAAAAATTGAAAAGGCTTTGCAAAATCTGGAGACTTAAGCATAAGAGCCTCTTTGATAGCCATCTTGATGGACATAAAAGTGTCCAAAGCTTTAGCAGTCTAGTCAATCTTTTTTCCTTTCTTCAACATTTTAGATATGGGTTTGACAATCTCAGCAAAATTAGAAACAAATCTTTTGACAAAATTAATTTGACCAAAGAATGATTGTATTGCCTTGACAGTTTTAGGAATAGGGATTTTATCAATAGCTTCAACTCTCTCAGGGTCTATTTTAATTCCTTCTTTTGAAACAATATGACCCAAGAGTTTACCCTCTGTAACTGCAAAATGACAGTTCTTTGGATTTAAACTAATACCATATTCAAGAGCTTTAATAAATACCTTTTCAAGATGTTGCACATGATCTTCAGCCTTCTTCGAGTAAGCAGTCAAGTCATCTTGATACACCACCATGACAATGTTAATCAAATCAGCGAATGCAACATCCATGGCTCTTTGGAAAGTCGCTCCAGCATTAGTGAGACCAAATGGCATTCTTATGTATACATATGTTCCCTAAGGAGTAGTGAATGATGTCTTGTATTGCTCAGATTCTTTGTCTTTGACCTGATTGTATCTAGAAAATCCATCCATCATAGACAATAACTCACACCCTATCACTTTATGTAGTATGGCTTCCATATTTGGTAGAGGATAATTATCCTTAAGAGATGCCATGTTTAGATTTCTAAAGTCAACACACAATCTGATGTCACCATTCTTCTTTCTTACAGGAACTAGATTTGAAACCCAGGTTGAATGTCTAATTGGTTTAATGATTCCTCCCTCCCTGAGCTTAGTTAATTCCTCCTGCATCTTAGGCTCCAGTATTAGATTTATTGGTCTTTGCTTCTGCCTAAAAGGCTTGGTGTCTAGCTTCAGTGGTATTTCATGCTGAAATAAATCTTCCCTGTATGCTTTCAGATCTTCATATGACCAAGCAAAAACATGTTTGTACTTTCTCAGCAACTCTATCAGCATTCTTCTAATTGCAGGGCTGATCTTCTTTCCAATGTATACCTTTTTTGGTGCTATGTCAGTCCCCAAGTTAATTTCTTCAACATCTTCCTTTCTGACAGGTGTTTGCTTTATTAGAGATCTATCATTTCCATCATACACCCTTTCCAATGCCACTAGACCCTTGGGAAATTTATTTGTTTTGAGTTGTAAGATCTCCTTGCCAAGCACAGTTTGTTTGCCATCTACTTCCTCAACAAAAGCATTGAAATCAATCTCATGAGCTTCATACTGATCCACGCAATGAAGAAATTTCAAAAGATCATCATCATCATTGAAAAACTGCCAGCTATAAATGTTATCAGGAACAGCAGGCCTCATCTTGAACTCAATCTGTGATACACCAGCCAGTGTGATATCATCTCTTTTCAGTGCTACATTTGCTAAAAAATCAGCCATTATGTTTTTTGACCTGTCAATCCACTCAATTGAAAAAGCATCAAATAATTCAATTGTGTCCCATACAGCATTCCTATATTGTTTTAATCTCTTGTGCTTTGCTACATATTTTGATTTAACCTGTTAAACAACCAACTCAGAATAGCCCAAAACAGCCAGCAACTTAATCTTGTGTTTCACAGCTATGTTCAAACCTATCAGTAAAGCTTCATATTCTGCCACATTGTTTGTACATTTGAATGCTAACAGGAAAGAGTATTTAAAAGTAATACCTCCAGCCGAAACAAATACAATCCCAACTCCATTACCTTCTTGGCTGTAGGCTCCATCAAAATACATCTTCTAGACACCGTTGCAATCAAGTGCAGCGTGTTTCTCAATTGGGTCACTATTTATTAATTCTAGCTGAGCTGGTTCAATCTTAAAACTCCCCAGGTCAACATCACACAAACAATTTATTTGATCTTGTGACACACTTTCAACAAGTTGGTTCATTCTTGGCTCTCTGTATAACTTGACCTCTTGACCATTCACTGGTATAGTAGCATAAGATAAATCAAATTGAACATTCCCTCCTACACCTGCAGTCCACTGTCTTGACAAAAGCATCCCAAATTGAGGAGGAGTATCAATAACTGTTAGGTCTATATTATATGTTTCCTGCGGATATGTAGCCAATTTGACCTCAACATCTTTTATAATACCAACTACAGGGACAGGTCGATTATCCATAGCATAACACTTCCTTTCACATGTATCAACCCACATGCCAGGCTATTTCATTACTCCTACTGGCATAATGTTTATAGCAGCACCGGAATCTATCATACAATTCCTCGGCAACTTATTATTTATTAGCAATGTGGTAAAGAAAGGATCCACTTGTGGGGAGGTTGTTAAAACATCACCTAAACAGATCTCTAAATTATTTATCTTTTCCTACCTATTGACTTCTTTAGAATTCATATGCTTTTCATTCCCATTTGTAATCAATTTAACATCACTATCTCTATACTCCTTAATTTTCATCAATTCAAGTAATGGAACAAACATTTTTACCTGGGATAACGCCTGGGTGAAATCAAAATAAGAACCCTCTATCTTGACAATCTTCCTTTGTTCCAGTGCTTCTCCTTTGCTTTCCTCTTTTTTTGTTTTACTAGACTGATCAGATCTTTATAGTTCCTTGTGTAATTCTATAGCTTTCTGTTCTTGGTCAGACTTCTTTTCAATTTTATCATGCTGCTTATTTTCTGGCTTCTTTACAGTTTCCTATGTTTCCTTTTGGTCTTTTATAAAAATTCCCCCATGAACCCCATCTTGCTCACTTACTTTCCTATTTCTCAACCAGTATTGACTTCTAGTTTTCTCAACCGCAGCAACAGTAATCCTTTCAATTTCATCTTTAGTTAGTCTTCTAATACTACATTGATCAGGCACCTCAACTGAATTTGGCTCTATGTAATCTTCATCAGAATCATAAAAGATCTGTTGTTCAGCCATATGAACATTATATTTCTGCTTTGAAACATCATATTCATAACCTTCATCCTCTGAAAATGAGTTTCTTTCCTCAACATGGTGAAGAATATTTGAAGTCAAATATACCTTGTGGTCTTCTCCATCGGTTTCTATCAACATTCCCTCCTCTTGCATCTTCTGAGCTACAACACAATAGTCTGGAGAATGTGGCTGATTACAGACTTCACAAAAGTAACTATTACTCACCATGTAAGTCCCTTTCTTGCTCAATGGATCTGGAGTTTCTTTATTTATGGACCTAGCTGCCATAGGTTTCCCATCTTTCCAGTCTGTATTATAAGGCATATCATGCAGCCTTGGCCTTTCACCTCTATTCTCATTTATGTAAGTATTCTCTTGTCTGTACTGATAATTATTGCTTTGCTAAGGAGGCCTGGGGTTGTCTCTCTTATTAATTACACCAGCAGCCTTCCTGTTATTTTCAATTATCAATGCAACTTTCTGTGATTCAGCCAAGTCTCTTGGAAATCTATTTCTTAGTTTGTACCCTGTTTTGGGATCAAATGCACTTAAATAAATACTCAATGCAGTAGAATCTGACAACCTTGATTTAGAAGGGACTTTAGTATGCAACTTGTTGAATTTGTGGTTGAAATCATAAATTGAATCATTCTAATTTTTCTGAATCCTTACCAATTCATGAAGAGCTGCATCTGGAGAATTTTGATTCCCATATTTTTCTAAGAATTTGTCTTGAAATGTTTAGAGAGAATTAATTGAATATGCTGGCAAGCTGTTAAACCAATCCCTGGCATCTTCAATAAGTGACATCATAAATAGCCTCATGTGCAAATCTTCATATGACATACCTATGTCTTGAATGGCCACATTGAAATTCCTTAGATGCTCTTCAGCAGTGATTGCATTACTCCCTGTAAACTTGGGAATCATACCTCTCCAACTACTATCCATAGGGTAAGGGCATGGATTGAGACCTACAAAATTAAACTGCCTGATCATTGTTGCATATTGGTTGGGGGGAGGTATAGGTGGATACTGATTCTGATGTAAAGGATGTGCATTATGCTGAGGGATGTGATGCTGACCAGGAAGGGGATGCACATTCACATGCTGTTTGGGAATATGAGGTGGCTGATTTGGCTGCCTGTAATGATTCCTTATCTGATGGTAAGGAGAATTTTGCTGATTAGAGGACCCTGCACCATGATCACCTTGCTTGTGAGGTGGAACATATTTTAAACCACCAGCTATTTGATCAGTAATTTGGGCTTTATGTAATTTAGCCTCTAGCTCCCTTATTCTCTTCTCTTTCTGTTCCAACAGTGCTTTTGCTTCATCAGAAATCGAGAGCTCATGGTTTTGAATTTTGATTCATTCAGCCTCTTGTTCAACTTCAAACTCAGCCTGTTTCTGAAAATCGTGAGAGGAAAAAGGATTTCTTTGATCCTTGGGAGTATAAAGTTCTGCACTTGAATCATATCTCCATGTATCATAGCAATTATATGTTTCACCATGTGCTCCTGGTGCTTCACCTTTGTTTGTTGTGCACATGTCCTCATTTATTCCTTTTCCCTTATCAGCTCTATCATCTTTATGTGTCCACTTACTGCCACCAGCAGGAGCTCCAGTATGACCTCCCCTGTACTGTGATCTTCTTCCATTCATGATGAACAGCTGCAAAAATTATGTCAGAGTCGCCACTCACTTTTATCAAAATGAGAAAAATGTTAGATACTTCTAATTCCTAGCGGAGTTTGTTCAATAATTCTGACTCTATAAGTAAGGATTTGATTTTGATTGTTTTCCCCAGTAGAGTCGCCAATTTGTTAGCTCTCAAAAATGGAGGTTTGAACCATGAAAGGTTGCCAAGCTTTCACAATGTTTCATGGTAACAGAACAAGGTTTGAAACAATCAAACCTTCTACTCTTTAGGTGCTGCAAACCTAGGTGGGTGTACCTTTCTGAATAGTGTAGACTTAACTTATGATTATCCTTCTGAAATGCTTTGTCCACAATGGCAGATAACAGTGAACAAACCAAACTCAATAGCTACCTTCTGATCTAAATCCTAGGATGCTCAATTAATAGATATAAAGAAACTGAAATGGATTCAAATAGTGAAATGCAAAGACTAGTGCCTTGTTGGGTAGGCAGATTCAAATGAGATCAAGATGAGCAGCACTCTCTAGATGAGATACAAATTATCAGGCATATGATCTATTCATAACTTGTATGAACATGCAATATTGTGACTACTAAATTCTACTTTAATGATCCAAAATGAAATCTCTCTGATTACTGTGATCAATAAAAGGATTTAATCTTTACTTGAAAGAACCAATTGATTAATCACATGAATACAGCAAATGTGTATTGATAAATTGAACATAAACTTGTTATGTCAACTTAAATAACCAGAAAAATCAATCATGGAGACAACTTAGCAGTATTTTTCATTTAATTCAATAGATAACTGACACCAAAAAAATGCAGCAACATCAACTGAATCTCATAAATACCTCCATTGTGAAAATCATGCAACAATAGCCTCTGGTCTGATAATTTTATTCTAATGTATCTACTTGCAGTGTATCAAAAAATATAATCTTTCGTGGTATCACAATTAACAACTACATCATGCTTAAATATACACCAGCATGAGAAAAATATCAAAATAAAACATCATGTCAGCCCAGCATGAAAATCGGGCTCAAAAAATGTCGGCCTACAATGGTTATTCAAATAGATTCATGTCGGCCACAGTGATGGAATTCTGCTTTTACCAGCAAGATAGTCGGCAGGACACATCGAAACCTATGCCGAAGGCAATTCAAACGTTTCATCACAGTCGTCGTAGTAGTCCGTTTGTCATACCAAAGCCCCATAGTGTTCCATTTTTTTGCTATAGCCTGCCACTGTTGTTGAGATGTCATATAGATTCGTCGGGCTACACCGAAGATCTTTTATCATTCACAGGTCACCAACACTCCCGCCGAAATACAATTCCAATACACCTTTGCTAAGACAACATCCATTCAAGGAGAAGTCACATAGACCATTTTGAGTTTAACCGAGAGCCACCTTCCTGACTTCATGTCACTGAGACTAGGCCATCGTTACGCCAAAAACAAGAATGTCGCCATAGGTAATCACCTTTGGGGAAACATCTCAAAGAGTATATCGGGTTACACCGAAAGCCTTAGAATCATATCTCCAAAAGTATATTGATCTCACACTGATATCCGTTAGTTTTGTTCATAGTCGCTATAGTTTATTTCTATCGGGGGGACCTTATGTAGACAATACAATATTACACCGAAGGCCTCGAAGTCAACCCAAGAACAAATGTGTTCGCCAAGACAAAATAGAATTCTTGTCGAAAGCCACATGTAGAAATCATTAAATCCCTGTCGGTGAAACATACTGAATTCGCTATGAGATGTCACCGAAACCCCCAGACTTTTACCAAAATAGCATCCCTTTGCATTTTTGATCGGTGAAACAACGTGAGGTCATTATAACCCTTCACTGAAATCCATGTTTGGCCAAAACAAACATTGAAGCATAAGTTGGCAAGACCCAAAAACATTCGCCAAGATGCAATGCCAAAAACTCCAAGCTTTGTCGATATGTGTATCATCCCGATCACCAAAACAAAACCAGAGTCTCGCCGACAACCACCTGTAAGTAAGATCAAGTCATTATAATAAAAGATAAGTCTTGCCGATAGGCAATATAGACTTATGCAAGCAGAAAACATTCAATGGGTCGGGGAGACAATAGAAGACCCATGCTGATAGGCACCAAAAGGTGGAAAATGCAAGACCCAAAGGATTCAAAGGGACAATATGGCAAAATATAGATGAAATATGCACACGATAGGACTAGATATGGAAGCCTATAGGTGAAATCGTATATAAAAACATCATATTTTTATAGTTCTAACAGTAATAAAATTCACCAATCAATCTACAACAAAAAATAATTTGTTAATATAAAGAATATTAATGGTACATATTACATCCTTTATTTACTAGTGATGCACTAACAACAATTAAAATAGATGAAAAAAGATGACATATATGACATACCTTAACATCCGTGAGATTGCTATGTTTGATAAACCATTCATAACCTTCAAGTTCAATAGCAACGATACAGTAGAGAGAAGAGTTGTTTGGGAGCCTGCATAAAGGGGCTCGTATGCCTTCTCAAGTACAGGTAAATCATGAACATCATCAAAGTCATCTCGATCATCATGATCAGCTCTACCACTAAATGTGTCATGGATCAATGTATTTGTAACATCATCTTCAACTATGTTTTCTAGTGTGTGATCATCTTCTTCCATAGGATCATTAACTTCAACTTCGATATTCAGAGCTCCATGTTCGTCCGCTTGAAAACCACATTCTTCGGGCCGTGATAATCCATATCATCTGCCCTACGGCATCCCACCTTTATAATAATGATAGACACAAATAAACCATGATCATGATCAAGTGATTATATATATAATGTTAAAACAATATAAACATTTACAAATTCAATCAATATAAACACATATAATGAACAACTTACCAATGGAATATAATCATGCCCCCCTTCAACGTGACCATGCTACCTACAATGTTTCTCAGCTTTGTGATTAAAAGTCATCTCGTCTTTAAGCCCTTGCAATTATTGCAAGGACAATAACATTTCCCATCACCCTTTCTTTTCAATCTAGCCCACAATCTATCAAGTGTCTCTTCATTTTTTCTGGACTAATATTATCTGACATGATTTTTCTTTACCAAGCTTGACTATTTAGATCTTCAAAAAATATCAAACTCACACTCCAATAATTTGTATTCATAGACAGGTAACAAAATCTAATAATTCTGATATTTTACACCAAAAAAATTTGGCATGCAACCACCCCTGCAAAAGAGAAGATAGTCTGAAGTTAATGACCCCAAAAAACACTTTAAAATGCTAATTCCAAAACTTATTAAATTCTGATTTTACTATGATTTCCAACCTTTAAGACTCCTAAAATCAGAATATTGAACTTGATTGCAAACTTCCTACAACGATGGAGGTAGCGAGCTAGTAAGAGCAAGTGACCCATTCCTAAGGAGCAACAAGTCAGAATCATCATTGCTAATGTCAATACGGATTTATCCTTTTAGTTAAAAATGCAATGTGTCACTTATTATGACGAGCTTATCCCTAGGGCCCTCAACATTGAGAGAGCCCTAATCACACAAGGAAGCACACACTAGTATAATTTGGAAAATAAATGACTAGGTGACTAAAAATTTTAGTCACAACAACTAAAAATGACTAAATTCTGCTCATTTTTTGCAACTCAGCTATAAATGAGTAAATAAATTACTAGTTTGGTCGTTGATTAAAAATTATTTAGTCACACAAATAAAAATGACTAAATAGTTAGTCATTTATTTAGTCATAATCCATTTGAATAAATCATTTAAGGAATCAAGAATATAGCCCACCTAAAACTTTAATAAACATACCCTAAAACTTTTGTCAAAATCTTATTTTCAAGCGTAGCCCACCAGAATGGAGTTTTCATTTTAATAAACATACTCTAAAACCTTCGTCAAAACATTATTTTCAAGCATAGACCACCAAAATAGAGAAGTGTTTCCATAAAGAATGACATAGAATGGTGAGGAGATGTGCGTGAAAGGAGGCACAGGATTCATTGTTGCTTATCTCATTCCTGCTATGTTTAACAAATCTTACATTGTTCCCGCTACTATTTGTAATCTAGGTATTTACTTGACATATATTTGCATAATCTCAAATTCCTTTAGAGGCTTTTGAAGTATCAATGTATCCTATATAGGGTTTAGAATGATTTCTTTTAATTAAAAAATAAATAAATGATGTATTTCCCTATAATTAGATAATGTGGAGATCTCCTAAATCTGCCCCAGCACACTATCCTCTTTGGCACTGTATTCATTACTCCAGCTACTAGGTTTTACATATGACATCTTTAATATCTTCATGACTGTGGCTTTTAAATAGATCTCAGTATTTTCTTTAATCCTTTTCATGGTAACCCTTGAGTTCCATAATCCACCTTCAATCTCTTCTAAGAATGATGTCTTAAGCTAGACTGCATAGTATGCATATAAAGCAAGTCCTTCATACATGCCATTGTTCCAAACCACCACTCACTTCCTTGCTTAAAATTTTGCCTCCATAAGCACAATAGAATGTTTTAAAATCATGGTTTCCAGTGATTGACCATTAAGGTCACCACTTTCATCAAGATACAATGAGATTTTTGTCTTCAAAATCAAGGAATTATGCAAGATAACATTGTGAATTATTTGTTGTGTGTGATTTGATTTTTTTTCACATTTACTGCTTTGCTAACTTCCTTTAAGACTAGGTATTGCACCCTCAACTTCAATCTCAAATAGCTCATTCACTATCACTTGAAGATTCCTTTCATGAGCATCCTTCTATAAAATCAAACTATGCCCTATAGACTACCTACTTACTATAGGGGACTCATTGTTTCATGGTATTGTAGATTTTAAGATCCTTCAACCTTATTGACACTACTTCACAGTCCACAAGGGATTATTCACTATTCCCCCATCTTTGATGAGTCTCAAAACACTGCTCAAACATGCAATCCACTACCTCCATTATACATTAATGGCTAAGAAGAAACATTGAACCTATGATTACCAATGTTACTTCATTTGGACAGTCATTCCCCGATTGCATTTTCCTTGTCTAACACTACCAAAAGCATTTGAAAAACCCTTAAGGTCAGCAAGGGGGTAAGGAAACTCACTGTTAAAATCTCCACTTTACTATGCAAGGTTTGAGCTTTATTATCTTGTCACTGCTCAGCCTCTTTTTGACTGTCACATCTCAAGTGACTATCATTCTTCTTACCGTAGATTGCATTTACAAATGTCACTAAGCTACATAGTGTGCTTGTTATTGGCTATAATCTTTAGATTGCAAGATTTTGTTATTAGCTACAATGTCTCAATCTTTCTAGTATTGCACCTCACTAATCCGCTAGAGTTATTGTTTATGTTTCTATGGAGGCCTAGGGTTTGTACCCTAATCATGCTCTTACCAATGCTTCTATTGGTATTAAAAAACAACCTTAAATCTTGGGTCAGAAAATTAGTTGTCTTGACAAAGTTGTGGTATGATCTTGGATTATATCCTAGAGTGTGTGGGAAGCTTGTGTTTGATCATTAAGGTATGTAAACCTGATCAGGGAAATGTATCCTATATAGCATGGGTCTTGCTTTAATACTTTCCATAATGGTTATTAGCAGATCACATTATTATAGTTTGTGGTAACCCAAGATTGCATTCAAGTATGTAACAAACTTGGTTTGCATTTTAAGCTATACACTTTTAAGTAACATTCATAAGGTTTAGAAAATATTGATCACTCTCTAGAATAGCCCATTAAACATGGGTTGTGCTTGAATGCACTACATAATTGATATAACACAACCACTCTGCATATCAACCAGAGTTATAGGCTCTTTATTGCAGCAAGAGGTAATCACTCTTCGATCATGCTATAATTACATCCTAACCTGTTAAACTTGAGACAACCTGAATGCACCCAATGATGATTGACACCTACATTATACAACCTGAATTAACTACATTATATGAGTGCCTCCATTTCTATCACAACATAGCCACATTAAACTTGGGTCACACATGAATGCATCCTATATTTGTTATAGCACAACTGTGCCACATGACCAATAGAGTTATGGATCACATAATTATAGTCATAAGAATTTGTTCCTTGGTTGTGATCTTATGGTGATTCCACACAACAAAATTTGGACATGAAATTCTCAAAACCCTAAACCTCTAAAAATGAAATCTGATGAGATGTTGCTTTAAAATATGATTTTCAAACCTAGAACTACAAATCTAACTTCACAACTGAATTCTGCAAAAAGACAATGACTACCCTCAACCTGGCGATATCTTCTTGAATTTTTTCTGATTTTTCCCAAGAAAATCGTCCTTAGTTTTCCACAAACTGTCTCAAGTAGAGAAAAACAATGTCGCAATAAATCAGTGAACTCACTTTTCTTTATGTCGGCCACAATTTTATTTTTTTCTTATTTTTCATGTTTGTCAAAATTTCGATGAAACTGATAGTCGAAATTTTGACGAAACCTAGGTTAGTCGAAATTTCGACGAACGTCGGGGATAAACTTTTAAAATTTTGAAAATTACACATCAAATTTTACAAGCACCCGACAATACATCAAATTATACGTATTTCGTCAAACATTTTCATCATATTTTGTAGTCAAATGAGTTAGTGAAAATGCTACCAAAAACATATTAAAAATTTGGTCTTGACACTTAAGGAAGACCCATTCACCCTTGGGACCTAAATCCAAGACACATAATTTCCAAGGTGTTTAAATTAATGGTGGTAATTGTTTAATATGTGTTTCCCTTTCAGAAAATGGGAATAATAAGGCTTAGGAATGCATAATTTAGTTCATTAGAAGCTTAATTAAGTCCAATTAATTAAGCTAATGCAAACATAGTGTCAAAATGTAAAGGAGTACAATTTTCAACACTATAGTTATTAGTGGGGTCCTATTTACATGTTAATTCCACTTACGTCCTATGCATATTTCTAGAAGCTTTAAGTTATTTTGATAATATTTTATCTTTTTAGATTTTATTTAAATTAGAGTCCTAGGTCATTTAATAATAACAAAAATTATTTAATGTTTTGCATTTGCTACTTCATAACACCTTGTCTATATAAGAAAGGTTATTGTACACTTTTATAATACACCTCATTATCATATTTGATAGATCTTAATATCGAGCAAGCTCATTTCTCGCATACTCTCTTGTAGAAGGTTTCCATTTTTTTTCCAAGTGGTCTTGGGTATAGAGCTAATCTTCAACTCATACATGGTATCAGAGCCACAACCATGCAAATTCTTTCTCAGATTTTAGGGTAGAGCTATTTATAGTGAGAGATCTTTGTGAATTTTAGTAAAGTTGAGTATGTTCCTCCCTTGAACCATACGATAATTTGTGGAATAAAAAATTTGAAAAAACACTAGTTCTGGGGGGTTTCTCTTTGTGGTTTTTTATTGCAAGTTAATTTTGGCATGTGTTGGAGGTAACCTAAGCTCACCATCGAGTCCAAGGTGTCCAAGAGACTCAAGATTGTCTTTCATTTCATTAAAATTTGATATATTTTCTAAATATACAAGGGTTTCAAGTTGATATGTGGTTACTAGATCTAGAAGGTGTAGACATGGAAAATGTACCGATTTCACTTGATCCTGATTACTAACACTGCTTCATCCTGAATCATCTCCTTTTCTAATCGTCACATTTTCATCCCTTAATTAAATAAATCAAATTTATCTAATTAAGTCATCATCTCCTGTTGATTAAATAAATCATTTTATTTAATTAACTTCTATAGTCTCCCTTTAATTAAATAATTCACTTTATTTAATTAAACCTCTAAAGTCATTCTATTAAATTAAATAAATCAATCTTTATTTGATTTAATCTAACATCATCTCCTTTTAATTAAATAAATCAAAATCTTTATTTAATTAAGTCTACATCATATTCCTCTCATTTTGATTTAAATTAATCCAAAAATCAAAATCAAAATGGTCAAATCAACTAATCTCCTTTTAAATTAATCAAAATATTGATTAATCTTAATCTTAATCACCTAAATCCTCTAGATTTTGCAACTTGCTCATGAAAATCATTTCAATTGATTTATTAAATCTTCAATTACTTTCAAAAAGGCATCAATGTTGGAATATTCCCCAAATTTGAAAAATCCCTCCAAAAAGGTTTTTACATCCAACAAGGCATTTAAACCTCTTACATGTCCTTTTGCCTTGAGACAAGTGGAATTAACTTCATTTTCTCCTCCCTCCAACATGTCATTTTATCAATTTTGAATTTCCACCTAATTGCATTTAATTGCACAATGACCAAAATGTGCTCCACCTTTGTCCACTCACATGTTGACAAGTGGCACTTGGTCATTGGTTGGTGTTTTATCCCACATTCATCCCTTTTGCCTCATTCTACATCACTCTCATCTATAAATAAGAGGCTCTCATTTGGATTTTGGATCCATAACTTCATGCAAAGACATTATCTTCGGATTTTGAATTTTCTCATCCATTGTTCATCCATTTTCTCATTTTCATAGCTAGGTTATGCAGGAATTCAACCAAGGAGCATCAAAACTTCATCAAATCATCACCAAGCTTGCAAGGTATTGGGAAAGGGCCATTTTCCACATCAAAATGGTGCCAATTCCCCCATGGGATTGAGAGTTTTCATGCATTAGATAGGATTTGATAGTTTTCATTTTTGTTCTTCATTTCTATTTCTTATTTTGTGCATTTCAAATAAATTCTATGGGGAATGTTGATTTAACTTGCATAATGATCTAATTGTGTGATTGTTTTTTGTGTTTGTCCAGGTCTAACATCGACATTCATAGAAGGTAGTTGTTTTTAGGGCACTTTGGGCCAAAAATAGACCCTACCATTGCATCCAGAAGGCCCAAAAACCTTAAGATTGCTTATCAAATCATCAAAATCAAAGATTTTTTCCCTATAGTGTCATAAAATTGTACCCCTTGCAATTTCACCTACACTTTTGCATCCACTTTAGTGTCCACTCCCTTAGTATTTTTTTAGGCTCATTTTAGCCCTTGCATCATCCTTTTACCCTCTTAGGATGCTCAAGACCCCTTTTCAGCTACTATGTTTGTACATCGACTTTGCATCAAATCTTGTGTTTTTCTATTCCCATTATTCTTGAGCATGATTTTTTTGGACACTAGCACACCATGTAGATGTTTGTGTGTTACACTAGCATCTAGTGACATTTCAACATTCAAATGGTCTTTTCTAAGCCTTTTTCCACTTGTCATCTACCTTTATCGATGGTAAAAGCTCAAGAGCTTTGTAACAACTTAGGAACCTTCTTTTCCTCATCTCACTTTTAAATCTATCTCTTTCACTCTATTGCTTCTTCTAAGTATTTCTCTCTTGCTCTTTTGTTCTCTACACCTTTCTTTCATTCTCTCTTGTTCTCTCTCTCTTTCTCTCAAGTTCTCTATAGCTTTCTACAACACTTTCAAGAGCTTACAACATTCTCTACTACTCTCTTGGATCTCATATTTATCTCTTTCACTCTTTTTCTCTTGGGCTTGCTCAAGCCTTGCAAGTGATATCTTACTTGTCTTATGTCTTTGAGAATCTTGAAATTTCTCGCATCCCTTATCTATAAATTTTATCTTGTTATCTATTTATCTTTCTATCTATCTATCTATTTGGTTGTTCGTGGAGGTGGAAACACCAAAACAAGGATTTGACTAAGGCCCTAAACAATCACAACATTTTCCCTCAGTTTTATGTGTGTAGGTGTGAAGAAATTTATTTGTTGGAGGATTAATTGCTCGGTCCATTATCATCATTCTCTTTCTCTTCCTTTTTTTATTATTTATATCTCACTTAGTTTATATTACTCTAGTTTTTGTTATTCTTTGTTATTTTCACACTTTAAAGAACTCCTAGGAAATACAATTGTTAGTAGTTATCTTGTTTTTTCTATAACATCCTTAGTTTTTGTTTCATACAAGATGCCAACATGCCATTGAGATTCCAACATGTTGCACAATCATCCTTGGCCAAGACCTCGCCAGTCTGTCCAGAAGACCTTCGCGGCCTACTCTTTTTGTTTTTGGAACTCTCTCACTTTTATCTTGTCACTTGAACATTATTCTTTGAGGTAGTTGAGGACCATGTTCTCCTTGTAGAATCTACTTGTCCTAAGACCCAAGGGTATAAAATTTTCTCTACATTTTGATGAACCTAACATGAACACTCTTATAAAAAAAAAGGAAAAATCCAAGATTTCCCCTTCTAAAAAAAAATTTGGGGTGCTTCCCCAAACCCCATTCCATGCTGTGAAAGTAGAAATAATATGCCAGCCTTTGGCCAACTTATTTATTCATTATTTATAATGATTATCTTATTACTTTCAAAATTCACTTACCATCTTATTTTATTAATTCAATTTCCTGTTTTGTTCAAAGTGTTAATGATGTTCCATTCCACGCATGTGATGGTGATTTGTCTTTACCTATGTCACTCGATATCCTTGATCCTTCTCATGAAATTCATCTTGTTTTGAAGGATATTTTATTGCAAGAAGATGAAATCATTCATACTTTTCTTAATGTCACTATACCTTATCTTCATTCCAATGCACTCTCTTCTAGAGATGATGAATTAGTGAATGAAGAGTCTTGTTCCACATCCAATCCCACACAAATAAATGTAGAGTGTATTTCTTCAAATAATTCCTCTATAAATCATAATAAATCCATAAATTTAATCATAGTCTTTGTCACTCCTCAAAGGCCTAAGATACCATTCATTTATATGACTTTGGCTAGTCCTCCCAAAAGGATTCATTCTATTCATGGTGTTCCATTTAATAGTAATCCTCCAGATCTTTATACAAAGTTTATGTAGTTTAAATCTTCTTCTTAAAATACAGTAGCTCACACTTATAATACTAGAAGGAATTAACTAAATTTTGATCAACCTACTTCTTTACCACTTTCTCAACCAAACCTTACTCAAGCACCTAGACTTGCAGCTAAGCGACCGAGTGGGTATGATCTTGTTGAGCAACTTCGTGTTACTCTCGCCAAGTCTCAATTTGGAATTTGCTTCAAATTGCTTCAATTTACCAAGGTATTCTCCAAGAATCCTTGCAAAATATTAAATTTCCTTCTTTCACTAGATCGACAGATGTTAATGTGTTGATAGATCATATTCATGCAGATTCATTGAATATTACATTCTATCCATAAGAACTCCCACCTTCGAAAGTAAAGAAGCAAGTATATATTTTGATGATGATGATTAACATTAATAACATTAGCATTAGGTGTACTCTCATCGACTCTGGTTCAGTGCTCAACATATGTAGTGTAAGGAAGCTAAGGTAGCGGAACAACTTCCTACACTAATCTTGAGAGGAGAATAATGTAAAAATTTACAAATCCTTAACAGTTACATAAACTTAAATAGAATAAACTTAAATATCATGCATACCACAACACAATGATTTACGTGGGGAAAACCCTTTCAAGAGAAAAACAACACACTCCAAAATTTGCCCAATATTTTATTCAAAAGTCACAAAGATTACAATATACTTGCAAAGCAAGCTTCTCATAGGAGTATCACCACCAGAGATCAAGAGACAACATGACCACTATCAGACTCTCAGAATACATCACTGTCTCTCTACCACAGTCATAATAAAACACCATCATAAAATAGAGTTACATTCTAGGGCAAGATAAGCCAACAAAATATCCACCATTAGATCTAAAACCTAATAATTAATGGTCTAGATTTACAATATATCATTTATTTAATGTATGTTGACCATTTTAGGAGTTTCCTGAAAAATTTAACATGCTTACATTTTGCTCCTCAATGCCACCCCATACTACCATTGTATACACCTATCGGTGTAACTAGGATATATATATATATACATCCTATCAACAATAAATTGTATATAATTGCAAGGTTGAGACACATTTTCTCAACATGTAGCATTGATCTATTGCCTAAAATTAAAATTGATTCAGCTTCTCTTACTGCTTATTCTTTGTATATTCGTGGATTCGATAATACTGGTCGACAAGCCCTAGGCACGATAATCTTATCTTTGAGGTTGGGACCCATTATCGTACCCACCCTTGTATATGTTATGTCAAGAAAATTACCATATAATCTTCTTCTGATAGATCGTGGATTCATGCTATGGGTGTAGTCCCATCTACCTTGCATAGATCCATTAAATTCATTCACAATAATCAAGTAGTCACAATCAAGGATGGCCTTGATGTCATACACTTAAGGGAGGTGATAGCTATTGGTTAGGCTTCGATTGCACCTACTCTTAAAAATCATTTCCCTTTAGTATTTTCCAATGCGTTGATGTCTACTCCAATGATACTTGTTACAAATGATACTCTTGAGATACATGTCCCTAGCTAGCTAACCATACTTATCATCATCATCTTTATTCACTTATCGCATGGTCTCTATCTTTTTATCCATACTTATCAATGATGTCTTTTTATCTTATCATATTATGACATGACATGTCTATGAATTTTACCATACTTTTTTCTTGTTTGCACAATGTGTTTGTCTACAGTGAACATGTTTGTGGTGAATTTTCAGTCAGCTTTGTAGGATAGAAGACTTGCGTCCTCTTCATATCTTGGATCAAATTTACAATTGTATATACTAGATCGAAGACCTACAACTTCTTCATCTTGAGTATATACTTATTTCTCTTTATTTTTCTCTTTGATATTGGTTGCTTCCCTATATTTTGGATGTATTATTCTCTTGAAGCAATCAATCCTTACATTCTTCTCTCTATTTAATAATTATCCTATGTGATACTTCTTGTTATTTTGGGACTGATGCATAGTACTAAGACAACCTCTTGCATCGAGGTCTCTTTTACTTTTCTGACTCAAATCCTTTTAGTTTTCTTGTTATGTGTCTTTATGTATATGTATTCCATGTTATTATCTCTATATTTTCCTCTTGTCCCAACCTTGTTATGTAATGGATTTTTATGTTCTAACCTTGTTGTCTTTTGTAGACCATTTTTGTCTAATGTGTTTATTTTGTAGGTCTTTCGCCTGGGGGAATGCTTCCTTAGTTCAAAGAGCTATCTCCTTCCTCTACAGTATCCTTTTGGCATCATGATTTTATTTTTGTTTAGTCTATCTCCTTTAGCATGCATATTCATGTAAATTCATAAGCCCACTAAAGTGGGGGAAAAATATAGTGTCATAAAATTGCACCCCTTGCAATTTCACCTAGACTTTTGCATTCACTTTAGTGTCCACTCCCTTAATATTTTTCTAGGCTCATTTTAGCCCTTGCATAAGCCTTTTCCCCTCTCAGGAGGCTCAGGACCCATTTTCAACAATTATCCATGTGTGTCAGCTTTGTGTTAAACCTTTTGTTTTTCACATTCCTATCATTCTTGAGCGTGATTTATCTAGACACTAGTGTGTCACACAAATGTCCATGTGCCACACTAGCATCCTATGACATTTCAATATTCAAATATTTTTTTTTATCTTCTTTCCACTTTTCACTTACCTTTATTAGTGGTAATGGCTCAAGACGCTTTGTAACAATTCGGGAACCTTCTTTCCCTCTTCTCACTTTTAAATCTATCTCTTTTACTTTATTGCTTTGTTTGAGTCTTTTTCTCTTTCTCTTTTGGTCTCTACACCTGTATCTCATTCTCTCTTGGTCTATCTCTCTTTCTCTCATGATCTCTACAGCTTTCTACATTGTTGTCAAGCTCTTACAACATTCTCTACTACTCTCTTGGCTCTCATAGCTATCTCTTTCACTCCTCTTTGGCTTGCTTAAGCCTTGCAGGTGATATCTTAATTGTTTTATGTCTTTGAGAAACTTGGGATTTCTCACATCCCTTTTCTATGCATTTCATCTTCTTTTCTATTTATCTTTTTATCTATCTATTTGATTGTTCATGGAGGTGGAAACACCAAAATGGGGGTTTGATTGAGGCAAGCCCCTAAACAGCCCCAACATTTTCCCTGGGTCTTATGTGTGCAAGTGTTGAAGACATTTATTTTTTGGAGGCTTCATTTCTTGGTCCTTTGTGAGCATTCTCTTTCTCTTCCTTTGATTTATTATTTATATCTCACTTAGTTTATATTACTCTACTTTTTGTTATTCTCTGTTATTTTCACACTTTAAACAATTCCTAGCAAATAATATTTTCAATAATCATCTTGTTTTTTGTGACATCCTAAGTTTTTAGTTTGTACGAGATGTCAATGCACCATTAAGATGCCAATGTGCTTCACTATCATCTTTGGGTTGTGCTATCATCCTTAGTCAAGAGCTCACCAATCTATCCAGAAGACCTTTCTGACCTACTCTTTCTATTTCTAGAACTCTTGCCTTTTTATCCTGTCACTTGAACATTATTCCTTAAGGTAGTTGAGGACCATTCACTCCTTGTAGACTCTACTTGTCCTGAGACTCATGGGTAGAAAATTTCCTCCTCTATAGGCCCTCAGAGGTTTTATTCAAAATTTCCTCACCATTTTTCATCTATATACAATTATACGAAATCCATACAATATAGTATTGTATGGTCCATATAGACTTCGCAAGTCTCAGGGTATTGCATACATTAGCAAAGGTATAATTAGTGACATACTCAGTCTATCATACACAAGTCTGCATAAGTTTATGTAATCACACGTTGGTTTGGTACACTCTACAAAAGGTATAAAAGGTACAAGGTTGGAAGTTATAATAATATTTTAATATTTTAAATTTCATTGGTGGGTTTTTTGCTAAGTAGACATTATTTTCTGCGGCCACGTTGCCAACCCGCAAGTAGTGCAGGGCACCTAGTTCTAGCATTAGTGGTGTTGTCGAGTTCTGCCACCCACCCACTACTTTGATGGTGGCAAGATGTTTCTCTTAACTTGATAACAATTTTCCATCAACAAATAGTTACATTATGACTAGGTACCAACCCCTAGCAGGGAAAATCTTATGCCTATTGTCACATAAAACTGCACCCTACTGAACAAGAGTTCAGTGTTCTAATGACACAATGGAAACAACCTCAAGGTGTGGGACCTTTGCATAAATGAGGTTGATTCTATGGAGAAGGATGACTTCCTTTTTTAATCCAAGTGTGAAGTGTTGGTCCAACCCAACCCATGAAAACCTACCACTATCCTACTCTAACATCTCGCAGGGGAAAAGGGGAGAAGGAATGCATGAAAGGGAAATGGAGGTGGTACACCAAGGTAGAAGGGTTGTTTCTTCCTGACCAAGATTGAATAGAACATCATTGAAGAGGGGCAAGGGTGCTTTCACAACTATCTATTTGGTCAACTCTCAGAGGCATACAAGAAGGTTAGGGTTTGACAAGGCATTGGAAGGAAAAAGGGTTTCACAACCAGCAATTGTAAATAATTTAACACAACATACATGCATCAAAATAAAAGTAAACACTTAGATATGCAAGCGAATAAACTTACTCAAACAAAAAAGAGCTGAGAAGAGGAAAACTTGATCCATTTCATTGATGTAGAGGCAAAAAGGCTAATTTTTACAATGGAAGAGTGTAAAATACATGTCTACAAAAGGAAAACCCTAGAGGAGCTAGAGGAAGAACCCTAAAAATAAATACATTTCTTTCCTTTATAGATTAGGCATAACTGAGAAACCCAAACCGAACCCTAACCCTAACTAGAGTTAGCAATGAATCCTATGGCATGAAATAATGGATCCCTTCCATGAAAGATGCAACTAGGGCATAGATCTGCCAAGAAGTCAACAAAATAATAATAAATGAGCATGGGTACCCATGAAATCCACTTGCAGAAGTCAGAGAATGCATTTAATGTCATCCTTGAATCCCAGGAACCAAGACAAGCTACTCAAAAGTCAAAATGAGCATTAAAAATGTCACCCAAAAAAACACGCCAAAATGCAAGAAGATCGGGGCGTCAGGCTTGAAAAATCACCTTTACAAGCATGAAAATGAATTAAATGGTTTGGACCCCTAAAAAATCATTTATTATATGCTAGCTATCGAGCGGTCGGGAGTTGAGTGTCAACCTTATAGTTTATCTCATGCTTGGAAGAAGGAGAAGAAGAAAAATTTTGAAGAAGAGGAAATGTCAGGGTTTAGGGAGATGAGATACCTCTTACCGAAGAAAGGTAAGATGTAAAGGGGAAGGCCAAAGGCCGAAACCTAAAACCCTGACACTTAGTTGAATTTTGAGAAAAAAGAGGGAAAGTGAGCAAGAAAGAAGGAAGATAGAGAAAAAGATGAGACTTCGAGGGTCGGACCTCAAACCATCAGAGGTCAAAGGTGGTAGGAAGGCTTACAACTTACAAAATGAAAGTGATAAGAGGGAAGATGGAAGATTGACCCTTGAAGTCCAACAAGACAAAAGACAACCAAATCTTGAAACCTTATCGAGCTTCGATGGTCGGAGGTAAGGCCTAAGGCTTACCTTTAGAGATCAGTAAAGGGTAAAGGGAAAGGTCGAAGGACGAAACCCAAAACACTTAGAGGAAAAATGGGAAAGGAGAAGGAGCAAGGAGAAGGCATGAAGGAAGCAAGTAAGAGAGCCTAAAAACCCAAAATTCTAGGATAGAAAAATTTAGGAAACTTCAAGGAGAAAACATGCAAGATGGCCCATGGGGGATCTCTCATATCAGTTATCAATGATGGAACATTAAAGGGAGGCATGAAATTTCAACATTAATGGTGACTTCTGTAGGATTATTTCCTACTAATCATGGGATCCATATGCCTTATCGGTCCATTGGGCATGGAGTCATGAAGGGGAAAACTTAACAATTGGGCCTCCTCAAAGAAAAGAAAAAACATGTGCAACTACGTGCTTGGAGAAAAGAATGAAAGCTAAGAGCATGCATTCCCTTAAGGAGAATGCAGGGTGTGAAAACACATTTCATGGAAAGCAAGATATGTAAAATATATACATTAAACTAATAGGAAGCAAAAAATGGAATTTTTCCTTTGTCAAAGATGAACCTTTTGAAGGGGTTGACCTCCCTCAACCCATAGTTGTAGACCTCACCTAGCTGCAACCACTGAAAATTGTTGCCAACATGCATGTAACTACACAAAATTCTTGCAAGGTGAAGGATTGCTTCACTATAAATTTTTCCATTGTAAGGGAACCATATGATGCAAATGTTAGATTCATCTAACACTAGTGTCTTAGCTGAACATACAGCAGCAGGGGTGAACTTTTCTTAAGATAGGTTAACATCCAAGAGAAAACCTTTTGTAGAGGGAAGAGAACACACCTCACAAAAGGATAAGTCAATGTCACCATCGCTGACCTCCTCAAAGCATGAACTAAAACAAAAAGAGAAAGTTTCCATCTCACATGGTGATGCAAAATATGCCAAAACTAATTTTTGATCTGCACAAGGAATCGCTTCTTCATGCACCTCAAATGAGAAACTTTGAAGCTTGGGCATACTATCAAACTAAGCAATGGGAGCATCACTTCCAAAAAAATGCATGGATGCTCAATAACTACAAAATCATTTGCATTGATGCACACTTCATCAACACAAAACTTAGATTTTTGAGACACTTCAAGTGAAGAACTAAATTCTTTAAATTTCCTCTTGGTTTTAGTTCTTTTTTGGCAACTAGCTACAACAAAATCAAACTCATGGCATGTAATGGTTTCCATGTCCTCTGTTTCTTTTTCACTCTTATACTGCTTCCCACAAATCTCCTCTTTTGGGGGTGATGCTTTGACATTTAAACCTGAACAAAATCTTTATATAACATCCCAGAAGAGTTCCTCCACCTCATAATTGCAAAACTCAATAGATTAGGGATCATCATCCACAATAACAGGGGGTAAAATCATCTACTACTATTTCTCCAAAACCATGCAGTTATCTTGATCCATCAAGTTGGAATCGAGTTGTTCATAGGCTTCAGCAGATGTAGGTATATGTGATCTATCCTCCTCATCTTCAACAAAACAAGGACATCAAAAGAGAGGACTAATTCCTCTATTGTATCAATTTTCTCTACATTTTTAGTGTCTTGTTGCTGCAACACTGTTTCATATTCAATTTTTTCTTGCAATAAACCAAGACACTCATTGTCTTGAGCACATGAAGGATCCTCAACAACAACCTCCTCAAGCATAGGTTCTTGTGAGGAACGAAGGCTTGCTATACTTAGGATCTCCAACATAGAAGATTTGCTTGATGGTACAAGAGGTTCAATAGGAGTTTCAAGGGGTTGATTAGGATTCTTGAAACTAAAAACATTGTGCTTGCAAACCTCTTGCACAATAGATTGTTTTAGAACAAAAGGAGTGCTAATGAAAGTTTCAAGAGGCTTGTTAGAATTCTTGAAACTTATGAATTTATATTTTCTTACCTCCTCCTTATTAGGTTGTTCTGGAACTGGTGGAGGTGTTTGTTTGAAACTAGGAACACAAGGGGTTGCTTGAGTCTCGAGCATTTTTGCTAGAGTAAGGGAAAGTCTAAGTTGCTCTTTTCTAGCAGAAGCATCTTGTCTTGCTATAATCTCTTCTTGTTTTTTCCTTCTTTGTGCCTCCATCTGCTGTGCATACCTCCATCAAGCTTCTAACTCTTGTTGATGTGAATAAGGAGCTTGATAGAAAAACTCATCATGTTGTGGGAAACAACACTCATGCCCCTGATAGGTTTGATTTTCCCACTCCTCCTAATGTAGGTCAAACTCTTGTTGTCTCCAAAGCTCATCAATTTTTCTATTGAAATAAAGAAAAATGCTTGTGATTTCACTTGCACTTGAATTATCAAAATTCCAAGGTTGAGTAGGAGAGAAACAAGGTTGATTTTCAAAGTGATGAATCTCTTAGGGCTATTGATATGAATGTGTAGGTGTCCAAGAAGACTGAGTAGGGTAGGGTGGGTGGTTATCATTTTGATAAGATTGAGAACCCATAATAGTAGGGTTTTGTGGAATGAAATGGGAGGCATAACCAACCTGATATGGTTGACGGGGAGGTGTAAAGCTAGAATTATCATGGAATGGGGGAGTATACATATGATTTCCATTAAAAATTAACATATTTAAGCATGGGAATGATAGGAAACACTTTGAAATTTTGAAAGGAAAGCAGAGGACTACCCAACTAGAGATTTTGGGTACATACCAATGGAGTCACCCAAATATGTATATTACAGAGTCTCTAGGTTCTTGTAAAACTATCTCCAAAGGCTGAAATGTTGAAGACCGCACCAACTCCTCAATAACATGAAATGGAACTAGGTTGCTTGAACTAGTTGATTTTGAATGGAATCGTCATGGTGTTTAAAGATATACCTCAAAAGAAAAAATGTGTTGAAGAAAACACCAGATTCTTCAATAGAAAGAAGTATTCCCATCGAGCATGCCAAAAACTATTGTCACATAAACTGCACCCTATTGAACAAGAGTTCAATTTTCTAATGACACAATGGAAACAACCTCAAGGTGTGGGACCTTTTTGCAAATGAGGTTGAGTCTTCGGAGAAGGCAAACTTCCTTTTTCAATCCAAGTGCAAAGTGTTGGTCCAATCCAACACATGAAAACCTACCACTGTCCTACTCTAACAACTCATGGGGGAAAAGGGGAGAAGGAATGCATGAAAGGGAAATGGAGGTGGTACACCAAGATGGAAGGGTTATTTTTTCCTAACCAAGATTGCACAGTACATCATTGAAGAGGGGCAAGGGGACTTTCAAAACTCTCTGTTTGGTTGAATTTTAGAGGCATCTAAGAAGGTTAGGGTTTGACAAGGAATTCGAAGGAAAGAGGGTTTCACAACCAGCAACTATAAATAATTTAACACAACATACATGCATGAAAAATACAAACAAATACTCAGATATGCAAGGTAATAAACTTAATCAAACACAAAAGAGTTGAGAAGAGGAAAACTTGATCCATTCCATTGATGTAGAGGCAAAAAATCCAATCTTTACATTGACAGAGTGTAAAATACATGTTTGCAAAAGAAAAACCTTAGAGGAGACAGAAGAACCCTGAAAAATGAATACATTTCTTTCCTTTATAGATCAGGCATAACTAAGAAATAGAAACTGAACCCTAACCCTAACAAGGGTTATCAATGAAGCCTGTGGCATTAAAGAATGGAGCCCTTCCGTGAAAGATGTGACTAGGGCATAGATCTGCCAAGAAGTTAACAAAACAATAATAAATGGGCATGGGCACCCATGAAATCCACTTGCAAAAGTCAAAGAATGCATTTAATTCCATCCTTGAAGCCCAAGAACCAAGATAGGCTACTCAAAATTTGAAATGATCATTAAAAATGTTGCCCAAAAAAATGCCAAAACATAGGAAGGTTGGGGTGTCAGGCCCGAAAAAATCACCTTTACAAGCATGAAAATGAATTAAATGGTTTGGACCCCCAAAAAAGCATTTTTCAAACGTCGATGCTCAGGTGGTCGGGAGTCGTGTGTTGGCCTTACAATTTACCTCATTCTTGGAAGAAGGAGAAGAAGTGAAATCGTGAAGAAGAGAGGAAACGTTGAGGTTCAAGGAGATGAGATACCTTTTACCAAAGAAAGGTAAGAGGTAAAGGGGAAGGCTAAAGGCCAAAACCTGAAACCTTGACATAGTCAAATTTCAAGAGAAAAGAGAGAAAGTGAGAAGGAAAGAAGGAAGAAAGAAAAAAAGATGAGACTTCAAAGGTTGGACCTCAGACCATCAGAGGTCGGAGGTCAGGAGGAAGGCTTATGCTTTGCGAAATGAAAGTGGTAAGAGGGATGAGGGAAGACCAACCCCTAAAGTTTGAAAAGACAAAAGACTTAGCTAAATCTTGAAACCTTATCGAGCTTCGATGGTCGGAGGTAACACCTAGGGCTTACCATTAGATATTGGTAAAGTGTAAAGGGAAAGGCTAAAGGCTGACAACCGAAACACTTAGAGGAAAGATATGAAAGGAGAAGGAGCGATGGAGAAGGCATGAAGGAAGCGAGTAAGAGACAACCTAAAAATTCAAAATTCTGGGACTTAGAAAAATTTAGGAAACTCCAAGGAGAGAACATGAAATATGGCCCATGGGGTATCTCTCAAATCAGTTATCAATGATGGGGCATCAAAGGGGGTCATGAAATGTCAACAATTCCCTACTGTCCAAATTGGGAAGTTTGTTCTATGGGCCATATCTTACAAGCCAAGAGTTGGTTTTTTATAAATGAGATATCAATGGAAAGTTGGTTCTGTGTACTTTTCAGTGGTGTAGGTCATTTTTCCAAATTTTGTTGCAAGTACATTTTATTGTATACTAAAGTGCCTTTTCCATTTTAGACCTCCAAGCTCATAACTTTTTGTTATTTTATCTAATTTTCATGATTCTAGTGGAAATTGATATTTTTATTTGTGGGGTGGCTTCATTTTCAGTTGTACTTTAGATTTGGGAGGTATCACATCAATTTATTTCAAATATTTATCCATTTTGTAGTCTTGGTACTTCTTGTCCTAATGGTTGAACTAGGGTTTGAGATTCTAACTCCCTATAATGATCACGAATGGAAGGTGAGAATGAAAAGATTACTTTGGTCTAAGATTTTGTGGTCTATCTTGGATGAGTATTAACCTAATTTTACCAGGGAATATAAAATATTATCTCACGGGAACAAATGTAATGAGGCTATAGGCTTGATTGTTATGCATGTTTCTGATAGTTTTTTCTTCCATATTGAGGAATGTACTACTCCTAGGTAGGCATGGGATAAGTACAAGGATTTTTTTGGTTCAATTAATGAGGTTCATTTTATGCAATTGGAGGAAAAATTGACATCACTTACCACAAATTTATTTCCTACCATTGAAGACTATTTAGTAAAAATCAAATCATTAATGTCTCAATTGGTTGGTTGTTGTAAGGATAAAACTAATAAGGAATGCATATTCTTTATTTTTTCTAAGTTGAAAGGTTCATTTGCATAGTTCTCCACTTCCTTTTATTATACAATGGATGGATTAGGTGATTCATTTATCATGCCTTCTTTTGAGACATATTGTGATAGTTTGACTAGGGAACAAGCTATACTTAGTCAACATGATACACACTCTAAGAATTAGGAATTGATTGCTTCATCACCTAAGGGGTAAAGGAAAGAAGAATTATAAACCTAAGATAGAATTTTGTGATACACCCACCTCTCCTAGAGAGGGTAAAACTAAGAAGGAGAAACCCAAGTGTGGTTATTGTAATAAACTTGGGCATGGTGAACATAATTTTTATAAGAAAGAGTTAGATTAAGTGAGGAAAATTTTAAAGGAATATAACATTTCCATGCCTTCTAAATCTAAAATTTCACCCTCTTCTTCTTCACAACCCTCTACATCCATACATTTAGGATCATCGGTTCATTATGATGGAAGTGATAAGGTAAAAGATCATATGATGAAAGATAAATAACTTGGTGTAACTAAAGTTGAAGAGTGTGTTGAATGGATTCTTGATTTTGGAGCTTCTAATCACATGGAATGTTCATTATATTAGTTCTTCACATTTAATGGTTCCATTACAACTAAGATATTGATGGCTAAAAGTGAGTGCATTATTGTTTGTTGCAAAGGAGATGTTGACATGGGTACCTAACATGGGATCATAGTTGGGACCCATCTTTGCATCATTTTCAAAATAATCTTCTTTGTATGTTGCACTAAAGGGGGGTGTTGGTGTAAATAGGTAATTTTTGTAACTAGTTATTAGTGGGGTCCTATTTACATTTTAATTCCATTTAGGTCCTAGGAATATTTCTAGAAGCTTTACGTTGTTTAGATAAGATTTTATCTTTTTATATTTTGTTTACATTAGAGTCCTAGGTCATTTAATAATGACATAATTCATTTAATGTTTTGTATTTGGTACTTCATCACACCTTGTCTATATAAGCAAGGTCATTGCACACGTTTTTAATATACCTCATCATCATATTTGATAGATCTTAAAATCAAGCAACCTCATTTCTTGCATACTCTCTTGTAGAAGGTTTTTATTGTTTTTGCAGGTGGTCTTGGGTATAGAGTTAATCTTTAGTACCTATAGTTTGTTACTTGTTTCTAGACTAGTCATGTTGATGATAGTTTGTTTAGCTAATGCAAATTTTAAAGTGGTATTTGTTGTCATATTTCCCAGACAATGGTTCCTCTTCTATGATATTGAACATTTGTGAGTTTCGATCATTTATTTCACAAATTCTTGCTTATCTAGGACTAAGAAATTATGGGAATTGAGAGTATCAAAATATTTGGAATATTATCATCTCCTAATTCTTCCTTGAGCCACATTAATTTCTCTATTTGTACCTACAACAAATGCATATTTTCTTTAAATTATTTCAGCCTATAAATTATGTGATGAAAATTCTTATTAGGAGTGTAGATCTATAATCATTTGAAGGTTCCAAACTTCTCTTTCATCTTTAGAAATACTCTATTTAATGAGATCCCAAAAGGAATAAAATATTTTATCATCTATTGCAATTATTTCTCTAATTGTCAACATGGTTGCTTTCTAGTTCTTTGCTTTTTTGAAATTGCACCATTATTATGTGCTTGACCTTTAGAAAAAGTCATCAAACTCCTTTATTGGGGAGGTAACTTCAAATTTATAAGGAAATAAAGAATCAATACTTTGATTTTTTCCCCAATCGAGTCACCAATAATTGTTGGTAAATAGCATTTTTGCTGCAAAATATTATAGGATCACCCAATGGGAAGAAAAAAAATGTACCAAAAATATAGAGAAATAATTATGAAGTTAACTATTCTCCTCTACATTTGAGAGGGGAAGATCCCTTGTATGATGGGAATTTGAAGTTTTGAGTTCTTTTAACTAGAAATTACACAAAGGTAAAAGAAAAATAGAAAGAAAAGAAAGAAATCCAGTTGTGAACATACAAACACAACAAAGATTTCTTAAGAAAAACAAAAAATAACAAACTACACCAACTATAGAGGAAAAAAGACTTCCAAATCATCTACACATGGAGAGCGAGGAGTGAGGAAATAGATATGAGAAAAAATAATTAAACATAAGAATAATTAATTTTTTCAGAAAGAAAATTTGATTAACAACAAATCTTTATTTAAATAAAAATGAGTACAAAGACTCTAGTTTCACCCTATACAAAGCTCTCCCATTCTTAGAGAAAAAAATATCCCTTTTTACAAACAAAAAAATATTTTATAACTTCCCCCCAACCCCATAACTTTTTCTTGAAATTATTTCATTATTTTAATTTTGAAAGAACTTTTGAATTTCCCTTTAACCTTCTAGAATTCCTCCTCTATGGGAAGCTCAAAAATGTGAAAGAAAATGAAAAATCTTAAGCTTCTCCAAATAACAATCATTCTAGAACTTTTATTTATATCTTGAAGAACAAATTTGAAACTTGTATCTTGCATGCCATAAAATTTATGTCGTAACCTTGAATGATCATTCCTAGGGATTATCCTTTACATAAATACTCAATAAAATACTACGTAGAAATTTCAAAACTTTATGATTTTGTAATGTATTTTGATTCTAGTGCATAAATTTCATCAACAAGTGCAAAAATATTTTGTAACTTGAAGATCAAAATATAAAAAAATTCATTGCAACTATAAAATTGGTCTCAAATATAATCCTCGCTTCTTCTTTCTCCAACAACATAATATCTTTCAATTTCATTCCTTCCATTTCTCCAATAAACTACAAGAACTAAAGATGGGTGAAGAATGTATATCACTAACTTCATCTAGTATAATATCAACTTGTTGACTCACAAGATATGTTACCACATCTCCCTTTTAACCTTGATAGAGTTTATTATATGTTGATTTCTATTGCAAATATATTTCACAATCACTAGTTTCAATAAGGGATTTAATAATATTCCCCTAGGAATGATATTCACACCTTCTCATTGAAAATCTAAGATTTGCACTACCATTGTGAAGAAAATAAAGTTAATTTGTTATAAAAAAATGATCTTCCCTTACACACAAAAATCCATCAATTGCATAAAACTAAGGATAAGAAACTATCTTTCTAAATTGCAAGTTTTCAATTCCAATACACATTCCCAAGATCAACATAAAAACAAAATTCATTACAAGAAAAAAAAATCAGTAAGCAGTTCAAGCTTGTTGACAACTATTGATATCTTTAGTTTATTTTTTCAAACACTACCTATGCAATGGTAGGTGCTCAATTCTTGAGTTCAAATGTATGATATGACCATGAGTTCCAATGCATTAGGTACAACCATTCCCTTTGAAATAAATTATTGTAAGACATGTATTTCCTTCAATGGCATGCCTATGTTCTGTCAACATGTTTTCAAAATTTGAACCTTTTCCTTTGACATCTAACCATCCATTATTTTCTTTATTGAATTACATTGATAGTCTAGTCTTTCTATTTGAGGTTCTCATATCTAGTTATCTTCTTGACCAAGATAGGGGCAGTTAGAATGGTGTGAGGAATTAGATTCCAACTAGAAATAAGTTTTATGACAAGTAAGAGAAAGTAATTAGGATAGAATCCAATGGCTCAAGATTTAAAAACTCACAGGATGCTAACATGTCATGCAAAATTTCGTACACCATACTAGTGTCAAAGAGAAAATACTCCAAATTTAGATAGGCAACTCCATATTAGCAAGAAATATCAAAACATTGTAACAACCCAATCGATTACCCCAAAAAATATTACTTTTATTTATTTATTGAAGTCATTAAATGTTCATTCTCTTGTATACTCAAAAAAATAAACATCCATCCATCAAAATAGGATGGGAACCCATCTATCCATCAAAATAGGATAGGAATCCATCTATCCATCAAAATAGGATAGGCATTCATCCATCAAAATAGGATGACTTATATCCATCAAAACAAGATAGATAAGATACTCTAGCCAAAGACTATAGACTCATATGATTCACTCTCTAAGGATTTCATTTTCTAATGGAAGTGCACGGAGTTCCATTGCTTAGGAGTATTCAAACAAAAAGAAAGTAAATAATAACTTGAAACCCACCTTGGAATTTTGGCCTAAGCCCACGGGGATTCAAGCAATCCTTTTGAGTATACAAAGAATATGTTTTATCTTGATATTAATCTTCAATATTTCACCATTTCCCTTGATTGAATAAGTTCTCTTGATTAAATTAATCTTGTATTTTAAGGGTGTCAAAATTCCCATGGATAAACCCTAAGCCACTAACCTCGAACAATGTTTTCCAAACTTAAGCATCTTGTCTATCATGTTTTGATGGATAGAAGTCATCTTGTTTTGATGGATTAATGCCTATCTTGTTTTGATGGATAGATGGATTCCTATCATGTTTTGGTGGATGGATACATATCCTGTTTTGATGGATAGATGGGTTCCCATCTATTTTGATGGATGGATGTTTATTTTATTTTGAGTATACAAGAGAATGAACATTTAATGACTTAACAAAAATTAAAAAAGTGATAATTTTTGGGGTAATGGATTGGGTTGTTACAAATATGATGTAGAGATTGACAAACTAGTGAAGGAAGATGCTAGGGTTGGGCTAAAATAATCCTTGAAACATGCTACAAGAATGGATACTAAAATACAAAGGTAATTTTAGTGTAAAAATTACAAGGTATATAAATTTTGACCTTACACAATACTCACTAGAGTGATTTTAGGCCTAGAGATTGGAAAAATGATCTCTAAATCATGTCTAAGGAATGGAAACCAAGATGAGTCATAAAGTAGGAAATTTTCATTTTATAAACAAATATATCTTTCATAGCATTACCTATTTAGGCCCGCAAGGGGATAAATCATTCTCTTACTTTCATCCTCATGTGAGTACAAGTGGCCAATTCATTGGATCCATTTTATAAAGGTTGCATCCTTGTCCTCTTTACCATCTATGTTTTTTGTGCTTACATATTTACATTATTTCAATTCTCACATTTTGCACTCACATATTTTCTTCTTGTGTTGATTATAAGCCCTTCATGTTTACCAAGATTATAACTTATGATTCTTCACATGTTTATCCTAACCATGATTGTACCTTATGCTAACATATTTTATTGTGATTATACATTTTCCAAATAATTATCATGTTGGTATATAACATATGATTTATGCTTATAGGATTTCATCTCTAACATTTATTGTTTAATATTTTCATTGCTCCATAACTCTCACTAGGGGAAACATTAAGGGCAATATGGCATCTTCTATTTCATAAGAATAGCTCTTACTCCTATTTCACAATGTTACATGAAACAATTTTTTTTGGTATGTGATAATTGAGTGTTACATGGTTTATGGATAATACTTATTTAGATATTTTCTTTTGTTCTTGTATGTTTTCAAGTGGGGTAATCATTACAAGGGAACATGTATTTAAGCTACATATACTTTCATATTAGTATCCATTTATGAGTGTCTAACTATTTAATTTTATGTAACTTTCTATGTATGTTTTACTTTGGCATGCATTCTTATGGTAGCTCACATGCAAGTCAAAGTTGGTGGAAAATGTAACCTTTAGTTAAATTTATTTGGCTAGGTTATCCTTTAATTCAATGACAAGCATACCAAGCAACATATTTTTAGCCAGAATTTAGCATTATACCTAAACCATGCCTTTTCTAATCTTGCACTCATTCTCAAGAAACAATTCCATTTACAAATATCCCTTTTTCCTACCCTATGTTAGATCCACATTTATGTAAATGAGTTAGGTCACTTCTAAAATTGTGGAAATGGCCCTTGAGATTTTATAATTTAATATTAAATTTAGGCTCATTTATTTTCCCTCCACTTAGCAAATGGTTGTCAACTTGATGCACAAAACATTTCATTTCATATTTGAGAAGTTGTATAAAAGGACTAGCCCTTAGAATGTATTTGAAACAGCGATATACTAAATGAAATAATATTTCTACCATACATCACAAAGCCTAAAATGAATCATGTAGTGATATTAGCACTACTTTAGCATTCTAGGACATTCTACACAACTATATGTTTTATTTAAACTTGTTCAAATTCATTCACTAGGCATCGTTACTAATATTTGGGAGAAATTATATTTATCATATACAAACTCCCAAGCCTACATACCAATTTATCATGTCAAGATCCTACATAGAACTTCAAGGGCTTAAAAGAAACATCTCAAAATTAGAAAAGATTAGATATGTGAGCTTGGTTTAAATATCTAATTGTGAATTTGAACAATTTTTTTAAAAAACCACAGCTTTTTTTTTAAATGTTACCCTTCCAATACATCCAAAAAATTATAATTTCAAATTCAATTCAAAAGTTATAATCAAAATAATAGAAAATTATCTATTAGCATATAAATCAACTAATATTTCACATTTTTATTTATTTCTAAATTTTTATATTCTATCGTATCATCTATCATAACTTAATCTTAAAATATAATATTATTTATTTCTTCACAGTATTATATTCACAAACAACAAAATATACACAATAAAAATTAAAAAACACTTCTATTAATATGACAAACTGTGAAAACATAGATATATATTTTACTGAGGTACTTGATCACATTTCTAAGAGATCGAGCCTCATTCTTTATTCTTTCTATCATTATATTCTCCACTGTAATACATAGAGAAGGAAGAAATAATTAGAATTAAGACATCCGGTTTCATTCAAATTACTTGCAGAGTTCATAGAACAACCAATCTATCTTCCACCTTACTAATTTAGCCTTCTCGCGCTCTGCAATCTGTGTACTCATAGAAACAGCAAGAAATAGACAGGTAAAACAATTGAAACTGAAACACCCAATTTAGCTCGTGAAGTAGCCCATGATCCCTGAAAATAATCACCATTTAACAAGTTAATAATAAGTTTTTGAAATTAAAAAATTGTAAATTTTATTTTGTTAGAAAAAAAAAAATTTATGGGTATAGTCTAATTTAATAGATAAGATTAAGTATAATAATTGTGATAAATTTGATGAAAAAGATATTTAAGTTTAATAGAAGATATAAGTATATAAGTTTAGTAGAAGAGATGTCAAAATTGTGATATTTAATCAAAGATTATATAGTGATTAGTTTTTTCTATTGTAATATATTTGAAAGTTGGTTTGTTTGATTAAATTTTTATTAGAGTAATATATCTAGAATCGCTATTGATTGAATTAATTACTAGAAATTGCACCTCAGTGTGCAATGGGTACGCCGAAGAGGTGTGGAAGGTCAAATTGGAGATTTTTTATTTTTTTTGGGTACATTTGTGCAATAAAGGTCTTATGAGAGAAGCGATATGCATCCATTTACAAGGATCCAAACATAATTGAAACAAAACCTTTGAATAAGGAAAACAATCAAGCTCCTTAACCAAAAATATCTACATGCATGGATCCATTTTGTTTGATTTTGCTATTTTTTCTTTATAAATTTCCTTTGTTAGGTCTATCATTAGTGATACGCAATTTAAATGTTTGGAAACTTTGATTAATTGAACTGTCAAAGGTGATGTCATTAGCAACATCATCCACTAGGAATTAAAATAAAGAGGTGGGAATTATTCAAAATACACAACAGGGCAATAGACAAAAAAAACTCTCATGCAGTGACTTTCTAAAATGAGACTATTTGAGTTGATGTGTACCATGACAAAAAATAAGAAACGAGGACATAGTAATGTCCAAAATGAGACTATTTGAGTTGATGTGTACCTTGACAAAAAACAAGAAATGGGGAGACGGTAATGTCCAGCTATAAAAAAATGTACTTAGCTTCTTCTTTTTTCCGAATGTCCATACTCTATTCCAAAGCTCCCATTTTTTGCACACGTAGGTAGAATGCTGAAAAAATTAATGAGATTTGGCTATACACCTTGAAATTTGCATTTTCTTGGAAGTTTGTAGATTTTTTTTTTAACAATTTCATATTGTACAATTATGGCAAGTGATGAGGCAACATTTGTTTGAGTTATTTTATCAAACATTTTAACTTCCTAATTCTTGTCAAAATTCCATTTTTGTGGTCCTGCTTGTTGGTGAGGAATTTTGGGAGAATGATGGTAAATTATTATTTACCTTTTGAAATCAATTTGAAATTTGACCACATTAACAACTTGTTTTTGGTTAAGGGCCTTATTGGAAGGGTACTATGTTTATTGTAGTTGCTTCTTGATCTATTATGAATTGTTCAATTTTGCTAGTAGTGTTGTATGACCGATTTATGGGATCATGGGTGCGAAGATGATTTGCATGCCCATTCACATTTGAGTCATTGTAACACCCATTAATGAATATGATGATAATGATCATGACCACCTTTCTCTCCTTTGAAGAGAAGCATGTTGTGGAATGCCGCAATTAGGCAAGTGTATGTGACTACTAGCACAACCAACCACAAGTAGATATAACCCATGAAAGTAAGCACCACCAAGGCTTCCTTCATTAATAGGGAGAATGCAACATTTATGTATATTTCCCTCACTGATCCCCGCTCTAATTTCACTCCACCAACAATCTTCCTTGTGTCATTAGACATGAGAGCTACGTTTGCAAATTCCATGGCCACCACAGAGCCTTCCACACCCATAGATATTCCCAAATTTACTGTTGCTAATGCCGGTACATCATTAATTCCATTGCCCACCATGGAAAATCTAATCTTGTCTTTTGGGAGTAATTGGGCATGAGCTTCAATTTCTCCTATGTGCACACCATTTCCAAGGCTCTTCTATCAGTAAAATGTTGTGACATGATTGCCTACTCAAATGAGCCATTTAAGGCATGTAACTCTTTTTCAAATTATACAAGAGATGACAATTGCCCTTTATATAGAATAATAATTAGCCATAACCATAATCAACCTACCAAAAATCTCATACAACCCTACCCAGACCTATGCCATTGCTAGCCTATCTTGCACAGGTAGGGAGAATGCTGGAAAAAGTTGTGGAGTCTAGCTTTACACCTACCAATTGCATTTGCTTGAAAGTTTCTAAAGCTTTTTAAAAAAATCCATTTTTTGCATATCCTGCAATCTTTGCATTCCATGAGATAACCTCTATTCATGGTAGAACGTGAATGATTAGTGTAAAGAGATTTTGATTGTTATGAGTCATTCCTTTTATGTCTGGTATCTCTATAAATGTTCTATGTGAGAGAATTAATGATGTTTTATTATGTGAAGCGAAACAATTTTGTTTTGATTCGGGTACAAAGATCTTGTGTTAATGCTACAATCATATTATGGAATATAATGTATTTCTGATGTGTCAACTAATGTTTACACCATCAATCTGGAAAAAGTTGCTTGAATGGGTTGCCCTTCAATGTGTACACAATCCTTGATTGCATCAAGTTTGGCTATTGGAGTGTTATCAGTTTGTATCAATTTGCTAAATTACTATATGAACATACGGTATCATTAACAAAAAATATTAAAATAGTGAAAAACTACAAAATATTTACTGCGTTAGTATTCTAGGTTAAATTTTATGTGCATTCACTGGCTTTTAGTTGTGAATGTTATTCACTACATTTTGAATTTATTTGATAGGATCCTAGTGTAGAAATTGACATTATTTAGAAGTCTATATTGTCATATGGCTCCAATGGAAAGGGGAAATATGGATGCACTAAGAGTATCATAGTTAACCAGTCTTTTAGATATAGGTAAGTGCAAGAGGAGAAAATTTTAAAAGTTTGGGATTTTTGAAAATGTTTGTGTAGTGGAAGTG
Organism: Sequoia sempervirens; assembly: GCA_007258455.2. Classification (NCBI taxonomy): domain Eukaryota; kingdom Viridiplantae; phylum Streptophyta; class Pinopsida; order Cupressales; family Cupressaceae; genus Sequoia; species Sequoia sempervirens. The sequence goes on along the minus strand of VDFB02373365.1, from coordinate 176,904,760 downwards.
GTCATGGTTCCCTGGTGAGGGTACTTGGCTCATGAAGAACCTACCATAGTTCCATTCTTACTATGAGCATTGTGATCCAAATAAATGCATCGACGCGATGACAAAATGACTGTTGAAAGTGTATATCCTAAGATGGTCCCTGCCTCTCTTCTCTTGGCCCTTCCTCTTTGTACCCCGCAAAAAAGTTTGTGTATAAGGCTTGCAAAAGAAGAAATATAAAAGAATAAGTTTGTGTAAAGCCTTGCATAAGAGGAAATATACAGACGTACATAAACATAATGTCTAAATTTCTCATTTTTTTTCTTGAGGTTTTTGTTTTAAAGGACTTGTGGGACTGTTAGGCCTCTTTAAAAAAAAATTGTTTTTTGTTTTTTATTTTTTTTGTTTTTCAGTAATAAAAAACACATAAGTGCCTTTTCCTTTTTTGTCTTTATTAAAAAATTATTAGGGTTTGAGTTTTTGTCCAATCAAGATTCACAAAAGCAAAGAAGTTGTTATGGCAAATGATAGTGTTGTAGGCAACCAATGCCTTGTTTTTTTGCCCGATGGCACATTTTTCATTGAAAATTGAAATACTTAACAAGACCGGGTGTAATCAACCCAATATGTTATGCTATCAATGTAAGAGACTCTTTAAATGTAAAGAAGGACTAAATTTATTTCTTTGCTCCACTGTCACATCCCTCATTGAAAATCACCATAACTTATGTTAACTTGCCTGGAGATGTGTTGTAATACATTTAAAGACTTGGTGTAATCAGCCCAATATTTATGCTATTGATGTAAGAGACTGTTCAATGTTCACATTTAAGTATAACTTTATTACGAGGGGGATGGATGAGAATAGATTATAAGTTTGTTCTAGAAAAATAATAAAGTATAATTGTATTAGAGGGAAACAATATAAATTTGAAATAAAGATGTGTGACACCAAACTTTTGTTTAGAGGCAATGTTGTCACATTGGTGCAATAGGTATATAAACCAAAAAATAAGCTTATATTAGCACCAATTAATTTGTTAGCCACATGACACATTATTGAGCGCCTTCAAGATGTGAAGACAAACCTCCCCTTCAATTTGACTCAATCTCCTTTAATTGACGATGCTTCCATGTAAATGCTGAATGAAAAGGTGCTTGTCATTATCTCACACATACAAAGCCTTGGACTGTTAGAAAGCCATAGTTAGTAATCTAAGGATATTTGTATGCACTGTCTATATTCATGGCCCAAAGGACAAAGGTAGAAGTTTGATGATAAAAGTTAGTAAGTGAATTTTCTTTGAGTATTGGGAAACCAGTAAGGCTTAATTGAAGATAAAGTAGATGCATGTGTTCCGCTATGTTATCTTTGATGAGGAGATAAAGAACGTTGGCACAATTCAACTTCTACCTAAAGCAAATGGAAAAATCAAGATTCAACACCTCTTAGCAAACATCATGTCAGATTAATTGAAAACTCAACACATGATCTAATGAGCTTGAGGTTATGAAGATAGGAGAAAAAGATATGCAAATAGTACTTGACAAAATATTTGTTAGCACCATGTCATATAATTTTGGGTGAAAATTACCTTTCATTAGGTTCAAGTCCAATGCTTACCAAGCAAGCTATACCATTAATCATGGCATACCTTTTGTTTTTTCATGATTAAATCCTCATTGTGTGACAAGGTACACTTAGTTTTCCACAGGCATGAAACCATCCCTTTGCCTGATCCTGTCATATAAAATTCAGAGTGGACAGTCATTCGACACAATCCAGCTTCAAAAATCTGTCGATCAGAATGAATCTTTGCTAACCCTGTTGTAAGAATGGGGTTAACTTCATATTTTAAAATAACAATGCATTTGCAATCTTATCTCTTGCTACAGCGAGCAAAACAGAGGAAGGCATTCCTAGAGGAGATTCTTCTGAGGTTGTGCTAAGAGGTGGTTTCAGTAGAAGCGATCTTTAGAGAATAGGGTAGCAAATGGAAGCTGGAAGTTCTCTTGTTTAATGTTTGTTTAGGAAGCCATTGATATTCCCATGACTGTTGCACAGTGCTGCAAGTATGGATAGTCATTTATGGGGATGGTAGAAGCTTATAGATCCTTTTCAGGTATTCTATCAAACAGTTCACGTGCCTTGTTACTATAATGTACATACTGTTCCATAGCTCCCTTTTTGGCATGGGCAGGGAGGATGCTAGAAAAGGTTGCGGAATCTGGCTTTAATCCTGACAATTACATTTGCTTGGAAATTTCTAAAGCCTTCTTAGCAAATCTATTTTGTGAATATCCTGCAAGCATTCGACGAGACCACATCTCTTTGAGGCATATTGTCAAACACTTCACGTGCCTTGTCTATGCTTCCACATTTTGCATATATGTCTACCAGGGCAGTTCAAATAAATCTGACAAAATTCCTCTATCCTTTATGCTTTGATGGATATCCATATCCTGTTCTGAAGCCCCCATTTTGCACAGGCTGAGAGAATGGTAGAAAATGGGCATTAATGCTCTATCTACTTTTCATCCATATCTGCTCATCTTGGCTGTAATTCTCATTCTAATAATAAAGATACTCTGTAACCCTCGTCGAAACCTAATTTCCAGGCTGCAGCTCGCCAAATTGGGGAAGTGAAAGGTCAATACCAGCAAGAGTTTGGAGGGGCGGATGCCAATAGAGGCAGGGAAAGCAACGATTGGTTTTAGGCGATCCCCACAGGCATCCGCCATTGTGCAAACCCACCGGAGTCTTCAACTGTGCACGATTAGCTTCAGCGCCACTCAGACTCAGCCTTTGGTTGGGACGACACACAGCACGGAGCACACTCGCAATCTGTAGAATTATTGGTATCTGCTACTTTCCCAGCCTGCCCTCCCTGTCTTAATAAATGCATGGCCGTAGAGATATTTGTTTGTGTATTCGTCAAAAGGTCGAGAGATATTTTCAGAGGCCAGCCAAATACTATTTAAGATAAGATATAAACTGCCGTAAATAATGACAAAAAAAACAATGAAATACGATGGACGGACGGGGTGTTGTGAATCGTCTCCGGGATGCTTTTAGCCTTAGATGTAAATAATCAGCTTGCTTCTCTTCAGATTGGATACGCCTTCGGCGCTTCCTTTCCTCTCCATATCCCTCTCCTTCAACCTTACCTCCTTTTTCTTCAGTTTGTCCAAGGAGCCCTTGAACATAAACAATGAAGTGGGTAATAATTGGATTCAGTGTGTAATGTTTTAAAAATAGTTGTTTAAAATAGTTGGAAGAAAGAAAAAGGAAGTGTATTTGTGGGGGTGTGATTATTGTTGTATGATCATAGTGTATTGAATTATCCTTGATTTGCAATAGAAATAATAGCTTCATTGGTAAATAATTTTTATAGTATTATAGATTTATTTGTTGGGTTATCATTATAAAGTGAATTAATTATTTGGCACAATGCAACACATTCATTAATTTAAGCACTAATAATTTGGGATTGATAATAGCCTTTATATTTTATCTTGGAACCTTGTGTGTTGTAACAATAGTTGATGCATACTAATCATCTCACTGAGGCCAAAGCTGCATTTATCAACATAAAGTTTGCATTGGATAAGACCTACTCAAAGGTTTGGGTGGAGAGAGACTCCCTCAATATTGTCAATTGCTTACTTGGCAATCAGAAGTCGAGTTGGAATGTCAAACATCTTATTATGGACTCCATAATGATGTTAAGATCCTTTGATGAGATCCGTGTCACACATATCTATAGGGAAGGTAATTCCCTGGCTGATTTGTTTGCAAATAAGGCTGTCAGCCTTAATGATTTCAAGGCACGGGAGGAGTACTCTATCCTTCCTGAGGAAGCCAAGATTTTAATGCGAAATGATAGCTAATTTAGAGCTTGTGATTTGGGGTGATCGAGCAATTATTGCCCTCCTTATTACCACATGTTTGGTGGGTTATATTTCGCCTAATCCTGTGTTCATTCTTAATTTTGCAAGAGTGTTTTGGCACTGGTTTTTGTTAATGGTGACTATTGAAATGGGTGGTGATAGAAGTAGAGTCGAGCCTCTATCTTGTGAGGGTTGGAAGAAGAAGCGGAAAATTTGGAGAATCCTGAGGCATGGGCAATTTACGCCTTTTTTGGAGAGGCTTCATGGCCATGACCCCAAAGCCTCTGTAGAAAAATTCTTAACTATTAGCTTTACACACATTTATAAATTTGTATATATGCATTTTCCAAATTTGATAGTTGGCTATATTATATGATGTTGGCATATTAATCTCGAGACTCCAAAATAGTTGTTTATGAAATTGGTATGGTGGAAGCCACTTCTTGTCTCTCACACATGAAAAAATTTAGAGCTCAATAACTATCTTTGAAATGTTTTTTATAGTTAAGTTGCACAAATTTCCAAACTTCAAAGGTGTAGATTCAATCTAGAGAGCTTGGAGAGCATATTCCATAGAGCTCAAAGTGCATGTAAATTGTCTTATACAATTACTATTAGAAGTATTATTATGGTAGGAGTGAGGTACATTATGGAAAAATGTAAAGAGTAGTATTATAGATTGTCATACAATACCAACATTATAATAGTTTTTACTAGTTATGTAAAGTAGTTAAATTGACATAAATTTATTACGATCTCTTTTATACAAGATTATGTATATGTAGTCTATGAATACTTGATTAGATGTCATCATATTCATAAATGTTATATGCAATGTTTTAAATATTGTTATGTCAAGTTAATATGATGTAACCTTCAACAACACTCTAGCAATAAGATATTAATTCATTTATCCAACAAAATTCAAAATAAATAATATTTTTTGTTATTTTTCATAAAAAATGTATATCTATAAGATTTTAGCTAGCATTAGAAAAATAAAATAGATAAATAATATAATTTTTGATTGATTATATCATTCAATCACTAGTTAGAATGTCAAAAAATATCATATTATAATATCTATAATGTCTTACATTAAGAGACCAATATAAAAATCCCAATATATATAGAAGAGGGTCTTCTCATTTACATGATATAATATATATGTATTTAATTTTTTAAATAATTTAACTATAAATATATTTTAATTTCTAATTTTATGTATAGACAATATAATCTATAAGCAAGTAAAATTCTATGAGCTATAACATTTTAAAAATAATTATAAAATTTTAATATATAAATTATAATTAATAAAATGATAATTTTTTCTATTTTAAAAGATCTTAATTTTAAGACTTATATTTTCAAAAATTAAAAAACCTCACAACATTTAATAATTAAACTAATAAAAAACATATTTATTATTAACATTACACCTAAAATAAAATTTAAACATTGTTAATCACAAGTTTGTTGATAACTCCTCAGTAAATTTGGCACCTACCATTATTTTTTGTTTAGTACCAAATTTATTATAGAGTCATCATAAAACCTGTAACCAACGATGTGTAAACCATTTCATCTCTATAGAAACGAGTAGATAAAATTGATTAATAGACTCATTAATTTAATATAAACATACCTCTACAAGTGTTGCAGGTGAAATTGCAGACGAAAAAGGAGATAAAACTTGTGAAAATTCAGGTGAAGTCGTCGGCATTGGTGAGATCTCGAGTGCCACCTTTGCGGGCGTTTGACTTGTCTTCAATGAAGCCGGTGATGGGGAAATTACAGGTAGTGCGACGGGTGGCGAGATCTGAGGAGCGGAAGAGATCGGTACAATTGCAGAGGGCGCAGAAATGGGAGGTGAAGCAGGGGGCAACTGTGGAGAAAATGATGAAGGTGGGAATGTCGTAGGCGAAATGGGAGATGAAGCAGGGGGCAACTGTGGGGAAAGTGATGAAGGTGGGAATGTAGCAGGGGTAGAAATGGGAGACGCCGCAGGGGGCGTAGAAGCGGGAGAGGATGTAGGTGGCAAGTGTGGAGAAAGTGATGAAGGTGTGAATGCAACGGGAGATGACGCAGGGGGCATAGAAACCGGAGATGATGTAAGTGGAAAGTTTGGAGAAAGTGATGATGGTGGGAATGTAGTGGGCACAGAAATAGGAGACGATGCAGGGCGCATAGAAATGGGAGACAATGTAGGGGCAAGTGTGGAGATAGTGATGAAGGTGGGAAAGTAGTGGGTGCAAATACAGGAGATGAAGCAGGGGATAACTGTGGAGAAGATGATGAAGGTGGGAATGTAGGGGGTGCATAAATGGGAGATGCAGCAGGGGATGCAAAAACGGGAGATGAAGTAGGGGGCAACTCTGGATAAAGTGACAATGGTGAGAATGTAGCCAGTACAAAAATGGGAGATGAAGCAGGGGGTAGCTATGGAGAAAGGGATGAAGGTGGGAATGTAGTTGGTGTAGAAATGAGAGATGAATCAATGGACAATTGTGGAGAAGGTGATGAAGATGGGAATGTAATGGGTGTAGAAATGGGAGATGAAGCAAGGGACATCTTCAGATAAAGTGATGAAAGTGATTATGTATATTAATTACAATACATTATTTAAATTTAATAGAAAAGATATCAAAATTATAATATTTAAATAAGGGTCACATAATCACTAATTTTTGAGATTGCTATATATTTGAAAATTAATTTATTTTGGTACTAGTATAAACATATTTAGAGTCATTATTGATTGAATTAATTATAAAAAATTGAAGACCTTATGTAAAATTTTATTACTTGAACTAAGAAAAACTTATAGAGCATAAGCTAGTAGAAGACATCCTTAACACAAACAATAAGTTGAGAGTATTAATTCTATCAAACATTGTTTTGTATCAAAAATATAATTATTTAAAATAATTAGAAGGAAGAAAAATAGAAGTGTGTTTGCAAGAGTGTGTTTATTGTTGTATGGTCATTGACTATTGAGTTATCCTCGATTTTTTAATAGTGATAATAGTTCCATTTGTATATTTTATTGATAATATAGCTGGTATAATAGGTTTGTTTGTTGGGTTATCATTATAGAGTATATTAATTTTTTGACACAATGCACACATTCATTAATTTTAACACTATAATATGAGGTTCATAGTAGTCTTTACATTTTATCTTTAAGACTTGTGTGATGTAACAACACGTGATGCATAAAGTAGTCAATTCAATCACAAAATCAATCATTGGGATACAAGAGTATTTGTGATAGTTTGAACATTAGCTTAGGTTCAAATGAATCTTAATATGTTTGATCTCATACCTCTATTTTAAAGTCCTATTTATGTTCATTTTAGATGTTGTCAAATTCTAGTTTTGAAACATTTTATCAAATTCTAGTGGGACCACTTAGTGGAGATTGACAGGAAGGTGTAATGCCCTTGATTTGTACTACTCCTTTTTTGTTTGAATAAATTTTTACCCCTCTTTTAGTTAAAATTCTAGTTTTGAAACATTTTACTTGTGAGTTTGAACTTGGTTAAGACTTCATGGTGTCAAAAGGCCCTTGTATCTTTGTATTAAGGTTTAATCTTGAGCTTTGTGTTTAAAGTACTACCTCACATTGCTCTATATTCTTCATGGTGAATTCATGTAAAATACTTTTTTGAATTTGGTTGAACCTTATGATCCACCTCTTTGTGTTTTTCATACCTTTCAAATTTCATCAATACCCTAATTAAGGCTTGGAAGTTTTTGTTTGGTCTCATGGTTGAGATCCCCTATTTGAAATACTAATCATGCTATAAGGTCAAGTTATGCTTGATAAGTCTATGTGTTACATCCTATTCCAATGTTGATTGATGAATGTAATTCTTATGTGCTTTTAAGTGGCTTTCTTATAGACTAAGGGTGAGTATTTATCACTTAGTAGGTCAACAAGCATGAACATATACAATATTTTCCACCCTCCTATTGTCCTAATGGTACTTTATGCATAGTATTAAAAAGAACTTGCTACATGTTTTCAATGTATTGGCCTCAAGCTAACAAGCTATACTCAACTTCATGCCTCATCCAATACCATATGGCCATGGATTTAGAATGAAATGAATCTTGACCATTGGGATACACTTATGCTTAATTAAGTTTAAAGCATGTGTGTGTGGAGTTGGACATGTGCAGGTTGGTGGATAGGTGTGTAGCATGTATGCATAGATAACATTTTAAGCTAACAATTAGAAAACTAATAGATAAATTATATTAAAATAAGTGAAGTTTCACACAATAGATTAGCTTCAAGACTAACTTATGAGGATAGAAGAATTAACATTTTAACGCAACAAGCATCAAACCAAGGTTAACCTTATTGGGTATTAATGGGGTGAAACTACATTGTGTTAAAATAATACATTATGTAATTAAAAAATGTAATGCATTGAAATAATGTGTGTATATACATACATTATTTTAATAAATGCATACATATGTATGTAGTATATACATATATACATATAAATATATATACACATGCATCCATATGAATATACAAATATATATTCGCACACACATATACATGTGTGTGTATATGCATACACAAATACATATAAATTTATATACATATATTTGTATGTATACACGTGTGTTTGTGCATACACATATATATGTACATACACATGCATACATATAAATATGCATAAATATATATTTATATGTATATGTGTATTATATGTATATGTATGTATGTATATATACATATTATTTAACACAATGTAATCTTGTCTAGTTAACACCTAATAAGATTAATCTTGGTTTGGTGATTGGTGTTCTAAAATTTTAGTTCTTTCATCCAATTTACTCTTAATATAATGATGAATCATGAAATTCAATTTAGAACAATAAAATTTGATCTAAAACACTGATTTTAAAAAATCTTTAAAAATTAGCAATTAAAAAAACCTCATAACATTTAATATTTAAACAAAATAAAAAATAAACATATTTAATTATAAATTTATTAATAACAATTGAACAATTTGACACCTAAATCATACTTCTGAAGGAAAAAAAAAAAAATGAAAAAAACAAAAAATGAAAAACAAAAAACACCCTGCACACTGTTAATCACAGGTTCCCGATAACATTGACATCCAAGATTACTTGTTAAGCACCAAATTTATTATAGTCATCAGGGAACCTGTAACTAACTCTGTAAACCATCTATCTCTGAAGAAACGTGCAAACAAAAATGATAAATAGACTCACTATTATACTATAAACATACCTCTACAAGTGTTGCAGGCGTAAAGGGAGATAAATCTCGTGAAAATTCGGGTGCAGTCGCCAGCATTGGTGAGATCTCGGGAGCCGCTTCTGCAGGCGTCGGACTTGTCTTCAAAGAAACCGGCGAAGGGGAAATTACAGGCGGCGCCATGGGTGGCGAGATCTGTGGAGCAGAAGAGATCGGCACGGTTGCGGAGGGTGCATAGATGGGAGATGAATCAGGGGACAACTGCGGAGAAAGTAACGAAGGTGGGAATGCAGCAGGCGCAGAAATGGGAGATGAAGCAGGGGGTGACTGTGGAGAAAGTGATGAAGGTGAGAATGCGGTGGGCGCAGAAATGAGAGGCGAAACAGGGGACAATTGTGGAGAAAGTGATGAAGGTGCGGATGCAGCGGGCACAGAAATGGGAGATGAAGCAGAGGATGACATTGGAGAAAGTGATGATGGTGTGAATGCGGCTGGTGCAGAAATGGGAGATGAAGCAGGGGACGATTTTGGAGAATGTGATGAAGGTGTGGATGCGGCTGGTGCAAACATGGGAGATGAAGCAGGGGACGGCATTGGAGGAAGTGATGAAGGTGTGAATGCGGCTGGTGCAGAAATGGGAGATGAAGCAGGGGACGGCATTGGAGAAAGTGATGAAGGTGTGGATGCGGCTGGTGCAAACATGGAAGATGAAGCGGGGGACAGTTGGGGAGAAATTGATGAAGGTGTGGATGCAGTGGGTGCAAACACGGGAGATGAAGTATGGGGCAGCTGGGGAGAGAGTGATGAAGGTGGGAATGCAGTAGGCGCAGAAGTTGGAGATGAAACAAGGGACAATTGTGGAGAAAGTGATGAAGGTGGAAATTCAGCGGGTGCAAAACTGGGAGATGAAGTAGGGGACAGCTGGGGAGAGGGTGATGAAGGTGGGAATGCAGTAGTTGCAGAAATGGGAGATGAAGTAGGGGACAATTGTGGAGAAAGTAGTGAAGGTGGGAATGAAGTGGGTGCAGAAGTGAGAGATGAACCAGGGGACAATTGAGGAGAAAGTGAGGAAGGTGGAAATGCAGCTGGTGCAAATATTGGAGATGAAGTAGGGGACAGCTGGGGAGAAAGCGATGAAGGTGCAAATGAAGTGGGTGCAGAAGTGGGAGATGAAGCAGGGGGCAACTGTGGAGAAAGTAATTCAGATGAGATGGGAGATGAAAGAGGGGACAACTGTGGAGAGGACAATTGTGGAGAAAGTAGTGCAGGTGGGAATGAAGTGGGTGCAGAAGTGGGAGATGAAGCAGGGGGCAACTGTGGGGAAAGTAATTCAGGTGAGATGGGAGATGAAAGAGGGGACAACTGTGGAGATTGCACTGAAGGTGGAAATGCCGTGGGTGCAAAGGTGGGGGAAAGCAGCGGAGACATGGAAGTGGTTTGGGGAGCTTGGGAAACAGGGGATTGTAAAGGTGTGCCGTGTACAGTGGGCGGCAGGGAGGGCGTAGAAGTCAGAGGGGTAAGCACTGGAGATATATAAGGAGGAAGATGAGAAGTAGCAGAGCGAGATAGAAGAGGATTAAGGGGAGACATGGCAGGGCTTATTTTAGGAGCCTGTGCTGGATCAACATTAATGTCACCTCTTTGGTAAACGGGGGAATTTGCTGGAGCAATTGAAGGCATTTGAGCCATACATTCTGGCAATGCGCACAGTATTCCAGTGACTAAAAGCGCCAGCTTATGTACATGATTTGAACTTAAAGTAGCCATGGAGATCACTGGAACAAGCTTCCTCAGATTTCTTTAAACTTCAACCTCTACTCCTGAAGAAATATTAGTTCACATTTAGTCAAGCTGCTTCCCAAGTCCAACAACAAGTCTCATGATTTCATTAAAGCTTTCGATTCACTGCCGAACAAATAGTACGGAGAAAAGTGGCGCTTGATTATCTGTTAAGGCTGGCTATGTGAAATGCTCAGCAAACTACTGTTTGAAAAGAGAGGTAGAGGATCAGTCAATTTGCTTACGCTCCAGGCAAAGTAAATGCACATTAATGCACCGTTAATACACACCCAGCATCTTATTGCTAACACAACGAACTCCTCTTTCAAAGGCCGAAACAGAAGTTGTACCTAGGTAGGTATTCATGAATGAAAGAAATGAGACTAAAGCAGTTTATGAAAGTTGTTAGAGTTTTTCCTTTAGATCTTTTGTTACAAATCTTAATCCAGAAATTCATCTGCTGTAATCTAATTACAGAATCAATGATATCAGTATATTTCATCCAAAACCAAACATTCCACCATATAATCCATTATATTTTCACTAATCTATAACAAAAACAATATATTTTAACTACCCAAATCTTCTTTAAACATTATCCCTACTAATCTCACACCTAAATCAATGAGCTATTAAAACTAAAACAATTTTAGAGGCATTGCATATGTAAGTGAATGAGCCAAAAAGAGAAAAAGAATTGTAGCATACTTTTTCTTCACCATACTTGTATCAAGATATTTCAAGACGTGGACAGTGGGCAGGCTGCAGCAGAGGTGTCCGTGGTGTGCAATAATTGCTGGGAACAGAGAGTAGTAAAAATATGTCCTTGTGCAGTAGAACACGTGAATTGGTAAGGCCTAAACTTTATGGAAAGGAATAGTAGCCTTACCGACACAAAATGTGTCCTTGAGAGTGCCACTCTACTTTTCTTTGCTAATAGTTTTAGATTCTTAATTTGGGCCAAATATCTCACCAAGTTCAATTCACAGCTCCAGATTAGATTTGAAATGCAATTTACTTTACCAACAGCGCCATTAAACAGAGATTCCTGATTATGATATTGCTTGATAAGTAGGAGGTATTTTTCCACAGCGTGTCAAATTATGATATTGCTATCAGGATTCAACCGTGTAGTTTCGAGTCAAACTCATTGACCCATGTTTCATGAGTACTGGTTCACTGGAACCCATCTCTCATGATATCGAATGGTCCACTTAGCACTCATTGCATCTAGGTGATGCTCACAGAGGTGAAGCACTGGTCCCGGAGGTCACCCATCCCACGCTCCAGCTCAAGCGCGCTTAACCGGGAGTTTTCTCCAAGGTTAAGCCCGCTTTGTTACCCCATTTGCAAAACCTTCAGTGTTGTGCCTTATGAACCATTCATTATAGAGCCCCTTTAGCTCATCAATTGATAAGTAGGAGGTATTTTTCCACAGTGTCAAATTATGATATTGATAAGTGGGCTTAACCTTGGAGAAAACTCCCCGGTTAAGCTTTTGAGGGGATGGGTGACCTCCGACGGGTGCTTCACCTGTGAGCATCACCTAGATGCAATGAGTGCTAAGTGGACCATTTGATATCATGAGAGATGGGTTCCGGTGAACCACTACTCATGAAACATGGGTCAATGAGTTTGACTCGAAACTACACGGTTGAATCCTGATAGCAATATCATAATTTGACACGCTGTGGAAAAATACCTCCTACTTATCAAGAGATTCCTGATTTCACAATTTAATCTTTATCAAGCATTTAAAAGGGTGTAAGGCGTCCTGAGATGAAAGGTATGTTTTCTTTGTACAAACGTAAGGTCCCCCATCTGGGAATTGAAGTTTATATAATGTTTATGGGTTTAAGTTTTAAATTGGTGAGGCAGTTTTTGTATTTTGTGGTTGTGTTTTTGTAATGTTCTTTTATTGCAGCTTTTAATTTATAGACTATTTCATGAATGCAATTAAAATCTTGCATTCATTTATTCATTATATCTAAAATATACACATACTTTTAATAAAGAAAACATAATCAAATATTCTCAAGTGAGTATGTAATGTAATGAAGTGTTTCTAGGTACATTCTTTTAGAAAGTAGAAGGGTAGTTTTGAAACTTAGATAATAGATTATATATAAGTAAAATAATAACTATGAATACTTCTTTTGGTGGGCCTCAATAGTGTATGTTTATACCAATTTGCTCTCATAGTAACTTTGATTGATCTCTTTTCCCAAACAACAGTCATTCTCCTCATTTTAATAGAGAGTTCCCCATTGCCTAAAGTGGGACTCTCTATAGCAACCATGAGAACAAAAACAAATGGTTAGAATGCACCTAGAAACACTTCATGCCCACAAAATAGATGGTGGGGTCCAAACAACAATATATGGAGCCATCTCTTGTGAGTAGGGGATATGCAATAGCATCACATGCTTAGAAGCTAACCCTGTTTGGACCTCTACATTAGTTTGATGTACACTTGTTTGCTGATTTGAGAATATTTTATCTATTAAAGATATAAGATTTCCACAATCCATATTGAATGTTTAATTTTTGCTTCTGGATTTTATCTACTAAAAAGTATTTATATGTTTTGAAGGTGATGAAATATATAAATGAGATGTTAATGTAGTGATTTTTCATTACACTTGCAAACTTTGGTTTCTTTGCTTTATTTTGTAAAGATCGCATTATCACAAGTGAAATATGGCCTAAAATGGGTTAATGGATCACAAGTCATTCATTTTTTCAATTTAATAACTTGTGAGAAATGAAGGATTGATAGGTTATAATACTTTTTAGTGGAATAGTGTATGTTGTTTGTCTAAACCCATTGATTGATGGTCAAAAAGAGTGTAGTGTTATTTTTTAAATTTTAGTTGTCATCATCTAAATATCACAAATCAACAACCCACAAATTTTTTTGAGAAAGGCATGGTATCGAATAAAAATCACATGATTGGTTAGTTCTAATGAATGGTAGGTCTCTAGCATACCTCTTGTCTTTGTATTGAGTAAACACATCAGCATAGTCATTTTTCCATAGATATTGGCGACTTGGTGCATTCATTGAATCACAAAAGGTCAAAGAGAATAAGTTTTAGGGAATGTCATGAATTATTAGATATTTTTAGTTAACATTCATGATTAATTATTTTGGCATATGTTGGTTGGACAAAGTCATTGGATGATTTAGATAACCATTCCCATGAACATTTAGATAGCCAAAGTTACCGTAGGGACAAATGAGCAACAACATGCTATAATAAGAAGTGTTGTGATAACTTTAGAAGTGCACAACTACAAAAGAACAAGTTAAGGGACATGTCCCTAGATCTAGAGAAAATATAATAGCAACATACAAGTACCTTGCTTAGAGAGAAAAGAGATAAGAAGAATAGAAGGGGAGTAAGATATGTAAGAGAAGTATTAGAGCAAGAAGTGAGATATCAATGTAAAATGAGAACAATAATATACTACACATATTATAATGACATATAATAATGTATTACAAATATACTTAATTAGTAGATGAAGATATTGAATACTCAATTGTATATGTATGAATCCATGCATATTTTTTGTTCATAATTTTTGTAATCTATATCACATATTTTATCATCTTCTTATGCATCATAGATGAGCAATTACTACAAATCACATAGCTAAATTCAAACTCTTGGTCGAGATTTTCTTATAAATAGTAGATAATGATATATCACAATTGCCTAATGTTGCAAATTGATGACCCATGCAAGCACAAGGTGAAAATTAGAAGTTGTTAGTCATGAGGAGTGACAACCAATAGATAAAGAATTAGATTGAAAAGTATTAGCCTCCAAGTTTCCAAGGCAAGGCTTGATGGTGATTAGGAAAAAGGAGGTAACATCAATTAATTTATCAATAACATAAAATTGTAGTCAAATTGCAAAGGGGAATTATGTTGAATAGGACAACTAAGAGGGGGGGTGAATCACTTGTCACAGAATTAAACCTTTAATTCAATCACTGGAACTAATACTTAAAACTGTTTAAATGATTAATCATCAAATTCCAATGCAGAAACTCAAATCCAACACATAATAACACTAGATTTACATGGAAAACCCAATGAGGGAAAAACCATGGTGAGGATTAACTCACACTATAGAGAATATCAAAAGAGATTACACAAGGCTCACTACTTGAAATAAGGACTCACTGTCCAATAGGGTTACAACCCAAAGGGCTCTCTGACACAAAGATACAAAGAAGGCTTGTTACAGAGAGACTACAATCACAATGCAACAAAGGATTCCATCACAGTCACTCAATCAACTTGCATGAATGATAGAGTTCACCTTTTTTTCACTACATCTAGAAACTCAACATTAAGCTTCACACTGATCTCCCACACTTGCAACGTAGACATTTACTGAATAGAATCAATGTCACACCAAACTACACTTCTTTTCTCTTATCACTCTTCTTTGCTCTTGTATATTTTCCATCACTAACTCATCTTGTATTTATACCATCTTCAACTTTGAAACATATCCAAAGTTGGCCATCCAAAATCCAAATTCAAATTAGGTCAGTGCCAAAATATTCTAGGGTGGAATTAGAATGAGGGCGACCCAAACACATGCTTCATAGGAACCCAAATAGATCCAACACGCTTCATCATTCTTGAAAGTAGTATTTCACACAAGGTCAACCAAACTAGTGTAAAACACATAGAACCATTAAGCACGAACTTTCCAAATGTCAAGATTAACTTCAATACAATTAGGGCAACACAACTTTAGAAACACTCGTCATAAGACTTCATCAAAGATAAATTTGGACCAACAACATTTCTCTCGGACCTCAACCAAAAACATAGAAAACCATAGTTCACAACTAGTGAACACGACTTCAACTGTACAATGAACCAACAACCAAAAATTTGAATATAGCACCTTCTAACAACCATGAACAACATAGCTGAACCACACAACCACAGGAACAAATCCAGACGAAAACCCGAAGCAACCACTAAACACATGCAACAGTGGATAACCAACTGATCGGTTGACATAAATGAAAAAACCTTCAATATTTCCATTCTTGCAACAATATCCCCCCTTTTCATTGATGGCAACACATGATGTGAAAAACCATCAAAAACAACATACAAGCTATGAATACACTTTTATGTTTCTCCCCCTTAGAAGATAGTTTCTTATACGGTTCTCCCAATCTTCCTTTCCTTTTTCACATGCTCCTTCTCCCCCTTTGACATCAATGGAAAAGGAAAAAGAATATTTTGCATTGATTTGTCCTTTGACATGAAAACAAAATACTCATAATGACAACACCTGATACTACCTACTCCCCCTAAGAGGTAGCCACCAAAACATTAGCCCAGAAGAAAGATAGATCCATAGATCCATAAGACTGATGCATCTCCATAAGCATCTAGTTCAAGAAACGAGGGGCAATAACCCCTAACTTCTCCCAAAGATACCCAAAAGTATCTTTAGGAAGAGCCTTAGTGAAAATATCAACAACCTGATCCTTCGTACATACTCAATCTTTACTTCATTCTCCATGACCTTCTCTCTCAAGAAATGATATGTGATATAGATATATGCTTCGTCCTCGAGTGCATCACCAAATTATTTGAAATGTTAATTGCACTTGTAATATCATAAAAAATAGAAATTGGATCATCATATACCATTGTGATATCTTTCAATGTCTATTTCATCCATAAAACTTGTGTACAACAAGATGCAACAACAATATACTCAGCTTCAGCAATAGACAAGGAGACTGAATCTTGCTTTTTACTTGACCATGCCACCAATCTGCATCTAAGAAAGAATGTACCACCACTTGTACTTTTCCTGTCATCTACACATCCACCCCAATCTACATTTGTATAGGCACTAAGTGTAAAATCAATAGCTTTAGGATACCACAATCCATAATCCAAAGTGCCATTCAAATATCTAAAAATTATTTTAATAGTAGCAACATGTGTTTCCTTAGGGTCTTCTTGAAATCTAGCCACAAGACAAACAACATACATGATATATGGCCTAGTAGCAGTCAAATACAATAGTCCATCAATCATAGATCTATACTTGCTTTGATCAGCCTTAGGTGAATCATCATATTTTCCCAATTTGCATCTAGTCACCATAGGATTACTTACCAGTTTGGAACCATCCATCCCAAATTTCTTCAACATATCTCTCACATGCTTAGACTATGAAATGAAAATTCTCTTTTTTGTTTGATTAATTTGTAGCCCAAGAAAGAAATTCATCTCCCCAAACATAGACATTTCAAATTATTTATGCATTTCTTCCGCAAACCTCTTGCACATATTTTCATTTCCTCCAAAAATAATGTCATCAACATACACTACTACAATCAAGATTCTATCATTTTCAATCTTAAAGTATAAATTACTTATTTTCGTACCTTTGTTAAAACCTTGCTGAATCTTACGTTGATAGATATTCCCTTCAGATTTCTTTCTTGTAGCAATCAATGTTCCCTATCATTTATGGATCTCGCATCTCTCATCCTTAAACACAAGATCATATCCTTGTCTACAAATCTGACCGACACTCAACAGATTATGTTAAACCCTTAACATAATAGACATCGTCAGTATGATGCTTGCCATCAAAACTTACTGAACCTATTCCACAGATTTTCGCACCAGTATCATCTCCAAACATAACAGAGCCTCCATCATATTTTTCAAGCTTAATAAACTTAATTTTATCACCAATCATGTGATGTGAACAACCACTGTCAACTACCCAAAAATTATTCTCTTGTTTAGCATGTAGGGAAGAGATAATTGTACCTTCATTTTTCTCCTTCTCCGAAGGGCTTTCTTTTGTCTGTTTTAAAGAATTAGCAGAAGTAGGTTCATCCTTAATTTTCAAGAACAAGCATTCATTGTCATCAAAATGTTCATATTTTGAATCCTCATGAGATATACTAGCATTCTTATTCACATAATAAGCTTTGTTAATCTTCTTTCCTTTCTTTTCTTTCTCATATCTTTGTTTGTTTCTTTTAGCTCTTTTCAAACACTCTACAACATAATGACCTATTTCTCCACAACTAAAGCATTTAAAGGAAAAATTACCTTCATACTTACTGAAGCCTTTCCTCATTCTTCTTACAAATTTGACTTCTATTTCATCAAAATTTTCTTCATTCGGATCTTTAGCTTTTGTAGCTTTAAAAGAAGTCTATGATTTGCACCTGTTTCTTAGACTTGGCTTCCTCATCTCATAAGATGTCAAAAATACCAAAAATAGATTAGTACAAGTCTTATAATCTATAGTTTTCTCAATAGCACTTACCTTCGCACTGTAAGCATCAGGAAGAGTTTTGAGAATCTTCTTTACAATCCTAGTTTCATCTATAGTAGCACCAAGTCCTCTCATTCCAACCACTATCTCATCCAATCATTGTACATAAGCTTTAATATTCTCATCTTCAAACATATGTAGAAGATCAAACTATGTTTCCAAGTTTCGTAATTTTTTCCTCTTTGAATCTTTCATCACCATCATGCACTCTTTTCAAAGCATCGTAGACTTCCTTAGCCATTTTCAAATTCTGAACCTTAATCAACTCATAATTTACCAAACTATTCTTCAAGATGAACTTCACCTTATTGTTTGTTTCATGTTCTTTGATTTCTTCAGGTGTACTCAGACCATTAGCAAGAGGAGTGTAAGGATTTTTGTAAGCTTTCTCCACATCATATCCACAATACTCCAAATATTCTTCCATCAATACTTTCTAGATACCATATTAGTTCCATCAAACCTTGGATAATCAAAGACCATTTTGCCAGCCATCCTAGAACTTCCTCAAGCGGTTAACCTCTTCACCAAGGAACCTTGCTTTCATACCAATTGTTGAATAGGTCAACTGAGAGGGGGGGCTAAATTAGTTGTCACAAAATTAAACTTTAATTCAATCATTGAAACTAGTACTTAAAATTCCTTAAATGGTTAATCATCAAATGACAATGTAGAAACTTAAATCCAACACATAAACACAATAACACCAGATTTACATGGAAAACCAATGAGGGAAAAACCATGATGCGGATTAACTCACACTATAGAGAATATCAAAACCAATTACAAAAGGCTCACTACCTAAAATAAGGACTCACTATCCGAAACAAGGACTCACTGTCCAACAAGGCTACAACCCGAAGGGCTCACTGCCATAAAAATACAAAAAAGAAAAAGAAGACTTGTTACAGAGAGACTACATTCTCAATGCAACAAAGGATTCCACCACAGTCACTCAATCAACTTGCATGAATTATAGAGTTCACCTTTTACTCACTGCATCCAAAAACTCAACATTAAGCTTCACACTGATCTCCCACACTCGTAACACACACACTTACTGAATATAATCAATGTTGAACCAAATTGTACTTCCTCTTTTCTCTCATCACTCTTCTTTGCTCTTGTATACTTTCCATCACTAACTCATCTTGTATTTATACCATCTTCAACTTTGAAACATATCCAAAGTCAGCCATCCAAAATCCAAATTCAAATTAGGTCGATGCCAAAACATCCTAGGGTGGAATTATAATGAGGGCAACCCAAACACACACTTCATAGGGACCCAAATAGATCCAACATGCTTCATTATTCTTGAAAGTAGGATTTCACACAAGGTCAACCAAACTAGTGTAAAACACATAAAACCATTAAGCATGAACTTTCCAAACACCGAAATTAACTTCAATACAATCAGGAAAACTCAAATTTTGAAGCACTCATCATAAGAATTCATCAAAGAGAAATTTGGACCAACAACATTTCTCTCGAACCTCAACCAGAAACATAGAAACCCACAGTTCACAACTAGTGAACTCAACTTGCACTATACAATGAACCAATAGCCAAAAATCTAAATATAGCACCTTCTAACAACCATGAACAACATATATGAACTGCACAACCATAGAGAAAATCTGGAACAAAACCTGGAGCAACCACTGAACACTTGCAACATCTCTTTATTACAGTTTTCTCAATATCTTTGACACATACAACCAACAACAACTAGTGGATAACCAACTGACTAGTTGACATCAATGAAAACACCTTAAATCTTTCCATTCTTGCAACAAATTAATGTGATTTTGAGTTGTGAGAAATTCTTTTTTAATGTCAAAGCATGCAACCACTCTATCCCTCCAATTTTTGGCATGTCACTTTGATGAGGGCCACATCGCTTGAAACCCATAAAAATTACAACAATAGATACCAACACAAAAGATGTGAGATAGAAAAGAAAAAATCACTTTCAATTATTTAAAAAAAATGAAATTACGGATTCAAAACTTACATGTTACAGCCTAATGGGCTTGATTCATTATAACAAAATCAACTCTGAAAACAAAATATATTATTTGGAGCAACAATTTGCACTAATGGAGCCCCCCTCTACAACTCCCACCTAACCCTTTTTTATTTTACCCCAATAACCACCCTAGAATGTTCTAGAAAGTTAAAACTTTCCTTTTTGTTTTTTGGTGCCAAAAGTATCGTCGTTTGATTTCTGGCCTAGGAAGAAATTTTAATGAAATTCACTTTTTAGAGGAGCAACTTTGTGGGGCCATAAATTTTGATCCGAGTGTCTAATTTTCTATTATTGCATACCATTGGGAAGCTCTCAAAGATATCTACAACACATGAACCCACCGTAGGTCAATTCATTAGCTTTTCAAGCTGTTTTGAGACCTCTAGAGTCTTCATATCTAAAATTGAAGCTGCATTGGAGAAATTTTTTGAGACAAAAATTTAATATCTCCCAAACCATGCAGGGTATTGAGGTGATTCTTTCATGACTAGAAATGTTTTTCAGTTATGCTCCTTGGGGTAAATTTTTAGGTCCATACGATCCCATTTAGACTAACTTACTAAAAATAGTAAGTGATCAATTTTTTACTACTTTTGACTTCTGACTATCTTACACGCCTTAAGTGCCATCATGTGATTCAAAACAACTAAAGAAAATAAGAAATAACATTTTTTTGGGTGATGCAAGATTTCCCCACACCACTAGATGCTCCTACATCAGACACCCTAGGTAATTTGAAAAGTGACCCTGTCACTTCTTAGGAGTTAGAGGGAAACAAAGATGGTTAATCCTAGCCTCAAACAACCATGATGAATCTTCAATAGGCCTTCCTCTCCATTTCACCAAGTACTTTGTGTATTGCTTATTTCTTGTGCTTCTACCCACATGACTATCCAATATTCCTTCTATCTCCTTTCCTGAAGTAGGTGTTGGAATATTCCACTATGCTTCTATTATTTCTTCATCAATTCCCCCTTCATGATATTCTATTAAATCTAAAATGTTAAACACAGGTGAAATATGAATTTCATCAGGCAACTCTACCTTATATTCATTTCCTGAATCGTGCTTCTTCAGGATCTTGCATGGTGCAAACTTCATCTTTAACTTGTTGTATGTACCAACTGGAAACCTTTCCTTTCACAAATGAACCATGACTTCATCTCCTACCTGGAACTCCTTATACCTCCTTTTCTGATCTACTTGAGCCTTATATTGTGAGTTTATCTTATTGATATGTTTCTTCACCTCTTCATGCAAATTCTTCAGGTGCTTAGAAAAATCTTCAACCTCAACACTACTCTTCTCCCCCTTATCCATCATTCTTAATTCAAAAACATTTCTTGGACTACTCCCATACACAATCTAGAATGGTGATTTACCAATGCTCTTGTTGACAAAATTGTTGTAAGAAAATTCATCTTGTGGTATAATTGAATCTCATTCCTTGGGCTTCTCTCCTACTAAGCATCCAAGCAAGTTACCCAAACTCCTATTCACCACCTTTGTTTGTCCATTAGTCTATGGATGGTGTGCAAAAATGAACTTCAAATCTATCTTCAACTTCTTCCATAATGTCCTCCAAAAATAACCAACAAATTTGGTATCTCTGTCTAAAACTATACTCTTTGGTAGACCATGTAGTCTCACCACCTCTCTGAAAAACAACTCTGCAACATGGACAACATCAATAGTCTTATAACATGGAATGAAATGTGCCATTTTTCAAAATCTATCCACCACCACAAATATGGAATCATTCCCTCTCTATGTCCTTGGAAATCCAAGAATAAAATCCATGCTAATATCCTCCCACGGCCTCTTAGGTATAGGTAATGGTTGTTACAATCCAGTATTTTAACTTGTTCCTTTCGCCATCTGACATACTCTACAACTTTGTACAAACTTCTTCACATCTTGTTGTAATTGTGGCCAATAATAATTCTCACTAACAAGAGCAATGGTTTTATCTCGACCGAAATGTCCAACCAATCCTCCATAATGCTTCTCCTTGATTAGATTCTCTCTCATAGAACTCCTTGGAATGCACAATTGGCTTCCTCTAAACAAAATCCCATCTTGGATTAATAAATCCAACCATCTTGTCCTATCTAATGTAACAGGTTCCAAACAAGCCTTCCAAGCTTTTGTAAAGTGTGGATCTTCAAGATACACTCTTGAGTTCATTAAACCCAACAACTTCTATATTCATCTCTATCTACAAATTTTTCCTTCTAATCAAGGCATCTGCAACTCTATTTGACCTTCCACTCCTATGCTTCAAAACAAAGGTATAACTCTGCAAAAACTCAACCCATTTTAAATTCCTTTGATTTAACTTCCCACTAAAATAGGCAACAAACTTACCTTCTTGACTCAAAAAAGCTCTTATGGTAGTGCCACTAGCATCACAATCTACTTGAAAGATCTTATTGAAATATGGAAGTGCCAAAATAGGTTGCTCTGTAACTTTGTTTTTCAACATATCAAAAATTTTGGTTGTTCCTGTAGTCCACTTAAAATCTTTTATATCCCCTCTCATTGCTTCAATTAGAGGTGCACAAATACTACTTAAATTCTTAATAAACTTTCCGTAAAAACTTGTTAGACCATGAAATGATCTTACCTCTATAAAATTCCTTGGGTTAGGCCATTCAATGATAGCTTTCACCTTCTCTGGATCCATTTTAAGACCCTTTTTTGAGACAAAAAATCCTAGATACATCAACTCTCTCTTCAAAAAAATACATTTCTTCAAATTAATCAACAAATTCTCCTCCCTTTGCTTCTCAAAAAACCTCCTCCACTGTCTTACTAAAAATCAAAATATCATCCAAATAAACAATAACATGTTTTCCTAAAAATTATTTCAATACCTCATTCATAAGTTGCATAAATGTGCTCGGTGTATTGGTTAGCCCAAAAGGCATGACTAACCACTTGTACAAGCCCTCCTTGGTTTTAAAGGTTGTCTTCCATTCATCTCCTTCTCTAATCCATATTTGGTGATATTTTCTCTTCAAATCTATCTTCATGAAGTACTCAACTCCACTCAAGCAATCCATAATATCATCCATTCTCGGCAAGGGAAATCTGTACTTGATGGTGATCTTGTTGATGTCTCTAGAATTTGTACACATCCACCATTCCCCATCTTTCTTTGGTGCTAGTATTCCAGGTACTGCACATGGAATCAAAATCTCTTTGATCAATCCCTTCTGCAACAACTCTTGCACTTGTCTGTTCAACTCTTCACTCTTTGCTGGAGTCATATGATGAGCTATTTTATTCAAAAAATTGGCTTCAAGAATCAAGTCCATCTGATGACTAATCTTTCTTACTAGAGGCAAACCTTCAAGTGCGTTATCAAAACTAATAGCTTGAAACTCATTCAACAAATCTGAAACCTCTATAGGTACCTCAACAGTATCTTTTTTATTAATTCTAGGGATCAATGCAAACCACATATGCTCATGCCCCATACCTTCTATGAACTTTCTTCCATCAACCAAACAAATTCTTCCATTACTACATCCTTTTCTTCTGCCTCTTTCAAGGGCTTCAACTTATGACGAACCCCATCCTTTTTCAAAGAATAGGTGGTGGCGTGTCCATCATTTACTGCTCACCGATCAAACTACCACGAGCTACCTAGCAACATATGAAAAAAATCCATAGGCATAATATCACACAATATCTCATCATGGTAATTTTCAATCTTGAACTTTACCAGACATTGTTCATTTACCAAGTCTTTATGGTCCTTCTGCAACCAAGCAATCCGGTATGGGTTCAAATTCCTTCTTCTCTCCAACTGCAACTTACTAACCATTTATTTTGAAACAAGGTTATCAATACTACCTCCATCAATAATAACATTTCAAACTTTACCTTCACACTTAAATTTGGTGCAAACAAAATTCTTCCTTTGAGTTGGTTCCTTCTCCTCATTCAACAAGGCTTTTCTAGTAACAAGAACCTCTCCTCTTTCTACATCCTTATAATGTGAAGACTCAACATCTTCATCTACATGAGCAACTTATGCATTACCCTCAAGTCTTCTATTTATCCTTCCTTTATTTTGAGGACACTCATAGGCTCTATGTACTTCTCCTTTGCACTGGAAATAGGTTCGATGAAAGCCTCATCTTCCTAATCCTTGTCCAAATCTTCTTCTTCCTCTTTGGTCTCCATTATTCTGATCACAAGGATAGTAGGTGTTATCTCCTTTTTGGTTTTGGCTACTACTATAGCCTTCACCCTTCTTTTGATTTTCATTTTGACCTCCATATGACTGTCCACCGGTCTTTCCTCCACGACCTCTACCTTGTTGTTTATTCTAAAACCTCTTATTCAGTCATTCTTCAACCCTTCGATAAAATGGATAAGCGTCCTCAATGGTGGTCATTCTTACCAGTGCCAATTCTTCCTGTATGCTTGGCTTCAACCTATTAATATTCAAGCAAATTTCTCTTTATTTTCCTTAGAATGTCTTGTCTAAATCAGGACTTTGTGAAATTCCTCTGTATGTTCTTTCACTGTCCTTGTTCCTTTCCTCAAGCTTTCCATCTTCTTGAGCAATTCCAATTCGTAATCGACTAGAATAAATTGTTTCTTCAATTTTGACACTATTTTATCCCATTTAATTTTTTTATGTTTCCCTTGTCTTCCTCATTCTAACTGGACCTCTTTCCACTATATGCTGGTGTGACCTTTCAATTTTATCTTTGCAAATCTCACTCTGTGAGGATATTCAATCTCCTCAGACTCAATAAATTCCTCCATGTTATTGATCCAATTGATCAATTCTTCAGGATTTAGACTTCCATTGAAAGTCGAAACCTCCATTTTAGGTCTCTTCCCAATGCTTGAGATCGCTCGTAGAAATATTCTTTCTCTAGGATCCATTGGATCCTACTCTTCCTCTTCCATTTCTTGTTTCGTTTCATCTTCACTTTCATCTTTCTCGATGCACATCTCTTCTTTGAACCTCTTGCTGCAAGGTTTCTAATTGCCTTCTAAGGGCTTTGATTTCATCTCTAGGTGGATCTCTTCCTCCACCACCTCGGCCTCTACCTCTACCATGCTAGGAAACTCTTGGAGGCATCTTGAACTCAACCCACACTCACAAGTTCTACTGTAACTACCTCACGTTTGACACTCTATTACAAACTTAGGAAGTACTGCTCTGATACCACTTGATGAGGGGCACACCGCCCAAAACCAATAAAAATCACAACAATAGATACCAACACAGAATATACAAGATAGAAAAGAAAAACTCACTTTCAATTATTTTCAGAAAATGAAATTACGGATTCAAAACTTACATGCTACAACCTCATGGGCTTGATTCATTACAACAAAATCAACTTTGAAAACAAAATATATTATTCGGAGCCACAATTTGCACTAATATAGCCCCCTTCTACAACCCCCACCTAACCATTTTATTTTACTCCAATAACCACCCTAAAATGTTCTAAAAAGTTCAACTTTCCCTTTTATATTTTGGTGCCAAAAGTCCTACTATTTGATTTTTGGCCTAGGAAGAAATTTTAATGAAATTCACTTTTTAGAGAAGAAACTTCACGTGGCCATATCTTTTGATCTGGGTTTCCAATTTTATATTATTGCATACCATTGGAAAGTTCTCGAAGAGATCTACAACACATAAACCAACCGTTTCATCAACTTTTTGAGCTATTTCGGGGCCTCTAATGTCTTCATATCCAAAATTGAAGTTGTATTAGACAAATTTCTCAGGACGAAAACTTTAATATCTCCCAAACCGTGTAGAGTATTGAGGTGATTCTTTCACAACTGGAAATGTTTTTTAGTTGTACTCCTTGGGGTAAATTTTTCAGGTCCATACG
This sequence comes from Sequoia sempervirens, assembly GCA_007258455.2. Lineage (NCBI taxonomy): Eukaryota > Viridiplantae > Streptophyta > Pinopsida > Cupressales > Cupressaceae > Sequoia > Sequoia sempervirens. Next base: position 176,878,591 of record VDFB02373365.1, on the reverse strand, counting down.
AGCTCGTTTAGGCTGACTTACTAAAAATAGTAAGTGACCATTTTTCACTATTTTTGACTTCTGACTATCTTACACCCCTTAAGTGCCATCATGGGACTAAAAAAAACTAAATAAAATAAGGAAAAATATTTGTTTTGGGTGATGCAAGATTGCTCTACAGTGTTGGATGCTCCTGCATCACACTCCTCCTTTAATATCATAAATTCTTATGGTTGCATGCACTAGTGGGCTATTCTTAGGTATATAGGTCTCTAGAATTTTAGGACATGTTGCCTTAACTATTTATTTCAAATTAGTTACTTTTGTATTAAGTTATAAAATAATTGGACACATGATTTGTAAGTTGTCCCTTTTACTAAATTGGTTTATCCCACATTCTTAGGAAGTAGTGGTTTCTTTGGATATAATTACTATAAATAAATTATTTGATAGTAGAATGAATCATCCATAAATTATATAATATTGAGAACTATTCAAAGGAGGTTGCTCCCTCAAGGAGGCATATAACATTCTATAATATGATTTCATCAAATCAATATATATATCAATTTTACGTTTTTATTTTAGCATAATTTTTTTTTGTATTTCATTTTTAGGCTAATGTATTGTAGGGAGGAGCATCACATCTTATATCAAATCTCTTTCTAGGACTGTATTCCACTGCATTATTTTTTCTCAAACCTCCCATATACTCTCATTTCACCCTCTTGAGATATTGAAGATCAAAAAGTGGCTCCAAAAGTAACAAAAACATATTTTTCCCAAAAAAATGCCCATTTCCCCCTTACTAGTAGTTATTTTTTCAATTTTTAAGTTATAAACCTTGTATTTTTTTAAATATTATAAAAGAGTTATCATAATGGGATAAGTCAAATTTTCCACGTAAGTTTTTAGTGAAAGGTGGCAAGGTTGTTGTATGTATGAGTAGTTGGTGTTGTCATTGATGTCAACAAGCTTGTGTTGTCATTGGTGTCGACTGTATGAGAAGATTGTTGCAAGAGTATGTGCAGTTATTGGTGTTATTTATTTTCCACATTGCATTTGGTTCTAGAATTAGTGAAGATGATGAGGATGTGTCTCTGGTGTTTGGTTTCCAAGTTCTTTTGAGAAAATTTGATAAAAAGAGGAAATAGTGAGTTGCAGTGTTGTTCTAGGTTGTAGAGTAGTTTTCTAGTGTTCCTTCACATTTCTTCTAGGTTGAAGATCTTCCTATTTGTTTTGGATATGTTGATTAGATATTTTTAGAGGTGTTGTATTTATAATATGGTATGCTAGATCATTGAGCAGAGGAAGTTGTGTTCACTAGTGTGTGAACTATGTATTGTAGAGGTGTCTGAGAGAAATGTTTTTGCTCTATGTTTCTTTACAATTTGGTTCCAGGTCTTGTGGATCTAAAGGTATGATGATAGCATTGGTATCTTTCTTGAATTAAAGTTTGAGGTTTGGTGCTTTGGAATTTTGTTTCTTGAGTTACAGTGTACTGCAGAGTTGTATGAGTGTACTGGGTGTGTGCATTCTTCAAGTGAAAATTGTTGTGAAGGAGTTTGTTGGATTTCAAGGTGTTTGTGGAATATTCCAGATTGTGTTCAAGTGACATTTGTTGTTCGTGAGTTGTTGTTGGATCAAAGGATGTGTTTACTTAAAAGTTTAATGGTGTTTACATGGGTAATGACCAACCTTGGGTGTTTACACTACTTGCTAAATTTAAGGAAGCATGGTGTGGAATATATGAGTGGATTTAGGTCCTAGCTAAGGTATGTTGTGGTCTGCCTTCATTCCTTTCCACTGCGAGAATGTTTTGGTGTCAACATAATTTGAATTTGCATGGTTGAGGTGCATAGCCAACCTTGGAGAATGTTTTCAAGGTTGAAGTTGATATAAATATGAGTTGAGTTGTTGAGGGATGCAAAAAGAAATGAGTATGATGTGAGTGATGCAAATTGCAAAGTTGTAGGGTGTGAATTTGAGAAATGCAGTGCGAGCTTTCATGTGTTAGATTGTTGGATGCAATGATCAAAAGGTGTCTATAATTCTTCAGTCAATCTATGAAGGTGTTGGTGATATTGTGGTGGATTTCTCTGTGTAACACTCTTCTCTATCTTCTCTTCTATTCCGTAATGAGCCTTTGGCAATGTGCCCTTCTTTCTCTTGGGCAATGAGCCCTCTAACAGTGAGCCCTATTTTATTCAGTGTTGATACTACTTTATATTGTGAGCTAATCCTCACTGTGGTTTTTCCCATATTGGGTTTTCCACATAATTTTTTGTTCTCTTGTGCATGGTGTTGATTTGATTCAGTTTTTGTTATTTGATTTTCATGCTAAATCATTATAACAAATTAAGGTTTAATTGAATGGATGTGAATCTGAATGTTTGTGAGGGTTTTGAAGGTTTAAGGTACAACTAATTCACCCCCCTCTTAGTTTTCTTGTGCATTCAACAAGGTTTTTCTTCTAAAATAACACATAAAACATTATATAGCTTAAGGTCATAAGGTCAACTAAGAGTGGACAACATGAAGACTCCTTATGAACTATGGTATGGAAGACAAGAAACTATCAAGTACTTAAAATTTTTCAAAAGCAAATGTTATATCAAAAGAAATGAAGAAGGTTTGGGAAAGTTTAATGCAAGATTTGACGACGTAATATTTCTTAGATACTTGTTGATGCCTAAAATTAAAAGGAAAACAACCTTATGGGAAACTTAGTTAATGGGGGGACCAATTGTGCTAAACTAAGTAATCTATGGGTTTTAAAGAAGCTGGCTCTTCCATGTATTACGGGGTTGAAAAGGGAAAAGGAAGCAGATATATTAAAATAGAATATAATCTAAAGTGATGCGCCAAGATTTAAGTATATAGGCATGGGAAATCTTCCTTTCAGATGAGATTTGAGGGCCTGTTCAACAATCTGCATGTCCGAAAATAACAGAAAGCATAGATGAAAAACCTAAGAAGTCCATCAAATAACATAACATAACTTCCATATACATTCATTGAACAAGAAGAGTTCAAGACATGATCTGAACTAGCAAATTTATATTGAAATTATAGAATTCTTGTAGATAAACTACTTAGTACAATAAACATCACAGTATAATGTATTATCAATTAACTAGGAAATAGAGAGGCCAAACAAATTGGCACAATCTATAAGTCTTAATATAATAATTAAAAAAAATACAAAGGCCTACAGTCTTTCAGCACTTTTTTTGCATATTTTCAAACCCTTTTTAGAGAGTCAAAGCAGTATATATAGACCCTTCCATTGCTTGAAAGCCAATAACTAAAAAGATTCCTCAAGCATAGGCCATGCTGCTCGTCACAATGATTCTCCAAAACTGGCACAACAAAAATATTTTGAGACATGGTATTCAATTACCTCAAACAAAGTGCACCCTTTTGTAAATGATGGATGTGGTCCCAGAGTGGAAGAAGCAAAATTACAATAAAGGCATGTGCCTAACTGTCTAAAGAATCGGTTAGGACACATGGCATAGATGCGGGGCCCTCATTCTTCCTTCCATTATTTGAGACCAAAGTCCCCGCAAAGTTGACACATGGGAACTCTAATTCATTCTTCCTTCCTTTGCAACCATGATCCCCACGAAGATGACACATGGCGCAAACTATGTGCAAAGCCTTGACTATAAGGCCTTTCCAAAACTATCTACAGAACGATGCATTGTGATACATAGTCGGAACTTGGAGATGAAGGGAAACGAGTTTCCAAAGGCATGTATTGCCTACACGTGGCACAAGCGAATGAAGGCGCTACCAAAAGGGGGCCTGAAATATGTAAACATGCAAAGTGTGGGCCAAGACTATGTAAAACCAATAAATTTAACCTAGAGGGAGCTTCAAGGATTATTAAATCCATAGCTTTTGGTGACTAATAGGGGCATTTTTCTTGCAGAATGAGAACCCAAAAATTTTGGTTCTAAGAATAAAGCCTTGTCCATTGGGAAATATCAAAGCTTTGAAAGGGTGGTTTGCAAAGATAGCCAGTCGACCTCAGATGGCATCGATAAGGCTCACAGATTTTCTTGCGCCACATGCAGATTGATAATTTATTTGAAAGGCAGCTCCATGGACATCCCAGTCCCAAACTCAAGCTGAAACAGAAGTCGTGATGTTGGATGAATGGCACCTTCAATGTCTGCAGATGTGGGGGGCTGATTGAGAAATTGGAAAGCAGATAGATCCTGTTGCTTCTCCTTGATCCTTGCCACAATATGCTCCATCATGGCCAATGAATTGTGAAAGAGAAAAGGAGAAGGAAAACCCATCTAAGTCAAATGAGAAAATTGCATTTGCATATTACTCATAGTTAGACTTACTGAGACTAAACAACTATTAGCTTGGAGGATTACTGCAAGGTAACAAATTAATTCCTTCGCCTTTTTGGTAGCTGACCTTTGGTCATCTATCCCCACATTTTCCAAGTCTATATTTGTCACTGTGTACAATTTGTCCAATAATTTCTCAGCCTCGAGCACCTTGTCAGCAATAAATTATGGAACTTGCTCAATGGTACCATGCACTTCCTTGCTTAAATTTTCCACGTCTACCATGAATTGGAGTTCTAGTTGCAAGGACAAATAGAAAGACTTGAATTTCTTCTAGTAGGAGACATATAAATGTTGAGCTACAAAAAGGAGATCCATTTGAAGAGTACAAGGTTGGGGTGAATTTTCAAAAGATTTTGTGATAGGTCGAATCTATGTGCTAGAAAATGAGCAACAAACAAAGTAATGCAAATAAAACTAAAAACAACCTACACCTCAAGATTAGCCTAGTTGGATTCAACACAATATAAAAACAACAAATAGAACCTTTTACCTTGTGTCGAATCGATCATTTGGTTGTCCCTTTGATATTTGGTGTTGTATGCTCCTTGGATGGCAAGATGCAAGCTAGATGATGATATGATAATGGATGCAAGTGGGTGCAAGCATGAAAATGGCTAAGTATGGATTCTAAGAAAAATTTGCAAGAGTTTGGCTACAATGTATGATCTCTCCCAAAATGAGAGAAAAAAGGGGGTATTTATAGAGATTTTGGAAATCTCTAGAGAAATGGATGGTCAAGATTGAGCCACCAAGATCAAGATGTAGGGCTAAGGTGAGTTGAGAACTCACAAGCCCTCACATCTTGACATGTGGCAACTGATATGGCTTAAAAGGGGTGATGTGCACAAGAGGTGGAAGGATAGGACATGACATGGAGGTGGTACATAGTACCTTGGGATTGGGACAAAATCTCCTCATAAAGGAGGTACTTGGGCCCATGTGGGTGAGAGGCAAAGTGGGGAATTAAAAATTTCTCAAATATTCTCATGGGGATGAGAGAAGGAATTTAAAATTCCTTTAAATGCATTGGGGGATTAAATTAAAAATTCACGTGGGGAATGAAGATGCCTTGTTCAAAAAGAGAAAGCCTTTAATGAAGTTGACTAAAGACACATTCCATAAATGATATGGGGATTAAGGATGACCTAATTGAGTGATTAAGGTTGTGCAAGTACTTGATTAGACTAATTAAGGACTCATTAGAGGCAAGTGGAAAATTATGGAGGATGGGACCCTAATGATGATTAGGGGTGTGCACATTTTAATCATAAATTAATTATGAATAAGAAAGAGGGTTAGATTGCTAAGAGAGATTAGAGGCCAACTTGCAAAAGTTGGAGGATGTGACAATGAGAGAGAAAATAAGGAATTTAAAAGTAAATTTAAAATTCTAAAAGATAATATGACTAAATTAAATAAAGTGATGCATTTACTTAATTTAGAGAGGAAATAGGGGAAAAGTATTTATTAAATTAGATACCTTGGGAAACCTTATGCAAGAAAAATAATATTAATTAAATGAATAATTTAATTAATACCGGAAAAGAGGACGATTTTAAAAGAGCAAATGGATGATTAAGAAGACGACTTTGACCATATGGGAGTTGTTAAATTTGGATGTCTACATTTTTCCCCTCTTCGAAACATTATTAGGATAATAGGGTTTCGAAGAAAAATAAATCATAGACGACTCTATGGAAGAAGTGACTGGAAAAGAGATGCCCCAGCATGGGAGAGATTATGAGCTACCCTCGAGGGAAGGCTTATGATGGAAGATTATGAGAGGATGGTAGGGTATGCCCCCTCGAGAAGGGGACGGAGACGAAAAAGAAAAAAAGGGGGCCCCGAGAAACTTCTCGAAAGGATGAAGTGGTATATGTCTATGGAAAGAACACGGAAAATCAAAAAGATTGACGTTGGAATGGAGGAAAACAGGTCTACAGTGTGGAAATGGCAGCCCCGGGAAGACAAAGGGGGCAGGGAATTAGTTGAGGCCCAAAAAAGCTAAATAAAAGCAAAAAAATCTTTTCATTTTAAAAAGTAAAAAAAAGGGGGGAAAAGCTATAAAAGGGAATGTGGGGGTTATTTCTCTTCATTTGGACAGCTGTCAAGTGAGGAGAAAAGGAAGAGGAGGAGAGAGCAAGACAAAGAGGAGACACGATGCCAGAATATGATTCAGACATCATTCACTGGGGGGATGAGAGACGGCGATTTTTTGAGTGTGTTGTGCCACTTCAGGTTAGGCCGAAACCCCACTTTGTGTTTTTGTTTAATTTGGCTAATTTTTCAAAAAAACAAGATATGGGTTTTGTGGGGAGGGTCGGGATGAAAAAAGGGTTAACGGGAAAAATAATAATAATTGTTTTTTTTGCATTTTGGGTAGAGGGGGAGAGGGTTTTTGCGTTGTCGCCTGAGGCGGGTCCTTCCGCTGCGCTTGGGCGGGTCCGGCCTCGGGCAGTCTGCCTACCTATGCGGCCGCCCTGGCGGACCCACCAGGCACAAGGGCGGGTCAGCTTGCGCCCAACAGCTCGGGCCTCCTCCCACGAGCTCCGGCTGGTCCGCTCGGGCTCGAGGGCAGGTCCACCTGCGAGCTCGGGCACGTCCGCCCGAGCTCAAGGGTAGGTCCGCCCGCGAGATCGAGCGGGTCTACTCAGGCTCTAGGGTGGGTCCGTGTCCACCCCAACTCGAGGGCAGGTCTACCCATGACCTCGAGCGGGCTCGCCCTGGCTTGAGGCGGGTCCACCCAAGGGGCTAGGGCGAAGCTAAGAAATCAAAGTAAACACAAAAAGGCTAGAGAAGGGTCAAGGGAAATCCCGGGGTCGAGGAGGGATGGTTTGAAAACCATAGGACAAGACGACATGAGGAAACAAAAAACATAAATGACAAGTTGTTGTGGTGATGGATGCAGAAAGTGGAGAGTTTACGGACGCGAGAGAGATGGTCCCAGATTTTGGCAAGATGCGTGCATGAATGACAAGCGTGGAGCACTAGAGACTGTCAGAGGCAGGACTATTGCACATGTTGTCCTATCCGACAATGAAAGCCCTCAGAGCCATGCTAACAGTGCTAATAGAGCGCTGAGACTCGGAGACATCGACATTCCATCTACTGACGGGGGAGATGACGGTGACCTTGGAGGATGTTTAGCAGATTTTGAGGCTTCCTATAGTAGGGCTTCCAGTTAGTGAGTGCTAGTCAAAGGTCGAGGTGCTAGATGAGTCCGTGCATGTTGTTTTCGGTAGTGACGATCTACCAGTTCAGTGGGGTTAGTTGGATGTGGGTAGGATGCTATCTTGCAGGGGATGCCGGTTTTATCCTTATACTTAGCGGGACTGATTAGCGAGATCCTAGTGCTAGATTGGAGAGGTTGATTACTGCACCTCAGATTTGTCGAGGTGATTTGACACATCATCAAGGGCCGAGAGGGGCAGTTTTCATGGGGGATATGCATGTTGGCACAACTATACCAAGACATGCACTGGGTATGCTACCGAAAGGCACTGAGAGTGGCCCATGTGACACTACTGCAGGTTTGGGCATGGGAGCACATTAGGGTGACCAGACTGATCGTGCACAGAGTAGGAGTGCAGGATGACAGAGAGGTCATGGCCTGGGGTTGGGGGACAGAGGCAGGAGCGATACTACAGTATCAGGATGTGAGAGATGTGGATGTGTGGAGGAGATAGTTGGATGATGTGTAGGAGGAGATGATAGTGTGGCATCACTATATGCTACGGTGCTTCAGGGGTTGAAGGGATGATGAAGCAGCACATAGCGGTTACTTCTTCACGCGCTATTATATTATTGGGCAGATTCTGATTATAGTGGAGCTACATAGACCCAATCGGGTGACACGACAGTTTGGAGTGAGACAGAACATTCCCGGGGGGCGGGTGAGATTTTGACGACTATCACGGGAGTGACCATGGGGGGCTTCATTGAGCCTAGAGGCGGTGTGGGAGGAGCTGGAGACATTACATTTTAGGCTATACCCCGATAGGTGGGAGGATCTGAGAGATGCAGGGGTGACAGATTGATACCAACAGTGGTTCAGGTGACATCCACCACCACGGATTACCTCAATAGTGTCGATTGAGGGGGCACTAGGGTTCAGGTCAAAGGATGAGAGATGACTGAGGGTAGAGGGACCGGCACCTCGATGTCGACAGAGAGGAGGTCAGGCGAGGGGAGGACAATAGGCAGTGGGAGTAACCAAGGAGCTAGCTAGGGTAGCCAGGAGGAGGAAAGAGGAGGCTGTTGGAGCAGCCGAGGAGCCAGCTAGGTAAGCTAGGAGGAGGAGACGATGACGTAGATCTGGAGGGGATGGAGGAGAGGAGGGAGAGGATGAGGCCATCAGGGCCGCAACATAATAGGATAGGGGGTGAAGATTTAGAGAGAAACGAGCCAGGAGGCATGCACATCCCAAGAGGGTCAACGACAGGAGAGAGGGGAGGAGGCTGAGACTAGCAGAGCACAGGAGAGACATGAGGCAGACATGGCTATCAGAAGGTATTAGCGATAGAGACAGGATGAGGGTGAGGCCAGCAGAGCATAGGAGAGGGTGATAGGGAGAGATGGATCCCCCTTAGTGATAGACGTGGATGCGATGGAGGCATCGGCAGAGAGTGAGGGGTATGAGCCATGAGAGATGGATATTGACACGGATGTGTACAACTTTTGACCACTGTCGACAGTTCCACCCAGAGGAGAGGACCCTGCAGTGGTGCTGAGAGGGACCATAGAGAGACTGCGCCTTAATGAGCAGCGGTTATGACAAATAGAGGCTAAGTAGGTCAAGTTAGAAGCAGCGCTAAGCGAGCTACAAACACAATTCTCCCAGGGTGAGAGGGACTATTCAGCCCTGGCCACACTGGCGTCAGATGTAGAGTGGAGACTGACGAGAGAGAGAGAGAAATTAGGCACAGGATGAGGCAGTTGATCTGGGAGCAGAGATTGAGACGTTGTGAGCAGAGATGGCCAGGGAGCATGAGGGAGATGTTGCGAGATGGGAGCGAGATTGCTTGGTGGCAGAGGTGGCGATACGATAGGCTGTTGGAGGGGGAACAGGGTAGGAGCCATCAGAGACTAGGACTAGGACTGTCGGGGATATAGAGGATCTACAGAGATAATTACATCGGTTATGGAGAGAGAGAGAAGACTGGCACTGGGATCGGGCCGAGCTCAGGGACAGAGTGGACTGTCTAGAGCAGATAGCCGGGGACATGGGACTGATGCAGCAGAGGGAGGAGGAGATGCAGAGAGAGATGCGCATTTTGCGGTCAGAGATAGCTGTGGCACAGGTATAGGTGCAGGTCTTAGAGGGAGACAGGGATTTGGCACAGGCACGCGCTCAGGTGGCTAAGAGTAATAGGCTAGTGGCAGAGTCAGGGGTTCAGTCTCTCCAGAGAGAGAGGGATGCAGCGGTATCACAGGTGTTAGGGTTACAACAGGAGCGAGATTCTGTCGAGTTAGGACTGCAAGCACTGCAGAGAGACAAGGATGCAGCAGAGGCCCGGGCATAGGAAGCAGAGAGAGAGAGAGGGATGCTATAGACACAGATGCAGGTGTTGTACGGTGAGCTAGACGCAGTAGTGGCTCAGTGGCAGCCAGCGCAGGCCAATGCTATGATAGGGACAAATTCAAAGGGATTACAGGGGGAGAGGGATGTTGCAGTGGCTAGGGCAGTGGCTACCGAGGAAATGAGAGATCATATTCAAGCAAAGATGACACAGCTACGACTGTCCCTGGAGGCCTAGGAGCAGGAGATGAGACTGATCTCGAGAGATTGGGATAGATATCATCAAGAGCAGAATTCTGCTCGAGTTTAGGTTGTCGAGCAAGAAGAGAATGCGAGGGAGGTAGGATTTTGGATGGCCGCGTACTACCATGCAGTGCCAGACCTGACCCAGTGGCTGTTCTAGTACACCCGACAGGCACCACAGATGCCAGCGCCATCCCAATCATCGGGGACACAAACCAGAGGTTACAATGATTCACCAAGTGTCACTTCAGGCACAAGATCAGTACCTGATTCACCATAAAGATCAAATGTGGGTAGCTCATTTGGGAGGTGACATGATGCCAGTTTGTTTTTGACAAATGTAGGGTGGAGCATGTAGTGCTTATCGAAAGAGATCAAAGATGCTTTACATCTCTGGATTTTGTACCTTATTTTATGTTGTATGAGGGCTATGTGATGGATAGATGATGGATTTTGATGTATGATGGACATATGATGTACATTGTATTGTTTTGATTATGATATGGGACAGTCCTTATTGACACTATATAGTATATTTCCTTTTGTGATGGGTGATTTGGTTTATGTATGCACATGTATATGATATTTCCAGCTTATGTAGATGGATACTTTTGGTTTATTTATGCACATGTTTATGATCCTACATGCTTATGTGGATGATTGGGTATATGATACTTGTGGAATATGGATGATTTTATTAATGTAGATATGCACTTGGTGATATGATGTATGCCCATGTTGTATCTATGATGGCTTATGCGTATGGATGCCTAGTTGATCTATTGACATATATGTATGTGATGGATTTTGTATGAATATTTTATAGCAAATATTTTATAAGATGCTTAGAATAACAAACCTATATTATCCTAAACAACTTATATGATGATATGTTGTGAAATGGGTGAGATTGATGATGTGATATGCTATGATTATGCAAATGTATGATTTATGTAAATGTGATGACTTATGAGATGCTTAGAATAACAAATCTATATTATCCTAAACAACTTAAATGATGATATGATGTATGAGTTGTATGGGATGGAGGATCTGATATGCCATGATTATGTAATGGTTGTTATATGTAGATATGTGATGTAGTATGGGTCTGACACTTTGTGATCAGGTGATGAGATATGTGTGGTTCTAACGCGTTGTGATGTAGGTGGCGATGTAGGAGAATGAACCTAATATGCGATAATGTTCTTGTAATTTATAGTGAATTAATGATGAAAGGAAATAACACATGGTCATAAGTGTCAATAAGAACTGACATGATAATGGGAGATGGGTATGTAGTGGTTTGTGAAAAATGGGTGTAATTTGTCATCTGTCAAAAACCTCTAGCATCCTGAGAAGAATGGGAGAGGGTGGGATAAATTATTCGCACAACCAAAATCATAGGGTGAATGCAATGCAACGGATGATGAAATGCAATCCTAATATGAGTCGCCATCTTTGGAGCACTGATTTTTGCTATAGCATAAGATACCGGATATCCTGATATATAAGACCAAGGCGAGTTGGCATCCAATGCATGAAACAAACACAACAAACAAAAAGGGCTTCCCCAACACCCCCAAGGTCATGACAACCTTGGTCAGACCAGGTATTGGGATAACCACAAACACACAAGGATGCCCTAGCATAAAACAAGACCTCAGGGATCTTAGTGGGTACTACATGAGACAACTGAGAAGACAACAACAAAGAAAAGACCAAGATAAACCCCTATGTTGACTAGTCAAAGCACACCATGATATGATGGATCAAGGTGACCATGACAAGTGTTGATAGTGAGCTCAAATGACACATAAATTCCAAAACATAAAAATATTCACAATCAATATCAAAACGTCCTTTGCCATAGGATCAAGGTGATGGATGAGGTTGATGAGGTCTGCTAGGAAGGATGCATCCTATTGAGACCAAAGATGGATACTAAACTAGAATGACCTAATTTGACGCTAGATATTTTTCATTAACCAAATCTCTTGATAATAGGGGAGTTTAATTAAGAATAACAAGCTAGACAAGGACACAGACTAACATATCCTACAGACCTAGGGGCTCGGGGGCTGATCAGAGATTAGCCTTGCCTACGTGAAAGCACAAAGCCCTCGTAGTTCATGAAAATACCATGGATAAAGCGGAAAGAGGATGATGAAGGTGAACGACAGATGACCAAGATGTGATGGTCAAAATACCCGGGGGTACATCAAATGAGCAGCCTTGCCTACGTGACATCGCAGGGGCAACGTAGTTCGACTGGTGGTGCGATAGGATGAGATCTAGATGGAGATTGACACAATAGATGAACCCACATGATAACACAGACCGACTGGCGATGAGATGAATGACATAAGCTCAGAGTAGGATACTGAAAAGCTCAGGATGGGGGGATAGGTTAGATGGGTCATCCAATGCTCAAACAAAATATACCAAGCAAAAAAGGATGGGATGGATGAAGATGATAGTGAGGATGAAAGCATAGAATAACTAGGATGCTAAGTAGATAATGATTAAGCCCTCTACAGATGACACCTGTTATTGGGTTTTCACCATCCATACTTATCCAAGGCGCCACCAAAAGGTGGTTTTCACCATAGGACGAACTTATTTCTCTTTACTATTTTTGGAGTTTCTCTTTTTTTTGTTTTTTTTGTTTTTTTTTGTTTTTTTGATAGGTGGGGTTACCAAGCGGACTTAGGCGTAGAACTTCTTGAGATGCATTATGTTGATGGGTTTGTTAAGGGGATCTCCTTCAAGAGTAGTCAACCTATATTCCCTAGATCCATTTTTAGCGGCTATGATATAGGGCCCCAACCAATTTGCCTCAAATTTTCCTTTTTTGTCTCGGTCTTGCTGAGTACGCTGATTCTCTTTGAGGACAAGATCACCTACCTAAAACTGTCGAGGGTGAACCTTCTTGTTGTAGTGATGCTTAAGGTGATTATGGTATGCTTGCAGGTGATCATAGGCTTTGATTCTCCTTTCATCAAATAACTCCAGGTGTGCAAGCCATGTAACACGAGCGTCCTCCTCACTGATAATATTTTTTAGGGAAATTCTCAATGACAGGATCTCAACTTCAATTGGCAAGATGGCTTTGGCACCGTAGACCAAAGAATAGGGAGTGGCCCCTGTAGGGGTATAGATGGAGGTGCGATATGCCCAGAGGGTGGGATGAATATGGAGATGCCAATCTCGACTAGTGTTATTGAAAACCTTTTTAAGAATGCGGATGAGGGTCTTGTTGGTTGCTTCTGCCTAACCATTACCCTGGGGGTAATAAGGCATTGACTAATGATGTTGGATGTGAAAAGTGTCACAGAGGTGTTTCATGGCCTAGTTTTTGAAGGGTTTTCCATTATCAGAAAGGATGGTGGATGGGATACCATATCTGCAGAGAATATGGTACAGGATGAAATTCGAGATCTGAATACCAGTTATCTGTGAAAGTGGCATGGCTTCCACCCACTTAGTGAAGTATTTAGTGGCAGTGATTATGAATGTATGTCCATCAGATGATGGTGGGTAAATCTTTCCAATCAAGTCGAAACCCCATTGAGAGAAGGGCCACAGTGCTAGGAGGGGTTGAAGATCTTGTGCTGGAGCATGAATCAAATCTACATGTTGTTGGCATAGAAGACACTTCTTCACAAATTCACAAGCATCATGCTCTAATGTAGGCTAGTAATATCCTGCTTGGAGAATTATTTTGGCCAGAGCCATACCATTTGAGTGAGCTCCACAAACACCACCATGTACCTTCGTTAGTGTCGTGAAGGCTTCGGTCTCATTCAAACACCTAAGGAGGATTCCATCATACCCATGATGATAAAGTGTATCACCGACAATGATGTATCAGGAAGAGCGATGAACGAAGGATTTGCATTGATTGTGTGTAAGTTCTGGGGGTATGATATTATCATGGAGATAGGTATATATGTCCTGGTACCAGGGGGAGGCGGGACCTACAATATTGCACACCATATCAGTCTCAGGAATATCATATGTAGGGATTAAAAGTTGTTTGACAAGAAACTCACATTTTGTTCAGTCTTTAGGCATGTCAATCAGGGAACCGATAGTGGCCATTGCATCTGCCACTTTATTCTATACCCGAGGAATTTGGTCAAATTGTATGAAAGTGAAATATTTCTTGAAATCATCCACCATGCGCTTATAGGGTAACAACTTATCATCCTTTGTGAAGAATTCATCATTAACTTGCTTGATGACTAATAATGAATCACCAAAGACTTTGAGGTGAGTTATATGCCACTGTTTTGCAATTCGGAGGCCGATGAGGAGGGCCTCGTACTCTGTGATGTTGTTGGTACATGGAAATGCTATCCTGAATGATTTTGGAATGTAGTCACCTTGAGGGGTAATTAATAAAATCCCTGTGCCTTATCCATTATGAGTGTATGAGCCATCAAAATATAGCATCCAAGCTGGTGCTTCTGTAACTGTGTAGACTTCTTCGTCTGGGAATTCAGTGTCTAGAGGGTAAGCATCTACTAATGGTGCCTCGGCCAATTGATTAGCTATGACTTGTCCCTTTATGGCTTTCTGTTCCACATACTCTATGTAAAATTCACTTAGGAGCATTACCCACTTGGCCATGCGGCCAGTCAGAGTGGTTCTAGATAACAAATACTTCAATGGATCAATTTTAGTGATTAATTTGACTGGATGGTTGAGCATGTAGTGTCAAAATTTCTATGTGCTGAAGACTAGCGCGAGGCATGCCTTTTCCATGGGAGAGTAGTTTAATTCATAGCCGACCAGTGTCTGACTGATGTAATAGATTTCTCTCTCTTTAGATGACTCATCATGTTGTGCCAACAATGCCCCCAGCGCGACTGAAGTGGCAGAGATGTAAAGCAGGAGGGGTTTCCCTGGAATAGCTAACATCAAGATCGGTGGATGAGCTAAATATTCCTTGATTTTATCGAAACCTATCTGACACTGTTGGTTCCATTGGAAGGTGGAGTCATTCTTCAGAAGATGAGTGAATGGATAACACTTGTCCGCAAGTTGGGCTATGAACCGACGGATGGATTGCATCTTCCCCTGGAGGCTTCTTAGCTGCTTCAAATTACGTGGAGGTGGCATGTCCAGAATAGCCTTCACCTTGGCGGGATCAACTTCAATACCCCTTCGGGAGACTATGAAACCCACTATTTTCCCCAAGGTAACCCCAAAGACACACTTTTTTGGATTTAGCCGCAACTTGTAATGCTCTAACTATTCGAAGATCTTTTTCAGGACTGTAGGATGTTCAGCTCATGTTCTGGATTTCCCTAACAAGTTGTCGACATAATCCTCCATGATGATATGGATGAGGTCATGGAAGATGACTGTCATTTCCCTCTGATAGGTTGCCCCTACATTTTTGAGACCAAAGGGCATAACATTGTAACAAAAAGTACCCCAAGGTGTCGTGAAGGCGATCTTGTGTAGGTCCTCAGGTGCAATTTGAATCTGATTATAACCAGAGAAGCCATCCATAAGGGATAGTATTTCATGTCCTGCCATGAGGTCAACCAACATGTCAATGTTAGGTAGAGGGAAGTCTTTTGGGCAGGCCTTGTTAAGATCCCTGAAGTTTGTGCAAATCCAAATGTCTCCATTTGGTTTTGCAACTGGTACTATATTGGAGATCCACTCAGAGTAGTCAATTGGTCTGATAAAACCTGCATCTAGTAACTTCTCCAACTCCTTCTTGACTAACAATGCCACTTGTGGATGCATTTTGTGGAGCTTTTGTTTGATAGGTTTGGCATCTGAATGAACGTCTAAATGATGAACCACTAATGCGGGGTCTAAGTCGGGCATGTTTGAATATGACCAATCAAAGTTAATGATTCCCTCTTGGAGTAGCTGCACGATGATTGGATACTCTTGCTCTAAGAGTGATTTAGCCACATAAGTGATCTTAGGATTTTCAGCAGTACCCAGATTAACTTCTTGAGTCTCCTTGATTAGAATGGATGATCGAGTAGATAAGTGAGTTCCCACAAGGGGAAGATGAACATCTCCATCTTCTAGCGCCTCCTCGAGGTATTCGCTGTCAGATGCGTCCTTTATTTTTACTTTTTGGGATACATTGGGGTCAGTGGTTTGGGGCGTCCCTATGATCGAGATTGTGGGATGCAGGGGATTGCTAATGGGATATAGAACAACGTTGTTGAATTCAAGTTGATTCCAACCTTCTATGGAAGGAACATTGGGGATGTATGAGCTACCTGGGACGTTATGTGAACCTTGGGGTACATTAGGTGTGGAGCTGCCATACTTGGATAGGTCGACACCTGACGGAAGTTTGACACCCTTGTCAATTAGGTGAGCCAAGATCTCTTAGCCATGTTTTTCAAGAAGGCGAATCCTTCATTTGCACATTGATTGGTTTACTAAAGTGTTCCTCAAATGTAACCTCGGGTTGGATGACCATGTTTTCATCCCCAGGAGGTGATGTGTTTTGACCGTCGATATTGGATTATGATGAGGTTTCATTGTGAGGATCTCGGGGGATGTTTGCACTATTATTGGGGTCTTGTGAGACATTAGTTGCATTGTTTAGATATTGAAGGATGTTTGGTTGGGATTGTTGTTTGACCATCTTCCTTGTTTGTGACCGAGTCTGAACGGGCATGCAAGATGATATGACAGATTAGGATTATTTTGGTGATGAAAGGATTGATTTGATTTGATAATCAATTAAATGACGTGGCTCAACAGGATTGGTTTGATTGGATGATTAATCAACTATCAAGGCTAGGGCTCGATGAGATTGATTCGATTTGACTGAAGTGATCTAGGTTGATTGGTAGAAAATGAGTCGATCAGGATTGGATGATATAATGATCCGATTTGAATTGATGATTGATTAGGATGGATGATAATGACTGGGATCTGAAACCCTAGTTCAAGAGTGACCCTTGGTAAAGCTAGGTGTTGATTAATTGAACAAAGGGGGGATGTATGATAACGACACAGAATGAAACTTGAGATGGAAGTGGATTGATTGGGCTGACAAAGATGACCGACTTAGGACAGATGATGATCCAAAGTTGGTTTTGATGGATGACAATTAGAGATGAACACCTAGGTCAATTTGGATAACCACTCTAATAAGGTTTCAATGGGATACTAATATTCCAAAACATGGAAAGGATAACCAGAATGTGAATTATGAATGGATGTATGGATGCACGAGCTGAGGGGATGAATGTTTAGGATGAATGGATTCTTGAAACAAGTGGACAGAAGTCTAGAATGAGAAGATGAATGATCGAGATGGCGAAACGACGGTTCTGGCTGGCGAAGTGGATAAAAAGTTGATCAATCAAGGGTCAGGTGCACCCCTGTACAAGTTAGGTCCACCCAAGGAGCAAAACTGATCAAAATAGGTCACAACGGGCCTGAAATAGGTTGGTCAAAAGGTCAAGTCTGCCCCTGGATGAGGGAAAGTCTACCCAAGGAGCAAAAATTGACTAAACTAGGTCAAAACTAACTCCAAAAGGACTTATTTGAATGTCAATTCTGCCCCTGCATGAGGGAAAGTCCTCCCAAGGAGAAAAAACTCACCAAACTAGGTTAAAATTGACTCTGAAAGGACTGATTTGAATGTCAATTCCGCCCCTACATGAGGGAAAGTCCGCCCAAGGAGCAAAAATGGACCAAACTAGGTAAAAAACAGGCTTCAAAGGACTAGTTTTTAGGGCAAGTTCGCCCCTGGATGAGGGAAATTCCGCCCAAGGAGCAAAAAATGATGAAACTAGGTCAAAAATAGGCTCCAAAGGACCAGTTTTTAGGGCAAGTCTGCCCCTAGATGAGGGAAAGTCCACCCAAGGAGCAAAAACTAATGAAAGTGGGTCAAAAATAAGCTCCAAAGGACCAATTTTTAGGGCAAGTCCGCCCAAGGAGCAAAAACTGATGAAATTGGGTCAAAATTAGGCTCCAAAGAACCAGTTTTTGGGGCAAGTCCACCCCTAGATGAGGGAAAGTCCACCCAAGGAGCAAAAACTGATGAAATTAGGTCAAAATCAGGCTCCAAAGAACCAGTTTTTGGGCAAGTCTGCCCAAGAAGCAAAAACTGATGAAATTAGGTCAAAATTAGGCTCCAAAGAACTAGTTTTTAGGGCAAGTCCACCCCTGGATGAGGGAAATTCTGCCCAAGGAGCAAAAATTGATGAAACTGGATCAAAAATAGGGTCCAAAGGACCAGTTTTTAGGGAAAGTCTGCCCCTAGATGAGGGCAAGTCCACCCAAGGAGCAAAAACTGATGAAATTAGGTCAATATCAGGCTCCAAAGAACCAATTTTTAGGGAAAGTCTTCCCAAGGATGGTTTAACTTGAATTTTGACAAAAAAGACCAAGGCAAAGGACTAAAAACACAACAGTCATCAATCGAAAGGCTATGGAAAAGTGAAGCAAAGCAAACAATCACTGGTTTGGCACAAATAAGACAATTCAGATAGCACAAGCCTAAGTCTAGTAGAGGGGTATAGCCAACAAATTCCTCTAATCTAGGATGAACATGGTTACTAGGGAGTCCTCAATATACACCCGGTATGTGAGGCCCAAACCATGAACACCAACCCGTTACAAGCATGAGTCGGGAACCTAAAAGGCTCGAACCAACTCTTCACATCATCCTAATGCTTCACAAATTACAATGTGGTTGGATTGAGGTACAACTTTCACTCTCCCCCCTTTATATACCCCGCTGGTATGCGTGGTTGGAATCGTCCATTGGGGTGATGAAATCCCTAAGCAGGTCCCACTAAAAAAAGTAAAATAGGTAGACTCAAAAGACGTGGTAAGCTACGATTTCTCGTCACCCAGGATCACCGAATGGCACAAGGAGATTGGATACATCAAATAGCTCACCCAAAAACATAACATACAAGGTTGATTGACCCCTTTTAATTAAACTATTTTCCTAATTAGGGGTTAAGAACCCTTAAAATAGTCAAAAAATTGCTAAAAAATTAAAATTTCACCTTTTCAAAAAAAGTTGTCTGGGGAAAATTCGCTTGTCTGTGAGGGCAGATCTGGCTGTCTGGGGAAAATTCAGCTATTTGTTAGGTCGAGTCCGCCTATCTGTTAGGTTGGGTTCACCCCTCTATGAATTTCTTTTTCAAAAACCACTTTCGCCTGGGAGGGCAGGTCCACCCCTGGAGAGGGTGAGGTCCGCCTGTGGAGGGCGGGTTTTCTTTCAGTCCGCCTCTATAAATTTTTTTCAAAACCACTTTCTGCAATCTAGGGAGGGCAGGTCCACCCCTGGAGAGGGTCAGTCCACCCGTGGAGGGCGGGTCCACTGTCTGTTAGGTCAGGTCCGCCCCTCTATAACTTGTACCTGTAAAAAGTCAAAAAAATAGAAAACGTAAAAGCAAGAGACCCATTTGTGGGTCCCATCGGGTGTGCCAGAAATGTGATAGGTCAAATCTATGTGCTAGAAAATGACCATCAAACAAAGTAATCAAATAACACTAAAAACAACCTACACCTCAAGATTAGCCTAATTGGATTCAACACAAATATAAAAACAACAAATGGAATCTTTTACCTTGTGTCGAATCATCCTTTGGTTGTCCCTTCGATCTTTGGTGTTGTATGCTCCTTGGATGGAAAGATGCAAGCTAGATGATGATATGATAATGGATGCAAGTGGGTGCAAGCATGAAAATGGCTAAGTATGGATTCTAGAAAAATTTGTAAGAGTTTGGCTACAATGCATGATCTCTCCAAAATGAGAGAAAAGAGGGGGTATTTATAGAGATTTTGGAAATCTCTAGAGAAATGGATGGTCAAGATTGAGCCACCAAGATCAAGATGTAGGGCTAAGGTGAGTTGAGAACTCACAAGCCCTCACATCTTGACATGTGGCAAGTGATATGGCTTAAAAGGTGATGTGTACATGAGGTGGAAGGATAGTAGATGACATGGAGAGGGCACATAGTACCTTGGGATTGGGACAAAATCTCCTCATAAAGGAGATACTTGTCCCCATGTGGGTGAGAGGACAAGTGGGGAATTAAAAATTCCTCAAATATTCTCATGGGGATGAGAGAAGGAATTTAAAATTCCTTTAAATGCATTGGGGGATTAAATCTGAATTAAAAATTCACATGGAGAATGGAGATGCCTTGTTCAAAAAGAGAAAGTCTTTAATGAAGTTGACTAAGGACACATTCCATAAATGATATGGGGATTAGGGATGACCTAATTGAGTGATTAAGGTTGTGCAAGTACTTGATTAGACTAATTAAGGACTCATTAGAGGCAAGTGAGAAATTATGGAGGATGGGACCCTAATGATGATTAGGGGTGTGCACATCTTAATTAATTATGGAAATACAGAAAGGGGTTAGATTACTTTAAGAGATTGAGGGAGCCAACTTTGCAAATGTTGGAGAATGTGACAATAGAGAGGAAAATAGGAAATTTAAAGTAAATTTAAAATTTCAAAGTTAATATATTAAATTAAATAAAGTGATGCATTTGGGAGAAAGAGGGGGAAAGTATTTATTAAATTAAATACTTTGGATAACCTTATGCAAGATACACAATATTAATTAAATGAATGATTTAATTAATGCCGGTAAAGAGGAAAATTTAAGGGAGCAAAGGGATGATTAAGAAGATGACTTTGACAATATGGAAGTGGTCAAATTTGGATGTCTACAGATTTATCTCCAACTCCTTCAATTTGAGTTCTTCCATCAGCTCATCAACCTTCTTATCTAATGCGGTGAGCCATTCTTGTAGATTTGTTAACTTTGTAGCTTTGCTTCTCAATGAATCCTCCACTTGACCTCGGGTTTTGTATTCCTTTTCTAGGGAGACCATTTCCATAGATTTCTTTTTCAATTAGACAATGGGTTCTCAAGCTCTTGATTCTTTTCTATGCTTCCTTCTACACTTGAGCCGGCTGGTCTAAAGCTCTTTGTTTTCTGCTACGAGGTTGGCAACTAGAGTTGGGATCTGGGATTCGAACTTTTACCAAGTTCCTCTTGGATTTGTCTTTTCTGTACTTTTAAAATTGCGAACAGCATCCTTTACCGCTTTTCCTTCTTTTCGGGATCCATTCTTTGCTTGTTCTTCCCTCTTCTTTGGTTGGCGACTATGTTGCAAAGTCTATTATCACAACCCTCGTTTGCAGAACAGTCCAACTTTGTCTTGTGGCCGGTGCCGATCAATCCCTACTACATGGATTGTATAGTACTCAGGACATCTTCCTGAGGGTTTTCCATGATGTTGAAACGACATGATTTAAATTTTATCCTTGAACCTCATTAAAGGGAGTCTATATGCATGGATCAACCCGGGCTTTGCAGCATCCTTCTCCTTTATTTTCTAGACTCTTCTAGCTTGTGCTACCTTAGTCTGTGGTATTTTACACAAAATTATGATAGTGATCTAATATGCTCACTAGAAAAGGGTGCACTAGGACAAAGAGAAAAAGGGAATGAAATCATTGCAGACTCAGATATGTTTTCTTTGGAAAAGTTACCATCAATGGGGAGAAAGGGGGAATTCCCTGCTAGGTTCCAGTTGGGGAAGCAAAAGGACTCATAATGGGTGGTGGTGGTAGTAGAGATGCAGAGGCTACCATTTGTTGGGTGGGTTGAGTCAAAGCTGACATGGTGGAAGAAAAGGGGTTTGCAATAGAAGGTTCAAATTGGGCCCTAACAAAAGATGGAACAAATCACAGGGGAGTAAAAGCTACTTGTCTAATTGGAGAGAAGGGATTGTGGGAGAAACCTCCTAGGTGGGAAGTAGAAAATGATAGGACAACACTCAAAGTAATTGGAGATATGGATGCAATAGGGTTAACTAAAGATTGTGAGAAGAGAGGGAGAGAAAGATACCCAGGGCTCATCCTTGGCTCGTTGCAAGTACTTGTGAGCTTCTCCTAGGAGGGCATCGAGTGTGGACCTCTTCTCTGCAGAGGTGTCCTCCTCGACCTCCTGAGATTGGATTTCTAGGTCTCTTTATAGCCCATGTATGTGTGGTAGTGTGTGTACCAGAATGAATGCAGTCACTTGTGCACTTAGGGGAGCTTCACTAGGCTATTCTGCTACTTCTCCACCTCCTTGTACCAAGGCCTTCCATGCCTCTTTTCTTTTCATTATTATAGTCGCTTCCTCTTAATCTACCTCCTCATCTCTACTTGCACCAGTATCATCATTCTTTCTATTCCAAAGATCATCAAATCTATCATCAATGTTAGGCTCTTGGAACTTGGCATCAAGACACCTAGTCTCTTTACGACAAATCCAGAATTGAGTGATTTTATTCTCACTCCACTCGTAGTTCTTGGACAATTGATTATAAAGGGTGGCTCCAATTTTTCACTTGTTGCTAGGTTTGGCCAAAGGGGAATAAAAAGAAAGTTAGGGAAGTCTCTGGTCATCAATGGGAATATAGGCCAGGTCTACAAGGATATTTTGGTCCCCTGTCTACGGACTCCACCGAGCCTCCCAGTAAGGCCAGGAGCTGTGAGTCACTTTAACATTCAACTGTACCAAGTCATTATCAAGATTATATTCCCACTTGTCACAAATCAACACTAGCCCTAGATGAGCAAGCTTCGCTATTAGCAAACCTTCTATCTGCTTCTTTACATTATTACCATGCTAAAGTTTAAGGGGCATTTGAAAAATCCTTTCTTATTCTTTCCCCCAAAAAACATGAGGTCTATAATTTCTAGTTACCTAAATACCTCAAGGGTCGACACCCTATTTGTGACATAGACTAGTAGTTGGAATGGCTCCTCAGTAAAACCATGCAACCTGACAAATGAAAAATCACCTTCGAGGAACCAGTCGCAAGGAGGGACAAAAATTCTCATCCATACTACTTGCTCGACGAAGAAATGATAACAGCCAACCTCACCCTCCTTATTAAAATCTTACAATATTAGAGTCAGGAAAGACTCAGAAAATGCATAATAATCCTGGGTCATAGAAAGAAGATGGGTCCACACTAAAACAAGCTTCCTTACCCCACTTTCATCAAATATAGACAAACTCGTATATTTTTTAAAGAAATCAGGGTTTTGGTGCAAAAACATGTGAGTAAGAAAAGAAGAAAACATGAATCTATACTATGTGTGATACTCCTTGAATTGGTCAAGCATCTCCCGAACAATGACATCTACGAAGTCATGCCAGAATAAAGAATGTTGTCTTCTTCACTGAAAACCCAAACCCATTTGAAACTCATGCACCTCCTTGTCATTGTCTAGGCCGGAAATGAAAGCCATCATAGAGAAGACATATTGTAGTTCTGACTTGAAGACATTGTGCACAATTGGAAACTGTGGTGGGTGCTTATCTTCCTTGAACCTTTTTATTTCATGATTATAAAAGCTTAGAGCATGGGTTTTGGTTCTTGAGAGTTTTTCCAAGCCACCTATAGTAAATCTCTCTGATGCTTCTTTTCCTTGTCTGGGATACATAGCATATCCCTAATAGCTTCAATGCTAATTACTACCCTCAAGTTCTAGCCTTCTATGACTCTCGTATCTGGATTAAAATTCTAGAAACATTCATGAACCAATTCTGGGCAGTCACGCACAAAGGGAACAATAAATTGTGGAAGACTACAGAACAACAACCTATATGCCAAAGAGTCTTGGTTATTAACCTCAGCCTTTTTCATTCTTTTGCAGGCTACCTCCCTAAGACCCTTAGGGTTAGTTTTCATCTCATGGTCATAAATATTATCCCATTCTTCTACTATCTAGACCTTGTTCTTGTGGGAAGTCTTCAACACAACCCATGTGAGGCCATTTTGGCTTTTCTGGCATCCCTGGTGTGGCATAAGAGATGTTACTGAAAACATGGGCCATCAGTATTGTTAAGAAGGCATCAGATAAGCTTCCAACCACCTCTTCTTGTGCTGCCATATCAAGATTCTACTCTATCCCAGGATTTTGTGCCATCAAGAGATTCTATAGGCTTTTGCAAATGCTCAATTTCTCTCTACAACTCACCTATGAATTTTTCCTTAGCAAACTGCATACTGAAACTTCTTTGCATTGTTATTCTTTTGTATGCAACTTTATCCTTTCCTTATTCAGGAGTTGGAAATAATAACAGTTTCTAGCAATAAATTCAACATGTACCATCAACTCTTTTGTGCATGCAAAATGAATTCCTACCCCTTGAAAAGACCTTAATTTATAATGATGATTAGCCATCATGTATTATGGTGCCATCTCTTAGGAAATTGAGCCACAAATTGAAGGCGTACGAGACCTTTCACATGCTTTTCCATTTATTAAATTTGGAAGAATGATTAAGAAACATGGCGCAATGAATACATGAAAAGATTTGAGCTGATCCTTGGAGGCTAAAAAGAGTCCACAACTTGACACTTAGCATTTGACCATGTGGACTACCACTTGCACTTGCCACTAGTAGCTACTTAATTACCCCATCTTAATTTGCACACAACACACAGAACCTAGTGGGATTTTTGAGTTTGCACCGCTGGTGGGATTTTTGAGTTTGCACCTCGATCAGCATCATGCTTATCACACACATTGTACCTCAGCTACCTCTATAAATAGACCTAAGGATAACTGTAGAATTCATACTTGGTAATTGGGCGTATTGATAGAGGCAATGAATACTCTAATTAGGGAAACTAGCAATAGGTCTCATGCAACTTTTCTAGGAGAAATTTCCAGTAGGTATTTGAAGCGTATGACAAAGAATAAGCATTCTTTGGGAATAATTGCAATGAAATGGGTGTTGGGGAGGGATTGCATAGAATATGAGGATAAGTATCAAGTGAACACTAATATCTATTCTCATTTTGTTGCATCTTTTCTTGATATTTAGGTGCTAGAGGCAATGATACTAAGGCTTACCATGGAGGTTTTTCCCAAGCGCTATCTCGGAAGCCTTGGGGAAGTTGTAACAAATGTTGTCTATGGCCTTAGAATTCCAATAGCAAGTGATCTTCGTCGTCACATTGAAGAGGATGCAATGGTGGCTTTGGCGCCATTTCTGAGTGGATTTTGCATGATGACCATTGTGGAACACTGCCAAAGGGTGTGTCGTGCTTGCCACTTCTTGCTAAGGTGCTACAATGTAGAGCTTTTATATGATGTGGAGTGGTATACTGATTTTAGAAATCGGGTGTATCCACCTCCACTTGTTGTTGTCGAAGCTCCTACTACCCCTACTAACTTTGCCACCCTTGCTAATGATGCTTCTCCTACTAATGATGTTGCTCCTGTTGAATGAATGAGATGTTTTCTCCTCCCTTTTTGTATATATATCTTGAAAAGCTTCTGAATATATATCTTGAAAAGCCTGGCCTAAGAGCCATTTTCAATTGTAATATCCAAAGTAAATATTACCATATAATGAATATATAGCTCTTTTGTCATGTTTTTGTTTCCATTGTATTTTCCTTCTTTCATGCTTCAAAGGGTTCCACTAACTAAAGACTCAGCTGAATAAAAATGCACAAAAGTAATTACATATTTACACTGTCAAAAGGTTAATGAAACTAATTAAAAAGTTTGAGGTGAATTCCATTGACCGAATTTCCCAATGCTTATTTTTTCATATTCTCTAATTGGAATGCATTATGTTGCTTACATTAAATGATACAAAAAGTACCTTCCCATAGACTATCAAATTTTCCATGTTCACTAGGCTTTGTGACTCTCTCATTGAACTTGAGCACCAAATCTCTGCATTTAAGACCTTGGTCAGAGGTTTTCTTGTCAAACTACTTTTTAACCACCAGTTGATAGTTACACATGGCCATTAGCGCATTTTCCATTTTTTCTTATACCTCTAATAACTCAGCTAACTGGACCTCCATGGCTCCATTTTGTTCTACCTCCAGAGACTTAAGCAGTTGTAGTGCAAGAATTTCCATAGAGATAGGAAATAGTGCTTCTTTCTTGTATACCAGCTCATACGACAAAGTCTTTAGGACTTCTTGGGAGCTATGTGGTCTTCCTAGAGCACTACTTTAAGTTTCAAATGATACTCTCTCTAATGCTCCAACCTAATTGTTTTGATGAGTTAGACTAAATTTTTATTAGTCGACTCGGCCAGACCATTTCCTTGTGGGTAATAGTTTGAAGATGTCTTTAGGAATATTCCATGCTTAAGTGCAAATTGACATACCTGTGAGCCTAGGAAGGCTTTTGCATTGTCTGAGGTGATGGTATTGGGCAGGACAAACCTTGTTACCAATTCTTTGATAAAATTCACAATCTCCACATTAGTCGCATTCTTCAGGGGCATGGCCTTGGCCCATCTAGTAAAGTAATCCATGGCCATGAGGATCCAATTGTGTCTGACATTGGAGGTGGGATTAATTATTCTGATGAAATCAAGGCCCCATTGTGTGAAGGGTTCTTCAACCACTATTAGATTCAAAGGAATTGTTGAGTTCTTCGTTCTTCCTGTGAAGAATTGGCATTCTTTGCACGATTTAACCAAAGAGTGTGAGTCATTAAACAATGTAGGCCAGAAATACCCCGCACACATAATTTTAATGGCAATGGTCTTTCTAGAGAAATTTCTGCCTATGGGACTATTATGAAATATATCTATAATTTTCTACGCTTGTTCTTGTGCTACACATCACAAAAAAATACCATTGAAATTCCTTTTGAAGAGAACCCCTTCAATAAGAACATAAATGTTGTTCTGCAACCTATAAAACCTCTTTTTCTAAGAAGGGAGGCCTGCCAAATATTTCCTAGTCTGCATGAACTTCATTCTGTTTGCTAACCAGCAGCCTTCAAACTCAAATTCATTTAGTAGAACTAGCTCTAGTTGTTCCTCCTCAACTACCACTTCTTCATCACGTGCCAAATAATCACATAATCCTCTTCCATGCATGGTCTTTGTGGGCCTAACCTCAATGTCATAATCAAGGATCTTGGTTATCCAGTTGGCCCTTTTTTTTATGATTTCTCCCTGCATAATGTACTCACGCACACTAGAATGCACTACATATACAACCACCTTGCTGCAAGCTATGAGGTGTCAAATTTTTTTGAGCCCCTTAACAATGGTGAATGCTTTCCTCTTAATGAAGTTATACTTTGTCTCATAGTATTTTAAGGTCCAGGAGTGAAAGGCTATTGAATGTTCTCCCTTTCCTTCAACATCCTTCTAGGTAAAAATAGTAGCAATGCTATATTTTCTAATAAACACATACATTATAAAGTATTTTGACGAGTATGGGTTCACCAACACAGGAGCTGAGGAAATAGCCTCGACCTTATCAAAGGATTCTCTGGCCTCTTTTGTCCATTTAAATAGCTAATCCTTCTTGAGCATCAGGGTGATTGGTTTAATTAAACCTACAAAATTTAAAATGAATTTTCTTACAAAATTTACCTTCCCAAGGAAGGACTAAACTCCATTTTTTTTTACTGGTAGGGGTAGTTCCTTGATTTCCTTCACTCGATCCAGATCAATAGCAACCCCATCTTTAGACACTACATGTCCCAATAATTTCCCTTGAGGTACTCCAAAAACACATTTTTTTGGGTTCAGAGATATCTCAATGTATAGGAGTAAATTTTCTACACAAATTTCCCTTTTACACTTCCTCACCTTAGAAAATAAAATCCTAAGGAAAAATTCCACATCATCCCACTACCTTCATTCCACTTCACATCTACTTTTTGCATCGGTAGAAGAATAACTATAGG
Source organism: Sequoia sempervirens (assembly GCA_007258455.2). Classification (NCBI taxonomy): domain Eukaryota; kingdom Viridiplantae; phylum Streptophyta; class Pinopsida; order Cupressales; family Cupressaceae; genus Sequoia; species Sequoia sempervirens. The sequence goes on along the minus strand of VDFB02373365.1, from coordinate 176,850,753 downwards.
GGATGCCTGCACGGCTCACAAATGTCCATGGTGAATGCTTATGTCCCTGATGGATTCCTATGTTTGAAGTTGGCAGAGGCATCACACTTCCCATTGGGGTCAGTTTGCAACATTCCTCTTCGACCAACCGACTCGAATATGATAGATTATCTCCCTTCTTCAAGTTCTTCCATTCTTCATCCAGTCCATCTTCTTTTGATGCTCCTTAAGCATTATAGCATTCATCTTCTTTTGATGCTCCTTAAGCATTATAGCATTCACTTCTTGCATTCTGAGCCATCATTTTCACTCTCAAGCAACACTTTGGCACTCCATAGCAGTAGCAACAACACTTCATCAACTCTATAGAGCAAGTGTGGAACAAACTATTGCAGCAAGGGCTTGAGTCCTCTTTTCTCCTCCACTAGCTAGTGAACTCTTGGTGGAGGTGGTAAGCATTTTCACTCCTCTCCTCTATGATTTGGTTGAGTAGCACTTTACTATTTTGTAGTTTTTATCATGTTCTCTACTTTGTTTTCTCCTTTATCATAATTTTTTCTATCATGGCTATCTTGGTTGTCCCTAGAGGTGGAAACACCAAAATAGGGGTCTGACTGAGGCAGGCCTCTTTATAGCCCCCCAAAAATTTTCCCTCTTTCTTATGTGTAGGTGGACATGCATTTGGAGCTAGCTGATGAACAAGCTCTTTTGTGAGATCATCTTTGTCACCTTAGCTTTAATATATCTACTTTACCACATTCGATTGTATTTCTCTAATTTCAGAGTTTTGTTTCTTCTTTTTTTAAATCACTAGCTAGGTTGTCACCTCATTTTTTGATGATTCTTATTGTATTTTTGGTCCTCTAGTCATACAAACACTAGCGCACCTAAGAGATGCCAGTGCACCGCGCTATTGTTCCAGAACTATGCTTTTGTCCTCGGGTGGAGAGCTACTTGAGGTACAGTATTGAACCCAAAAACTGGCTTGGTTAGCCCCATTTTGGATTTCAGGTCTACAGAGTGATTGAAGGAACTTATAGTCCTCATCATTCTCGTCCCTCACTTCAAGACACCCCTTTAGAGTGAGGTAAGGTAGGGCAACCTTCTACTCTTGGATCTCTCTGACTTGGGGCCTTGAACGTGGTTGGTCCCCCTCTCTTACATTTTTTGTGAACTCAACATGAACAAAAGTTTATTCATTCATTGGTGTTGAGGCTTCTCCCCTTGTACCTTGTGATTGATGTTCCCCTGAGTGTTGTGAAGGTTTATGAGCATCACAACCCAATCCACAACCTCTGGGTATATTGTTAGGAGAAGTGTATAACAGCTTCTGATGGAAAGGACAAAGGTCACTACTGGTTTCTCTACAGGCCCTTTTGTTGGATCCACCATTGGTCTCGCCACATAGGAGCATTTTTCGAGGGCCGAGGTAGGATTCTCTAATGAGAATGACCATGTCCCCAATCCTCCTGCATCTCCCACACCATCATTAGTAGACGAGCATGAGCTTGTTCACATTCCTTTAGAATATGTCTCTTCCCTCAACAAAGGGTTGGGTGACTTGGAAAACCACTTGGAAAGAGACCTGAAGTTCGCTAGGGCCACTCGAGTTATCAACAAACTAAAGTATATGGTGGGAAAAGACCAAACAGGCATAGAAATCCTGGCTAGTCTCTCTAGTCTAACTTAAGCATGTGCCCCTCTGAATAATCCTAACATTGTACAAGGGGCAACTTTTGAGGATCATGAGAGACAGCTAGGAATTTTGATGCCTCCTACATCTATTTACATGGCTGATGATGTACCTTTGATCAACATTCCCTTTGCCTCTAAGAAATATGAAACTATCAAAGTGAATAAGATCCCCTTAGTTTTTACCTTCACCCCTCCTATCACCTCTAGCAGTGGAGGTTTTGGCAGGATGAGTGGTGGGGGCTTTGGTAGTGGCGGTGACTTCAACGGCGAGGGTGGTGTTGGTGGAAGTGGTTCCAGTGGAGGTCATGGTGGTGGCTTCAGATGTAGAGATGGCTCTGGCAGAGGCCCTACTGGTGGTGATAGCTTCGGTAGTGATCAGACCAATGGCTCTGGTGGTGGCTCTGGTGCCAGTTTTGGAGGAGGTTTCTCTGGTCCTATATCTTCTAATGACCCTATTCTAAACACCCTTCTTTAGAATATGGGTAAGATATAGAGCCAGTTGGGGAAATCTATCTACCAACCATTCTTTTGGAATAGCCCATTTTCAGTCATAATTTTGAACACTCCCTTCCCTCAAGGAATGGTGATTCCTAAATTCAAAAAATATGGCTGTAAAGGGGACCCACAAATGCATGTGTCCACCTTTAACACCCTATGTACATATTTCTTCCATCATGACATGTTGATGGAAAAAATATACCCTCAATCTCTCAAGGATACAACACTCAAATGGTATTGTTCCTTGCCCAATAATTCCATTTTCTCATTTGATCAACTTGTAAAACAATTCTTATGACAATTCCAAGCTAACATCGAGCCGAAGATGACCTTTTCAGATCTCATCTGATGCAAACAAGGTGATAATGAAAATATTACTAACTTCATCGTGTGGTATCAAGCACTCTTCTCATAAATCTCGTATCTGCTTCCCAATTCTGACGTGCAAAAGGTGTTCATAGGGAACTTGCAAAGGCCTTAGCAGCAAAATTTTTCCCTTATGAAATATCCTTCTTTCACACATTTGTGTGTAGCCCTACAAGAGTATCAATAGATAGTAGTTCAATTCAGGGGATCCTCCTCACACTCCCATTCTGAAGGAAAGTCCATTGTATCGATATCTAGGGAAGGCAAGGCTGTTGCAAATGTAGTAGCAACTATGGATGACAACGGCCTCAAACACAACTGAAAGTTCACAAAGTCAATAGAATCTTATTCTTCCATTTTGAAAAATTTGTTGAAGGATAAGATCATAACCTTGTACAACCCTAAACCTCTTAAGGAATCTTACCCTAGTTGATATGATGCAAATACTTATTGTCAATACCATCAAGTCAATAGACATGATACCAAACGCTGCATGTGCCTCCGTCATGAGATAAAAGACTACATTGAGGATAGTACTATAAGTCTCGATGGAAGCAAATAAAAAAAAAATAAATCAATGGCAAAAGTGAATAGTGAATTGCAAATATACACAGACCCATTTCTGTTGCATTTTGTTAACATGATTGTTGATCCCACTGATTCTATCACTCAGCCTAAGGCATATGTTAACATGGTCATGGTTACTCCTGCTAAGTAGCCTATGCCTGGTTCATTAGATGTGATATTCACATCGTAGGACTTGCCCTTAAATAACAAGCCCTCTCCCCTCTATATTCCTACTTGCCTCAATGCTAACATTGTGATAGGAGTCTTAGTAGACCCTGAGTCAAGTGAATTTTTTTACAGAAGAGACGTTGTGGCTTAACTCACTACACATAAAAGAGTATGAAGAAAAAAAATCCACCATCTATACACACAATGGTCTTTTTTTGAAGCCATATCGCTTGATAACTTTATCCGTCCTAGTTAGACCTAGGGCTATTGACATGGTTTTTGATGTCATTTCAGAGTTGGATTTGTTCAGGATAAAGCTAGGCATACCTTGGCTAGCTTTCATGAATATAATCATCTCTATTATTCATAAATTCATAAAGTTCTCCCATGAAGGTGTCTTACATGTAGTGCATGACACTAGATATGAGCCTCTAGTATCCTACAGGGAATATTCATTAGACCATTTTTGGCCCACCCCGGTTGGCCCGCTTCCTCCAAGAATGGACCTACTTTACAAAACCTATGTGAAATATAAGACTGAGGGAAAGGGACAGCCAAAATTGGCTCTTCCTAGAGCACAACATCCAGCTGCCTCCTCTTCCTAAAAAGGGGAGGAGAAGCTTGCCTCCTCTCAGGCTAACTCGTCTGCTCCCCTTTCTTTGGAGGAGTATTGGATGAGAAAGCTTGGATTTTACCCGTTAAGTTCGATAATCCCTCCTTGGCCTAGACCCAAGATTGGGATATCGGACCTCCCTACTAAGCCACTTGGACCTTGGTACTATTTGTATGGTAGAGGAAAAAGTCCCCATGGGGAATCCTCTATGTCTTAGCCTCCATGGCCTCCTACCACTCCTACTCCAAAATTAGTAAATTGGAAGAGGTTCGTTGTTGAGGAACTTGAGTCAACTCCCCCCATTGCTCCCCAACCTGTTCCTCCTTCTCCCATTCAAGAGTCTATTCCTTTGCCAGAAACAACTATCGTGGACACTCCCATGGCTGAGCAGGAGTTGTTTGTTCCTTCATAGTCTCCAACCTTTGGTTCAAAGAGTTGGATAAATCACCTTGAGCACAAGTGCAAGCACCGGTGAAAGGCTCTCATGGGTGAGTAGGCCACCTCATAGAGGAATGAAGAGGAGATGACCGCCCCTATATCAGGGCCTCCTATCACATACTCCTCTCTCCTCCCCTTTGCTTCCATTCAATCTAGCTTTGTATCACTTTTGGCTTCCGCTGTGAGTATGAATGTGCCTTACCCTAAAAAGGTACAAGTGTTCATTGCTCCTTTAGTGGATCCACCTCTATTAATGTCCCTTTTGGATGTCTCACCTTTCTCGAAACCTATAGATATGACGAACACTTCGGTGGTATCTACTATGGTTTTCTCTTCCTCCTCTTCATCCATGCCTCTTGCCTTGTTTGTGGGGATTTTGCATCCCCCGATGAAGCAGAAGGTGGAGAGTGGTCCTTCTAGCAACAAAGGATGTAAGAGGATTCCACCTTCCTCAAAAGGTGATCCCACGCTGACTTCTTCTATCCTAGTAATGGAACTAGTCTTGACTTCCCCTAAGTTTGTCACTGCTCCCAAATCACTCGGTGAGCCTAGCGGTGAATCTTGTGTGCAACCTTCTCCATCCATTGAGGTGAAACATGGCACTCCTATAAAGTTCATGTTTAACTCTTTGGATGAAGTTCCAACTTTTTCAACAATCTTCATGAAATCGTTGACCTTAGCTCCACAAGAGCTTGGTGGAGAGGACCTTATGGGGCCTTCTTCCTTATCCCTTGTTGTGGGACGGTCAGATGCTCCTCCTATAAACATTTCACCACTACAAACTCATCCCCCTTCCCCCTATGATGATCTAGAGTGGGAAGCAGATGACCTCTTGGTCGATTAGTGTCAGGGGGAGGCCCCTTCTTTACCTTTAGATTAGATGTGTGTGTGTTGTGATGTGTTCCCCCGTGATCATGCTATATGTGTCTAGGTGTTCCTTGTCACCCTTCTTGGTGCTTGGATAGAGGAGTGGATTGTGTTGTAAACCTTCTTCTATTTGTTTCACCATTCATCCATGTTTGTGATTAATTTTCAATAAATTGTGGACGATGCAAAGTTTTGGGAGCATTTAGGCTTCCCTTCCATGTTGACCCAACTTTTTATTTTTACTTTGTCTTCTCGTGCTTTCTTCACATGGTCTAATATAGTAAGGGTTTGATGACATTTCATTTTATATACTATTATTATACTTATATATTTATGAGCAATTCTGACCCCGAAATATCAAGCTACCCCTGTGCCCTGTGTTTATGTTCTTTTCTCTTTTGCTCCTTTCTTATCTTTCTCTCTTCTTTTCTTGAGTTGTACCTTTCATGTGTGACAACACCACTTCTATGAAATTTTTATTTTTAGAAAATGCATTCGTGGCCAACGGATCTTTTCTTGAGAATCTTCACAAACTTATTTTCAAGAATCACATTCTCAACTTGAAACCCTAACAAAACGTGTTTCCTTCATCATGGGTTCGTAAAAAAAGAACTTGAGAACCTTTCCTTCGAGGTGGGGGAAGCTTCAACCTTCCCCTCATGAAGGGGCATTTTCTTCCTTTTGAATTCCTTAATGAAGTGAACATCTTTCAAAAGGATTCCTTGATGATGAATTAATTCAAGAAAGAAACATCTCTTTCGTACTTTCAAATAGTGTGTCCCTTGAGTGGATCCCTTCTTCATGCTAGGTTCCTGAGGGACCCCTTTGAAATTTTCCCAACTTGTTGACGGTTTGTGAGATTGTCAGCTTTTTTTCTTGTGCGGCCACTTTCTGACATGTTCTATCTATGGGTAGACATGTTGCTTTATTGGTGCACCTGTAAAGCCACTTTCTGACTTTGCGAAGTCCCCTTCCTTGGGTTTCCTCCGTGTGAGATATTTTGGGGGATACCTCCTTGTAGGTTTGCGAGTCTGTAGGGCACTTCTTCCAAGCTTCCTCCATGCTAGAGATCTTGGGGGTCACTCCCCTACAAGTTTGCAGGTCTATAGGGTGCTTCTTCTGAACTTCCTCCATGTGAGTGATCTTGGGAGTGACTCCCCTGTAGATCTGTGGGTCTGTAGGGAACTTTCTCAACTTCCTCCATGTGAGAGATCTTGGAGGACGCTTTCTTGTAGGTCTATAGGTCTATAAGGCACTTTTCTAGGTTTCCTTCATGTGAGAGATCTTGGAGGATACCCTCCTTGCAAGTCTGCAACCTATGAAGTGCTTACTTATTGGGGGTTCCTTCATGTGAGAGATCTTGGGGGTCGCCTCCTTACAGGTCTGCGGGCCTGTAAGACACTTTCATTCTACAACTTCATAGTTCTACGGGGATATGAATTCCTTTACTTGTCCTGCACTGTCAAGTTCACCAGATCACGGTCTACTTCCTCGATGGTTCAGGTATACATTTATAACCCTACTACCTCTTTTATCTACTTTATTGAAGCACTCATTAGTATTCATGCTCACTAGAGTGGGGGAAAAATGTATAGGATCGAATTTGCACCCCTTATGAAAATTCCCCTTTTACACTTCCTCACCTTAGAAAATCAAATCCAAATTAGGTGAAATTCCACATAAGCCTGTTGCCTTTGTTCTACTTGGCATCTATTTTTTGTGTCAATAGAAGAATAACTTTCAGGGATGCCAGCGCGGTGTGCATACATCCATGCGGTGAACTTATGTCCCTAACAGATATTTGCATCTAAAGTATGTAGAGGTGTTACACTTCCCATTGGAGTCGATTTGTAACATCCCTCTTCGACCAACCGACTTGAATATGGTAGATTCTCTCCCTTCTTCAAATTCTTCCATTCTTCATCCAATCCATCTTCTTTTGGTGCTCCCTAAACATTCTAGCATTCACTTCTTGCATTTTCAACCTTCATTTTCACTCTTAGATAGCACTTTGGCACTCCATAGAAGCAACAACAACACTCCATCAACTCCCTAGAGAAAGTGTGGAACAAACAATTACAGCAGAGGCTTGAGTCCTCTTTTTTCCTCCATTAGCTAGTGAGCTCTTGGTGGAGGTGGTAAGCATTTTCACTCCTCTCCTCTATGATTTGGTTGAGTAGCCCTTTACTATTTTTTAGTGTATATCATGTTTTTTACTTTCTTTTCTCTTTTATTATACTTTTTTCTATCATGGCTATCTTGGCTGTCCATGGATATGGAAACAACAAAATGGGGGTCTGACTAAGGCAGGCCCCTATACAGCCCCCCAACAATTTTCCCTCTTTCTTATGTGTAGGTGCACGTGCATTTCAAGCTAGCTGGTGAGCAAACTCTTTTGTGAGATCACCATTGTCTCCTTAGCTTTAACACATCTACTTTATCACATTTGTTTGTATTTCTCTTATTTCATAGTTCTGTTTTGTCCTCTTAAAAATCACTATCTAGGTTGTTAGCTCATTTTTTGACGGTTCTTACTGTATTTTCGGTCCTCTAGTCATACAAATTCCAGTGAACTTAAGAGACACCAATGTGTTGCACTGTCATCTTGGAACCATGCTTCCATCCTCAAGTAGATAGTTACCTGAGGTTCAGTATTGAACCCATAAACTGGTTCACCTAGCCCCATTCTAGATTTTGGGTCTACAGAGTGATTGAAGAACCTTATAATTCTCATCATTCTCATCCCTCAATTCAAGACACCCCTTTATAGTGAGGTAAGTTAGGGAATCCTTCCACTCTTGGCTCTCCATGACCTAGGGCCTTGAACGTGGTTGGTCCCCCTCTCTGACACCCAAACTCTTGGCATCTTTTAAAAACCATTTCAAGATGATCAAACTAATCATATTTTGACTTAGAGAATACCATAAGATCATCCAAGTAGATCAAGATGATCTTATTGATTAGTTCTCTAAAGGAAATTTCTATTGCTTACTGGAAGGTACCTCCCACATTTGAGAGGTCAAAAGGAATTTTTGAATAGGCAAGCATTCCCCACTTGGTAGTGAACATTTTTTTTGTGTCAGTCCTCCTCTTTGACCTAGATCTACTTATAACTAGAGAACCTGACCAGCAAAGAAAACATTTTCAAGCCAACCATTGTTTGCAAACTTGATTCCATGGAAGGCGATGGATAGTGGTCCTTGAGGGATGCCCTATTCAGATCTTGGAAATCAACACAGAGGCGGATGTCCCCATTTTTCTTTTGGACTAGAACTAGGTTGGACACCCATGTACTATGTTTGATTGAGAAGAAAATCTGGGAGGGTATGTGTTGGATCATGGGGGTCCAAAAAGTGGCAATGGGAAAAAAAGGTGTTTTTAACACGTCCAAAAATGCAGAATTCATGCCTTTGAATTTTTGTAGGTTTAGGTACAATATCCATTTTGCTTTGGTAATACCAAACCAAAACATATATCTGTTTCAAAATGGATATCCATTTTTTTTCAAAACGGATATCTATTTTGGAAAGCGGGAATCCATTTTTTTGAAAAACAAAACGGATATCCATTTTGAAAACCTAAAAACCCCTCTTTAGTAAAATGGGCATAACTTTTGCGTGTCTTATCAAAATTTTGACTTTTTATAGGCGTTGGAAAGGTGATTAAGAGATCTTCATAAAGAACTAGGTGGTTTTTATATATTATACAATAAAAAATAATTATAATCATTTGAACTTCATATTTCCTTTTTGAAACATCAAATGCTCACTAATTTCACATGCAAAGTCTTTTTTCATGATTTTTTTGTAACACTCATCTCAAAATACTTGAAACATTAGAAAAATTAATGAATAATGAAATATTTATACTTTTTGTAGCAAATAGATGAAATTTTTTTCATAAATCATCATATCTCTCTATCCCTTTCTCTAGCTCTCTATATCGCTATGTCTCCCCTTAAGCTCTAGACCTATCCATCCCTCGTTTCTTCTCTCTTTATCCCTTTTTATACCTATATTTCCCACTCTCTCTTCTTGATCTCTATACACATCTCTCTACCTCTCTCTCCATCCTTCCTTCTATCTCTCTCACTCCCTCTCTCTCAGGTCCCTCCCACTCCATATCCCTCTCC
>VDFB02373365.1:176826297-176841330 GCA_007258455.2 Sequoia sempervirens | reverse complement strand
GCATATACCCATTAATTAAATAAATTATTTTTTTTATTTAATTAATTCCCCTTTATCCTTTATCTTTGTTCATTTAATCCTATCCATTTATCTTGTTCACATGGATCATAATATAAATTTCTCATCATGTGACAAATTTCTCGTTCACATGTCTAAATAACTCCTTGTCTAGATTCATTGAACCTAGACAACTATCCAAAATTTAAACTACATTTTCATCTTATCCACTCATCTCATTTAACCACTTAATACTAGCCACTGCCATTAGGATTTTTTTCCTTATCTCAATCCTAAACCTAGATCCTATCCATCATGTGCCACTTGTCACATGATTGCATCTTTGATTCAAACCATAATCCTCCTTCAATCTTAGCCATCCATCATCAATCATTTCTATCCATTGGTTTTTCCTCTTCAAGACTCTATATCACGATGTTCTCATCTTTCATTTTTATCTAATGAATCTTCTAGAGCTAATGAATCCTCTTGAGCTCATAAATCCTGTTGAGATCTAGAATCCAATATTAAGCTATCATACCTACATGGTACCATTTTGATCATATAAATTCTATCAATCTTATCATTATCATAGAAAATCATATCAAGGTTCTGCTAGAACATTGAGAAATCCACATATCAATATCTAAGAGCAAATCAAATGGAATAAGGGTCCACTCTATTTCTGCTCATCAAGGAGAGAAGCAAAGATTCTAGGTGAAGGTATTGTGCTTTTGTATTTCTTTTATTTATTTATTTTCCTTCAATATTTTCCCACCTCTTCAAAAAATCTATATATAACCTCCATCTCAAGCACCTAATAAATAGGAGATACAAAACCTGAAACCATCAAATAGTAATTAGAAACCCATAAGCTAAAACCACCCAAAATTGGAACCCAAATTAGCCCCCAATCAAATATTCTATACAATGTGGCATAACACACATCACAAGTTGGTTAAAAGGTGTAACTACCATTTATAGGTATTTTATGCATCCAATAAATTTTTACATTTACTATGAAAATTTTAGGAGGCCATAACTTTTGATATGGTTGAGTGGTGTATGATGTAACCAAAGGTTGCTTGCACAATCTCCTAGAAGACTTCTCTTTTCCTTCCACCAAGAACCTGACAACTTCAGGGCTCTATTTAGGCTTAGATCATTAACTAAGTCTTGCTTCAACTCTTCTCAAAGAGTTCTCCACTTGTGCTTTACCTTTGGAAAACCAACACCATGTGTATTTGCAAATTTCCTCTCAACACCTAGAAGGATCTAGGGTGGCTTCATCATCTTGGCAGACGCTACTTTACAGGGGTGGAATCTGTCATCATGCATCTCACACATCCAAAGCCAGTCCATTTTGGTCATTGTTAAATCTTCACACTTTCACCGTTTCCAAAGTTGCTTGGTGGGGCCTAATTTTCACCGTAGCCCTTACAGTCCTTTTTGGCTTTTCAGTCCAAAATTTCCAGTGACTATAAAAGAAATGCTTTTAGACACCCTTTTCAATCCTTTAAAACCTTGATTCACGAGGTTTGTTGGACCCACTGGCTCATCCCGTCCTGATAGATTCCTACTATTAAGGACTATTAGGGCTAATACGCCTAATTCCTAGGGTTTTAACACTTTCTCCTTCAAATCTATCTCAAATGGATTGATTGAGATTTCAATCCTTCTACCATACTTAGCTATGACAAAATCTCACCTGGAACCGTACTATGGCCGTATTGTACTCCTTCCCCTACCTAAGTTCTTCACTTTTCCTCTCTCAAACTCCTAACTGGGCTATCCTAGCTCACCTAGGGTTTGAGTTTAATAATCCTTGCTTGACTCCACATGTTTCCTATAGCTAAGTATTTACAGGTGTATGGCTCCCCTTCCATATCCTACTAAACTTAGGAAGATCCCATGGTCAGAGTTTATGGGGGAGCCATTCAAAGTCTGACTGTACAAAACAGAAATAAAAACCCTCTACAACCTAATTTATAAATTCAAAACAAAAATCCTACTCTATGCAACCTGAACACAAAAGGAAAGTGACTCAAAACTATTCTAAGAACACAAATACAGTGCTATTTTAGTATACACAAAGCCTTTGGTAACTCAATTTCTCAAGACACACGGGTAAACACAGAAAATGCATAAAGTTTCTTTATTCCTTCACACCAAAATTTGATTACAATGCCATCTAACTGCTCTCTATGAGCCACACCTCTACTTAGATGCCTTTGCCCTGTTTCAAGGGGATTTCAATCCCACACTCCTAATTTCAAGGGAATCCCATGACAACTAAGTTGCATGCAACCTAACAATGTTGTCATGCAACTTTGCAACATTCTTGCAACTCTTTCCATCATCCTACATCTTAGGATCTCAACCTCATTGATTCTGAACCATCAACTTCCTCAACTGCCTCTTGGCATCTTCTAACAACTTAGATGTGATTAGCACACATTAAATTCTTTACCTTCTAACACATGATGTCCAAAGCTAAATAGAGCAACATTGAACAACATTGAATAAACTAGGATGTCCTAAGTCCTAGTGACTAACTCATCACACACAAACAAGACCTTCTAAGGTCCAAATTAAACACTCTAACATCCTGACTTGGCTAAGGTCAGGTACAAGCCAAAATTGAACTAAACAAACTGGAGATTAGCCTAGGTGCTCCTGTACCATCCTCCCCAAAACAGAAGATTTCAATCCACCCTTGGATTGAGCAAGTTGAGATCAATGCCCAACTTCTTCAACTCTGCCTCCTTGATCCACACTGCATCAGCATTAGGTTGGCCATGCCTTTTAACCAGATGTTCTTTGTATTCTTTAGTTCTAGTCTTTTTATAGACCCTGGTATCCAATATCTTGTCAGCTTGTTTGACTGGAATAGTAGGCAATTTAAGTTCTTCCACATCTTGGGTGACTTCATGGATGGTCTGATCCATGTTTAGTGGTGGTTCTTTGTAGTGTACAAGATCTGCAACATTAAAAATAGGGGACAGTCCACTGTCATCTGGTAATTGGACCTTAAATGCATTGTTTCCATATTTCTCCAAGATAGGACAGGGACCTATCCTCTTCATTTGCAACTTATGAGGAACTCCTTTCTATAGTCTAGACTTGTTCAAACGCACCATTACTAAGTCTCCAACATGGAATTGAACTTCTTTCCTATGCTCATCCACCTTAGTCTTATGTTTCATGGTGTTTTCTACTAATGTTTTTCTGACTGTCTCATGAATCTCCTGCATTGCATAGGCAAAGTCATCAGCATATCCACTTCCCTTGACTCCATCCTTCAACTCTCTTAGTTCATAGACACCTCTAGGATGTAGTCCATAGACAATTTCAAAGGGACTCTTCCTTGTTGATCTATTGACAGTATCATTATAGGAATATTCAGCTTTCCCAATCAACTGATCCCATTGTTGACCATACTCCTTGGTCAAGCATCTTAAGAGATTCCCAAGTGTCCTATTTACAACTTCGGTCTGACCATCAATTTGGGGATGGTATGCAGATCCAAAGGATGAATTAGTGCCCATTCTTTGCCAAAGAGTCTTCCAAAAATGACTCATAAACTTAGTATCTCTGTTTGATACAATGCTGATTGGTAATCCATGAATTCTTACTATCTCTTTGAAGAAAAGAGAGGCTATTTGGCTAGCATCATTGGTTGTTTTACATGGCACAAAGTGAGCCATTTTGCTGAATCTGTCTACAACAACATAAACATTGTCCATGCCTTGCCTTGTCTTGGGTAGACCAACTATAAAGTCCATACTCAAACATTCCCATGGCCTAGTAGGAATAGGCAGTGGTTGGTATAGTCCTGCATTTGAAGAAGTACCCTTGGCCTTTTGACACACCACACAACTCTCCACATACCTCTTGACATCTAGGTTCATCTTTGGCCAAAAGTAAAACCTTTGAACTAGTTCCTGAGTTTTGGTGATCCCAAAATGACCACTCAATGCACCGTTATGCTTTTCTTGTATAAAGTTCTCTCTAATAGAACCTCTAGGAACACATAGTTGATTCCCTTTAAACAAAAGATCACTTTGCAAAGTATATTCAGCATATTTACTATGAAAGTGATTCTTGTATTCAGCACATACCTTATAGATGTCTGCAAAATCTTCATCATCTACATATAGCTCCTTGAAATGATCTATCCCCATGCTCTTCAATTGAATCTCTTGAATGGTGAGGACTCTTCTACTCAAGGCATCTGCCACTTTGTTGAGAGATCCTTTCTTGTTCTTGATATTGAAGGTGTAAGCTTGCAAATACTCCACCCATTTCATGTGTCTGTGACTCAACTTCTCTTGTGAATTCAGGAAACTGAGTGCTTGGTTGTCTAAATACACTATCAATTCCTTGGGAAGCAAGTAGTGCCTCCATTTCCTTAGAGCTTGGACCAATGCATACATCTCAAGGTCATAATAAGAATACTTCTTCTTGGCTTCATTTAACTTCTCTGAATGAAAAGCCACCGATCTGCCCTCTTGACTGAGAACAGCTCCAATAGCCACATTGCTTGCATCACACTCAATGATGAATAGCTTCTCAAAGCTTGGTAACACCAAAACAGGTTGGGTAGCTATCTTTTCCTTCAGCAACTCAAAACTTTTGTTAGCTTTCTCATTCCACACAAAATTAGTCTTCATTCCTCCTTTAATGGTATCCAACATAAGAGCACAAATAGCACTAAACTATCTTATGAATTTCCTATAGTATTGAGCAAGACCATGGAAGCTTCTTACCTCAGTTGTTGTCTTTGGAGTAGGCCAGTTGAGGATGGATTACACTTTGCTGCTATCCATCTTCAAGTTGACATGTGATAGCACAAATCCAAGGTACACAAGCTCTGTTTTGAGGAACTCACATTTTTCCAAATTGATCATCAGCTTCTCCTCCTGCAGCTTCTTGAAAATCATCTCTATCTGTTTGAGGTGCTCTTCTCTTGTTCTACTATAGATTAGTATATCATCAAGATACACCACTACAAATTTTCCAATGTAGTCTTTGAGGATTTCATTCATGAGTCTCATGAATGTGGAGGGGGCATTAGATAGTCCAAATGGCATAACTAGCCACTCATAGAGACCCTCATTGGTTTTGAAAGCTGTTTTCCACTCATCTCCCTCATGTATCCTAATTTGGTGATAACCACTCTTTAAATCTATCTTGGTATAGTACCTAGCTTCACCTAGACAATCCATGAGATCTTCAATCCTAGGGATAGGGAATCTATACCTGATGGTTATCTTGTTTATTGCCCTGGAATCAGTATAAAGCCTCCATTCTCCTCCCTTTTTAGGTGCTAAGACAGTAGGTACTGCACATGGACTAATGCTTTTCCTAATAAGACCTTGGTTAAGAAGTTCTTGAATCTGCCTGGCTATTTCCTCATTTTTTTGAGGTGTCATCTTGTAACCTGCTTTGTTTGGAAGGGTAGCTCCTGGTATCAAGTCTATCCTATGACTTATGGCTCTTTTAGGAGGTAATGTTGCTGGTTGACCACTACTCACAATTCCTTCATAGGTCTGCAACAATTTTTGTATCTCCTTAGGTAACTCTTGCTTTTCAGTTACTTTCTCTTTGCTCACCTCTTGGCTTGATCATCACTGCATAACCAACTCCTTCTCCTTCTTCTAAGGCTTCTAGGAACTCTTTTTCACTAACCAAGAGCAGCTTACGACCTACTGTCTGCACCTCTGTATCTTCTAGCAAAGACTAAATTTTCAAGGTTACTTTATCTTTCTTGAAAGTATAGGAGTTCTTTGCTCCATCATGCACAACTTGGCGGTCAAATTTCCATGGTCTACCTAGGAGAAAGTGACATGCATCCATAGGTAACACATCACACAAAACTTTGTCCTTGTACCTACCAATTGAGAACTCCACCCATGCTTGTTCATTCACCAAGACATGTTGACCTTTATTGAGCCATGTGACCCTGTAAGGATTGTTGTGGGGTATCCTTGCCAACTTCAGCTTGCTGACTGCCTCCTCTAACACAATATTGTCAGTAGAACCTAAGTCAATGATGACTCTACACACTTTCCCCATCATCTTGCACTTTATCCTAAACAGGGACCTCCTTTGGCTTGGATCTTCTTTAACCGGTTCCTTGATCAAAGTTCTCCTCATCATGAGGTTCTCACCTTCCTTTGAATTCAATGGTACTTCAGGATGTTTATCTGCTGCAGCTATCTCATCATGAACTAGGTTAGTTCTCTTATCTCCTCCATGAGAAGTACTACCTTTCTCTGGACATCTATAGGCCGGGTGTCCCAATTGATTACAATGGTAACATTTCACATTGGTGAAATAGTTACCTCTTCCTTGTCCACCACTTCTTCCTTTGGAGCTGAAGCCTCTTTCTCTACCACCTCTACTAGAACTTCCTTCTTGCTACTCAGAGTATCTAACTTCTCCTTGGGCTCTTGGTTCTGAACTCCTTCCACCATAGCCACCTCTTTGTCCTTTGCTGTCTTTCCCTTTACCTCTACTTTTGGGGTTTTGCTCTTACTTCTTTTTGCCTTTCTCCTCTACCTTTAAGGCCATTTGATAGCATTGGCGGACTGTTTTTAAGTTCACTAGGCTCATGTCTTCTTGGATAGACCACTTAAGCCCATTTAAGTACCTTGCTAGCTTGATGCTCTCATCTTCAACCACCTTTGATTTGAGGCACAATTTTTGAAACTCCTTAGTGTATGTTTGGACATCCATATCTTTTTGCCTAAGATTATGTCTTCTCCTATGCAACTGAACTTCATAATCATTAGGTAGATAGGTCTACCTTATTTTAGTTACCATTCCTCTCCATGTAACTATGGGACCTTTGCCTTCTTTATCTCTTTCAGCTTGTACAAATTTCCACCATGTGAGAGTTGCTCCTCTCAACCTTGACTTGGCCACCTTTACCTTTTGGGCCTCTGTTATACCATCACATTCAAAGTGATTTTCAATGCTCTCAATCCAGTCCACAACTGAATTAGGGTCCATTTGTCCACTAAATAGTGGCACACCTTCCAATGCTTTACCACTTAAGGCTTGCAGTGCCTTTAGGAAGGGTTCTTCAGCAAGAACAGGATCAGGCTTTGGAGCTTCCTCCTCCAAGTCCTCTTCTTTTTCCTTTGCTTCCTGCTCTTCCTTCTGCTCTATCTTGTCTTTCACTTTATCTGCTGTTTCTTGGACTTCATCCAAGAGCTTCTCCATTCGAGATAACCTTTCTCTTAGCCTCTGGTTATCTTCCTCTTGCTCTTCTACCTTTTTAGCTAACTCAGCATTAGTCACCATGGTTCTTTCCTCCTCTGGTGTGTTCTCTCCTACTGACTCAATGGGCTGCAACATCAATCACAAGCCTTGAATCAAACAAAGGCTCTGATACCAATATGGTGTATGATGCAACCAAAGGTTGCTTGCACAATCTCCTAGAAGACTTCTCTCTGCCTTCCACTAAGAACCTGACAACTTCAGGGCTCTATTTAGACTTAGATCATTAACTAAGTCTTGCTTCAACTCTTCTCAAATATTTTTCCACTTGTGCTTTACCTTTGGAAAACCAACACCATGTGTATTTGCAAATTTCCTCTCAACACCTAGAAGGATCTAAGTGCCAACTTCATCATCTTGCTTGAACTACTTACAGGGGAGCTGGAGATACTGTCATCATGCATCTCACATCCAAATTGATCCATTTTGGTCAGTGTTCAATCTACACACTACCTGTTTCCAAGAGATTGCTTTGGTGAGGCCTAATTTTCTAGTAGCCCTTACCAGTCACTTTTTGGCTATTCCCGTCCAAACTTTCCAAATGACCTAGCAAAAAAATGGCACTTTTAGACACCCTTTTCAGTCCTTTAAAACATTCACAGGGTTTCAAACCCCTAGCTCATCCATACAATAGATTCCTACTATTAAGGACTATTAGGGCTAATAGGCCTAATTCCTAGGGTTTTAACACTTTCTCCTTCAAATCTATCTCAAATGAATTGATTGAGATTTCAATCCTTCTACCATAATTAGCTATGAAAAAATCTCACCTGGAACCGTACTATGGCTATACTGTACTCCTTCCCCTGCCTAAGTTCTTCACTTTTCCTCTCTCAAACTCCTAACCGGGCTATCCTAGCTCGCCTAGGGTTTGAGTTTAATAATCCTTGCTTGACTCCACATGTTTCCTATAGCTAAGTATTTACAGGTGTATGGCTCCCCTTCCATATCCTACTAAACTCAGGAAGATCCCGTGGTCAGAGTTTATGGGGGAGCCATTCAAAGTCTGACTGTACAAAACAGAAATAAAAACCCTCTACAACCTAATTTATAAATTCAAAACAAAAATCCTACTCTATGCAACCTGAACACAAAAGGAAAGTGACTCAAAACTATTCTAAGAACACAAATACAGTGTTGTTTCAGTATACACAAAGCCTTTGGTAACTCTGTTTCTCAAGACACACGGGTAAACACAGAAAATGCAGAAAGTTTCTTTATTCCTTCACACCAAAATTTGATTACAATGCCATCTAACTGCTCTCTACGAGCCACACCTCTACTTAGATTCCTTTGCCCTGTTTCAAGGAGAGTTGTTCGATCCCACACTCCTGATTTCAAGGGAATCCCATGACAACTAAGTTGCATGCAACCTAACAATGTTGTCATGCAACTTTGCAACATTCTTGCAACTCTTTCCATCATCCTACATCTTAGGATCTCAACCTCCTTGATTCCAAACCATCAACTTCCTCAACTGCCTCTTGGCATCTTCTAACAACTTAGATGTGATTAGCACACATTAAATGCTTTACCTTCTAACATATGCTGTCCAAAGCTAAATAGAGCAACATTTAACAACATTGAATAAACTAGGATGTCCTAAGTCCTAGTGACTAACTCATCACACACAAACAAGACCTTCTAAGGTCCAAATTAAACACTCTAACATCCTGACTTGGATAAGGTCAAGTACAAGCCAAAATTGAACTAAACAAACTGGAGATTAGCCTAGGTGCTCTTGCACCATTGAGCAATTGGATTCATTTTTTTAATTGAAGTACTTAAATATATATATAAAATAAACAACATTGTAGGTGGTTCCAAGAAACCAAGAATTTTTATTTTGACCAAAAACTAAGCCTATAGACCAAAATTTGAGTTTTTCTATTTTATATTTGAAAATCACAACTTTTGTAAGCTTAGCTTTAGGAAAAAGGTTGAGACACAATCCAAGCATTCTCCCACTTTTCAAACACCTTGCAAGAGAAATATAAGTATCAAAACCATATATATAAATACTAGATGATGATATTCCTATAGAATCATAACAAAACCTAATTTTTTCTATGCTTGCATGCTTTTTCAATGCATTTGCAACATTCTTTAAAGTGCCATTTTTTTCCAACATCACCCTACCATCTTCTATCATATCTCAAAAAAAAATTATTGGACATCAATATGCTTCATCCTATCATGAAATTTTGGGTTATTTTCCATACATATGATACTTTAACTATCACAATCAACCATAATGGTTTCTACTTATATCCAAACATCTAAACATGATATCTTAAACCAAATGGATTCCTTACAACCATGATTTTTTGCCATGTACTCTACTTAAATAGTGGGAAAATAAACCATAGAATGTGTCTCTTACTCATCCAAATGAGTACACCACCAAATATAGTGAAAACATATCCATTATTGTATCTTTTGCAATTAATATTTTTAGCCCAATTTGAATTCACAAATTCATGAATAAAAATAAAATATATATCCCTTGTAGGATAACCATGATAGCATAAGTAATACTCAAAGGTACCTGCATATACTTGAATACCCTATTCACTACATCCCAATATACTCATCCAAGGTTATCCATAAATTGACTAAGGACTCCCACTTATTTGGAAATATCTAATCTTATAAATACCATACCTTAAATCAAACTCCTAACTTCACTAGAATAAGGAACTCTACTCATATCCTCTATATCACTACGATAAATTGGATATTACTTAAAAATAACTTTGTTCCTTTAGTAATAGGAACAAACAATACCTTACAATATGTCATATTAAATATTTCCAACACAAAGTTCACATACTTACTTTGGCTCAACCAAAGATACTTTTCACTTTCTTCCTATCTCTATCCCCAAGTTGTACGTAGCTACCTTTGAGTTAATATCAAATAGTGCTGAAATTTGAGACTTAAAATCATAAATTAAACATTTCTCATTATAAAAAAGTAGCATACCATCAACATATAACACAATAATCATAATGATCACCATACATATTATAATAGATACTATGATCTAATTTAGATCTCAAAAATCTCAAACTTAATACAAAACAATCAAAAATTTAGTATCACATCCTAGGAGATTGTTTAAGACCATACAAATAATTTTTCAACTTACAAACCAAATGTTATACCTTTCTTAATGTAGTTCTCTAGTGATGTCATATAAATATCTTCATCCAAATCACCATGAAGAAATGTTTTCTTCATATCCATCTACTCAACCTCAATATCATATACTATAATAGGAGATAATAAAAATCAAATGGATTCCATTTTTCTACTAGGGAGAAAATATCACTATAATATATTACCTCAACCTTAAAATAACCATTTATAATTAATTTCACCTTTCACTTGTCAACACTACAATTAGACCCTATTTTATTTTAAACACCCATTTGCATCCAATAGACTTTTATCCATCAAGCAAAGGTACTAGGTCCCATGTGTTATTTTTCTTCAAAGAAATCGTCTCCTCTTCCATGGCCACCTTCTAGGACTCTACATTTTGCATACCCTATTGAACACACAAAAGTACTAATAGGGGGTGAATCAATACTTAATAAAATTATTTTCATTCATCAACAATTACCCAAATAAAACATGATAAGAAGAAAAACACATAAGCATGAAACCATAACACTATATTTATGTGGAAAAACCTGCAAGGGAAAAACTACTATGAGCAATCTGCTTGGATATACTATCTAAATCCAAACTCATAAATAAAAATAGAATTTTACAAGAAATTTTATGGCTACAATCGGAGGAATTTTATAACTCCCTACACAATAAAACACTTACAATAGAGGTTTACAACCTCAACAAGCAACTGGAATATTTTAAAACTTTTCTTACCTCCAACTCATGCCTTTGGTATATTCACACATACATCTACTCAACAAACTTTTCTATCTTCAACTCACTACCTTAAACACATATTCTCATACTTGTATTTGCAAATGCTTCTTCACAGTTTCATATACACTCACTATTGAGCTCTCTAAATTGATCTTTACCATATTTTAGTATTAAAATAACTTGTGTGGATCCTCATTCACACACCACCTTGAAAAAATATTTGATACACATCTATACCATCTTTCAATAGCTTTGATATTCTATTTGTAACTTCCACAAGCATAAAAAAATTTCTCCTTGTCAAACAAGATAACATGAAACGTACATCAACCATAGTAGTTCAAATTTGAAATATTCGTGGTAGAAGGAAAAATCATGCGGTTCAAACTAAAATATATTGAAGACCTATTTTATATATAACACATCTTCAAAACTAGTGCACACTTCAAAACACTTGGTGCAAGAAACACCACATATATCAAGTCGGCCTGACAAACATATAATCTTTCATGCATCAACTCCATACTAGAGCCAATACCAAAGAGACCAAACAACACTATGTGGATCACTCCAATATAATGATATGGCTTGTAAAACACTTCCCTAAACTCCTTTTATTATTTCAAATCATTTTTCTTTGGCACAAACACTTCATACCCAAAACATCAATTCTAGGCTTACTCTTGTATAAGAGGATTAAATATTAACTTGTAAATCTTCCAGACAACACACTAAGACCCAACCATGATTCTCAAAATCTCTTTTCATAGAATATGGCAATTACTTGTTGGCACAAGTCATTAGATCATCATCAGACCAATCATCCAATTCACTAGAATACATGCAACATACTATCATCAAGAGAATCACTGGTGGTGTGCTAAATCATATGAAACTTGAATTGAGAAAGCACATAATCAACATGAACATAAATCCAAAACCGCGAAGAAAAGTGAGATGATGCGGTGAATTGTGGACATTCAATCATTCCTTATGCAACCGCTCAGAGGAACTTAACTTGTTCTTACACTATTAACACAAGAAATATCTATGGTAAAACTTTTCCTTTGAAACTTGGAACATGCATACATTACAACTATATTGAGCTATCCTTCAAAATAAAAGACTATATCTTCATTTGTAGAGAAATGTGGAGCATTTGACAGAGCTCTTGGAGTGCCAATTTTTATGCCTTCGATAGTTTGGAGACATGCATTTTTATTCATACCCTATGTGAATTCTTTCATTAGGAACATCACTCAAATCAATTTGACATCAAACCATAAAATTAAAAAGATAAGGTACAACTGTGTACCAAAGACAACATTATAGCCCTTCAACACAACTCTTCAACAAGGACAATATAAAAGTGCACGTGGTAGTAACATAAGTTGACACCAATGAAAACACACTAACAACACATTTTCCAAAAATATCCCCCTTTTTCATTGATGACAACAGTTACCAAAAATTCCTTTCTCTCTCCCCCTTTGACATCAAGGGAAAAATGCAAGTGGTCTTCCTCTATGTTTGCAAAAAAAATAATAGGCTCCCCCTATCTATAAAATATTTAACAGTTTTACTCTCCTTGAGAAGTAGCCTCGGTCACACCAAAAATTACTTCTATATACATTAATGATATATGCATAGAGTTCCACATATTTACACAACATCAAATATTTTCCACAAAAATGTGTCTTACATCAAGACTTACTTAGTTCTAACCTGATGGAAGAATATTCTTGTAAATTGATTTCAACTGAGTCAAAGAGTTTTCCCATTGTTTCTTTGTAGAATTCATGATCTAGACTTGACTTACCAGTTGTGCATAAATATCTTCTACTTCTTCCAAGGAGGATGGTGCATGATTCTTATATACAACACCATTTTCTTCTATTAGAAGCCTAGTTAGTGAGGCTAACCTTAAGCTCACCACTTCTTGTAATTTTTTCACTTGTCCTTTGATTTTCTCCCTTTGATATTGAACTTGTTGTATCTGGGAGTGCAATATCTCCACTTGCACCCTTATGGTGCCATCATTATCCTACACCAAATCATATGTGGCAGACACATTTGTGATCTACACTTCCACTGCATTTATTTGATCTTTGAGAATCTTTATGGTGGTAGGAAATTATAAACAAAAAAGATATAAAACCTTTGCTTCCTCCATACATCTTTGAATATCCTTTATACATACTTCTAGTTTGTTATGTGCCTTTGCATATTTTTTGGAAGCTTTAGACAATCTGTTGTTGGTGATCTTCAACTCAACTTGCTTCTCAAGATAGGAAGAATGTTCTTTGAAAGAATACATCAATTGTTTTATTTGTTGAGTAGGTGGTAGAGAGGACTCACTTTCAGCATTAGGAATTCTAACTCAAATTTTTTTTATTTCCTCCAATATTTTTGAACTATCCACTTGCTACTACAAGATCTCTTCCCTTGTGGAGGAGTGAAATATGTCACCAACTTGTAATTTTTGCAAAGGTGAGATACCAAACATGTTGGCTTGTCCATCAAACATTGGAAAATGTAGAAACTCTGGAGTAATTATAGGCTGAATTTGTTTCTGCTAAGCCAGAAACTCCTTGATGAACTCAAGAGGAGATGCAAAACAAGACTACATTGGATTTTATTTTGTACTTTCTTCAAAAGCAAGTGTATCTTTCCTTATTTTTTGATCCTATTCATCAGTGTTATCCATAGGAGGACTATTTTGCAAACCATGATTAGGATAAGCATGCTCTTCATCATGTGTGACTTGCTCTTCTTGCTCTTCTTGTGGACATTGTTGTTCAATATTGTGCTAAGGAGACATATGTAGTTTTTCAACTTCTCTCACTTCCTCAAGAATTTTATTGGTTACTTCCTCAATATCTTTTTGTATTTTGTATCTATCTTACTTTTCCATACTCATAAGAATATCCACTCTTTGTTTTGTTTTTAATCCCTACGCTTTTTTCTAATATGTTTATCTTTTTCTTCCTAAGAAACAAAGGATCCTACATTTTCAAGTGCTTGAACCTTCCTCATCTCTTCATCCACTTCAATGGATTTTTCTATTTCTTGCCTCAAGGCATATGCTAGACTCTCTAGAGAATTTTATGGATGTTACTTAAAGGCACATTGTATTTGATTATATACATGACTATTGCCTTCTCAATAGTCTTTTGATCCATAGGAGGCACTTTTGTATGTAGTTTTTCTATTTATTGTAGTAATCCATGACTTATAATTAGGGATATTGGATCCGCCATAAGGGAAGGGCATTGCAAGCAATCTCGAGCATTGAGGTCAAGATATTAGTGTGGATGCTAGGCTAAGTTGAGTTGGGTTTGTATTCATGGAGTTTTGTGTAGTTGTGTTGGCGCTAGACATGGATTCCTAGAGACAAAAGTGTCGCAGTGGATGCATCTTATCAAGGGTTCATGGATGTAATACTTAGCTTAGGCTATGCATGAGGTCAAACCTCTTAAGTTTCCCTACATTTACTATCTACGATAGGAAATCCCTCAACTCATAAGATCTTAGGATCTTCAAGGGTAAGAGATTTTGGTGTGCCCGTGCAATGTAAGGGGGAGCCAATGTCACCAAGATCTCTAGTTGTTCACTTTTTTTAAGTGTTTGGAGCAATCCAAGTAGGGACTTAGCAAGTAGTATCTCTTTCCAACCTAGGTTGTGCATTGTTTATGAGTTCTTTCCATACACACGGTTGTAATTACACATTTTTCTACACTCAAACTGACCAAACAAGTATTTTGTATCATTTGATGTGTTTCCCAAAAATTAATTTCACAAAATCTACCAAAATTGGTCAAAGATCATTCAAACCTAGTAAGAAAAAATATT
>VDFB02373365.1:176603014-176826197 GCA_007258455.2 Sequoia sempervirens | reverse complement strand
TTATGATCCTACATGCTTATGTGGATGATTGGGTATATGATACTTGTGGAATATAGATGATTTTATTAATGTAGATATGCACTTGGTGATATGATGTATGCCCATGTTGTATCTATGATGGCTTATGCGTATGGATGCCTAGTTGATCTATTGACATATATGTATGTGATGGATTTTGTATGAATATTTTATAGCAAATATTTTATAAGATGCTTAGAATAACAAACCTATATTATCCTAAACAACTTATATGATGATATGTTGTGAAATGGGTGAGATTGATGATGTGATATGCTATGATTATGCAAATGTATGATTTATGTAAATGTGATGACTTATGAGATGCTTAGAATAACAAATCTATATTATCCTAAACAACTTAAATGATGATATGATGTATGAGTTGTATGGGATGGAGGATCTGATATGCCATGATTATGTAATGGTTGTTATATGTAGATATGTGATGTAGTATGGGTCTGACACTTTGTGATCAGGTGATGAGATATGTGTGGTTCTAACGCGTTGTGATGTAGGTGGCGATGTAGGAGAATGAACCTAATATGCGATAATGTTCTTGTAATTTATAGTGAATTAATGATGAAAGGAAATAACACATGGTCATAAGTGTCAATAAGAACTGACATGATAATGGGAGATGGGTATGTAGTGGTTTGTGAAAAATGGGTGTAATTTGTCATCTGTCAAAAACCTCTAGCATCCTGAGAAGAATGGGAGAGGGTGGGATAAATTATTCGCACAACCAAAATCATAGGGTGAATGCAATGCAACGGATGATGAAATGCAATCCTAATATGAGTCGCCATCTTTGGAGCACTGATTTTTGCTATAGCATAAGATACCGGATATCCTGATATATAAGACCAAGGCGAGTTGGCATCCAATGCATGAAACAAAACAACAAACAACAAAAAAGGCTTCCCCACCCCAAGGTCACGACAACCTTGGTCGGACCAGGCATTGGGATAACCACAAACACACAAGGGATGTCTCTTAGCTGCAACACAAGACCGGATCTTGCGGGTACCACGTGAGACAACCGAAGATATCAAACAACGCATGAAAGACTAAGATAACCCCCTATGTTGATAGTCAAAGTAATGCCCGTTATGATATGATGGATTGAGCAGATCTGCGACAGTGCTGATAGTGAGTTTCCAAATGACACATAAATTCCAAAACATAAAATATTCACACCACACAAACGCCCTTGCCATAGGATCAAGGTGATGGATGAGGTTGATGAGGTCTGCTAGGAAGGATGCATCCTGTTGAGACCGAAGATGGATACTAAATTAGAATGACCCGGTTTGACGCCAGATGTTTTTCATTAACCAAATCTATTGACAATAGGGGAGTTTAACTAAGAAGAACGAGCCATAAAAGGACACAGACTGATGTATCCTACAGACCTAGGGGCTTGGGGGCCGATCAGAGATTAACCTTGCCTACGTGAAAGCGCAGAGCCCTCGTAGTTCATGAAAGGACCATGGATAAATCAGAAAGATGATGATGAAGGTGAACAACAGATGACCAATACGTGATGGTCAAAATACCCCAAGGGCAGATCAAATGATCAGCCTTGCCTACGTGACATCGCAGGGGCAATGTAGTTTGATAGGTGGTGCAACAAGATGAGATCTAGATGAAGATCAACATGATGGATGAACCCACATGATAACAAAGACTAACTGGCAGTGAGATGAATGACATAAGCTCATAGTGGGATATTGAAAAGCTCAGGATGGGGGGATAGGTTAGACGGGTCTTCCAATGCTCAAAAAAAATATACCAAGCGACCAAGGATGGGATGGATGAAGATGATAGTGCAGATGAAAGCATAGAATAACTAGGATGCTAGGTAGATAATGATTAAGCCCTCTATAGATGATGCCTATTACCAGGTTTTCACCATCCATACTTATCCAAGGCACCAGCAAAAGGTGGTTTTCACCATAGGACGAACTTATTTCTCTTTACTATTTTTGGAGTTTCTCTTTTTTTTTTTTTGATTTTCTGATAGGTGGGGTTACCAAGTGGACTTAGGCATAGAACTTCTTGAGATGCATTATGTTGATGGGTTCGTCAAGGGGATCTACTTCAAGAGTAGTCAACCTGTATGCCCCAGATCCATATTTAGCGGCTATGATATAGGGCCCCAACCAATTTGCCTCAAAATTTCCTTTCTTATCTCGGTCTTGCTAAGTACGTTGATTCTCTTTGAGGACAAGATCACCTACCTGAAATTGTCGAGGGCGAACCTTCTTGTTGTAGTGATGCTTAAGGTGATTATGGTATGCTTGCAGGTGATCATAGGCTTTGATTCTCCTTTCATCAAGTAACTCCAGGTGTGCAAGCCGTGTAACACGAGCGTCCTCCTCACTGATAAGATTTTTTAGGGAAATTCTCAATGACAGGATCTCAACTTCAATTGGCAGATGGTTTCGCATCATAGACCAAAGTTATCAGAGTGGCCCTATAGGGGCATTGCATGGAGGTGCTTAGACTTTGCAGGGTGGGACATTTACGGAGACGCCAACTGCATCTGAAGTGTTATTGAAAACCTTAAGAATGTACGAGGGTCTTGTTGGTTGCTTCCTCGCTTGGACCACACCGGGGTAATAAGGCATTGACTAATGATGTTGGATGTGAAAAAAAGTGTCACAGGTGTTTCATGGCCCAAGGCTTTTGAAGGGATTTGGCCATCGCAAAGGATGGTGGATGGGATACCATATCCGGCAGAGAATATGGTGGCCACATTGTTCAGATCCCAATTACTTGTATCCGTGAAAGTGGTAATACTTCCACCCACTTAGTGAAGTATTCGGTGGCAGTGATTATGAATGTATGGCCATCGGATGATGGTGGGTAAATCTTTCCAATCAAGTTGAAACCCCATTGAGAGAAGTGCCACGGTATAGAGGGTTAGTGATCTGGCTTGAGCGTGAATTCAATGGCGGTTGTTGGTATTGAAGACACTTTCACAAATTCAATAGCATCATGCTCTAGTGTAGGCTAGTAATATCCCGCTTTGGAGAATTCCTTTTGGCCGCAGCCATACCATTTGAGTGAGCTCCACAAACACCACCATGTACCTTCGTTAGTGTCGTGCAAGCTTTGGTCTCATTCAAACACCTAAGGAGGATTCCATCATACCCGTGATGATAAAGCGTATCACCGACAATGATGTATCAGGAAGAGCGATGAACGAAGGATTTGCATTGATTGTGTGTAAGTTCTGGGGGTATGATATTATCATGGAGATAGGTATATATGTCCAGGTACCAGGGGGAGGCGGGACCTACAATATTGCACACCATATCAGTCTCAGGAATATCATATGTAGGGATTAAAAGTTGTTTGACAAGAAACTCACATTTTGTTCTCGGGTTCTTTAGGCATGTCAATCGTGGAACCGGATAGTGGCCATTGTATCCGCCCACTTTATCCTCTTATACCCGCAGGAATTTGGTCAAATTAAAGGAAAGTGAAATATTTTGAAATCGCCCACTACGCTTTATAGGGTAAACAACTTATCATCCTTGTAGAAGAATTCATCACAATCCTGTTTGATGACTGGATCGAATCAACAAAGACCCTCGTGTGAGTTATATGCCACCGCTTTGCAATTCTGGACATGAGGAGGGCCTCGTGACTCCGTGATGCTGTTGGTACTACGGAAATGGTATCCTGAATGATTTTGGAATGTAGTCACCTTGAGGGGTAATTAATAAAATCCCTGTGCCTGATCCATTATGAGTGTATAAGCCATCAAAATATAGCATCCAAGCTAGTGCTTCTGTAACTGTGTAGACTTCTTTGTCTGGGAATTCAATGTTCAGAGGGTAAGCATCTACTAATGGTGCCTCAGCCAATTGATTAGCTATGACCTGTCCCTTTATGGATTTCTGTTCCACATACCTATGTCAAATCTTACTTAGGGAGTATTACCCACTTGGCCATGCGCGCCAGCCCAGTGGCTCCCAGATGTAACAAATACTCAAATTTGGATCAATTTTAGTGATTAATTTGACTGGATGGTTGAGCATGTAGTGTCAAAATTTCTATGTGCTGAAGACTAGCGCGAGGCATGCCTTTTCCATGGGAGAGTAGTTTAATTCATAGCCGACCAGTGTCTGACTGATGTAATAGATTTCTCTCTCTTTAGATGACTCATCATGTTGTGCCAACAATGCCCCCAGCGCGACTGAAGTGGCAGAGATGTAAAGCAGGAGGGGTTTCCCTGGAATAGCTAACATCAAGATCGGTGGATGAGCTAAATATTCCTTGATTTTATCGAAACCTATCTGACACTGTTGGTTCCATTGGAAGGTGGAGTCATTCTTCAGAAGATGAGTGAATGGATAACACTTGTCCGCAAGTTGGGCTATGAACCGACGGATGGATTGCATCTTCCCCTGGAGGCTTCTTAGCTGCTTCAAATTACGTGGAGGTGGCATGTCCAGAATAGCCTTCACCTTGGCGGGATCAACTTCAATACCCCTTCGGGAGACTATGAAACCCACTATTTTCCCCAAGGTAACCCCAAAGACACACTTTTTTGGATTTAGCCGCAACTTGTAATGCTCTAACTATTCGAAGATCTTTTTCAGGACTGTAGGATGTTCAGCTCATGTTCTGGATTTCCCTAACAAGTTGTCGACATAATCCTCCATGATGATATGGATGAGGTCATGGAAGATGACTGTCATTTCCCTCTGATAGGTTGCCCCTACATTTTTGAGACCAAAGGGCATAACATTGTAACAAAAAGTACCCCAAGGTGTCGTGAAGGCGATCTTGTGTAGGTCCTCAGGTGCAATTTGAATCTGATTATAACCAGAGAAGCCATCCATAAGGGATAGTATTTCATGTCCTGCCATGAGGTCAACCAACATGTCAATGTTAGGTAGAGGGAAGTCTTTTGGGCAGGCCTTGTTAAGATCCCTGAAGTTTGTGCAAATCCAAATGTCTCCATTTGGTTTTGCAACTGGTACTATATTGGAGATCCACTCAGAGTAGTCAATTGGTCTGATAAAACCTGCATCTAGTAACTTCTCCAACTCCTTCTTGACTAACAATGCCACTTGTGGATGCATTTTGTGGAGCTTTTGTTTGATAGGTTTGGCATCTGAATGAACGTCTAAATGATGAACCACTAATGCGGGGTCTAAGTCGGGCATGTTTGAATATGACCAATCAAAGTTAATGATTCCCTCTTGGAGTAGCTGCACGATGATTGGATACTCTTGCTCTAAGAGTGATTTAGCCACATAAGTGATCTTAGGATTTTCAGCAGTACCCAGATTAACTTCTTGAGTCTCCTTGATTAGAATGGATGATCGAGTAGATAAGTGAGTTCCCACAAGGGGAAGATGAACATCTCCATCTTCTAGCGCCTCCTCGAGGTATTCGCTGTCAGATGCGTCCTTTATTTTTACTTTTTGGGATACATTGGGGTCAGTGGTTTGGGGCGTCCCTATGATCGAGATTGTGGGATGCAGGGGATTGCTAATGGGATATAGAACAACGTTGTTGAATTCAAGTTGATTCCAACCTTCTATGGAAGGAACATTGGGGATGTATGAGCTACCTGGGACGTTATGTGAACCTTGGGGTACATTAGGTGTGGAGCTGCCATACTTGGATAGGTCGACACCTGACGGAAGTTTGACACCCTTGTCAATTAGGTGAGCCAAGATCTCTTAGCCATGTTTTTCAAGAAGGCGAATCCTTCATTTGCACATTGATTGGTTTACTAAAGTGTTCCTCAAATGTAACCTCGGGTTGGATGACCATGTTTTCATCCCCAGGAGGTGATGTGTTTTGACCGTCGATATTGGATTATGATGAGGTTTCATTGTGAGGATCTCGGGGGATGTTTGCACTATTATTGGGGTCTTGTGAGACATTAGTTGCATTGTTTAGATATTGAAGGATGTTTGGTTGGGATTGTTGTTTGACCATCTTCCTTGTTTGTGACCGAGTCTGAACGGGCATGCAAGATGATATGACAGATTAGGATTATTTTGGTGATGAAAGGATTGATTTGATTTGATAATCAATTAAATGACGTGGCTCAACAGGATTGGTTTGATTGGATGATTAATCAACTATCAAGGCTAGGGCTCGATGAGATTGATTCGATTTGACTGAAGTGATCTAGGTTGATTGGTAGAAAATGAGTCGATCAGGATTGGATGATATAATGATCCGATTTGAATTGATGATTGATTAGGATGGATGATAATGACTGGGATCTGAAACCCTAGTTCAAGAGTGACCCTTGGTAAAGCTAGGTGTTGATTAATTGAACAAAGGGGGGATGTATGATAACGACACAGAATGAAACTTGAGATGGAAGTGGATTGATTGGGCTGACAAAGATGACCGACTTAGGACAGATGATGATCCAAAGTTGGTTTTGATGGATGACAATTAGAGATGAACACCTAGGTCAATTTGGATAACCACTCTAATAAGGTTTCAATGGGATACTAATATTCCAAAACATGGAAAGGATAACCAGAATGTGAATTATGAATGGATGTATGGATGCACGAGCTGAGGGGATGAATGTTTAGGATGAATGGATTCTTGAAACAAGTGGACAGAAGTCTAGAATGAGAAGATGAATGATCGAGATGGCGAAACGACGGTTCTGGCTGGCGAAGTGGATAAAAAGTTGATCAATCAAGGGTCAGGTGCACCCCTGTACAAGTTAGGTCCACCCAAGGAGCAAAACTGATCAAAATAGGTCACAACGGGCCTGAAATAGGTTGGTCAAAAGGTCAAGTCTGCCCCTGGATGAGGGAAAGTCTACCCAAGGAGCAAAAATTGACTAAACTAGGTCAAAACTAACTCCAAAAGGACTTATTTGAATGTCAATTCTGCCCCTGCATGAGGGAAAGTCCTCCCAAGGAGAAAAAACTCACCAAACTAGGTTAAAATTGACTCTGAAAGGACTGATTTGAATGTCAATTCCGCCCCTACATGAGGGAAAGTCCGCCCAAGGAGCAAAAATGGACCAAACTAGGTAAAAAACAGGCTTCAAAGGACTAGTTTTTAGGGCAAGTTCGCCCCTGGATGAGGGAAATTCCGCCCAAGGAGCAAAAAATGATGAAACTAGGTCAAAAATAGGCTCCAAAGGACCAGTTTTTAGGGCAAGTCTGCCCCTAGATGAGGGAAAGTCCACCCAAGGAGCAAAAACTAATGAAAGTGGGTCAAAAATAAGCTCCAAAGGACCAATTTTTAGGGCAAGTCCGCCCAAGGAGCAAAAACTGATGAAATTGGGTCAAAATTAGGCTCCAAAGAACCAGTTTTTGGGGCAAGTCCACCCCTAGATGAGGGAAAGTCCACCCAAGGAGCAAAAACTGATGAAATTAGGTCAAAATCAGGCTCCAAAGAACCAGTTTTTGGGCAAGTCTGCCCAAGAAGCAAAAACTGATGAAATTAGGTCAAAATTAGGCTCCAAAGAACTAGTTTTTAGGGCAAGTCCACCCCTGGATGAGGGAAATTCTGCCCAAGGAGCAAAAATTGATGAAACTGGATCAAAAATAGGGTCCAAAGGACCAGTTTTTAGGGAAAGTCTGCCCCTAGATGAGGGCAAGTCCACCCAAGGAGCAAAAACTGATGAAATTAGGTCAATATCAGGCTCCAAAGAACCAATTTTTAGGGAAAGTCTTCCCAAGGATGGTTTAACTTGAATTTTGACAAAAAAGACCAAGGCAAAGGACTAAAAACACAACAGTCATCAATCGAAAGGCTATGGAAAAGTGAAGCAAAGCAAACAATCACTGGTTTGGCACAAATAAGACAATTCAGATAGCACAAGCCTAAGTCTAGTAGAGGGGTATAGCCAACAAATTCCTCTAATCTAGGATGAACATGGTTACTAGGGAGTCCTCAATATACACCCGGTATGTGAGGCCCAAACCATGAACACCAACCCGTTACAAGCATGAGTCGGGAACCTAAAAGGCTCGAACCAACTCTTCACATCATCCTAATGCTTCACAAATTACAATGTGGTTGGATTGAGGTACAACTTTCACTCTCCCCCCTTTATATACCCCGCTGGTATGCGTGGTTGGAATCGTCCATTGGGGTGATGAAATCCCTAAGCAGGTCCCACTAAAAAAAGTAAAATAGGTAGACTCAAAAGACGTGGTAAGCTACGATTTCTCGTCACCCAGGATCACCGAATGGCACAAGGAGATTGGATACATCAAATAGCTCACCCAAAAACATAACATACAAGGTTGATTGACCCCTTTTAATTAAACTATTTTCCTAATTAGGGGTTAAGAACCCTTAAAATAGTCAAAAAATTGCTAAAAAATTAAAATTTCACCTTTTCAAAAAAAGTTGTCTGGGGAAAATTCGCTTGTCTGTGAGGGCAGATCTGGCTGTCTGGGGAAAATTCAGCTATTTGTTAGGTCGAGTCCGCCTATCTGTTAGGTTGGGTTCACCCCTCTATGAATTTCTTTTTCAAAAACCACTTTCAAGAATCCGGGAGGGCGTGGTCCGGGCCTCGGAGAGGGTAGGGTCCGTCAGTGGGAGGGCTGCTCCGGCCTCTGCTCAAGTAGGTCGGGTTCCGCTTCTCTATAAATTTTTTTTTCAAAACCACTTTCTCGGACCTGGGGTGGAGGGCAGGTCCGCCTCGAGAGGGTCGTGTCCACCTGTGGAGTGGCTGGTCCACCTGCCGCTAGGTCGCCGTCCGCCTCTATAACTTGCACCAGAAAGTCAAAAAATAGAAAAACGTGAAGCAGAGACCTATCAGGGTCCCATCTAAGTGCTTTAATGTGATAGGTCAAATTTGCAAGCATAAATGAGTATCAAACAAAGTAATTCAAATAACACTAAAACAACTTACACTCTTTAAGAGTAGCTCTAGTTGGATTCAAATACAATATAAAACAACAAATGGAATCTTTTAATTCAGGCTCTAATCGATCCCTTTATTGTCCCTTCATCTTTGTGTTGTGCTCCTTTGGATGGCAAGATGCAAGCTAGATGATGATATGATAATGGATGGCGGGTGCAAGCATGAAAATGGCTAAGCATGGATTCTAGGAAAAAATTGCAAGAGTTTGGCTACAATGCATGATCTCTCTCCCAAAATGAGAGAAAAGAGGGGGTATTTATAGAGAATTTGGAATTCTCTAGGGAAATGGATGGTCAATATTGAGCCACCAAGATCAAGATGTAGGGCTAAGGTGAGTTGAGAACTCACAAGCCCTCACATCTTGACATGTGGCAAGTGATATGGCTTAAAATGGGTGATGTGCACATGAGGTGGAAGGATAGGACATGACATGGAGGTGGTACATAGTACCTTGGGATTGGGACAAAATCTCCTCATAAAGGAGGTACTTGTCCCCATGTGGGTGAGAGGACAAGTGGGGAATTAAAAATTTCAAATACTCTCATGGGGATGAGAGAAGGAATTTAAAATTCCTTTAAATGCATTGGGGGATTAAATGTGAATTAAAAATTCACATGGGGAATGGAGATGCCTTGTTCAAAAAGAGAAAGTCTTTAATGAAGTTGACTAAGGACACATTCCATAAATGATATGGGGATTAGGGATGACCTAATTGAGTGATTAAGGTTGTGCAAATACTTTATTAGGGTAATTAAGGACTCATTAGAGGCAAGTGGGAAATTATGGAGGATGGGACCCTAATGATGATTAGGGGTGTGCACATTTTAATCATAAATTAATTATGACTAAGAAAGAGGGTTAGATTGCTAAGAGGGATTAGAGGCCAACTTGTAAAAGTTGGAGGATGTGACAATGAGAGAGAAAATAGGGAATTTAAAAGTAAATTTAAAATTCTAAAAGATAATATGACTAAATTAAATAAAGTGATGCATTTATTTAATTTAG
This sequence comes from Sequoia sempervirens, assembly GCA_007258455.2. Taxonomy (NCBI): domain Eukaryota; kingdom Viridiplantae; phylum Streptophyta; class Pinopsida; order Cupressales; family Cupressaceae; genus Sequoia; species Sequoia sempervirens. The sequence goes on along the minus strand of VDFB02373365.1, from coordinate 176,816,284 downwards.
AGAGGAAATAGGGGAAAAGTATTTATTAAATTAGATACCTTGGGAAACCTTATGCAAGAAACATAATATTAATTAAATGAATGATTTAATTAATACCGGCAAAGAGGACGATTTTAAAAGAGCAAAGGGATGATTAAGAAGATGACTTTGACCATATGGGAGTGGTCAATTTGGATGTCTACAGATTTATCTCAAGCTCCTTCAACCTGAGCTCTTCCATCAGCTCATCAACCTTCTTATCTGATGCATTGATCCATTCCTATAGAGTTTTTAACTTTGTATCTTTGCTTCTCAACAAATCCTTTGTTTGACCTCGGGTTTTGCTTTCCTTTTCTCAGGAGACCTTCATTTCTTTGATTTCCTTTTCAAATTGAACCCATTGGTTCTAAAGCTCTTGATTCTTCTCTTATGCTTCCTTCTACACTTGAGCCAACTGGTCCTGAAGCTCTTTGTTTTCCTATTGCAGGTTAGCAACTAGGTTGGGATCCTAGGACTAGAACTTTGCAAGTTCCTCTTGGATTTTGATCTTTTCTACCTATGCTTGTTGAGAAAAGTGTGCAATTTCAGCGTCCTTGACCTTTTCCTTCTTTTGCAGGATCTCCATTCTCTCTTTAACATTATTGAGCTCCTCTTCCCTCTTCTTTAGTTGATGACTATGCTGCAAAAGTCTATTATCACAACCCTCTAAGTTTCCTCCATCAGCTCAACTTTGTCCTTTGGCCAGGCTGAGTGTAGATCAATCCCTACGACATGGATTGTATAATCCTTAGGTTGCATCTTCCCTTGAGATTTGATGATGTTGGGTGACATAGTTGTAAATGTTATCAATCCTTGAACCTCATTAAAGAGAGTCTACATGCATGGATCAATAGGATTTGTGGCATCCTTCTCTTTTCTTTTCTAGACTCTTCTAGCCTGTGCTACCTTAGTCATGGTATTTTACACAAAAATTCTGCAAGTGATCTAATCTACTCACTAGCAAAGGATGCACCAGGACGAAGAGAAAAAGGGAATGGAATCATTGTAGACTTAGATGATGTTTTCTTTTGAAAAGTTACCATCAATGGGGAGAAAGGGGGATTTCCCTGCTAGGTTCCAGTTGGGGAAGCAAAAGGACTTATAATGGGTCGTGGTGGTAGTAGAGATGCAGAGACTACCATTTGTTGGTTGGGTTGAGTCAAAGCTGACATGGTGGAAGAAAAGGGGTTTGCAATAGAAGGTTCAGATTGGGCCCTAACAAAAGATGGAACAAATCATAGGGGAGTAAAAGCTACTTGTCTGATTGAAGAGAAGGGTGATTGGGAGAAACCTCCTACGGGTGTGGAAGCAGAGAATGATAGGACAACACTCAAAGTAATTTGAGATATGGATGCAATAGGGTTAACTAAAGATTGAAAATTGAGAAGAGAGGGAGAGAAAGATAGCTGAGTTGTTGCGGGCTCTGATCCTTGGCTCATTGCAAGTACTTGTGAGCTTTCTCTAGGAGTGGCATCGATGTGTGACCTCTTCTCAGGTGGAGAATTGTCCACCTCTATGACCTCCTCAGATTGTTGGATTTCCCTGGGTCTCTTTATAGCCCATGTATGTGGTAGTGTGGCCACCGAATGAGATGCAATCACTTGTACACTTAGTGGAGCTTCACTAGGTTGTTATGCTACTTCTCCACCTCCTTGTACTAAGGCCTTCCATGCCTCTTTTCTTTTCATTATTGTAGTTGCTTCCTCTCTATCTACCTCCTCATATCTACTTGCATCAATATCATCATTATTTCTATTCCAAAGATCATCAAATATGTCATCAATGTTAGGCTCTTGGAACTTGGCATCAAGACACCTAGTCTCTTGATGATAAATCCATAATTGAGTGATTTTATTCTCACTCCATAGGTAGTTCTTCACCAATTTATTATAAAGGGTGGCTCCAATTTTGAAATTATTGCTAGGTTTGGCCAAAGGGAAATAAAAAGAAAGTTAGGGTAGTCTCTATGATGGCTTTCATTTCCGGCCTAGACAATGACAAGGAGGTGCATGAGTTTCAAATGGGTTTGGGTTTTCAGTGAAGAAGACAACATTCTTTATTCTGGCATGACTTCGTAGATGTCATTGTTCGGGAGATGCTTGACCAATTCAAGGAGTATCACACATAGTATAGATTCATGTTTTCTTCTTTTCTTACTCACATGTTTTTGCACCAAAACCCTGATTTCTTTAAAAAATATACGAGTTTGTCTATATTTGATGAAAGTGGGGTAAGGAAGCTTGTTTTAGTGTGGACCCATCTTCTTTCTATGACCCAGGATTATTATGCATTTTCTGAGTCTTTCCTGACTCTAATATTGTAAGATTTTAATAAGGAGGGTGAGGTTGGCTGTTATCATTTCTTCGTCGAGCAAGTAGTATGGATGAGAATTTTTGTCCCTCCTTCTGTTTGCTAACCAGCAGCCTTCAAACTCAAATTCATTTAGTAGAACTAGCTCTAGTTGTTCCTCCTCAACTACCACTTCTTCATCACGTGCCAAATAATCACATAATCCTCTTCCATGCATGGTCTTTGTGGGCCTAACCTCAATGTCATAATCAAGGATCTTGGTTATCCAGTTGGCCCTTTTTTTTATGATTTCTCCCTGCATAATGTACTCACGCACACTAGAATGCACTACATATACAACCACCTTGCTGCAAGCTATGAGGTGTCAAATTTTTTTGAGCCCCTTAACAATGGTGAATGCTTTCCTCTTAATGAAGTTATACTTTGTCTCATAGTATTTTAAGGTCCAGGAGTGAAAGGCTATTGAATGTTCTCCCTTTCCTTCAACATCCTTCTAGGTAAAAATAGTAGCAATGCTATATTTTCTAATAAACACATACATTATAAAGTATTTTGACGAGTATGGGTTCACCAACACAGGAGCTGAGGAAATAGCCTCGACCTTATCAAAGGATTCTCTGGCCTCTTTTGTCCATTTAAATAGCTAATCCTTCTTGAGCATCAGGGTGATTGGTTTAATTAAACCTACAAAATTTAAAATGAATTTTCTTACAAAATTTACCTTCCCAAGGAAGGACTAAACTCCATTTTTTTTTACTGGTAGGGGTAGTTCCTTGATTTCCTTCACTCGATCCAGATCAATAGCAACCCCATCTTTAGACACTACATGTCCCAATAATTTCCCTTGAGGTACTCCAAAAACACATTTTTTTGGGTTCAGAGATATCTCAATGTATAGGAGTAAATTTTCTACACAAATTTCCCTTTTACACTTCCTCACCTTAGAAAATAAAATCCTAAGGAAAAATTCCACATCATCCCACTACCTTCATTCCACTTCACATCTACTTTTTGCATCGGTAGAAGAATAACTATAGGGGATGCCTGCACGGCTCACAAATGTCCATGGTGAATGCTTATGTCCCTGATGGATTCCTATGTTTGAAGTTGGCAGAGGCATCACACTTCCCATTGGGGTCAGTTTGCAACATTCCTCTTCGACCAACCGACTCGAATATGATAGATTATCTCCCTTCTTCAAGTTCTTCCATTCTTCATCCAGTCCATCTTCTTTTGATGCTCCTTAAGCATTATAGCATTCACTTCTTGCATTCTGAGCCATCATTTTCACTCTCAAGCAACACTTTGGCACTCCATAGCAGTAGCAACAACACTTCATCAACTCTATAGAGCAAGTGTGGAACAAACTATTGCAGCAAGGGCTTGAGTCCTCTTTTCTCCTCCACTAGCTAGTGAACTCTTGGTGGAGGTGGTAAGCATTTTCACTCCTCTCCTCTATGATTTGGTTGAGTAGCACTTTACTATTTTGTAGTTTTTATCATGTTCTCTACTTTGTTTTCTCCTTTATCATAATTTTTTCTATCATGGCTATCTTGGTTGTCCCTAGAGGTGGAAACACCAAAATAGGGGTCTGACTGAGGCAGGCCTCTTTATAGCCCCCCAAAAATTTTCCCTCTTTCTTATGTGTAGGTGGACATGCATTTGGAGCTAGCTGATGAACAAGCTCTTTTGTGAGATCATCTTTGTCACCTTAGCTTTAATATATCTACTTTACCACATTCGATTGTATTTCTCTAATTTCAGAGTTTTGTTTCTTCTTTTTTTAAATCACTAGCTAGGTTGTCACCTCATTTTTTGATGATTCTTATTGTATTTTTGGTCCTCTAGTCATACAAACACTAGCGCACCTAAGAGATGCCAGTGCACCGCGCTATTGTTCCAGAACTATGCTTTTGTCCTCGGGTGGAGAGCTACTTGAGGTACAGTATTGAACCCAAAAACTGGCTTGGTTAGCCCCATTTTGGATTTCAGGTCTACAGAGTGATTGAAGGAACTTATAGTCCTCATCATTCTCGTCCCTCACTTCAAGACACCCCTTTAGAGTGAGGTAAGGTAGGGCAACCTTCTACTCTTGGATCTCTCTGACTTGGGGCCTTGAACGTGGTTGGTCCCCCTCTCTTACATTTTTTGTGAACTCAACATGAACAAAAGTTTATTCATTCATTGGTGTTGAGGCTTCTCCCCTTGTACCTTGTGATTGATGTTCCCCTGAGTGTTGTGAAGGTTTATGAGCATCACAACCCAATCCACAACCTCTGGGTATATTGTTAGGAGAAGTGTATAACAGCTTCTGATGGAAAGGACAAAGGTCACTACTGGTTTCTCTACAGGCCCTTTTGTTGGATCCACCATTGGTCTCGCCACATAGGAGCATTTTTCGAGGGCCGAGGTAGGATTCTCTAATGAGAATGACCATGTCCCCAATCCTCCTGCATCTCCCACACCATCATTAGTAGACGAGCATGAGCTTGTTCACATTCCTTTAGAATATGTCTCTTCCCTCAACAAAGGGTTGGGTGACTTGGAAAACCACTTGGAAAGAGACCTGAAGTTCGCTAGGGCCACTCGAGTTATCAACAAACTAAAGTATATGGTGGGAAAAGACCAAACAGGCATAGAAATCCTGGCTAGTCTCTCTAGTCTAACTTAAGCATGTGCCCCTCTGAATAATCCTAACATTGTACAAGGGGCAACTTTTGAGGATCATGAGAGACAGCTAGGAATTTTGATGCCTCCTACATCTATTTACATGGCTGATGATGTACCTTTGATCAACATTCCCTTTGCCTCTAAGAAATATGAAACTATCAAAGTGAATAAGATCCCCTTAGTTTTTACCTTCACCCCTCCTATCACCTCTAGCAGTGGAGGTTTTGGCAGGATGAGTGGTGGGGGCTTTGGTAGTGGCGGTGACTTCAACGGCGAGGGTGGTGTTGGTGGAAGTGGTTCCAGTGGAGGTCATGGTGGTGGCTTCAGATGTAGAGATGGCTCTGGCAGAGGCCCTACTGGTGGTGATAGCTTCGGTAGTGATCAGACCAATGGCTCTGGTGGTGGCTCTGGTGCCAGTTTTGGAGGAGGTTTCTCTGGTCCTATATCTTCTAATGACCCTATTCTAAACACCCTTCTTTAGAATATGGGTAAGATATAGAGCCAGTTGGGGAAATCTATCTACCAACCATTCTTTTGGAATAGCCCATTTTCAGTCATAATTTTGAACACTCCCTTCCCTCAAGGAATGGTGATTCCTAAATTCAAAAAATATGGCTGTAAAGGGGACCCACAAATGCATGTGTCCACCTTTAACACCCTATGTACATATTTCTTCCATCATGACATGTTGATGGAAAAAATATACCCTCAATCTCTCAAGGATACAACACTCAAATGGTATTGTTCCTTGCCCAATAATTCCATTTTCTCATTTGATCAACTTGTAAAACAATTCTTATGACAATTCCAAGCTAACATCGAGCCGAAGATGACCTTTTCAGATCTCATCTGATGCAAACAAGGTGATAATGAAAATATTACTAACTTCATCGTGTGGTATCAAGCACTCTTCTCATAAATCTCGTATCTGCTTCCCAATTCTGACGTGCAAAAGGTGTTCATAGGGAACTTGCAAAGGCCTTAGCAGCAAAATTTTTCCCTTATGAAATATCCTTCTTTCACACATTTGTGTGTAGCCCTACAAGAGTATCAATAGATAGTAGTTCAATTCAGGGGATCCTCCTCACACTCCCATTCTGAAGGAAAGTCCATTGTATCGATATCTAGGGAAGGCAAGGCTGTTGCAAATGTAGTAGCAACTATGGATGACAACGGCCTCAAACACAACTGAAAGTTCACAAAGTCAATAGAATCTTATTCTTCCATTTTGAAAAATTTGTTGAAGGATAAGATCATAACCTTGTACAACCCTAAACCTCTTAAGGAATCTTACCCTAGTTGATATGATGCAAATACTTATTGTCAATACCATCAAGTCAATAGACATGATACCAAACGCTGCATGTGCCTCCGTCATGAGATAAAAGACTACATTGAGGATAGTACTATAAGTCTCGATGGAAGCAAATAAAAAAAAAATAAATCAATGGCAAAAGTGAATAGTGAATTGCAAATATACACAGACCCATTTCTGTTGCATTTTGTTAACATGATTGTTGATCCCACTGATTCTATCACTCAGCCTAAGGCATATGTTAACATGGTCATGGTTACTCCTGCTAAGTAGCCTATGCCTGGTTCATTAGATGTGATATTCACATCGTAGGACTTGCCCTTAAATAACAAGCCCTCTCCCCTCTATATTCCTACTTGCCTCAATGCTAACATTGTGATAGGAGTCTTAGTAGACCCTGAGTCAAGTGAATTTTTACTGAAGTGGTGCTTCACCAAGCTTGAATTTTACAAAGAAAGTCAAATGTTAGGTTTTAGGTGGTTTTGTGTCATTTTATGTTTAATAAGGTTGATTTAAACTATTTAAATGTATTCAAGTTGGTTTGGGGTCATTTGAGTCAAAAAATATAAAAAATACAAAATGTGTAAAAGTTGTCAAGGCAAAAATGCTGAAAAGTGCAAATTAGAGAGTTTAAAGGTTATTTAGTGAAAATGAAGTTAAAAAGTCAGTTATTCTCAGTTGGGAAGGTTCAATATGTCTTTAAAAACATTTATCCACATTTGTAATGAAGGTTGGAGGCATCTGGAGAGAAATTTCAATAAAAGAACAATTGTGTTTTCCAGATTTTGCATATTTTTCACTGTTTTCAGGCCTGGTACGGAATTTTACGGAATTCCTTTTGAAAATTTCTTATATGGGTGAATAGATAAATGAATTATCTTTCCAATGCTTCTGGTTTGAGTGAAAAATATTGAGTTTTGCACATTTTACAAACGTTTTACTAAAACTGCCTGTGTATCTTTTGTATAAGGGTTTTGAGGGCACCTAAAATGTGAAAAAGGTCCATTCCACCTTCTGTAGTTGATGTATCTCGGTGGAATGGACCAAAATATGTATTCTTAGGTGTGTAGGGTTCTAATTTATGCAGGTGTGTTCATTTGAGTGTCAAGGTGTGATGCCCTAGGTGGAAAAGTGTGAATTTCCATTGCAAGATGATGGTTCAAAGAAGGAATATGATGGTGCAGCATTGGTAGAGGATGTGGGTGAGTTTCTGGAGAATTTTTAAGTGTATTGGAAGGTGTTTGAACAGTTGGTAAGATTTTTAGAAGCCTGGAGTATACCTTTTCAATAAACCCCTAAGAAACGTGCTGAAAAATGAGGGTTTTTGTGGGTGTCTTGTTGCAAGGTGATTCTCAATATGAAAGTTGTGGATTTAATAGTTTTTGGGCATTTTAATTGCTGCCCCAAGGTTTCATAAGGTTTGGTGGAGTTTAAAGTGTACCTTCTTTGTAAAAGTGGGCTAATTCTACTAGCCCTTGGATACGGTGACTTAATGTTTTTCTATGTTTTGACAAATGAATCTTACTTGTAAGCTTGGAAATGTCTTTTTGATGGAATATGGATGTTATATGGATGATCAGTGGGTGTTCTTACAGTTTTCTTTGAGGAATTGGTCTTTCAGTTGCTCAGTTGTGAATTGGAAAGCCATAGAGCTGACCCTATGGAAGTTGTGCTAATTATTTGATTTTGAATTGGTGTTTGGTTTTCAAAACTTGGTTGAATGTACCTCCACCCCTTTGCATCAAGAAGAGACGTTGTGGCTTAACTCACTACACATAAAAGAGTATGAAGAAAAAAAATCCACCATCTATACACACAATGGTCTTTTTTTGAAGCCATATCGCTTGATAACTTTATCCGTCCTAGTTAGACCTAGGGCTATTGACATGGTTTTTGATGTCATTTCAGAGTTGGATTTGTTCAGGATAAAGCTAGGCATACCTTGGCTAGCTTTCATGAATATAATCATCTCTATTATTCATAAATTCATAAAGTTCTCCCATGAAGGTGTCTTACATGTAGTGCATGACACTAGATATGAGCCTCTAGTATCCTACAGGGAATATTCATTAGACCATTTTTGGCCCACCCCGGTTGGCCCGCTTCCTCCAAGAATGGACCTACTTTACAAAACCTATGTGAAATATAAGACTGAGGGAAAGGGACAGCCAAAATTGGCTCTTCCTAGAGCACAACATCCAGCTGCCTCCTCTTCCTAAAAAGGGGAGGAGAAGCTTGCCTCCTCTCAGGCTAACTCGTCTGCTCCCCTTTCTTTGGAGGAGTATTGGATGAGAAAGCTTGGATTTTACCCGTTAAGTTCGATAATCCCTCCTTGGCCTAGACCCAAGATTGGGATATCGGACCTCCCTACTAAGCCACTTGGACCTTGGTACTATTTGTATGGTAGAGGAAAAAGTCCCCATGGGGAATCCTCTATGTCTTAGCCTCCATGGCCTCCTACCACTCCTACTCCAAAATTAGTAAATTGGAAGAGGTTCGTTGTTGAGGAACTTGAGTCAACTCCCCCCATTGCTCCCCAACCTGTTCCTCCTTCTCCCATTCAAGAGTCTATTCCTTTGCCAGAAACAACTATCGTGGACACTCCCATGGCTGAGCAGGAGTTGTTTGTTCCTTCATAGTCTCCAACCTTTGGTTCAAAGAGTTGGATAAATCACCTTGAGCACAAGTGCAAGCACCGGTGAAAGGCTCTCATGGGTGAGTAGGCCACCTCATAGAGGAATGAAGAGGAGATGACCGCCCCTATATCAGGGCCTCCTATCACATACTCCTCTCTCCTCCCCTTTGCTTCCATTCAATCTAGCTTTGTATCACTTTTGGCTTCCGCTGTGAGTATGAATGTGCCTTACCCTAAAAAGGTACAAGTGTTCATTGCTCCTTTAGTGGATCCACCTCTATTAATGTCCCTTTTGGATGTCTCACCTTTCTCGAAACCTATAGATATGACGAACACTTCGGTGGTATCTACTATGGTTTTCTCTTCCTCCTCTTCATCCATGCCTCTTGCCTTGTTTGTGGGGATTTTGCATCCCCCGATGAAGCAGAAGGTGGAGAGTGGTCCTTCTAGCAACAAAGGATGTAAGAGGATTCCACCTTCCTCAAAAGGTGATCCCACGCTGACTTCTTCTATCCTAGTAATGGAACTAGTCTTGACTTCCCCTAAGTTTGTCACTGCTCCCAAATCACTCGGTGAGCCTAGCGGTGAATCTTGTGTGCAACCTTCTCCATCCATTGAGGTGAAACATGGCACTCCTATAAAGTTCATGTTTAACTCTTTGGATGAAGTTCCAACTTTTTCAACAATCTTCATGAAATCGTTGACCTTAGCTCCACAAGAGCTTGGTGGAGAGGACCTTATGGGGCCTTCTTCCTTATCCCTTGTTGTGGGACGGTCAGATGCTCCTCCTATAAACATTTCACCACTACAAACTCATCCCCCTTCCCCCTATGATGATCTAGAGTGGGAAGCAGATGACCTCTTGGTCGATTAGTGTCAGGGGGAGGCCCCTTCTTTACCTTTAGATTAGATGTGTGTGTGTTGTGATGTGTTCCCCCGTGATCATGCTATATGTGTCTAGGTGTTCCTTGTCACCCTTCTTGGTGCTTGGATAGAGGAGTGGATTGTGTTGTAAACCTTCTTCTATTTGTTTCACCATTCATCCATGTTTGTGATTAATTTTCAATAAATTGTGGACGATGCAAAGTTTTGGGAGCATTTAGGCTTCCCTTCCATGTTGACCCAACTTTTTATTTTTACTTTGTCTTCTCGTGCTTTCTTCACATGGTCTAATATAGTAAGGGTTTGATGACATTTCATTTTATATACTATTATTATACTTATATATTTATGAGCAATTCTGACCCCGAAATATCAAGCTACCCCTGTGCCCTGTGTTTATGTTCTTTTCTCTTTTGCTCCTTTCTTATCTTTCTCTCTTCTTTTCTTGAGTTGTACCTTTCATGTGTGACAACACCACTTCTATGAAATTTTTATTTTTAGAAAATGCATTCGTGGCCAACGGATCTTTTCTTGAGAATCTTCACAAACTTATTTTCAAGAATCACATTCTCAACTTGAAACCCTAACAAAACGTGTTTCCTTCATCATGGGTTCGTAAAAAAAGAACTTGAGAACCTTTCCTTCGAGGTGGGGGAAGCTTCAACCTTCCCCTCATGAAGGGGCATTTTCTTCCTTTTGAATTCCTTAATGAAGTGAACATCTTTCAAAAGGATTCCTTGATGATGAATTAATTCAAGAAAGAAACATCTCTTTCGTACTTTCAAATAGTGTGTCCCTTGAGTGGATCCCTTCTTCATGCTAGGTTCCTGAGGGACCCCTTTGAAATTTTCCCAACTTGTTGACGGTTTGTGAGATTGTCAGCTTTTTTTCTTGTGCGGCCACTTTCTGACATGTTCTATCTATGGGTAGACATGTTGCTTTATTGGTGCACCTGTAAAGCCACTTTCTGACTTTGCGAAGTCCCCTTCCTTGGGTTTCCTCCGTGTGAGATATTTTGGGGGATACCTCCTTGTAGGTTTGCGAGTCTGTAGGGCACTTCTTCCAAGCTTCCTCCATGCTAGAGATCTTGGGGGTCACTCCCCTACAAGTTTGCAGGTCTATAGGGTGCTTCTTCTGAACTTCCTCCATGTGAGTGATCTTGGGAGTGACTCCCCTGTAGATCTGTGGGTCTGTAGGGAACTTTCTCAACTTCCTCCATGTGAGAGATCTTGGAGGACGCTTTCTTGTAGGTCTATAGGTCTATAAGGCACTTTTCTAGGTTTCCTTCATGTGAGAGATCTTGGAGGATACCCTCCTTGCAAGTCTGCAACCTATGAAGTGCTTACTTATTGGGGGTTCCTTCATGTGAGAGATCTTGGGGGTCGCCTCCTTACAGGTCTGCGGGCCTGTAAGACACTTTCATTCTACAACTTCATAGTTCTACGGGGATATGAATTCCTTTACTTGTCCTGCACTGTCAAGTTCACCAGATCACGGTCTACTTCCTCGATGGTTCAGGTATACATTTATAACCCTACTACCTCTTTTATCTACTTTATTGAAGCACTCATTAGTATTCATGCTCACTAGAGTGGGGGAAAAATGTATAGGATCGAATTTGCACCCCTTATGAAAATTCCCCTTTTACACTTCCTCACCTTAGAAAATCAAATCCAAATTAGGTGAAATTCCACATAAGCCTGTTGCCTTTGTTCTACTTGGCATCTATTTTTTGTGTCAATAGAAGAATAACTTTCAGGGATGCCAGCGCGGTGTGCATACATCCATGCGGTGAACTTATGTCCCTAACAGATATTTGCATCTAAAGTATGTAGAGGTGTTACACTTCCCATTGGAGTCGATTTGTAACATCCCTCTTCGACCAACCGACTTGAATATGGTAGATTCTCTCCCTTCTTCAAATTCTTCCATTCTTCATCCAATCCATCTTCTTTTGGTGCTCCCTAAACATTCTAGCATTCACTTCTTGCATTTTCAACCTTCATTTTCACTCTTAGATAGCACTTTGGCACTCCATAGAAGCAACAACAACACTCCATCAACTCCCTAGAGAAAGTGTGGAACAAACAATTACAGCAGAGGCTTGAGTCCTCTTTTTTCCTCCATTAGCTAGTGAGCTCTTGGTGGAGGTGGTAAGCATTTTCACTCCTCTCCTCTATGATTTGGTTGAGTAGCCCTTTACTATTTTTTAGTGTATATCATGTTTTTTACTTTCTTTTCTCTTTTATTATACTTTTTTCTATCATGGCTATCTTGGCTGTCCATGGATATGGAAACAACAAAATGGGGGTCTGACTAAGGCAGGCCCCTATACAGCCCCCCAACAATTTTCCCTCTTTCTTATGTGTAGGTGCACGTGCATTTCAAGCTAGCTGGTGAGCAAACTCTTTTGTGAGATCACCATTGTCTCCTTAGCTTTAACACATCTACTTTATCACATTTGTTTGTATTTCTCTTATTTCATAGTTCTGTTTTGTCCTCTTAAAAATCACTATCTAGGTTGTTAGCTCATTTTTTGACGGTTCTTACTGTATTTTCGGTCCTCTAGTCATACAAATTCCAGTGAACTTAAGAGACACCAATGTGTTGCACTGTCATCTTGGAACCATGCTTCCATCCTCAAGTAGATAGTTACCTGAGGTTCAGTATTGAACCCATAAACTGGTTCACCTAGCCCCATTCTAGATTTTGGGTCTACAGAGTGATTGAAGAACCTTATAATTCTCATCATTCTCATCCCTCAATTCAAGACACCCCTTTATAGTGAGGTAAGTTAGGGAATCCTTCCACTCTTGGCTCTCCATGACCTAGGGCCTTGAACGTGGTTGGTCCCCCTCTCTGACACCCAAACTCTTGGCATCTTTTAAAAACCATTTCAAGATGATCAAACTAATCATATTTTGACTTAGAGAATACCATAAGATCATCCAAGTAGATCAAGATGATCTTATTGATTAGTTCTCTAAAGGAAATTTCTATTGCTTACTGGAAGGTACCTCCCACATTTGAGAGGTCAAAAGGAATTTTTGAATAGGCAAGCATTCCCCACTTGGTAGTGAACATTTTTTTTGTGTCAGTCCTCCTCTTTGACCTAGATCTACTTATAACTAGAGAACCTGACCAGCAAAGAAAACATTTTCAAGCCAACCATTGTTTGCAAACTTGATTCCATGGAAGGCGATGGATAGTGGTCCTTGAGGGATGCCCTATTCAGATCTTGGAAATCAACACAGAGGCGGATGTCCCCATTTTTCTTTTGGACTAGAACTAGGTTGGACACCCATGTACTATGTTTGATTGAGAAGAAAATCTGGGAGGGTATGTGTTGGATCATGGGGGTCCAAAAAGTGGCAATGGGAAAAAAAGGTGTTTTTAACACGTCCAAAAATGCAGAATTCATGCCTTTGAATTTTTGTAGGTTTAGGTACAATATCCATTTTGCTTTGGTAATACCAAACCAAAACATATATCTGTTTCAAAATGGATATCCATTTTTTTTCAAAACGGATATCTATTTTGGAAAGCGGGAATCCATTTTTTTGAAAAACAAAACGGATATCCATTTTGAAAACCTAAAAACCCCTCTTTAGTAAAATGGGCATAACTTTTGCGTGTCTTATCAAAATTTTGACTTTTTATAGGCGTTGGAAAGGTGATTAAGAGATCTTCATAAAGAACTAGGTGGTTTTTATATATTATACAATAAAAAATAATTATAATCATTTGAACTTCATATTTCCTTTTTGAAACATCAAATGCTCACTAATTTCACATGCAAAGTCTTTTTTCATGATTTTTTTGTAACACTCATCTCAAAATACTTGAAACATTAGAAAAATTAATGAATAATGAAATATTTATACTTTTTGTAGCAAATAGATGAAATTTTTTTCATAAATCATCATATCTCTCTATCCCTTTCTCTAGCTCTCTATATCGCTATGTCTCCCCTTAAGCTCTAGACCTATCCATCCCTCGTTTCTTCTCTCTTTATCCCTTTTTATACCTATATTTCCCACTCTCTCTTCTTGATCTCTATACACATCTCTCTACCTCTCTCTCCATCCTTCCTTCTATCTCTCTCACTCCCTCTCTCTCAGGTCCCTCCCACTCCATATCCCTCTCCCTCTTTATCCCCCCTCTCTCTCTCTTCCTCTTAACTCTCTCTCCCTCTTAGGTCTCTCTCTCAAGTCTTTCCCACTCCCTCTCTCCCTCTTAGGTCTCTCTCTCTCAAGTCTCTCCCACTCCCTCTCTCTCTTTGTTCTCTCCCACTAACTCTCTCTCTCAATGTCTCACTCACACTCACACTCTCTCCCTCTCAAGTCTCTCTTTCTCCCACTCTCTCTCCCTCTCTCCATCTCAAGTCTCTCTACCTCTCCCTCCCTCTATCTCCCTCTCTCCCTCTTAAGTCTCTCTCTCTAGTCCCTACCACTCACTCTCCATCTCCCTCTCACTCTCACTCTCCCTCTCCCTATCTCCCTCTCTCTCTCCATCCCTTTGAAGTCTCTCTCCCTCTTAGGTCTCTCTCTCTCTCTCACACACACACACTCTCTCTCTCCATCTCTATCTTAGGTATCTCTCTCCCACTCTCTCCCTCCAAACTCTCTCTCTCTCTCTCTCTCAGGTCCCTCACAGTCCCACTCCCTCTCCATCCCACTCTCCATCTCCCTCTCTCTCTCCCCATCCCTTTGAATTCTCTCTCCTTAATTCTCTCTCTTAGGTCTCTTCCACTCCCTCTTTCTCTCTTAGGTCTCTATTAGGTCTCTCCCACTCCCTCCTCTCTCTCTTCATCTCCTCTCTCTATCAGGTCACTCCCACTCCCTCTCTTTCTTTTCTCATGTCTGTCTCTCAATATCTCTCTCTTGCTCACACTCTCCATCTCCCTCTCAGGTCTCTCTCCCACTCTCTCTCTCTCACACACACTCTATCTCTCTTTATCTCTTCATATCCCTCTTAGGTCTCTCTCTCCCACACTCTCTCTATATCTCTCCTTCCCTCTATCCATCTCAAGTCACTCTCCCTCTCTCTCTCTCTCCCCATCTCAAGCTACTTTTGAGGGAGAGAGAGAGAGACAGGGAGGGAGGGAGAGAGGGGATTGAGAGGGAGATATAGATAGAGGGAGGGAGAGGGAGACATAATTGATAGGGAGAGAGGGAGGGAGGGAGGGAGAGAGGGGGGAGAGATAGATTTATCTAGTTAGGGTGGGAAGGAGATACCTAAGAAAGAGAGGGAGGTGGAAAGTGAGTGAGTGAGAGAGAGGGGGTATCAGAGATTAATAAAACAAAGGAGGGAGAGAGAGAGAGAGAGTGGGAGAGACTTGAAAGAAGACCTAAGAGGGGATAGTGGGAGAATCTCAGAGAGAGAGAGAGAGGAGAGAGAGACCTTAAGAGGGAGAGAGACTTCAAAGGGAAGGGGAGAGAGAGATGGAGATGGAAAGGAGATGGAGGGGGGGAGAGAGAGAGAGATAGAGTGGAAGGAGAGAGAGAGACTTGAGAGGGAGAGAGGGATAGAGGGAGGGAGAGGGAGAGAGGGAGAAAGAGACTTGATAGGAAGAGAGGGGGAGAGAGAGAGTTATCTAGTTAGGGTGGGAAGGAGACACTAGAGAGAGATTTATCTAGTTAGGGTGGGAAGGAAACACCTAAGAGAGAGAGACTTGAGAGCAAGGTGGAAAGTGAGTGAGTGAGTGAGATAGAGGGGTAGTGGGAGACCAAAAAAAAATGAGGGTAAGAGAGAGAGAGAGAGACTTAAGAGGGGGAGAGAGACTTCAAAGGGAGGGGGAGGGGGAGAGAGAGAGAGAGATGGAGAGGAAGGGAGAGAGAGACTTGAGAGGGAGAGAGGGAGAGATAGAGGGAGGGAGAGGAAGAGAGGGAGGGAGAGAGAGAGAGCTATCTGGTTAGGGTGGGAAGGAGACACCTAAGAGAGATGGATTAGGAGTGAGAGAGACCTAAGAGGGAGGTGTAAAGTGAGTGAGTGAGTAAGAGAGAGAGAGAGAGAGAGAGAGAGAGATAATTGAGATAGAGACCTAAGAGGGAGAGAGAGAGAGAGAGTGGCAGGACCTGAGAAAGAGAGAGACTGTATGGGAGGGGGTGGGAGAGAGACTTCAAAGGGAGGGGAGAGAGAGAGAGATACTTGAGAGGGAGAGAGGAAGAGGGAGAGAGAATTGAGAGGAAGAGAGGGAGGGAGAGAGAGAGAGAGAAAGAGACTTGATAGGGAGAGAGGTAGAGAGAGAGGGAGAGAGAGATCTAGTTACATGGTGGGAAGGAGAAACCTGATAGAGAGAGAAAGACTTGAGAGGGAGAGATGGAGATAGAGAGATAGAGGGAGGGAGAGGGGGAGATAATTGAGAGGGAGAGAGGGAGGAGAGAGGGATAAAAAGAGACTTGAGAGTGTGAGTGTGTGTGAGAGAGAGAGGAGAGAGAGAGTGGGAGAGACCTGAGAGAGAGAGAGAGAGAGAGAGACTTGAGAGGGAGTGCAAGAGACCTAATAGATATATAGAGACTTCAAAGAGAGGGAGAGAGAGGGGGGAGGAGAGAGAGGGAGAGGGAGAGGGAGAGGGAGAGGGAGAGGGAGAGGGAGAGAGAGAGAGAGGGAGTGAGAGGGACTTGAGAGAGAGAGAAAGGATGGAGATAGAGGTAGAAAGATAGGTCTAGAGCTCAAGGAGAGTGAGAGTGAGAAATATAGTTATAAATAGGGACAAAGAGAGAAGAAAGGAGGGAGGGATATGTCGAGAGCTTAAGGGGAGACATAATGATATATAGAGTGAGGTAGAGAAAGAGATAGAGAGATATGATGATTTATGAATATATGTTCATCTCCTTGATAAAAATATATAAATATTTCATTATTCATTACTATTTCTAATGTTTCAAGTATTTTGAGATGAGTGTTACAAAAAAAATCATGAAAAAAAGACTTTGCATGTGAAAGTAGTGAGCATTTGATGTTTCAAAAATGAAATATGAAGTTAAAATTATTATAATTATTTTATTGTGTACAATATAGAAACACCACCTAGTTCATTGTATATATCTCTCAATCACCTTTCCAACACCTATAAAAAGTTGAAATTTTGATAAGAAATGCAAAAGTTATGCCCATTTTACTAAAGAGGGTTTTTTAGGTCTTCAAAATGGATATCCGTTTTGTTTTTCATAAAAATGGGTTCACATGAGAGGGACAAAAGGATAGATAGAGGGAATGATATGGATAAAGACTTGATAGGAAGAGAGGGATGGAGAGAGAGAGAGAGAGAAAGAGACTTGATAGGGAGAGAGGGGGAGAGAGTTATCTAGTTAGGGTGGGAAAGAGACAGCAGAGAGAGATTTATCTAGTTAGGGTGGGAAGGAGACACCTAAGAGAGAGGGAGTGGGAGAGAGAGAGACCTAAGAGGGAGGTGGGAACTGAGTGAGTGAGAGAGAGGGGTAATGGGAGACCTAAAAAAATAGGGAGAGAGAGTGGGAGAGACCTAAGAGAGAGAGGGACTTAAGAGGGAGAGAGACTTCAAAGGGAGGGAGGGAGGGAGAGAGAGAGAGAGAGAGAGAGAGACTTGAGAGGGAGAGAGGGAGAGATAGAGGGAGGGAGAGGGAGAGCGAGAGAGAGAGAAATAGACTTGAGAGGGAGAGATGTGGAGAAAGAGGGAGAGAAAGAGATCTAGTTACATGGTGGGAAGGAGAAACCTGAGAGAGAGGGAGTGGGAGAGAGAGGCCTAAGAGAGAGAGACTAGAGAGGGAGTGGGAGAGACCTAAGAGAGATATAGAGAATTAAAAGAGAGGGAGAGAGGGAGGGAGGGGGGGGAGGGAGACTTGAGAGGGAGAGAAAGAAATAGAGGGGGGAGAGGGAGAGAGGAGAGAGGAGAGGAGAGAGAGAGGAGAGAGAGACCTAAGATGGAGATGGAGTGTTTGTGTGTGTGAGAGAGAGAGGCCTAAGAGGGAGAGATACTTCAAAGAGAGGGAGAGAGAAAGGGAGAGAGGGAGATGGAGAGGGAGTGGTAGGGACCACAAAGAGAGAGATACTTGAGAGGGAGAGAGAGAGACTTGAAAGGAGAGAGAGAGAGAGAGAGAGAGAGAGAGAGAGAGAGAGAGAGAGGGAGGAGAGGGAGAGAGCAGTGTGAGTGTGAGTGTGAGTGTGAGTGTGAGTGTGAGAGTGTGAGTGTGAGTGTGAGTGTGAGTGTGAGTGTGAGTGTGAGTGTGAGTGTGAGTGTGAGTGTGAGTGTGAGTGTGAGTGTGAGTGTGAGAGAGATAGGGAGTGGGAGAGAATAAAGAGAGAGAGGGAGTGGGAGAGACCTGAGAGAGAGACCTAAGAGGGAGAGATACTTAAGAGGAAGAGAGACTTCAAAGGAAGGGTGAGATAGAGAGAGATGGAGAGGGGAGAGGGAGAGGGAGAGGGAGATAGAGGGGGAGAGAGAGAGAGGAAATGAGAGGGATCTAAGAGAGAGAGAGAGAGAGGTCTAGATCTCAAGGAGAGAGAGAGAGTGAGAAAGATAGGTATAAAGAGGTACAAATAAAGAAGAAAGGAGGGAGGGATATGTCTAGAGCTTAAGGGGAGACATAGTGATATATAGAGAGGTGGAGAAAGGGATAGAGAGATATGATGATTTATGAAGATTTGTTCATCTCCTTGCTAAAAAAATAAAAAATATTTCATTATTCATTACTATTTCTAATGTTTTAAGTATTTTGAGATTAGTGTTACAAAAAATCATGAAAAAAGGACTTTACATGTGAAAGTAGTGAGCATTTGATGTTTCAAAAATGAAATATGAAGTTTAAATAATTATAATTATTTTATTATGTGCAATATAGAAATGACATCTATTTCATTGTGTAGAGCTCTTAATCACCTTTCCAACGCCTATAAAAAGTCAAAATTTAGATAAGAAATGCAAAAGTTATGCCCATTTTACTAAAGAGGGTTTTTTAGGTCTTCAAAATGGATATCCGTTTTGATTTTCAAAATAGATATCCGTTTCAAACGGATACCATTTTGTTTTTCAAAAAAATGGGTTCCCACTTTCCAAAACAGATATTCATTTTGAAAACAAAATGGATATCCATTTTGAAACAGATATCTGTCTCAAAACG
The DNA here is from genome assembly GCA_007258455.2 of Sequoia sempervirens. NCBI lineage: Eukaryota > Viridiplantae > Streptophyta > Pinopsida > Cupressales > Cupressaceae > Sequoia > Sequoia sempervirens. Next base: position 176,797,353 of record VDFB02373365.1, on the reverse strand, counting down.
GATATCCGTTATAAACAGATATCCATTTTGGTTTGGTATTACAAAACCAAAATGGATATTGGCTCAGGATTTGGTTTGAGATTGCCTGACCTGGAAAGTCAACCTAAAAAATGTGTTTTGAAAAAATTTCTTAGTTTTTTGAAGTTCACTCTTGTGGCTGATGACTTTTTTTTTATCTGAATTTCATCAAACGAAAAGGGTTTATAGAAAAAATGTCAGCTTTTTACCAAAATAAATTGTCTTATTTTGAAGTTAATAAATAATTATTATTGATTTTCTACCTACATTAGGTCTAAAGTCCCGATTTATAGGCTGATTGAAAAACTTCTATAACTTTCAAACTACTTAGCATTTTTTGAATCTACAAGATACACCACATTCTATGCTTCGCATAATATAGGATAAAAATAAATTTAATTTCATAAATTTTTTACCAAGTTATGGTGGTCAGACACAGACATTTTAATAATTCTGAAAAATTTCTAATAAAAAAATCATAACTAATTATTTACATGGAAAAAAATTACAAATTTTTTTTGGCACATCTGGGCATGTGTCCTCTAATTATATTGAAAAATTCAGAAAAGCTATTTTTTTCTTGTACTTAGGGTGGTCAGCATACACCTGCTTCTTATATTTGTCCTAAAAATTTAGTACCACTACATTGAAATTTCAAATTTTCTCAAAACAATTTTTTTTTTTTGAAAAAAGGACTAGTAGCCTAGAAACTACATTCAATTTTCTAAAAATTTTGTTCTTGCATATTTTTCAAATTATGTTAACAACCTATTCAAATTTTTACGTCAAGTTACCTAACTCTGATTTTCTGAATTTTCATCACCACTTAGAGGCCTAGTTTGGACCCCCATGATCCAACACATACTCAGAAGTGGATCAGCTTCTTCAACTCTTGTGCCATTAGTGCCTCAATTTTTGGGTTTACTGGCCTTTGCTTCTAGCGGATAGGTTTTTCTCCTTCCTTCAGTTTTATAGTATGTTAGATGACTTTAGGATCATATCCCTTGAGGTCATCGTATGATCAGGATACTACTCCTTTATATTTTTCACAAAAATTCTCGAGCCTATCTTTATCATGTTGCGGGACATCTTTCCTGACTTTAAGCTTCCTTCCATCTCTGACCTAAAGATCTGCATAGTTTCCCTTATCCACTATAAACTTCCTCTTGTTGTTTCTTGCATCATCACAATTGAATAGATTTTCAAGAGTGACAAGTCCTTTCAGAATCTTGTCGGACCTCAGCTGAACAATTTTCCCTTCATAAGCTTCTGCAATTTTTGGTTGGAGCTGATCGATGAACTCTCCTGAGTGTTGAATAACTGAGGCGATTTTGTCATCACTTTCAAACACTTTCCAACACTACTCATTGTTTGGGATTGCCGGTTGGAAAATCCCTCACACATTCTTTATGTTCTCAATTAAGTTATAAACAAGGTCAAATTGAGATCCTATCATTACCATGCAATCTGCAACAACATTCTACTCTCTGGGCACCATCTGGTAATTGAAAGCTTCAAAGCTTTCAATCAGGTCCCAGACTCTATGTCTATAAGATCACATGTGGACATTATTTGTTGTAGAGACACTGTGAACTTGATTGACTATTAGCTCAGAGTCTCTAAACACCATTATTTGTTTAACGCCCATCCGCTCCACAAGGCTTAGACCTTGCACAAGGCCTTGATATTCAACTTCGTTGTTTGAATAGGAAAATTGAAAGCGAAAAGATATGAGCATCTTTTCGTTGGATGGGAATGTCAAACATATCTCTATTCCTACACCAAATTTACATCTTACTCCATCAAAATGCAGCATCCATAGCTCTAAGGCTTGACCACCCTCGTATTTCTTCACCACCTTCAGAATTACTTGATCTTCATCATAGATGACATAAGTTCCCAATCTGGTGGCATGATAATTACTAAAAGGACTAGTGTCTATAAATTCACTCAAGATGACCTCTTCTTCATCATTCTAGTCTCCAGTCACCTTCTCATCGTCTCGTAACTCAATACAATACATCTTGTCTTTGGTGATGGAGGTATGAGTAGCCTCAAAATTTATCATGGATTCATCTACTGCATGTTCCGAATGCAAAGGTTTAGACACTAGCTTCATCTTAGCTCCATGCTTGGTCCTAAGGATCAAGTGTGACCAATCTAAAGATAGATACCCACCTATTTTGGTAGTGAACTCCCAAGATAAGCAAAGACCGAACATAGGAGGGACCTCAATGATCATGATATCTTGTGGGAATATGATACTAGGGCAGGAGAATAGAGTCAAGGGGAGGTTCTTGATGAAACCTTTAGTTTCAACCTTATTCCCATCAAGCTACATAACCCCTCTATTTAAAGGTTCATAGCTAAGTCCTAACACTTCAACTATTTGCTTAGGCATGACTGTGGTGCTGGCACCAGAGTGAATCATAGAATTGTGTAACAATTTCTTACCCACAATGAGAGTTAAGAAAGAGGGTTTTGGTTTTAGTTTACCTCTACTTTCAGAAGAGGATTCCTCTCTATTATTTGTGAGGACTTTGGCCTAAGATGACGAATCAATGACCTTTCCTTTGGATGGTTGCTCTATTGGCTCTATGTCTGCATCTTTTGATTAGGCCTTCTACAATAACAACTTTTGCTCTAGAATAGCTAAGATATCCCAAAGAGATACATTAGCAGAGGCTTCCTTCAACTATTCGACCACATTGAATGGCAATGGATTTAAAGACTTCAACTCTCTAGACCTGGTTATAGCAATCTCCTTGTGTGGTTGAGATTGTTGTGCAATCACAGAGGTACTAGGAGCTTGGTCAGGAAAATTTTTGGATTGTTGAGTGACTGGTTCTCCCATGAATCTCCTCTTTGACCAAGTGTTATAATTTGATTGCACTTGTAGGGCCTTTTATTTGGAAACATCATTTGCAAACACCACCTCTTCTTCTTCCATCCATGAGAAGAGCACATGATCGGGAGCTATATCAGTTTCTTGCTCCAAGGACATTCCTTACATTTGAGTGGTGAGTACCACATTTTCCATTTTCAGAGAGGCATATGTATAACCTCTTGAGTCTGGCATGACACCTTGACTATTTTGTTCCACCACTCTTTGCTATAAATTTCCACACAGACTATTTCAGAGTATATGTGCTTCATTACAGGGGAAGCACCAAGGATTAATATCATCAACAAGATTACTTTACCTACTACCAATTCTCTATTCGAAGTTGGGTGAAAATTTTGTAGTGCAATAGGCACCGGTACTATCTGGCTATTTTTTTGAGTTTGTGGATTTGTGTGCATACCTCCTTTGAACTGATTTTACTGGTAGGAATATCTTCCACCTTGGTAATTTTGGTAAGTTGGCTTCGGAGGCATAGGCTATTGCCACTTGATACTAGTCATTTCATTTGATAAGTTTTGCAAAAACTCCTTGATGTCGCTCATCTCATATTTTGAAGAGTTAGATGTAAAAGCAACGTTCTACTGTGCACTTAGATATACGTACATAGATTGGGGAGGAGCAGACGCACTAGTAGAAGCTATTTCCTAGGTAGGAACTGACTCCTCTGCAAATATAGGGATAGAGGGCCAAGGCAGTAACTTTCTAACATTGATCAAATTGTTCTCGTCCTTAACAATGATGTTAGATGCATTTGGAAAGGTGTTCCCACCAAGGGACTAAATCATCACTAAAATATCAACATTTAGAGACTTTAGATAGAACATGAACGTCAAATCAGTAGGAAAGTGAATAGTAGTTTGGATCCTTTGCAAAGTTGTGTGAAACTGGGCATTGAATTCAGTCGTGGCTTCTTGAGGGGCCTGCTTTATGGTCACCAACTACTAGAATAGCAAAGACCAATCTCCATTGTTTGAAATATGCTTGTAAAAAGGCTCTCCAAGCTTATCCCAGGTACCGATGGTATTGACTTCCAAAGTATGATACCAATCTAGTGCCCTACCTTTGAAAGAGGCTACAAGAAATCTTGGTGCTACATTTTGATCAGTTATACCATGCACCAAACACACATCTGCCACATCTTGTAAATGATTAGATGGTGTTTTTAGCCTTCACTAGTAAATTTTGGTAAAGATTTTAAAGCAGATGTTGGGATAGGAGCCCAAATGGTTGGTGCTACTAGTTCTATGAGAGGTACATCGACGCACCATGCTACAAAATTTATGTTAGCCATTGGTAACGAGACTGGAGGAGGGGTTAGGATGTTCACTGGATGGGTTCTTGCTTGTACTGTTACCAATGGTGGTACTAGCAAGCTAGGGTTATTCATTATCTAGAATCTAGTAATAGGTTTATGGCTCATACACCCACTTTAAATTTAGATATATTCAAACGAAAGTCCCATCGGGAATGCCAAAAAAAGAACTATTGATTCATAAAATTACTAGGAAAAGAGCCTTATGGGAAACTCAGTTAATGGGGGGACCAATTGCGCTAAATTGAGTAAAATTCAGGTTTTAAAGAAGTCGGATCTTCCATGTATTGGGGGGTTGAAAATGGAAAAGGAAGCAAATATATTAAAATAAAATCTAATCTAAGGTGATGCACCAAGATTTAAGTATATAGGCATGGGAAATCTTCCTTTTGGATGAGATTTGAGGGCTCGTTCGAAAATTTACATGCCCAAAAATAATAAAAAGCATAGATGAAAAACCTAAGAAGTCCATCAAATAATATAACATAACTTCCATATAAATTCACTGAACAACAAGAGTTCAAGACATGATTTGAACTAGAATTTATATTGAAATTATAGAAGTCTTGCAAATAAACTACTTAGTACAACAAACAACACAGTATAATATCTTATCAATTAACTAAGAAACAAAAAGGCTAAACAAACTAGCATAGTCTATGAGTCTTAATACATTAATTAAAAACAATACAAAGGACTATAGTCTTTCAACACTTTTTCTATGTATTTTTGAACCCTTTTTTAGAGAGTCAAAGCAGTATCTATAGATCCTTCCACCACTTGAAAGCCAATAACCAAAAATATTCCTCAAGCAACAACCATGCTGCCTATCACAATGATTCTCCAAAACTAATGCAACAGAAAGTTTCTGAAATGTGGAATTCAATTGCCTTGAATGAAGTGTGCCCTTTTGCAAATGATGGATGTGGTCCTAGAGTGGAAGCAGCAAAATTCCCATGAAGACATGTGCCTAACCATCTAAAGAATCGGTTAGGACACATGGCATAGAGGCGGGCCCCCTCATTCTTCCTTCCATTATTTGAGACCAAAGTCCCCGTGAGGGTGACACATGGAGTAGAGGCAAGGAATCTAATTCATTCTTCCTTCCTTTGCAACCATGATCCCCATGGAGATGACACATGGTGCAGACCATGTGCAAAGCCTTGACTGTGAGGCCCACCCAAAAGTGTCCATGGAATGATGCAACGTGGCACACAAGTGGAGCTCAAAAATAAAGTAAGGGAAAATATTTCCCAAAGGTGCATGTTGCCTACATGTGGCACAAGCAGATGAAGGCACTACCAAAAGGGGGCCTGAAATATGTAAACATGCAAATTGTAGGTTGGGACTATGCAAAACCAACAAAGTTAACCCAGAGGGAGATTTAAGGATTATTAAATCCACAATACTCAACTAGAAGAAAAGCCTACAAGTGCTACAATAAAATGATAAGGAAGATAGTTGAGAGTGTAAATGTGGATGATCTCATAATATTGGTTCATAATTCCCTTCACAAAGAAAAATTGTAAAAACTCTCTAAAGAAAAAAAAATTGAGTTTTTAGGGGTTCGCTCGAAGGGGGGGGGGTTCACGTGAACCCAAAAAGAGGTTCACTCTAACCCCCCCCCTTTCGAGCAAACTAGCCATTCCCTTTTTGCAATGTTTTTTTAATGAAAATAAAGGAAAATTACAAAAAAGGGAGGTTCGAGTGAATCCTCCTTTACTCAATGGGATCTAGGTGGTTCACTCAAAGGGGGTTCGCTTGAACCCCCCTCTTTTTCCCTTGTCCCCCTCCTTTCTCATTTTACTATAGAATTTTGTGTTTCCAAGCTTAGGTTAAGGATGAAAATGGAGGAAACTTCATATAACCAACTAGATGATGGTAGTCCTCAAAACAAGCTATCCATCGAATATAATTTTAATATATTTTTGTTTTATTATGTATTTTTCTAGTTGAATTAATGATTTAGGAGCATCACGCTCCATCCCCTTTGTCCATTGTTTCTCTTTCATCTAGTAGAAAATGGAGTTCATTGGCGTGAGACCTAGTTTTCAGCGAGACCTTATTCTATGCCCCATCAATGGCCTAATGGTGGAAGTAGTAGTGTAACAGGCTACATTGGATATTTTTCAGTGAGAGTGTTTCACATCGATGGGACAATGTTTGTTGTCTCTTTGACAGCACAACAAGTCATGTAGTACATTGACGAACGACATTAGGGAAACTTATGGATATCAATAGGATGGGGAAGCAAGTCCCTCCGAAAAAGTGACAAGACATGTATAGGGGTGACTTCATGCTTTCAATGGGAAATGTTTGGAAGTCACTATGACAGGGAGATATCGGTGTGAGGTTATCATATCAGCGAGACGACAATCTCTATCCCTCTAACGAGGTGATATCAGCATGACTTGGGTGTTTTGGGGAAAAAAATTTTGAGGTCCCCTCAACAAGGTGATGGATGGGGAATGATAAAACAATGAAGATGAGCATGGTGGGATGGACAGGAATGTGACAAAGATCGAATTCAATGATGTGTATGGACAATTGGAAAATGGTGATAACATGATTGGTAATTCACATCCTTGTTGCAGATTATGAATAGTAATAAGGATGGCGATCAATGGGAGAGATTAATATTAGGGAGTTAGGAAAATTCACAACCTCATGACTTGGTTACAAAAATCTCAGAACCCACGAGATAACAATGAAGGATAAGCAATAATGCAGTGAATGATCAATGATGAAGAAGTGGTGATTGACTGATGAACGCAGTGCAGGCACGTGGTGAGAGGTTACTTATTATTTCCATATCATTATTTTGGAGCAATATGATTGGTCAAATGGTTGCCTACATGGGCCCTTGGATGGAGACAATTACCTAGCACAGACGAATAAGAATTGACGATATAGATAATCATGTAACTATCTAGAAAATTTGTGTGATCATTGGACAATATGGTGGTACTAAGACAATAGGAGGAAAGAACGCCAAGGTCAACATAAAGAAGGAACACAATATATATGGATAGTGAGAATAGTGTATTGTAGCAAAGTACAGAGTGTGGTGTGATGTAAAAACATAATATTGCTTTGTAATTAAGGACCTCTACATGTATTCAAAATATTTTTCAAATAAATGAAAAGAGAGTTGTTTTTGTCAATCTGGGTTGAGTCATAGTTTGTGTTGGCTGCAAGATTGTGACAGCCTGATAAGGCCCTCTGGTCTCAACTATGTTAAGTGGTATCAGATAAAAAGATCTCTGTCATGGTGAGAAGTATGTTTCAAGAATGAGGTATGGAAAGTTGAAAAGGAGTGTGAAGAGGAAATATCATTGTGAGTGATCATAGATGAATTTGTGAAAATATTAATGAGGAAATTTTTTTTGTTGTCTTAGAAATAAAACCTAGAGAGAGTTTTTTGCATAAGAGGATTTGGTAACTCTAGAGGATTTGAGTTCTAGAATAGGTTTTTGTAGGTGAGAGGAGACTTGTAACTGCAGAGGGCTTCAATCCTAGAGAGATTTTTTGTAGGAAAGACCTATGACTGTAGAGGGTAGAGGAGGAACATAATCTTGGAATGAAGTGTGAATTTGTTGCAAGGAGTGCTTGTAATTGTAGAGGGACTTGCGAGTCTTGAAGATGGCTTCAAATAAGAGGACAAGATGGGTCATGATGAGACTAGTGAAAATACCATTTTTGGAAGAGTGTTGGGAAAAGATGAGAGAAAAGAAGTTGATTGCAGAGCTAAAAGAGATTGAAGTGAAATTAGATTCCCTTGAGGAAAGCTTGGGAATAAAGGAACATGTTGTAGAAGAGGAAGAGAAAGTTTCCATAAAGGAGGAACCCATGGAGACAACTTGGTCTCTTAATTTATCTGTTAATAATTTGTTGGAAGTTGTGAATTCAAGTATGGAGAAGGTTGTGAATAAGACCTTGCAGATGATGAGAGAAGGGGCAAGAAAGGCACCTGTAATTAGTCATGAAGGTGAGAAACAATGGAGACAAATGGTAGTAGTATGCCAGGAAGGAAGAATGTGATATAGAGAAGACAGGGTAAATTTTATGGTACCCACAAATGCAGAGAGAATTGAAGATGAGGCCAAGAGAATATTAGTTGCAGAAGTATGTAAAGAAAATATTGTTCCAAATATTAAGAATGAAGAAAGAGAAGAGATTACAATCGAGGTTGCAATGGTTGAAAATATTTGTAGGCCTTTGATGGAAGGGGCATGGGAGGAAGAAAATTTAGGGGAAGCCCAAACAAGTGGTGAAGATGCTAAGCCACAGGTTATAGTGATGGCATGTGAATGGAGTGATTTGTGTGAAGTGGAAGAAAGGTGTTCACAAGTTGAAATAGTGAACACAAATGGTCACAAGTTTGATGATGAGATTAAGGAGAACCAAGATGAAATGTTGTTGAGAGAAGAGATGAGAGGAATCCAAAGTTATTTGGATGGTGAAGGTGAAAAGTTGATGGAGAAGAAGGAATTCGTTGCACCAAGAGAAGATGGTGATGAAGAGTCTTTAGAGGCTCATGATTTTTATAACCCTTTTTGTAATGTTGTGTTTGTAGGAAATAAAGAGGTTACAGTAGGGTGTCAAGTCTGTGGAATCAAAGAAGAAATCCTCATACAAGAGGATAAGAAAGGAAAAGCAAGGGGGAAGTTTGCAGTGGAGTTATGTCTTTTTGAAGGCATAAAGGAAAAGAGGTTGCAAGTTGTAGCTAAGACATGTCTTGTTGAAGGCATGAAAAGGGAGGAAAAAACAAAATTTGCAACAATAGAGAGTCCCTTGGAGGACATGTTGATGAAGGTGGATGGTGATGGAGTTAGCATAGTGGTAGTGAGGCTTGCGAAAATCCTTTTGCAAAAGGATAAGACAGAGAAGAGTGAAGTGGAAGGAGTATGTCTTGTTGAAGGCATGGTAAAAAAGTGCAATCTAAAAGTCACAGCAGTGTATGAGTAGCGAGATGAAGTTATAAGTCTTGCAAAAGTGAGAAAAATTGCAGTAGAGGTAAAATTTGATTTGCATTCATTTGAGTTTGAGGAAGAAAAAAATACAAAGATGTTGTGGGTTGAGATGCTGCCTCGAGAAAGTCATCATGTGGATATGGCAAGAAGAGAGATTAAAGAGGATAAAATTAATGACTATGCTTTTCCAGCATTCCACAGTGCAGATTGGTGGATATTTTGAGCTAATAAAAGGAATTAGAGTAGGAAGTATGCACAAAGAAGGAGAAGTCAACAAATGCAGATAGCAAAACTTCAAAGGCAACAGTGCAAGTATGGTAGTGCAGAATCGAGGAGGTTGAACAATTGGAAAGCAAGGAAAAAGAAGGTGGAATTGGAAGGTGGAATTATGGGCTCCATGTGTAGGAGCACATGACTTTAATCACCTGGGAAGTCTGATGTAGGAGCATCACACTCCATCCCCTTTGTTCATTGTTTCTCTTTCATTTGATAAAAAATGGAGTTCATCAGCATGAGACCTGGTTTTTTGTGAGACCTTATTCTATGTCCCATCGATGGCCCGATGGTAGAAGTAACAGTGTAATGGGTTCCATTGGAGATTCATTGGCAAGAGTGTTTCACATTGGCGGGACAACATTTGTTGTCTCTTCGACAACCCGAAAAGTCATATAGTACATCGACAAACAACATTGGGGAGACTTATGGATATCGTAAGGATAGGGAAGCAAGTCCCTCTAACAGAGTGACAAGACATGTATCTAAATGACTTCATGCTTTCAATGGGAAACATTTGGAAGTCCTTGCGATGAGGCGATATCGGTTTGAGGTTATCACATCAGCGGGACAATAATCTGTGTCCCTCCAATGAGGCGATATCGACGTGACTTGGCTATTTTGGGGAGAGATGTTCTGAGGTCCCCTCAATAAAGAAATGGAAAAGGAATGATACAACAATGAAGATAACCATGGTGGGACTAATAGGAAGGTGACAGAGATGGAATTCAATGGCGTGTATGGATAATTGGAAAATGGTGATAAGATGATCGATAGTTCGCATCCTTGTTGTGGATTACGAATAGTAATGTGGATGGTGATCAACATGAGAGATTAATATTAAGGAGTTAGGAAACTTCACAACACCGTGACTTGGTTACAAAAATCTTGGAACCCGTGACATAGTGATGAAGGATAAACAGTAATGTGGTGAACAATCAATGATGAAGAAGTGGTGATTGGTGAACAAACGCAGTGGAGGCATGTGGTGAGAGGTTACTCATTGTTTCCACATAATTGTTGTGGAACAACACGATTGGTCAAACAGTTTCCTACATGATCCCTTGGATGGAGATGATTACCTCGCATAGATGAATTAGAATTGATGATATGGATAACCATGTAACTATCTAGAAAATCTGAGTGATCATTGGAAAATATGGTGGTACTAAGACAACAGGAGGAAAGAATGCTAAGGCCGACATAAAGGACACAATATATAGGGATACCGAGAGTAGTGTAGTGTAGCAGAGTACAGAGTGGGGTGTGATGTAAAAACATAATATTGCTCTGTAATTGAGTACCTCTGCATGTATTCAAAATATGTTTCAAATAAATGAAAAGAGAGTTGTTTTTATCAATTTGGGTTGATTCATAGTTTTTTTTGCTGCAAAATTGTGACAGCTTGATAAGGCCCTTCGATCTCGACTACATCAATTAAACATAGGTTTTTCACTAAAAAATCAAGCTCTTTGTTTTGCACATGTGGAAAAATAGTAGATTATCAAAAAAATCTAAAAAATATCTATCCACTAGATATTGGTGTCCTTGATCTAACAAAAAAAAAAAAGAATTTCGATACATACTAAAAAATTTATGTGTTAGCAAGTAAGCCTATGTCTAAATTGTAACTAGTTTCACTTCAAAACTTAATTAAGGAAAAATATTTAAAAAATGCTATGAAACCAATTGCATGCACTAGATAACGTAGTTATGAATCTAAATTCAAATAAAATAGAATTTTATCCTTCATACAAAAAAATTTGTGTGAGCAAGTACACAACACTCTTTAAAAATGGTGTTTATTGTTAAAAACTAGTTTTTGAAGGAGATGGAAAAAGAAATGCAATTTGATTCCTTTTTTTTTTTTTAAATATATATTTGGAATCTATAGACAAAATTTCACAAATCACTAGTTTGCATCATCTTCAAATTCCTCATGGTTTAGTAGCTATAGGTGCCCGAAAGTGAAGATTTAGTCAAAAAAATTAGTTCAATCTCCAATTTGGCCAAAAAGTGTAAACCACTATTGTGGGATCACCCATGTTAGAGTTGATGAAGATTCACATCAAATCATACATGAGCAAGAATACTGTTGTTTAGATGAACCTACCTACTCAGAAGAAGAAGAAGAAGAAGAAGAAATTGAAGCAAAGGAAGAAGCACAAGAGAAAGTCAACTAGACTCTTTCCAAGTATGTTCAAAAGATTCACTCAGAAGATCAGATAATTGGAGATAAGAATGAAGGAGTGCAATCTAGAAGAATATTTTGAATGAAAAATGAAGTAAACTTCTCTTTACTATCAAGAATAGAACCCAAGACCTTTGTTGATGCAAGTAAGTATGAAGGATGGATACAAGAAATAGAATAAGAACTAAATCAAATAGAGAAAAATCAGACTTCAAAATTGGTGCCAAGACCCATAGAAAAAAATATAATAGGAATAAAATGGGTGTTCAGAAAATAAATTCAATGAAGATGGAGAGGTGGTAAGAAACAAGGCAATGATAGTGTACAAAGACTATTCACAAGTGGAATAGATTAACTTCCAGGAGACATTTTCTTCGATGGAAAGAATGGAGGAAATCAAAATGTTTCTTGAATTTGCAGTTCACAAAGACTTCAAGGTATATCAGATAGATGTTAAATATGATTTCTTGAATGGTGACTTAGGAGAAGTTTACATAGAGAAACCTAATGCATTTTAGTTATTAGAAGATTGAAACTTGGTATACAGACTAAAGAAGGCTTTATATGGTCTGAAACAAGCCCCTAGGGATTGGTATGCAATGTTAGATAAGTACTTACTTCAGTAGAGCTTCAAGAAAGGTATCGTAGATAACAATATTTACATCAAAATTGAGGATGAAAGGATTCTAATGTTGTGTATGTTGATGATATAATATTTTGTGGGAATGATGAAATGTGTAAGATTTTTTTTCAAGAGATGCAAAAATAATTTGAAATGTCTATGATAGGTGAATTATCATTCTGTCTTGGACTCCAAATTGCACAATCAGATAATGATATTTTTATCTCTGAAGCAAAGTATTTCAAGGAGATGTTGAAGAAGTTTGGTATGGAATATTACAAACCAATGAGTATTCCTAATAGGTTATCATTTGAGCAAATATGATGTGTCACCTAAGGAAAATTAAACTTTGTATAGGTCTATGATTAGGGGCCTACTATACTTAACATCACCAATGCATGATATCATGCAAGTTTTCTGCTTGGTTGCAAGGTGTCAAGTTGATCCAAGAGAAACTCATATATTAAGGTTTTCAAGAGGATTTTTAGATATTTGAAGAGCACTCTATATTACAAATTGTGGTATCAAAAGGGTGATGATTTTCTCTGAGTGCATATATGCATATACCCATTAATTAAATAAATTCTTTTTTATATTTAATTAATTCCCCTTTATCCTTTATCTTTGTTCATTTAATCCTATCCATTTATCTTGTTCACATGGATCATAATATAAATTTCTCATCATGTGACAAATTTCTCGTTCACATGTCTAAATAACTCCTTGTCTAGATTCATTGAACCTAGACAACTATCCAAAATTTAAACTACATTTTCATCTTATCCACTCATCTCATTTAACCACTTAATACTAGCCACTGCCATTAGGATTTTTTTCCTTATCTCAATCCTAAACCTAGATCCTATCCATCATGTGCCACTTGTCACATGATTGCATCTTTGATTCAAACCATAATCCTCCTTCAATCTTAGCCATCCATCATCAATCATTTCTATCCATTGGTTTTTCCTCTTCAAGACTCTATATCACGATGTTCTCATCTTTCATTTTTATCTAATGAATCTTCTAGAGCTAATGAATCCTCTTGAGCTCATAAATCCTGTTGAGATCTAGAATCCAATATTAAGCTATCATACCTACATGGTACCATTTTGATCATATAAATTCTATCAATCTTATCATTATCATAGAAAATCATATCAAGGTTCTGCTAGAACATTGAGAAATCCACATATCAATATCTAAGAGCAAATCAAATGGAATAAGGGTCCACTCTATTTCTGCTCATCAAGGAGAGAAGCAAAGATTCTAGGTGAAGGTATTGTGCTTTTGTATTTCTTTTATTTATTTATTTTCCTTCAATATTTTCCCACCTCTTCAAAAAATCTATATATAACCTCCATCTCAAGCACCTAATAAATAGGAGATACAAAACCTGAAACCATCAAATAGTAATTAGAAACCCATAAGCTAAAACCACCCAAAATTGGAACCCAAATTAGCCCCCAATCAAATATTCTATACAATGTGGCATAACACACATCACAAGTTGGTTAAAAGGTGTAACTACCATTTATAGGTATTTTATGCATCCAATAAATTTTTACATTTACTATGAAAATTTTAGGAGGCCATAACTTTTGATATGGTTGAGTGGTGTATGATGTAACCAAAGGTTGCTTGCACAATCTCCTAGAAGACTTCTCTTTTCCTTCCACCAAGAACCTGACAACTTCAGGGCTCTATTTAGGCTTAGATCATTAACTAAGTCTTGCTTCAACTCTTCTCAAAGAGTTCTCCACTTGTGCTTTACCTTTGGAAAACCAACACCATGTGTATTTGCAAATTTCCTCTCAACACCTAGAAGGATCTAAGTGCCAACTTCATCATCTTGCTTGAACTACTTGCTAGGGAGCTGGAGATACTGTCATCATGCATCTCACATCCAAATTGATCCATTTTGGTCAGTGTTCAATCTTCACACTACCCGTTTCCAAGAGATTGCTTTGGTGAGGCCTAATTTTCTAGTAGCCCTTACCAGTCACTTTTTGGCTTTTCCCGTCCAAAATTTCCAAATGACCTAGCAAACAAATGGCACTTTTAGACACCCTTTTCAGTCCTTTAAAACATTCACAAGGTTTCAGACCCCTACTCATCCGTACAATAGATTCCTACTATTAAGGACTATTAGGGCTAATACGCCTAATTCCTAGGGTTTTAACACTTTCTCCTTCAAATCTATCTCAAATGGATTGATTGAGATTTCAATCCTTCTACCATACTTAGCTATGACAAAATCTCACCTGGAACCGTACTATGGCCGTATTGTACTCCTTCCCCTACCTAAGTTCTTCACTTTTCCTCTCTCAAACTCCTAACTGGGCTATCCTAGCTCACCTAGGGTTTGAGTTTAATAATCCTTGCTTGACTCCACATGTTTCCTATAGCTAAGTATTTACAGGTGTATGGCTCCCCTTCCATATCCTACTAAACTTAGGAAGATCCCATGGTCAGAGTTTATGGGGGAGCCATTCAAAGTCTGACTGTACAAAACAGAAATAAAAACCCTCTACAACCTAATTTATAAATTCAAAACAAAAATCCTACTCTATGCAACCTGAACACAAAAGGAAAGTGACTCAAAACTATTCTAAGAACACAAATACAGTGCTATTTTAGTATACACAAAGCCTTTGGTAACTCAATTTCTCAAGACACACGGGTAAACACAGAAAATGCATAAAGTTTCTTTATTCCTTCACACCAAAATTTGATTACAATGCCATCTAACTGCTCTCTATGAGCCACACCTCTACTTAGATGCCTTTGCCCTGTTTCAAGGGGATTTCAATCCCACACTCCTAATTTCAAGGGAATCCCATGACAACTAAGTTGCATGCAACCTAACAATGTTGTCATGCAACTTTGCAACATTCTTGCAACTCTTTCCATCATCCTACATCTTAGGATCTCAACCTCATTGATTCTGAACCATCAACTTCCTCAACTGCCTCTTGGCATCTTCTAACAACTTAGATGTGATTAGCACACATTAAATTCTTTACCTTCTAACACATGATGTCCAAAGCTAAATAGAGCAACATTGAACAACATTGAATAAACTAGGATGTCCTAAGTCCTAGTGACTAACTCATCACACACAAACAAGACCTTCTAAGGTCCAAATTAAACACTCTAACATCCTGACTTGGCTAAGGTCAGGTACAAGCCAAAATTGAACTAAACAAACTGGAGATTAGCCTAGGTGCTCCTGTACCATCCTCCCCAAAACAGAAGATTTCAATCCACCCTTGGATTGAGCAAGTTGAGATCAATGCCCAACTTCTTCAACTCTGCCTCCTTGATCCACACTGCATCAGCATTAGGTTGGCCATGCCTTTTAACCAGATGTTCTTTGTATTCTTTAGTTCTAGTCTTTTTATAGACCCTGGTATCCAATATCTTGTCAGCTTGTTTGACTGGAATAGTAGGCAATTTAAGTTCTTCCACATCTTGGGTGACTTCATGGATGGTCTGATCCATGTTTAGTGGTGGTTCTTTGTAGTGTACAAGATCTGCAACATTAAAAATAGGGGACAGTCCACTGTCATCTGGTAATTGGACCTTAAATGCATTGTTTCCATATTTCTCCAAGATAGGACAGGGACCTATCCTCTTCATTTGCAACTTATGAGGAACTCCTTTCTATAGTCTAGACTTGTTCAAACGCACCATTACTAAGTCTCCAACATGGAATTGAACTTCTTTCCTATGCTCATCCACCTTAGTCTTATGTTTCATGGTGTTTTCTACTAATGTTTTTCTGACTGTCTCATGAATCTCCTGCATTGCATAGGCAAAGTCATCAGCATATCCACTTCCCTTGACTCCATCCTTCAACTCTCTTAGTTCATAGACACCTCTAGGATGTAGTCCATAGACAATTTCAAAGGGACTCTTCCTTGTTGATCTATTGACAGTATCATTATAGGAATATTCAGCTTTCCCAATCAACTGATCCCATTGTTGACCATACTCCTTGGTCAAGCATCTTAAGAGATTCCCAAGTGTCCTATTTACAACTTCGGTCTGACCATCAATTTGGGGATGGTATGCAGATCCAAAGGATGAATTAGTGCCCATTCTTTGCCAAAGAGTCTTCCAAAAATGACTCATAAACTTAGTATCTCTGTTTGATACAATGCTGATTGGTAATCCATGAATTCTTACTATCTCTTTGAAGAAAAGAGAGGCTATTTGGCTAGCATCATTGGTTGTTTTACATGGCACAAAGTGAGCCATTTTGCTGAATCTGTCTACAACAACATAAACATTGTCCATGCCTTGCCTTGTCTTGGGTAGACCAACTATAAAGTCCATACTCAAACATTCCCATGGCCTAGTAGGAATAGGCAGTGGTTGGTATAGTCCTGCATTTGAAGAAGTACCCTTGGCCTTTTGACACACCACACAACTCTCCACATACCTCTTGACATCTAGGTTCATCTTTGGCCAAAAGTAAAACCTTTGAACTAGTTCCTGAGTTTTGGTGATCCCAAAATGACCACTCAATGCACCGTTATGCTTTTCTTGTATAAAGTTCTCTCTAATAGAACCTCTAGGAACACATAGTTGATTCCCTTTAAACAAAAGATCACTTTGCAAAGTATATTCAGCATATTTACTATGAAAGTGATTCTTGTATTCAGCACATACCTTATAGATGTCTGCAAAATCTTCATCATCTACATATAGCTCCTTGAAATGATCTATCCCCATGCTCTTCAATTGAATCTCTTGAATGGTGAGGACTCTTCTACTCAAGGCATCTGCCACTTTGTTGAGAGATCCTTTCTTGTTCTTGATATTGAAGGTGTAAGCTTGCAAATACTCCACCCATTTCATGTGTCTGTGACTCAACTTCTCTTGTGAATTCAGGAAACTGAGTGCTTGGTTGTCTAAATACACTATCAATTCCTTGGGAAGCAAGTAGTGCCTCCATTTCCTTAGAGCTTGGACCAATGCATACATCTCAAGGTCATAATAAGAATACTTCTTCTTGGCTTCATTTAACTTCTCTGAATGAAAAGCCACCGATCTGCCCTCTTGACTGAGAACAGCTCCAATAGCCACATTGCTTGCATCACACTCAATGATGAATAGCTTCTCAAAGCTTGGTAACACCAAAACAGGTTGGGTAGCTATCTTTTCCTTCAGCAACTCAAAACTTTTGTTAGCTTTCTCATTCCACACAAAATTAGTCTTCATTCCTCCTTTAATGGTATCCAACATAAGAGCACAAATAGCACTAAACTATCTTATGAATTTCCTATAGTATTGAGCAAGACCATGGAAGCTTCTTACCTCAGTTGTTGTCTTTGGAGTAGGCCAGTTGAGGATGGATTACACTTTGCTGCTATCCATCTTCAAGTTGACATGTGATAGCACAAATCCAAGGTACACAAGCTCTGTTTTGAGGAACTCACATTTTTCCAAATTGATCATCAGCTTCTCCTCCTGCAGCTTCTTGAAAATCATCTCTATCTGTTTGAGGTGCTCTTCTCTTGTTCTACTATAGATTAGTATATCATCAAGATACACCACTACAAATTTTCCAATGTAGTCTTTGAGGATTTCATTCATGAGTCTCATGAATGTGGAGGGGGCATTAGATAGTCCAAATGGCATAACTAGCCACTCATAGAGACCCTCATTGGTTTTGAAAGCTGTTTTCCACTCATCTCCCTCATGTATCCTAATTTGGTGATAACCACTCTTTAAATCTATCTTGGTATAGTACCTAGCTTCACCTAGACAATCCATGAGATCTTCAATCCTAGGGATAGGGAATCTATACCTGATGGTTATCTTGTTTATTGCCCTGGAATCAGTATAAAGCCTCCATTCTCCTCCCTTTTTAGGTGCTAAGACAGTAGGTACTGCACATGGACTAATGCTTTTCCTAATAAGACCTTGGTTAAGAAGTTCTTGAATCTGCCTGGCTATTTCCTCATTTTTTTGAGGTGTCATCTTGTAACCTGCTTTGTTTGGAAGGGTAGCTCCTGGTATCAAGTCTATCCTATGACTTATGGCTCTTTTAGGAGGTAATGTTGCTGGTTGACCACTACTCACAATTCCTTCATAGGTCTGCAACAATTTTTGTATCTCCTTAGGTAACTCTTGCTTTTCAGTTACTTTCTCTTTGCTCACCTCTTGGCTTGATCATCACTGCATAACCAACTCCTTCTCCTTCTTCTAAGGCTTCTAGGAACTCTTTTTCACTAACCAAGAGCAGCTTACGACCTACTGTCTGCACCTCTGTATCTTCTAGCAAAGACTAAATTTTCAAGGTTACTTTATCTTTCTTGAAAGTATAGGAGTTCTTTGCTCCATCATGCACAACTTGGCGGTCAAATTTCCATGGTCTACCTAGGAGAAAGTGACATGCATCCATAGGTAACACATCACACAAAACTTTGTCCTTGTACCTACCAATTGAGAACTCCACCCATGCTTGTTCATTCACCAAGACATGTTGACCTTTATTGAGCCATGTGACCCTGTAAGGATTGTTGTGGGGTATCCTTGCCAACTTCAGCTTGCTGACTGCCTCCTCTAACACAATATTGTCAGTAGAACCTAAGTCAATGATGACTCTACACACTTTCCCCATCATCTTGCACTTTATCCTAAACAGGGACCTCCTTTGGCTTGGATCTTCTTTAACCGGTTCCTTGATCAAAGTTCTCCTCATCATGAGGTTCTCACCTTCCTTTGAATTCAATGGTACTTCAGGATGTTTATCTGCTGCAGCTATCTCATCATGAACTAGGTTAGTTCTCTTATCTCCTCCATGAGAAGTACTACCTTTCTCTGGACATCTATAGGCCGGGTGTCCCAATTGATTACAATGGTAACATTTCACATTGGTGAAATAGTTACCTCTTCCTTGTCCACCACTTCTTCCTTTGGAGCTGAAGCCTCTTTCTCTACCACCTCTACTAGAACTTCCTTCTTGCTACTCAGAGTATCTAACTTCTCCTTGGGCTCTTGGTTCTGAACTCCTTCCACCATAGCCACCTCTTTGTCCTTTGCTGTCTTTCCCTTTACCTCTACTTTTGGGGTTTTGCTCTTACTTCTTTTTGCCTTTCTCCTCTACCTTTAAGGCCATTTGATAGCATTGGCGGACTGTTTTTAAGTTCACTAGGCTCATGTCTTCTTGGATAGACCACTTAAGCCCATTTAAGTACCTTGCTAGCTTGATGCTCTCATCTTCAACCACCTTTGATTTGAGGCACAATTTTTGAAACTCCTTAGTGTATGTTTGGACATCCATATCTTTTTGCCTAAGATTATGTCTTCTCCTATGCAACTGAACTTCATAATCATTAGGTAGATAGGTCTACCTTATTTTAGTTACCATTCCTCTCCATGTAACTATGGGACCTTTGCCTTCTTTATCTCTTTCAGCTTGTACAAATTTCCACCATGTGAGAGTTGCTCCTCTCAACCTTGACTTGGCCACCTTTACCTTTTGGGCCTCTGTTATACCATCACATTCAAAGTGATTTTCAATGCTCTCAATCCAGTCCACAACTGAATTAGGGTCCATTTGTCCACTAAATAGTGGCACACCTTCCAATGCTTTACCACTTAAGGCTTGCAGTGCCTTTAGGAAGGGTTCTTCAGCAAGAACAGGATCAGGCTTTGGAGCTTCCTCCTCCAAGTCCTCTTCTTTTTCCTTTGCTTCCTGCTCTTCCTTCTGCTCTATCTTGTCTTTCACTTTATCTGCTGTTTCTTGGACTTCATCCAAGAGCTTCTCCATTCGAGATAACCTTTCTCTTAGCCTCTGGTTATCTTCCTCTTGCTCTTCTACCTTTTTAGCTAACTCAGCATTAGTCACCATGGTTCTTTCCTCCTCTGGTGTGTTCTCTCCTACTGACTCAATGGGCTGCAACATCAATCACAAGCCTTGAATCAAACAAAGGCTCTGATACCAATATGGTGTATGATGCAACCAAAGGTTGCTTGCACAATCTCCTAGAAGACTTCTCTCTGCCTTCCACTAAGAACCTGACAACTTCAGGGCTCTATTTAGACTTAGATCATTAACTAAGTCTTGCTTCAACTCTTCTCAAATATTTTTCCACTTGTGCTTTACCTTTGGAAAACCAACACCATGTGTATTTGCAAATTTCCTCTCAACACCTAGAAGGATCTAAGTGCCAACTTCATCATCTTGCTTGAACTACTTACAGGGGAGCTGGAGATACTGTCATCATGCATCTCACATCCAAATTGATCCATTTTGGTCAGTGTTCAATCTACACACTACCTGTTTCCAAGAGATTGCTTTGGTGAGGCCTAATTTTCTAGTAGCCCTTACCAGTCACTTTTTGGCTATTCCCGTCCAAACTTTCCAAATGACCTAGCAAAAAAATGGCACTTTTAGACACCCTTTTCAGTCCTTTAAAACATTCACAGGGTTTCAAACCCCTAGCTCATCCATACAATAGATTCCTACTATTAAGGACTATTAGGGCTAATAGGCCTAATTCCTAGGGTTTTAACACTTTCTCCTTCAAATCTATCTCAAATGAATTGATTGAGATTTCAATCCTTCTACCATAATTAGCTATGAAAAAATCTCACCTGGAACCGTACTATGGCTATACTGTACTCCTTCCCCTGCCTAAGTTCTTCACTTTTCCTCTCTCAAACTCCTAACCGGGCTATCCTAGCTCGCCTAGGGTTTGAGTTTAATAATCCTTGCTTGACTCCACATGTTTCCTATAGCTAAGTATTTACAGGTGTATGGCTCCCCTTCCATATCCTACTAAACTCAGGAAGATCCCGTGGTCAGAGTTTATGGGGGAGCCATTCAAAGTCTGACTGTACAAAACAGAAATAAAAACCCTCTACAACCTAATTTATAAATTCAAAACAAAAATCCTACTCTATGCAACCTGAACACAAAAGGAAAGTGACTCAAAACTATTCTAAGAACACAAATACAGTGTTGTTTCAGTATACACAAAGCCTTTGGTAACTCTGTTTCTCAAGACACACGGGTAAACACAGAAAATGCAGAAAGTTTCTTTATTCCTTCACACCAAAATTTGATTACAATGCCATCTAACTGCTCTCTACGAGCCACACCTCTACTTAGATTCCTTTGCCCTGTTTCAAGGAGAGTTGTTCGATCCCACACTCCTGATTTCAAGGGAATCCCATGACAACTAAGTTGCATGCAACCTAACAATGTTGTCATGCAACTTTGCAACATTCTTGCAACTCTTTCCATCATCCTACATCTTAGGATCTCAACCTCCTTGATTCCAAACCATCAACTTCCTCAACTGCCTCTTGGCATCTTCTAACAACTTAGATGTGATTAGCACACATTAAATGCTTTACCTTCTAACATATGCTGTCCAAAGCTAAATAGAGCAACATTTAACAACATTGAATAAACTAGGATGTCCTAAGTCCTAGTGACTAACTCATCACACACAAACAAGACCTTCTAAGGTCCAAATTAAACACTCTAACATCCTGACTTGGATAAGGTCAAGTACAAGCCAAAATTGAACTAAACAAACTGGAGATTAGCCTAGGTGCTCTTGCACCATTGAGCAATTGGATTCATTTTTTTAATTGAAGTACTTAAATATATATATAAAATAAACAACATTGTAGGTGGTTCCAAGAAACCAAGAATTTTTATTTTGACCAAAAACTAAGCCTATAGACCAAAATTTGAGTTTTTCTATTTTATATTTGAAAATCACAACTTTTGTAAGCTTAGCTTTAGGAAAAAGGTTGAGACACAATCCAAGCATTCTCCCACTTTTCAAACACCTTGCAAGAGAAATATAAGTATCAAAACCATATATATAAATACTAGATGATGATATTCCTATAGAATCATAACAAAACCTAATTTTTTCTATGCTTGCATGCTTTTTCAATGCATTTGCAACATTCTTTAAAGTGCCATTTTTTTCCAACATCACCCTACCATCTTCTATCATATCTCAAAAAAAAATTATTGGACATCAATATGCTTCATCCTATCATGAAATTTTGGGTTATTTTCCATACATATGATACTTTAACTATCACAATCAACCATAATGGTTTCTACTTATATCCAAACATCTAAACATGATATCTTAAACCAAATGGATTCCTTACAACCATGATTTTTTGCCATGTACTCTACTTAAATAGTGGGAAAATAAACCATAGAATGTGTCTCTTACTCATCCAAATGAGTACACCACCAAATATAGTGAAAACATATCCATTATTGTATCTTTTGCAATTAATATTTTTAGCCCAATTTGAATTCACAAATTCATGAATAAAAATAAAATATATATCCCTTGTAGGATAACCATGATAGCATAAGTAATACTCAAAGGTACCTGCATATACTTGAATACCCTATTCACTACATCCCAATATACTCATCCAAGGTTATCCATAAATTGACTAAGGACTCCCACTTATTTGGAAATATCTAATCTTATAAATACCATACCTTAAATCAAACTCCTAACTTCACTAGAATAAGGAACTCTACTCATATCCTCTATATCACTACGATAAATTGGATATTACTTAAAAATAACTTTGTTCCTTTAGTAATAGGAACAAACAATACCTTACAATATGTCATATTAAATATTTCCAACACAAAGTTCACATACTTACTTTGGCTCAACCAAAGATACTTTTCACTTTCTTCCTATCTCTATCCCCAAGTTGTACGTAGCTACCTTTGAGTTAATATCAAATAGTGCTGAAATTTGAGACTTAAAATCATAAATTAAACATTTCTCATTATAAAAAAGTAGCATACCATCAACATATAACACAATAATCATAATGATCACCATACATATTATAATAGATACTATGATCTAATTTAGATCTCAAAAATCTCAAACTTAATACAAAACAATCAAAAATTTAGTATCACATCCTAGGAGATTGTTTAAGACCATACAAATAATTTTTCAACTTACAAACCAAATGTTATACCTTTCTTAATGTAGTTCTCTAGTGATGTCATATAAATATCTTCATCCAAATCACCATGAAGAAATGTTTTCTTCATATCCATCTACTCAACCTCAATATCATATACTATAATAGGAGATAATAAAAATCAAATGGATTCCATTTTTCTACTAGGGAGAAAATATCACTATAATATATTACCTCAACCTTAAAATAACCATTTATAATTAATTTCACCTTTAACTTGTCAACACTACAATTAGACCCTATTTTATTTTAAACACCCATTTGCATCCAATAGACTTTTATCCATCAAGCAAAGGTACTAGGTCCCATGTGTTATTTTTCTTCAAAGAAATTGTCTCCTCTTCCATGGCCACCTTCTAGGACTCTACATTTTGCATACCCTATTGAACACACAAAAGTACTAATAGGGGGTGAATCAATACTTAATAAAATTATTTTCATTCATCAACAATTACCCAAATAAAACATGATAAGAAGAAAAACACATAAGCATGAAACCATAACACTATATTTATGTGGAAAAACCTGCAAGGGAAAAACCACTATGAGCAATCTGCTTGGATATACTATCTAAATCCAAACTCATTAATAAAAATAGAATTTTACAAGAAATTTTATGGCTACAATCGGAGGAATTTTATAACTCCCTACACAATAAAACACTTACAATAGAGGTTTAAAACCTCAACAAGCAACTGGAATATTTTAAAACTTTTCTTACCTCCAACTCATGCCTTTGGTATATTCACACATACATCTACTCAACAAACTTTTCTATCTTCAACTCACTACCTTAAACACATATTCTCATACTTGTATTTGCAAATTCTTCTTCACAGTTTCATATACACTCACTATTGAGCTCTCTAAATTGATCTTTACCATATTTTAGTATTAAAATAACTTGTGTGGATCCTCATTCACACACCACCTTGAAAAAATATTTGATACACATCTATACCATCTTTCAATAGCTTTGATATTCTATTTGTATCTTCCACAAGCATAAAAAAAATTCTCATTGTCAAACAAGATAACATGAAACGTGCATCACCCATAGTAGTTCAAATTTGAAATATTCATGGTAGAAGGAAAACTCATGCATTTCAAACTAAAATATATTGAAGACCTATTTTATATATAACACATCTTCAAAACTAGTGCACACTTCAAAACACTTGGTGCAAGAAATACCACATATATCAAGTCGGCCTAACAAACATATAATCTTTCATGCATCAACTCCATACTAGAGCCAATACCAAAGAGACCAAACAACACTATGTGGATCACTCCAATATAATGATATGGCTTGTAAAACACTTCCCTAAACTCCTTTTATTATTTCAAATCATTTTTCTTTGGCACAAACACTTCATACCCAAAACATCAATTCTAGGCTTACTCTTGTATAAGAGGATTAAATATTAACTTGTAAATCTTCTAGACAACACACTAAGACCCAACCATGATTCTCAAAATCTCTTTTCATAGAATATGGAAATTACTTGTTGGCACAAGTCATTAGATCATCATCAGACCAATCATCCAATTCACTAGAATACATACAACATACTATCATCAAGAGAATCACTGGTGGTGTGCTATATCATATGAAACTTGAATTGAGCAAGCACATAATCAACATGAACATAAATCCAAATCCACAAAGAAAAGTGAGATGATGCGGTGAATTATGGACATTCAATCATTCCTTATGCAACCGCTCAGAGGAACTTAACTTGTTCTTACACTGTTAACACAAGAAAGATCTATGGTAAAAATTATGCTTTGAAACTTGGAACTTGCATACCTTACAACTATATTGAGCTATCCTTCAAAATAAAAGACTATATCTTCATTTGAAGAGAAATGTGGAGCATTTGACAGAGCTCTTGTAGTGCCAATCTTTATTCCTTCGATAGTTTGGAGACATGCATTTTTCTTCATACCCTATGTGAATTCTTTCATTAGGAACATCACTCAAATCACATCAAACCATAAAATTAAAAAGATAAGGTACAACCATAAAATTGATGTACCAAAGACAACATTATGTCCCTTCAACACAACTCTTCAACAAGGACAATATACAAGTGCATGTGGTAGTAACATAAGCTGACATCAATGAAAACACACTAACAACACATTTTCCAAAAATATCCCCCCTTTTCATTGATGACAACACTTACCAAAAATTCCTTTCTCTCTCCCCCTTTGACATCAAGGGAAAAAGGCAAGTGGTCTTCCTCTATGTTTGCAAAAAAAATAATAGGCTCCCCCTATCTATAAAATATTTAACAGTTTTACTCTCCTTCAGAAGTAGCCTCAGTCACACCAAAAATTGCTTCTATATACATTAATGATATATACATATAGTTCCACATATTTACACAACATCAAATATTTTCCACAAAAATGTGTCTTACATCAAGACTTACTCGGTTCTAACCTGATGGAAGAATATTCTTGTAAATTGACTTCAACTGAGTCAAAGAGTTTTCCCATTGTTTCTTTGTAGAAGTCGTGATCTAGACTTGACTTACCATTTGTGCATAAATATCTTCTACTTCTTCCAAGGAGGATGGTGCATTATTCTTATATACAACACTATTTTATTATGTTAGAAGCCTAGTTAGTGAGGCTAACCTTAAGCTCACCACTTCCTGTAATTTTTTCACTTCTTTGATTTGCTCCCTTTGATATTGAACTTGTTGTATCTAGGAGTGTAATATCTCCACTTGCACCCTTATGGTGCCATCATTATCCTACACTGAATCATATGTGGCAGACACATTTGTGATCTTCACTTCCACTATATTTATTTGATCTTTGAGAATCTTTATGGTGGTTGGAAATTATAAACAAAAAAGATATAAAACCTTTGCTTCCTCCATACATCTTTGAATATCCTTTATACATACTTCTAGTTTCTTATGTGCCTTTGCATATTTTCTAGAGGCTTTAGAAAATC
This sequence comes from Sequoia sempervirens, assembly GCA_007258455.2. Classification (NCBI taxonomy): domain Eukaryota; kingdom Viridiplantae; phylum Streptophyta; class Pinopsida; order Cupressales; family Cupressaceae; genus Sequoia; species Sequoia sempervirens. The sequence goes on along the minus strand of VDFB02373365.1, from coordinate 176,771,069 downwards.
TGTTGTTGGTGATCTTCAACTCAACTTGCTTCTCAAGATAGGAAGAATGTTCTTTGAAAGAATACATCAATTGTTTTATTTTTTGAGTAGGTGGTAGAGAGGAATCCCTTTTAGCATTGGGCATTCTAACTCCAATTTTTTTAATTCTCTCCAATATTTTTGAACTATCCACTTGCCACTACAAGATCTCTTCCCTTGTGGAGGAGTGAAATATGTCACCAAGTTGTAATTTTTGCAAAGGTGAGATACCAAACATGTTGGCTTGTCCATCAAACATTGGAAAATGTAGAAACTCTAGAGTAATTATAGGCTGAATTTGTTTCTGCTAAGCCAGAAACTCCTTGATGAATTCAATAGGAGATGCAAAAGAAGACTACCTTGGATTTTCTTTTGTACTTTCTTCAAAAGTGGGTGTATCTTTCCTTATTTTTTGATCCTATTGATCAGTGTTATCCATAGGAGGACTATTTTGCATACCATAATTAGGATAAGCATGCTCTTCATCATGTGTGACTTGCTCTTCTTGCTCCTCTTGTGGACATTGTTGTTCAATATTGTGCTGAGGAGACATATGTAGTTGTTCAACTTCTCTCACTTCCTCAAGAATTTTATTGGTTACTTCCTCAATATCTTTTTGTATTTTGTATCTATCTTACTTTTCCATACTCATAAGAATATCCACTCTTTGTTTTGTTTTTAATCCCTACGCTTTTTTCTAATATGTTTATCTTTTTCTTCCTAAGAAACAAATGATCCTACTTTTTCAAGTGCTTGAACCTTCCTCATCTCTTCATCTACTTCAATGGATTTTTCTATTTCTTGCCTCAAGGCATATGCTAGACTCTCTAGAGAATTTTTATGGATGTTACTAAAAGGCACATTGTATTTGATTATATACATGACTATTGCCTTCTCAATAGTCTTTTGATCCATAGGAGGCACTTTTGGATGTATTTTTTCTATTTATTGTAGCAATCCATGACTTATAACCAGGGATATTGGATTCACCATAAGGGAAGGGCATTGCAGGTAGTCTCGAGCATTGAGGTCAAGAGATTAGTGTGGATGCTAGGCTAAGTTGAGTTGGGTTTGTATTCATGGAGTGTTTGTGTAGTTGTGTTGGTGCTAGACATGGATTCCTAGAGACAGAAAAGTGTCATAGTGGATGCATCTTATCAAGGGTTCATGGATGTAATACTTAGCTTAGGCTATGCACGAGGTCAAACCTCTAAAGTTTCCCTACATTCACTATTCATTATAGAGATAGGAAATCCCTCAGCTCATAAGATCTTCGGATCTTCGGGGGTAAGAGATTTTGGTGTGCCTGTGCCATGTAAGGGGAAGCCAGTGTCACCAAGATCTCTATTTGTCTACTTTGTTTAAGTTTTTGGAGAAATTCAAGTAGGGACTTAGCAGATAGTATTTCTTTTCGGCCTAGGTTGTGCATTGTTTATGAGTTCTTTCATACACATTGTAATTACACATTTTTCACACTCAGATCAGACCAAACAAGTGTTTTCAGACTATTTGATGTGTTTCCCAAAATTAATTTCACAAAATCACACCAAAATTGGTCAAAGATCATTCAAAACCTAGCAAGCAAAATATTAACCATAACTGAGATTCCCAGAACAATGCAGTTGTTACACAAAACACCACAAGTGTCCTTCAGAATGACGCAATTGCCTGCTAATGAAAATTTTAGGGAAAAATGAGACAATCCATTTTCTGATCAATTACTGAGCATTATCTTGTCCTCTGATCTTGGACTTGCAATCTTCCATACATTTCATTTTCCATCTATCCATTCTTCAATCATTGCATACTTTGCATTTGTCATAGGTCAAATATTAGGCCATCCTTTAGCTTGCACACATCTTGTTGTAGATTTTGGCTTTGGAAACTTATCAGACTTTAGAGCAACCAATAGTAACAAAAGTATATTTATCTTGAATTTATTTTTCCACCATCTTAGTCCTTTGTCATCTAGGTTGGATCCTCAACTCACAAGGCTAGTTTGATACCACCTTTTTCAACTTATCATTTTAGTCCTTACCATCATTGAAGTCTTGATAAATTATATTTTTAACCTTGGTTATCTTATTTTTACTAAGCAACCTTACCTTAGATTTTCCACAAGGTTCTTAGTTCTCATAATCTTAGTCATCATTTTAAGTCATATTACCATTTTCACACTTTATCCTTTCACATTTGCATTACATTTGGCATACTCTAGACATACTTAAGATATTGACCTCATTGTGAAACTATTGACATTTTGACTATTATCACTTTGGTCCTTTGTCTTGGTATCATCCTTAGACATCATTTAGTCATCTTACATAGACATTACCATAACTTGGAACCTCATTATGACATTTATCCTATTGACATCTTGACATTTTGTCACTTTGAATCCATATCTTGGTATCATCCTTAGACATCATTTATACTTTGAAAAATCCAAAAACATAGTTACATAACCTTGGTCCTAGGGATAATCATACCTTTTGCATATTTCCATTAGACATCATATCATACCCCATTCACATCCACCTTCCTCTTGAAATCCTTTTATGGTCAAAACAAGGTTGCAAAGGAAATGAAAGGAAATGTCTTTCCCCCAAGATGATGAGTTTGTTAATCCTTTTGGTGACCTCTCCCATGGAGTACCTAGACTGCAAGCATCATTTTCCAATCCATTCAAAAAAATTGTCCTTAGAGACAAATAAAGAAATGTGACTATAGAAGAAGTAGAGTTTGTTGCGCAAGATCCGAAAGTATCCTCTTTTGTGGATGAAATTGTGGCATTAGACCCCCAACATTTCCTAGAAAAACTATTGTCAGAATGATCCACATTACCCCATGGTTTTCACATCAATACACTGCAAGCGACACCTACACCAAATAAGCAAAGTCAAGGACACAATACACCTACATCTAGTGGCTTAATCCCACATGTCAACACATCTATACCATTAGGAGGATCCACACAATATGCAATGACAATCCACACCTCATCATTTGGCACCCAAAACATGACACAAGGAATGGCATCCACCATGACGCAATCTATGTCACAACCCTTTGGAATGACATTCAACCCATTTTCCATGTTAAACACCATAGGCGCATCATCTTCCAATCCACTTGGCATAAAAACTTCAACCAAAAGACCAAATATTGCTATCTATAAGACTCCCAAAAAAAATTTATACCAAATATGGGGGCCTCTCAACATAGCGTTGAGTCAAAACAAGGGCCTACTCCTCATGTACATGCGTAAAACAATACCCAAGAGTCTACTCCACATAATACACAAGGGCCCTTCCCAAAATATGGAAACCAAAATCCGCATGGTCACACATTTAAAATTTCATGGCATACACAATCCAATCCTCCCCATTACACTCAATCAAAAGATTCATAACCAAATACAACCTTACACAAGTATGCAAAACCAAAATCTATCATATACACACATACCCAATTAAAACCCATCCCATAGCATTGGATTCCAACATGCCAACATAGATCCTCACAATATACAAGACACATCATTGACCCAAGTGGATGTTTTACAAACTCAAATTCTTTCCCTACAAAAAAAAATAGAGAACATGCAAGTGTCTAACAAGAAGACTTACTCTAAAAAATACTTATGTCCATATCCATTTAACAAGAGTCTTGTTACCTAATTTTCACCCTCAGGCTCAATCAGGCAAGGTATCTATGTTGCAGGTGTTCATAAGGGCCAAATTGGATATCTCCATTGAGGGTTACTTCATGCATCTGATGACATTTCAAAGGGAACTCGGTGAAGAAGCCTTCCTTGTTCGGGTTTGGCATGAAAATCTTCTAAGGAGAGAGTTGCCAAGACCCTAGGAATGTCACGGCAAGTGCATTTCACCTATAGGTCCCTATCGGTAAGACATTGATCATCGTCCCGGTGACAAAAGGATATTCATTTCGGCGGAAGTTCTTTTCTTCGGAGAGAAGTCTTGGCGAATGCATCGGGTCTCGCTGACAAAGAAAAGTAGGATCCCTTCGGCATATGTGTGCAGGTTTTGGTAGGAGGTCTTACCTATCAGAAGAGGTCTCACCGAAGTCAGGCAGCATCGGCAAAGCAAGTGAGCTTTTCCAAAGGGTCTCACCGAAGTCACAAGGTCCTCCTGACTCTAAGGCTCTCGGCGTAAGGTTTGAGTTCTACAAGATGTCTCGGAAACCCGGGAGGTCTTGGTGACAAGAGGGGGCCTTCAGTGTAATAAAAAGGTTTCTAAAAAGTCTCGGTGACTTGGGTATGTCTTTCCAACTGAAGAGGAGTTCGCTGTGATATCTCGGTGACAAGCACGGGTCTCAGAAAAGGATATTGCCTTTGGCCAAATGTCTTGCCGAAGGATGAAGGTCACACCGAAGATAAAAAGGAGGCCTCGCCAAGAGTGGAAGCCTTCACAGTGATGTCCCAGCAATCAAGAATGTCTCACCGAAGGCCGAGGCTCTCACCCAAGGAAGGTCAAGTCAGCATGATGTCTCAGCGATCGGCAAGGGTTACGCTAATAATGTTTCACCGAGGAGTTCTCAGCATAAAGCTTTCTCTTCGGCGAGATGTCTTCCTGAAAAGATGAGGTCTTACCAACCTGGTAAGGTCTCACCGAAAGCCGAAGGAGCTCGAACCTGGAGGAGAAGAGTGAGTTTAGGGTAAATGAAATGAGCTCGGTGAAAGTCTCCCTGACAGAGGGATAGGCTCTCGGCAAAGGTTGGTCTCTTTGCCATGAGGTCTTACCGAGGACAAAAAGTCTCCCCGACACAAAAGAAAGAAGGCCCTTGGTACGACTAAAGGATCTCGCTGAGATGTCTCAGCGATTACAAAGGGTCTCCCTGAAACAAAGAGCTCGGAAAAAGTGAGGGGATAGAAGGAAAAGAGGTCTCGGCAAGCGGAGGATGTCTTGCCAAAGAATGAAAAGGGGGCCTCGATATGTTTTCCTTCTTAGGAGTCTCGCCAACCATGAATACTTCACCGAGAATGTTTGATATAGGCGTAAGGTCATGCCGAAGTGGAGATGTCTCCCCGATAGGAAAGGGAACCCACCAAAAGACAAAACGAAGGGAGAAGGTCTCAGCGATCCGATAAGTCTCACCAATGAGATGGCCTTCAGTATAGCATTCCAAGTCAGAGAAAGGTCCCCCCACTTGGCAAACAGGAAAGATCTTCGGTGTAAGGCAAGGGGGAGTCTATGTGTAGTGTGCCCAGCCAATCAAGGAGAGCGATGGGTGAATCGTTGGTAGCTTGACCAGTGCCAAGAGAATCAACAGAATGAGAACCAACGTGTATCTGTTCTGGACTTAAGAGCATTCAAGGCACTCAATAGGGGATTCAGTAGGTAGACACAAGGACCAGAAGTAAATACACCCGATAGCTTCAAAAGATCTAAGGGGTTTCTCCAGGCAATAGTCTTTCACCGACACACATAGCAAGGACATGTAGGGGTGCAACATTAATTTCATCAAAAGATCTATGAGCAGATTTTGGTAGACTGATATTTTGTAAGCCCTTAGGGGCCGACCTTACTTTTGTATATAAGGCATTTTTTTGCCTCTTTGTAAAAGAGTTCTCCTGATGCTCTTCTGAAGTCTATGACCCTTTTTGTAGTCCTCTCTTAGACTAGCAGGATTCTATACCTCTATTTGGAAAATAATATACAAAATCTACCTTGGTTACTATTGATTTTCCATCATTTTTCCTTCTGATTCTTGTCAAGAATAGTGCATTCTTTTTAAGTGATTAATTGAGCTACTTAGTGAAATTCTCTCTTTCCTTATAGCTTTTGTTTCATGTCGTGTCTTTCTTCATAGAAGTAGTATCATGTAGGTTACAAACTGTGTTTACTTAATCCTGCACATGAGCTTCTAGTTTGTGAAATCTGACTTTCCTTCTTAAAGGCATGTGCATGTCAAACCTATTTGAATGTGTGATCTACAGGATCTTGTTGTGCAGTCTTGTGGTTGTCACTAGTATTCAAGTGTAGCCCGAGTATCTCATTGTTCTTGTCATTTCGGTGCATCACCTTAGAGTTTAAATTTTATTTTTATGCATTATCTCTCTCCCTTTTCCTTCAAAAAATTAGTAGTTTTAGGTGACACCAAAGGAAGTCAGCCTTCTCCAAAGGTTGACCTCTGCTTACAAGAAACCCACATCTTTGGAGGTCTTCAAATGTTACACTGAGGCATTGGACATCAGGTTCAACAGGGTGCAACTTCAGGGGATAACAGTTTTGGCACGCCCAGTGGGACTATGAATTGCTTCTCAGTTCATGTTTATGCATTTTATTGCTGTTGTTTGGTGTGTGCAGCAGTAGTTTCAGCCTTTTAGAAACATTTTCTTTACATACCTGGTGACTCCGAGCTCAAATCTTCTAGTTTCATAGGCACAGGTCTTGGTATGTCTCAAAATAATCTGTTAATTCTAAATTTCTAGCTCTTTGACTGAAAAGATGTCAAATAAGTATGAAGATGCTTACTATTACCCTCCATATCATGAGTATGTTGCTCCTACACATCCATATCAGAGTGTATTGGACCTGCTCCAACAGATTGACCATACGTTGTGGGATCTTAGTCAACGTCTTCACAATATGAAGATTAATGATATTAGTAAGGTGCTTGTGTGCCTATCTAAGATATTGGTTGATATCAAGATGTAGTAGGGTACCATTATGCAATAGCAAGAAGTGGCTAAGCAAGTCTACTTTTATGATCAAGAAAGAGTGGAAAAAAGAATCTGGTTCGAGGAAGGCCTTGAATAGGAAATAGCTGCTAAGGAAGAACAAATGAAGATACTCTCTGGTAAGGTGCAGAACACTCAAGCTTATTCAGATTATCAGCACCAACTAATGGAGGAGTTGCAAAAGAAGCAATTTGAAGAGAACCTTGCCCAACAGCTGGCTGCAAAAGAGGCTAAAGGGAGGCTAAAATTTTCTGAATAGGAGGTTCCCAAGTACAAGTTTGCCAGCTTTAGGCAAAGTTAGCCTCTTGACTCCCCTAGTAAGTCTTCTTAGTTTGAAATTCCAAGCTTTAAGGGATTCAATTTGATGGAAGAGAATGTAGTACCTGAACAAGATCAGTCCATCATCCCTCAAGAGCAGCCCATTGATCCAGATGGCTTATTCCTCAAGGAGAGAATTAGCAAAGTAAACCCAATGCATTTAGTTGTAGCATGTTACCGACTACAGTAAGAAAAGCTCAAACCGGAGGAGAGGTAGGAAGTAGGACAACAGACAGTTGAAGGTCTTCACTTGCAGGTAGAGGATACCCAAGTTTCACTGCAAAAGGAGTTGCATGAAGAGGAACAATTCACTTCTTTATTTGATCAACTGCCTGGTTATGTTGAGCAAGCTGAAGAGAGCATGCAGGTTCCTGATTTACCAGTTGATTTGGAATGGCCAGAGAATATTGCTGACTTATTCGATGAACTTCCTCAATTTTTCGATGAAGATGAAGATCTCACATGCATGATAGCATCTATGCCTGATGATGAACTAGTGTCATATGAAAAGGAAGCATGCGATCATCCCATTCAAGTTGGCGAGACTACTGAAGAAGTTGTTGAAGATAATGCCTTGTAGCCTGTGAACTTATTAAATGAGCTTCCCCACTTTGTTGAGAAGGAGGTGTATTTTATCATGAACAAAGAGCATAAGGAACCATAGCCTGAAGATTTATTTTCAGTTATCCAACAGGGATATCAGCTCCTTAGTTTAGAAGATCATACTGTAGCAGCCAATAAACAACCTAAATATTACCTCCAATCAGCATCTTTTCAAGGAAAGGATGAAGTCTTTAGAGAAGATAAAGAGACCAGCAAGGAGAGTTCAAGCTTGTCCCTTACCAAAGGTTGTCCAATCAGGTACCTAGTGTAGATGGAGTCCAATACTACACCAGGAAAGAATCTTACACCCAAGCATGAGGGTACTGCTCAGGAGGAGTGCACTCAAGTTACCTTTCCACCGCATAATGGGAATGTTTACATTCCATATGAAAAGGTTAGTAAGCCTGAATATGTTCTGCAAGAGGTCTTGCAGCCATCGGTTGAATTGTCATGCATGTTTCATTTCTCTTTAGTTGTTCTCTAGTGTAGCAAACATTGTAAATTTTTTAGAAAGGGCAGTTATTTCACCCGACCTTTTAATGGGTTTGTTTGACCAATTTCTTATTGGTTAGTATAGGGTAGGTTTAGTTGCTATTTCTTTCCCTAAGTGTTGTTCCAATGCATGTAAATAGTTTATTTCAGTTTTTCTTGTTTTCAATAAGTTTCTAAGTGATTTGTTTCTTGAGTTACCATATGTTTTGGCCATGTACAAAGCTGCTCTTGATCTTTTCTAAGTTGTCCCAATGACTCCATGCCCAATGGATAGGCCTAGGCTACTAGTCTTCATGTTTAGCAGGCAAACATACAAAAAAGGTCGCCAGAAATGTTACCTAATTTTCACCCTCAGGCTCAATCAGGCAAGGTATCTATGTTGTAGGTGTTCATAAGGGCCAAATGGGATATCTCCATTGAGGGTTAGTTCATGCATCTGATGAAATTTCATAGGGAACTCAGTGAAGAAGCCTTCCTTGTTTAGGTTTGGCATGAAAATATTCTAAGGAGAGAGTCGCCAAGACCCTAGGAATGTCATGGCGAGTGGGTTTCACCTACAGGTCCCTATCGGCAAGACATCGATCATCGTCCCGGTGATAAAAGCATATTCATTTCAGCGAAAGTTCTTTTCTTTGGAGAGAAGTCTCAGTGAATGCATCGGGTCTCGCCGACAAAGCAAAGCAGGATCCCTTCGGCGTATGTGTGCAGGTTTCGGTAGGAGGTCTTACCAATCGGAAGAGGTCTCACCGAAGTCAGGTGGCGTCGGCAAAGCAAGCGAGCTTCGCCAAAGGGTCTCGCTGAAGTCACAAGGTCTCCCTGACTCTAAGGCTCTCGGCGTAAGGTTTGAGTTCTACAAGATGTCTCGGTGACCCGGGAGGTCTTGGCGACAAGAGGGGGCCTTCGGTGTAACAAAAAGGTCACTAAAAAGTCTCGGTAACCCGGGTATGTCTTGCCGGCTGAAGAAGAGTTCGTTGTGATATCTCGGTGACAAGCACAAGTCTTGGCAAAGGATATTGCCTTCGGCCAAATGTCTTGCCGAAGGATGAAGGTCACACTGAAGATAAAAAGAAGGCCTCGCCAAGAGTGGAAGCCTTCGTGGTGATGTCTCGCTGATCAAGAATGTCTCGCCGAAGGCCAGGGGTCTCGCCCAAGGAAGGTCAAGTCGGCATGATGTCTCGGCGACCAGCAAGGATTATACCGACAATGTTTCACCAGGGAGTTCTCAGCATAAAGCTTCCTCTTCAGTGAGATGTCTTCCCAAAAAGATGTGGTCTTGCCAACTTGGTAAGGCCTCATTGAAAGCCAAAGGAGCTTGAGCCTGGAGGAGAAGAGTGAGTTCGGGGTAAATGAAATGAGCTCGGTGAAAGTCTCCCCAACAGAGGGATAGGCTCTCGGCAAAGGTTGGTCCCTTTGCCATGAGGTCTTATCGAGGACAAAAAGTCTCCCCGACACAAAAGAAAGAAGGCCCTCGGTACGACTAAGGGATCTTGCTGAGATGTCTCGGCGATTACAAAGGGTCTCCCTGAAACAAAGAGCTTGAAAAAAGTGAGGGGCTAGAAGGAAAAGAGGTCTCGGCAAGCGGAGGATGTCTTACCAAAGAATGAAAAGGGGGCCTTGATATGTTTGCCTTCGACAGGAGTCTTGCTAACCACGAAGACTTCATCGAGAATGTTTGATATCATCGTAAGGTCATGCCGAAGTGGAGATGTCTCCTCGACAGGAAAGGGAACCCACCGAAAGACAAAACAAAGGGAGAAGGTCTCAATGACCCGATAAGTCTCACCGATGAGATGGCCTTCGGTATAGCATTCCAAGTCAGAGAAAGGTCCCCCTGACTTGGCGATGTCTCATCGACAAATGGAGCTCAGCATAAGTTATTGCATTCGGCATAATGTCTTCTCGAAGGATGAGGGTCACACTGAAGAAAGCCAACGGTCCCGCCAATGAAGTCATATCGATGTGAGGTCTGGCCGATGGAAAGGAGTCTTGGCGAATGGGAAAGATCTTCAATGTAACATGTGAGGCAAGGGGGAGTATGCGTGTAGTGTGCCTAGCCAATCAAGGAGAGCTACAGGTGAATCATTGGCAACTTGACCAGTGCCAAGAGAATCAACAGAATGAGAACCAACGTGTATCTGTTCTGGACTTAAGAGCATTCAAGGCACTCAACAAGGAGATTCAGTAGGTAGACACAAGGACCAAAAGTAAATACACCCGGTAGCTTCAAAATATCTAAGGGGTTTCTCCAGGAAAGAGTCTTTCACCGACACACATAGCAAGGACACGCAGGGGTGCAACATTAATTTCATCAAAAGATCTATGAGCAGATTTTGGTAGACTGATATTTTGTAAGCCCTTAGGGGCCGACCTTACTTTTGTATATAAGGCATTTTTTTGCCTCTTTGTAAAAGAGTTCTTTTGATGCTCTTTTGAAGTCTGTGACCCTTTTTGTTGTCCTCTCTCAGACTAGCAGGATTCTGTAACTCAATTTGGAAAATAATATAAAAAATCTACTTGGTTACTATTGATGGTCCATCATTCTACCTTCTGATTCTTGTCAAGAATAGTGCATTCTTTTTAAGTGATTCATTGAGCTACTTAGTGAAATTTTCTCTTCCTTATAGCTTTTGTTTCATGTCATGCCTTTCTTCGCAGAAGTAGTATCATGTAGGTTACAAACTATGTTTACTTAATCCTACACATGAGCTTCTAGTTTGTGAAAATTTTCCTTTCCTTCTTAAAGGCATGTGCATGTCAAACCTATTTGAATGTGTGATCTACAGGATCTTGTTGTGGAGTCGCATGGCTGTCACCAGTATTCAAGTGTAGCTCGAGTATCTCATCGTTCCTGTCATTTTGGTGCATCACCTTAGAGTTTAATTTTCATTTTTATGCATTATCTCTCTCCCTTTTCCTTCAAAAAATTAGTAGTTTTAGGTGACACCAAAGGAAACCAGCCTTCTCCGGAGGTTGACCTCTGCTTACAAGAAACCCACATCTTCGGAGGTCTTCCAATGTTACACTGAGGCGTTGGACATCAGGTTCAACAAGGTGAAACTTCAGGGGATAACAAGACTATATATGCCTCCCTTCCCACAAGGCTATATCATGCCTAACTTACCTAAGTACAGAGGGAACGACAATCCTATCGAACATGTGAGAGATTTTTCCACCACTTACACAAACATTGCATATGAACCTACATATCTCATGAGACTATTCCTGCAAAGTCTTATAGGGAAAGCACTTGAATGGTTTTCACACTTACTAACTAGCATAATAACATGGGGATACTTGGAAGACATATTTTTTTGAAAACTTTGCATTCAACATTCAAAATGAGATAACAATTTCCACCCCTATGTCATACCAAACAAGAAGAGGGTGAGAACTTTGTGACCTTCCAATGATGGAGGGGTTTGGCTAGTAGATGTCTCATCAAAATACCTAAGAAACAAGAATTGTTATGTTTATAGAAAACCTCAACTCAAACTTGAAACATGAGTTACAAATGCAATATTGTACTTCATTCATGGATCTAGTTGAGAAAGGCACTATTCTTGAAAAGGCCTTCATTAACAAAGGAGAAATTAAGACTTCCAAAAAAAAAATAGTGACCCAAAACACATCAAATGACAAAATAAAATATTGGGCTTGTAATAAAAATGTGACCAATGATGGAGTTGTTGATGCCAAGATAGTATATACAGGCCCTACCATTATGCTAAGAAGACCCTATAAAACCAACAACATACCCAGAACTCTTGATCAAACAACAAACATCATCCAAATCACACAAGAGCAAAGATTCCAAAGGAAGTTTCCCACAAGATGTAAATACACTCCTCATGGGGAGCCAATCGAATCCATCTTCAAACAACTTTTGAAACACAATGTCATAAAACTTCCTAACACAAAACTGTATGACCCAGGACAGTTCAAACCATCATGGTGGGATGATAATGCCTTTTGTGAATACCACCGAGCTAAAGGACACAACTTCGCACAATGCTGACAATTGAAGAATATCATCCACAAACACAAAGTTAGATGAGTCTTGGTAGACGGTGGAGTAGGGTTAAAAATTTGTACCCTTAAATTGGTTAAGATATTAGGCTTTACAGAAGCATGAGTAGAAAAAAAAAAAGCATTGTTATCAAGGCATATGACAGTGAAGAACACTCTTCTAAAGGAATTATTACAATACCCATTCGAGTTGGGCCTGCTATCATGTACACTAATTTCCAAGTCTTGGACCTTGACCTTCCATACAACCTTCTCCTAGGCCGACCATGGATCCATTCCATGAAAGCCATACCATCCATGTACCATCAATGTCTTAAGTTCCCTCATGAAGGCACTAAAATCACAATCCCTGGTGATCCCAACCCTTTCCAATATTGTAGTAATCTAAAAGAGACTACAACCAATAAGCCTCATAATCTCGCTACATCGATCCATCTTCCTTAACTAAAACATCTACTTCATTTACAACACCCTCAAACCCCAAGGTCCAAGTCCATGATATTGGATGTGGAGAATATCGTATGGATAATTTATTGGCAAAGGAAAATGCTAATACTATTAAGAATGATCACACTTCCAATAATGATGTCATGACAACTTCAAAAGGTACACAAATAGGTGGCCTTGCTTGGGTTGAGACATTTTGGGATCCTGATGACACTTACATCTTCGCCATTTGAAATCATCCATCTCCATCTCATGACTCTTTCTCCATCATTCCATCCTCTGAACCATCACCCATCCATTCTCACCATCTGGGTTAGGATATGTCCCCCCTACTATTGCCTCTACTAAGTCATAATGCCAAGGTGTTAAGTATGTGCAAGCCTCCTTTGAAATTAGCAATACAAAAAAGCATAGTCCCAAAGATTCCATTGATGGCATCGCCACTTTCTTCCATCCACTAAATTTTTTTTTCATTCCATCCACTTCATCCATATCACTTATGCCCATTCACATCTTAGACATGAATCAATAAGTCACACCTTGAGAAAAGAACAAAGGAAAAGCTCCAATAAAAGAGCTATCTTTAAAAGGAGATCAAGAATCAAAAGATATAATGAAAAGAAAAGAATATCAAGACAAGTCCTCTAGCCACAATAAAAAGATATTGGACAAGTAAAAAGAAAAAGTCAAAAGTGAAAATCAGAAAGCATTGGTCTCCAATTATGCGTCCATCAAAAATCACTTGGGGCATCCATCAAAGAAAAAGGTCAAATAAAGACTTGGTTCATCCATTGTCTCTATCCTCATCACTTTCGATCATTCCATTCACTCCATCCATATTTACACATTTTTCATATCATTCCACCTCCATTGGTGATGTCTTTTGATGTACCTTTGACTATGAATCATTCATGTACTCTAGCTCATTGGTCACCCAAGCTCCTTATCATCTAAAACCTAATGGCCCACATAGTTTGCACATTAGGGATCATACCATAGCCTCTTTCATTCGTCATATTTATCACCCTTCATATTTTCCACTTGTGTTCCACATCCAAATCAGTTCCTTTCATCTAGAACGGTCATCCATACAAGGTCAATGCATTGTCATGATTTATTAATTCTACACAGCTTCTGAAAGTCTTGTCATAACCATAAAAATACAAAAAAAATTGTTACCTTGATGAAAACCTAGAAAATAGGCATCTTGGTGACACCAAAAAAAAAAAACATGAAAATAGTAAGAGAAATAATCCATCCAATAGTAAAAACCACTTCAGTGGTGCTTTGGATAAGTACCATGGTGAAAACCTGGAAAATAGGTGCCATGTGTAGTTGACTTTACTCCATTGTCTACCATCATTCTATGATATAAGAGGGATTCACTGCACACGGGTCTCTCCTTTTTCAAAAGATCACCAGGGAATGAATTGCCCTTATACACCTCAGGATAATGGATTAGAAAAATGACAAGAAACTAAGATTCAGTTATGCTTCAGGAAAATCCACCAAAGACCCTGAGAGAGAAAAACCAAGAGATTTTTGTCCGAGAAGAGGGAGCTCTCAGCCAAAATATGTCATCGCAATTTCTAGACACCAACGCAGCATGCTGTTGTCTAACGTACACATTGGCATCCTAAGAAACAAGAAACTCAGGAACTCAAATGGATAGAAACAAGCTTTACTTCTAAGCTTAGGCCTAAGGTGTGTTGAACAATATAACTAGTCAGAAAACCAGAAATGGAAATGAACACAAGGGTGCTTGGAGAAAACTTACCTTTCTCTAGATGATTGGATCTTCACTCCAAGCTCCTTTTCGTGACCTACACACAAAAGAATGAGGAGAAAATTGTTGGGTGGTTGTATAGGGGCCTTCCTAAGTCAGACCCCCATTTTGGTGTTCCCACCTCCACAGACAACCAAGTTGGAAAGGAATGTAAAAGAAGCAAAGCATCTGGTGAAAGAAAAACCTGCTCAAGAGTAGAACTTGCACCACAAGATAGTAAGTGAACAAGTATGAAGGGAAAGTGAAAGAGAGAGAGAATTACCCATGGGCTTAGACCTTCTCTAGAGCACATGGACAAACTTTTGAGTGCTTGCTCGAGAGATGTTGCTGCTAGGAGGACCTCAATCTGGCATGGCTTTACTTATGACAACACTGCTATCAAAAGTGAAGAGAACTCTGAATTGGAGCAAGTAATAAGAAGGCTTGAGTGATGTCTTCCAACCCCCAAATGAGAGAAAAATGGGGTTTTTAATGCTTGAAATGGTAGAAAAGAGCCATTACTTTCGAAATGTAACCGCTAGGACACATGTCTCAAGGGTTAGTATTACAAATTCCATGTTTTCAACTTGGGAAACTGATAGGACGCTAGTGCACCGTGTAGACGTCTACGCATCCAAAGCCTAGATTCTCACGAAATGTGTCACCAAGCTTCTATCACTTAGCCACAAGTACACATGGAGTCAGAATCACAAAATTCTAACCCATGGGATTCTGTCATTAATGTTCCAATGTGTCATAAATGCTAGGAAAAGATGCCAAATTATGGAATTGCCCCTAGGTGCAATTCGACAATATTACATTTTTCCCCCACTTTAGTGGGTTCAATTTTGAAAAAATCAACCTCACTAAAATAGAAAAGAAAATTTTCATCTAAATTTTAAATTTTACGAATTTGCATGCCAATAGAGAGAGACCATAGTGGCCACTGAAGTTGAGCTAACCGATACTGAAGGTGCCCCCAGTGTTCGAGCTCAACAAACAATGTTAGAACAGTCATGAAAAATTGTCCAAAATGTTAATCTGCAAAACTCAAATTTTGGCTTAGCTTCGAAAAATTAGAAGAAAGCTACTATGGAGAGAGGAATGATCAAGAAAAAATGTCGATTTGGAAGAAAAATATGATCAAGAGACAACCTTATGCCCCCTCCCAATTTTTCCCCCAAATTGGTGGGGAAAATTTAGGAGAAATTAGGGAGCCACAAGCTCTAGGAAAAATGGGCCCCAGGGGACCTATATATATCTAGGTGGGCCCCTATAAGGGTCATTTTCACTATTCACTAGGAGCAAATTGTTGACTTTTGTGAGAGAAAAGTCAAAAAAATGCTAAGCAAGAGAGAGTATGAGGTGTTGAGGTTGGATTAGCTACACCAGGACATCGTCAAGGGACACAAGGTGGACTAGGTAGGTCTCTAAGCCTCATTTTTCATGATTTTTAGCTTATTTTTAGCATATTTTCTATCAACGAGGTGCACAAGCATCTTATTTTTGCACCTTCATCCAACATCTGCACTGTCATCTATGATGAGCGCTGGGGTCCTGACTCCACCTTATTCTCTTGAAGATGCTTTATTGTCTTTGAGGTGGCCATGGCGGTCAGGGACGCATGCACGACACACAGACGTCTACGCAGTGCACGTAAGTAATATTTATTTTTTTGTTTTCATGCAAAATTTTGATGTTCTGACTAATATTTTTTGACTCCTTATAGGAGTACCCAAAGATTCAATAGCATCAGGGAGGGCGAGCATTCTAACTTTTTCGTGAGTAGAGGGACCATCTGTCGGAGGATGAGGTCACACATCTATAGCATGTTAGTCTCTGGCACGTGTTTACCATCCCAGAGATGAGGTATCATGAGAGGATGCTAATAGCCCTTATGGGGCAGTGGGATGCCACTACGTCATCTTTCTAGCTTCATTGTGAAGAGATGGCCATCACACTCGACGATGTCTATCGAATCCTCAGGCTACCCATCCGTAGACGATGGGTGGCTCTCGACAATACACGATCGACACAGGAGTGGAGGGAGGGCATCCTCTATTGCACAGGAAGGACTAACGGTGGTGATGGAATGGGTCATATCTACATGCACTGGTATGACCATGCAAGGACCACTACACCATTGCTTTTTTTATTCATGGTTGCAACTATTACCTTTCGAATCATGATTGATGGGAAAGGCTCACACCTACACGAGGGACTCATCCACACTATCAAGGAGATGGTAGAGCATAGGAATATTTTCTCTTGGGGGCGTAGCATGCTAGCACAAATCTACTAGGAGCTAGGATGATACATGCATTACTAGTACTATAGCCTCACAACGTGCACACTTTTTTAGGTGTGGGACTTAGCCCACATCATGTGCACCTATCTAGTCAGTTTTTCCCAATGACGACCATATCATATTCCCATGGCCCACTAGTATGACATGACAAGCTAGTGGAGGTTTGGAAACCTATAGTTTTGGCACTTACAATTCGACACTCTCACTATGGATGGGGTTCGATGGACACCCCACCAATTTTTTAGATGGGTGGACAACAACAGGTACCTGAGGAACCTATAGTAGGATCATTTTTTGATCGACCAAAGAGATTATACTATAGTACCCTACTACTGAATCAAGTCATACAATAGCATGGTCGACCATAGACTATACCAGTAGATGTGCCCACTTATACTAGGGCCTACAAGAGTACGGCGAGGGTGAAGGATCGACCTTGCCCTACCATTATTGATATTGTCCCCTTAGATGATGATGAGTCTAATCATGAACAATCGCCCTTAGTGGTAGTGGATAATGTCAGAGTGGCTATGGATTTTGCACGGTGGTGTGAGAGGCATTGTCTTACTCCTATGTTTGGTGAGGGTGCCCCGAGAGGGGATCCTGGTCCACAGGGGGACTTGCCACACCAGCCCCCATAGGATAGGTGGAGAGGTTGACAATAGGCCAGTGAGGAGGAGGAGGCACCACAGGACGAGGAGGAAGCACCACGAGGCCGTGGTAGCAGAGGAGGTCAAATTCCCCACCAGCAACCCTCGTCTCTTCGACACCACCAACTTCCAATGTAGCAGGGACAGTGGCTCTAGAGTCACCAGGAGTGGCCACCGATGTCAGTGACATAGGTCCCAATACCGACCCTCACCCTGACCTGGCATGGCAACTAGGGGACCCAGGTATACGAGATATGTCATTTATGTTTCTATGCTTTCATTTTTCTATTTATTATATATGCATATACATGGCATGTGATACTAATAGGTCTTTCCTTCTCTGTTGTTGTAGAGGACGCACAAGGATGGATTGGGCTTAAATCTCAGTGTATTTTGGAGGTCACCCCTGACATGCCGATCAAGGGGTTGGTCCTTGAGGCTTACAGTCCAGCACCTACGAGATGGCATGCCCCTAGTTTCGAGCTAGTTGTGTGCTTGAGGACCGCTTACAAGGAGCGGGGTGTGGAGATTTTAAAGCTTAATGCGAAGCTGAGGATTGTTCAAGGACAGCGCGATCAATTGTTAGGGGAGCTATGGACAACACTCGCCAAGCAAGATAAGGAAATGAGGAGGGTTGATGCCACTGAGTAGGCATGTGATTCCCTCAAAAGTTGTCTTGATGACCTCGACGAGTAGCTGGTAGCTATGATCTTGGTAAATGTTCAGTGACTGTAGGACGAGTTGAGGTAGGCGAAGCTGACCATCTCTTCCTTACAGGGAGAGATCAGAGGGATGCAAGAAGCTTTAATTGTATCACACTCACACCGATCATGCTCCATGACCACCACCCAACCCTCCTAAGGGTTCCAAAGCATCCACCAGAGCCAAAGGGCTCCAAGAGCCATGAACCACAATGATTAGAGGCTCATCATCAATTTTTGTATATCATTTTTGTAGCGAGACACATACATAAATATATACTTGTAAATCTTTTGTATAGACATATTCAGTAGCCACTCATTTTTTATAGTAGCGGCCTGATACATGTACATGACATTGACAGATACATGTGTATATATATATGGATACATCAATTCTGATCTCATGGCCTTGTTCATTTGGATATGTATATTTATGCTATGGATGTTATATGCTCATATGGATGTACACTTACATGAGATGATAATCATGATTTAATAAACACACATGGTTGTATGTTATTAAATAATTATGATCCAATCATCTTTAAAAGATGTAATGTGATGTGTGGACACACACACACATGCATGTGGTCACATCATAAAACAAAAAAAAATCATAATGTGTTAATGAATAATGTCAACATATGTAGTGCTACCACCATTCTATAGAGAGAACACTACACATAGTATCGGCGAAGATGCATATCATTAATGGGCTCTTTTAAAGGTGTTCCATCCATAGATGATAATTCATAAGCACCCAAACCATATACAGAGATCACAATGTAAGGGCCTAACCAATTAGGACTAAATTTTCCTCTCTAATCAGGTGATGCATTTACATTTCTCTAGTTTTCATAGACAACCAGATCTCCTATTTTAAAGGTCCTAGGATGCACACTCTGATTATATTTCCTAGATAACCACCATTGATAAGCTTTTAGATGTCCAAGGGCCTGTAAATGACACTCATTGAGCATCTCCAGCTGAGGCAAATGGTTAACTCAGTAAGTTTCATCATCAATTAACCCTTTAAGGGAAATTTGGAAAGATGAAATTTCCAACTCCAAAGGCATAATAGCTTTGGCACCATACACGAGCTTGTAAGGCATTGTTCCTATACCCATTTGAACACTCATGTGATAGGCCCATAAAGCATACGTTAATTGAATATGCCAGTCCTTACCATGCTTATTAACTATTTTATAGAGAATAAGCTCAAGAGTTTTATTGGATGCTTCTACTTGACCATTGGATTGTGGGTAGTACAATGTGGATAACCTATGTTGAATATGAAATTTCTTGAGGAACTACCTCACTTCTTTGTTCTTGAACGGTGTACCATTGTCAGAAATAAGCATAGCAGGAAATCCAAACCAAGAAATGATGTTGTTCATGAGAAAACTACAGATAGCTTCAGCGTTCGTGGATCACAGTGGAATAGCTTCAACCCATTTCATGAAGTAATCCGTAGCGGTAATGATAAAGGTATGTCCCTTGGAAGGTGGTAATATTTTTCCAATAATATTCAACCCCCATTTTGCGAACGGCCAAGGAGAAGTTTGATTTTGTAATTCTTAGATAGGTGCATGAATAAGATGACTGTGTTGTTGACATTGAAGGCACTTCTTAACAAAATTGAAGGAATCTTGTTCCATCATTTTCCAATAGTACCCCATGTGTATCAATCTTCTTCCAAAGGAACTACCACCAAAGTGTCTACCCCTAGAGCCTAAATGGGCTTCCTTAAGGGTAAGGGGTATTTCCATTTTAGTGAGACATCTGAGAAGCAAGCCATTATAGGCTTTATGATAAAGGACATTAGATAGAATAACATAACACGCTGAAAAATTTCTTATACGAGTGCAATCATTCTTTGTCGCATCATCAGGAAAGTTTCCAATCTTTAGGTAGTTATAGATATTAGAAAACCATTCTCCAGAGTCCACATGGAAACACATAAGGGACTCGGCTTCGGGTTGGTTGGGAACCACAGGGGTCCGTAGTACTTAAACCACAAAGTGTTATTCTTTTGTGTCTTCTTCTAAAGGTACCAAGGAAGCAGCACTCGCCATGGCATCAGCATGTCTATTTTATCTCCTAGGGACACTATCTATCATGAAAGAGGAGAAATGTATAAGCAAGGACAAGGAAAGGTCTCGATATCAGGACAACTTACTTTGCTTGGCTTGATAGGTTCCCGTTATCTAGTTTACTATAAGTTCAGAATAACCTAGAATACAAAGGCATTTCACTCCTATCATGATCGCAATATACAAGCCAACAATAAGGGCTTTGTACTCAGCGATGTTATTGGTATAGGGAAAATCTAGTCTAAAGGATAGAGGAACCGGTTTACCTTTGGGGGATATCAGAACCACACTAGCTCCAGAACCAGCTTGACACCTTGATCCATTGAAATACATCTTCCATTTGAGATCATGATAAATTACAAAAATATTTTCATCAGGGAACAAATCCAACCCTAGAAAGGAGCGAGATGAGGGAGCGTCTGCTAGCTGATCTGCAACTACTTGACCCTTTATTGACTTTTGAGTAATGAACTTTATGTCAAACTTAGAAAGCAACATAACCCATTTCACTAATCTTCCAGCCAAGTCGGCACTAGAGAACAAATGTTTTAAGAGATTATTTTTTACTGTGTCTCAGCATGGAGAAGATAGTGTCTCAACTTCTACATAGCAAAGACGAGAGTGGGGCATTTCTTCTCCATAGAGGAATAATGGGTTTCATAGTCAACTAGAACGTGGCTAATGTAATAGACCACTCTCTCCTTCCTTGTGTCATCATATTGAGCCAAAAGAGCTTCAAAATCATATGGTGACGTGGAAAGGTAAAGCAGAAAGGGTATGTCTTGCATTGTCAGCATCAATACAGGAAGATTGACCAAATAGGTTTTGATTGACTCAAAATATTTTTGACACTCTTCATCCCATATGAAGCAAACATCCTTTTTCAATAAATGAGTGAAAGGGAGGGTATGATTAGCCAATTGAGCTATAAATATATGAATTGTTTGAATCTACAGCTCAGTGATATTCCTTGGTGGAGGCATGTTAATGATGGCATCAATATTATTCGTATAAACCTTGATTCCACGATGAGAAACTATAAACCCCAAAAGATTGCTAGCATTAACACCAAACATGCACTTATGAGGATTTAGCCTCATCTTATAGAGTCAAATCCTTTCAAAGATAAGATGAAGGTTCTTTACGTGGTCTTGATGGGTTATCGATTTCACCAATATGTCATCAATGTAATCTTCTAAGATCTTATAGATAAAATCATGAAATATTAGGGTCATCGCCCATTAGTAAGTTGCTCCTGTGTTCTTTAATCCAAAGGGCGTGACCACATAACAGAAAGTACCCCACGGGGTAGTGAAGGTTGTCTTGTATTGATCATCAGGGTTCATATGGATTTTATTGTAACCCGAGAAGCCATCCATGAAAGATAGCAATGCATGGCCTGCAGTCGAGTCGACAATTATTTCTATATTAGGCAATAGAAAATCATCCTTAAGAAAAGCCTTAGTAAGATTATGGAATTCAATACATATACAAATGCATCCATCAAGTTTACTAATGGTAACTATATTTGAAATATAGGGGGAATAGTGAATTGGACGAATAAAGCCATCTTTCAATAGTTTCTTTATCTTTGTCTTGACCATCAATGCCACCCTAGGATTGATCTTTTAGATTTTTTTCTTAATAGCCTTGGCATGGGGACATAGGATGATATTATGGACCACTATAGACTCATCAATATGAATCATATCCTCATATGTCCAAGTGAAGATATCAGGATGAGAATGCAAGAGATCGGAGTGTTTGTCTGCTTCTTCCGAAGAGAGACACTTCCCGATATTGATCACTTTTTCTGAGGATTTAGGATCCATAGAAAATTTCATAGTATCTCCTTTAAGAAGGGAACTACAATATTTAGGATGAGATATCATGACATCATTGCCAACATTAGATAGAGGATCTTCCTCATCAATACTCAAAATAGATTCTCTAAAGTACACTTAACTATGCAAGCGATACGGGAACCATTTCTTGTGATGATAAGGAGGCAATGGGGAATAAGCACCTAAAAATTCCTCTAGTGCTTCATCCCAAGACAAGAAATCGAGAGAGGCCTTCTTGGCCTGCCTCCTTTCCTCTATTAACTTAGGGTGAACCAGGTTCAACGGCTTGGCTGAGATCATATTCAAACTCCACCAAGGCTTTTGCTTGGATTGTTCTACAGATCCCAAACCCAAATAGCATTGTCATGACTTGAACAAGATAGGGATCTAAATTCATTTTTTGATGTGCCCTAGGCCTTTCTACCTGTAGCCATATCAAGAAGCGAGCTCATATCTGAACTCATAATAAGTTTGCAAAACCTCAAGAGGTGGCGGTTCCATGTAGAGTGTTTCATTTTACCAACAAATTTCAAACATTCCTACGGAAGTACCCCCACCTTCTTTACTAGGCTCACAAATGTTAACCTCTTTTGTAGGAGGGGGATTACTCTCCTTAGCATAGGAAGGAGTGATCTCCTAAATAGGATCACACTTCTCCTCCTCCTTGGGAGCATCATCCACCTTTGCATTAAGGGTACCTGGAAGGTCTATGTAAGAGGGGATTTCCTTGTATTCTGCAACGAAGAATTCAAAGAAATTCAAGGAGCCCCAATCATCACCAGAAAAGTGTCCGTTTGAGAAGCAAACGAGGGAGACTCAAGGTCCTCTACATTAGGTGGTTCTTCATTTCCAACACTCACTCTAGGAAAAACTTCCACAAAGGGTATTGATGAAGAACAGGCCATAGCATCGGTGGTCAAAGATGGAATACAATTCTTAAGAGTAGATATAACTGAAGCATGACCAATAGCCGCTAGCTCACAGAGGTGAACAACTTCTAGATCTACTTTAACTATAACTGCTTGATTATTTGCAACAAACTTCAAAGAATGGTGTAAAGTGGAAGTCACCGCACCCATAGCATGAATCCAAGGTATCCCTAAAAGGAGGTTATATGGAAATGGGCCAAGCATCACATAAACCAACGTGGGTAAGGTAATGGGGCCTAGCTACAAAGGTAGTATTATCGTACCTAGAGCTTGGTGACCGACATTATCAAATCCATGAATGTACAAGGAGGAAGCCGCTAAGGAAGATGAATCAATTTTAATCTTAGGTAATAGATCCATACCATAGACATTGAGATCAAACCAGTGTCAACAAGGGTATGCCTAATACCGATATTGTTAACATTAATTATAATCATTAGGGGATCTACTTGCTTCTACACATCCGAAAGCGGGAGTTCTTGTAGGTGGGACGTTATATTCGATGAATCAACGTGAATATGAGCCAACAATCCATTAACATATGTAGGCCTAGTGGAGGCAAGCAAGAGAATATTTTTAAAGCTTCTTGAAGCATCTCCTAATAAACTGAAGTGGTCTGAAGCAAATCCCAAAGCGATATCTTAGCCGAAGTAAGGCGAAGCTGCTTAACAAGATCATAATCGCCTAGTGCTTTGATCACAGGTTTAAGTGTTGAAGGAAGGCTTGGCTGAGAAGATGGTAAAGGAGTAGAAATAGATGGTTGTGATGTAGGGATGGAAGGTTGTTGATTCAAGTTTTTTTATTACTCCTTGTAGGATATGTGTGCCCAACAACATTATAAGATGTAGAGTCTGTATCTTTCACGAATCTTGAGTATAGGTCTAATGAATCGCTACAACATGAAATCCCATAAATAGAAGATTCGGCCAGGGTCACATAAATTATGGGTTTCTTGGGGCTTGGAGGAGCCATAGAGACCACCACCACATTTACTAACTCCTCATCCTGTCGTGAGGAAATTTGTTTGGGATATTTACAGATAAGGGGGAGTGCTTCTAAGAATTCATCTAGAGTGTCTTCCAACATATCGAACTCTTCCTTAGAATATTCATTATCACAAACTTGAAACATCACGAAGAAATATCTAACGTTCACGTCAGGTTCACCAAAATGTGATATAAGAGGGATTTTCTACACATAGGTCTCCTTTTTCTCGAGAGATCACCAGGGAACGAACTACCATTATACACCTCAGGATAACAAATTAGCAAAATGAAAAAAAACTAAGATTCAGTTATGCTTCGGTAAAAACCACCAGAGACCCTGAGAGAGGAAAACCAAAAGATTTTTGTGCTAGAAGAGGGAGCTCTCGGCCAAAATATTTCAGTGCAATTTCTAGATGCCAGCATGAAACACTATCGTTTAAACTACTTGTTGGCCTCCTAAGCAATAGAAAACTCGAGAACTCAAACAGACAGAAACAAGCTTTACTTCTAAGCTCAAGTCTAAGGTGTATTGAACAATATAACTAGTCGAAAAACCAGAAATTGAAATGAACACAAGGGTGCTTGGAGAAAGCTTACCTTTCTCTAGACAACCGGATCTTCACTCCAAGCTCATTTTTTTGACCTACACACAAAAGAACAAGGAGAAAATTATTGGGTGGCTATATAGGGACTTGCCTCAGTCAGACCCCCATTTTGGTGTTCCCACCTCCACAAATAGCCAAGTTGGAAAAGAATGTAAAAGAAGTAATAGAAGTGTGTGGCGAAAGCAAAACCTGCTCAGGAGTAGAACCCACACCAAAAGATAGTAAGTGAACAAGTATGAAGGGAAAGTGAAAGAGAGAGAGCATTACCCATGGACCTATACCCTCTCCAGAGCACACAGATGCATTGTTGAGTGCTTTCTTGAGATTTTTTGCTGTTGGGAGGACCTCAATCTAGCATGGCTTTGCTTGTGAGTGCACTGCTATTAAAAGTGAAGAGAAATATCAATTGGAGCAAGTAATAAGAAAGATTGAGTGATGTCTTCCAACCCCCAAATGAGAGAAAAAAAGGGGTTTTCAATGCTTGCAATGATAGTAAAGAGTCATTACTTTTGAAATGTAACTGCTAGGACACGTTTCTCAAGGATTAGTATTCTAGATTCCACATTTTTGGCTTAAGAAACCAACAGGATGCTAGCACACCGTGCAGACGTCTACACACCGCACACACATCTAGAGCCTAGATTCTTGGGAAACATTTCACTAGGCTTCTATTGCTTAGCCACAAGTCTGAATTGAGTCAGAATCGCAAAATTCTGACCCATGGGATTATGTCATTAATGTTCCAAGGTGTCATAAATGCTAGGGAAAAATGCCAAATTGTGGAATTTCCCCTAGGTGCAATTCGACAATATTACACATTCCAACCTGACTTTTCTTGTTCATTCACCCTTCCTATATTATTCATAACAATGCTTGGTTGTCCTCTTCATAACTTGGAACAATTGACATCATGCATCCTTTTGTTTTTCATACCCTATCCACTATAATTCCACTCCTAATAAATTGGTCTTATACCCGATTAGGGACAAATACTTAACCTACATCGCCAGATCCTACATTTTCTATCAAGAGGTCACTATATCAAAAAGTCAAAAAAATCATAAAATGATAAAAAGACAAAAAAATAAAATATCCTCAAAAATCCAAAAAAATTCAAAATATATCAAAAACACACAAAAAATCAAATAACCTTCAAAAATAGAAAAACAAATTCAATCTTGTTAGTCCAATTCTATTCGAACTACAATGCCCCTACAGGTATAACATAATCTGACGATGAGCCCCTTGAGGCACTAGGTCAGTCCTTTAGGGTTTTTTGAATAATAGTCAAATTATGATTCAATCCGTGGTCAATAAAAAATTCAAGTCATGTTGAACTATGAGGTCTCTATGCATTGTTACGTAGGAAAGGGCATCTATCGATGAGCCCTTGAGGCCACCTAGGTTAGTCATTTAGGGTTGGTTATAATAAATTGGACATCGTCAACTTAGACATAAAAAACCATCAAAACATCAAACAAATCATGAATCAACAAGACAACAAACTGACAAGTCATTAAGTCAAATCAAATAAATTGTCAAAATAGTCCACAAATACCAAACCAACATCAAATTTCCAAGCCAGTCAACTCATGTCTTATGCATGATGTGTCCTTCCTGAAACTAGATATTATGATTAATCAAACCTTTTCATTCACCTTATACAGGTGGTCACATGATCAAAACTAGACTTGACATCTTATACGACATGTTTCTTCTCCTGAAACTAGGCCTTGTCAAACAATCAACCTATCAATCACCTAGTCAATTAAACATAAACCAATCAATTTTTGGAAAACACTCTAAATGGCTATTGACTTTTTTGGTCTACTTTGTCTTATCTTTTTTGGATTTTTCTTTTGAGTTATGTTACTAGATCTCTCGAGGATGTGCCATGAAGGATTAAGAGGAGCGAGGATGTCTCATGACTCTTTTCTTTGACTATTGTTTGTGGGTTGTCTTGGTAAAAAGACTAGGGCAACTTTTCCTTTGGTATGAGTCAAGACATTCCTTGTTTGTGACTATCTAATTTACAAGTGGATGACCTTGCACACCCTAGTCTATCTCATACCTTGGTGTTTTTTTTCCATTTGTCACATTTAACCACCCAATGATGATTAATGCAAAGCCTTGCATAGCAAAATACTCATCTTTAAGTTGTCTCTACTAATGCCATACTAACTTCCATATCCTTCATGCTAACATTTCTTCTATCCTTCATCCTCTAGTCTTCTTGTCCATTTCGAGAGCACACTCGTGCTCTTTGAACCTACATGTCCTCTCAAGGGGGAATACCACAACCCTCTTGGTCATACTTCCTCATCCTCTTTACACTGGGGCATTTTCTGAATTAAAATTCTTTGACACGTGATAAACTACATTGTATCAAATAGGGGAAAAATGTAGACACTAAAAATTGTCCTAGGCCTGTGATTTCTAATTTTCCATCATTTCCCCATTTTTTATTGATAATTAAATAATTTTAATTATTTAATTAATTCATTGCTATCTTTATTCCTCTTTTGATTAATTAAATAAATTTTATTTATTTAATCATGCCACTAATACTCTTTTCTACTATAATTAAATAAAATTTATTTATTTAATTATTTGCCACTTTCAACTATAATTAAATAATTATTTAATTATTCATTAGCCTTTTCTATCATTAAATTAAATAAATTTTATTTATTTAATTACTTACTAATTTGTCATCTTCCTCCCATTTTTGAATTAAATTATTATTTAATGCAAAAATTAGCTTGTCACATGTCCTCTATAATTAAATAATACTTTTATTATTTATTGTAGATGAATAAAAATGCCTTCATAATAATTTTCATCTATTTCATGACTTATTCCATTATTTGCATAATCATATCTCTCATTGCAAGCTTCATTTGATCATTTGCATATCGTCATACTCATAAAACCATTTGCATATCTCATCGATCCATTTCATTTAAATATATTTAAATAGTCATTAAATATTCCTTTCATAAACACATTCACATAAGCATTCAACCATTTCATAGGAATTTACTAAAATATTTAAATAATCATTTATAAGCACACTTCCATAGTCATTTTCACTAATTTTATTCACAGTCATTAAAAATTTCATATTTTCTATGCATTTATAAAAAGTCATAAAAATCCCACCTAATCCTTTATCCCACATCCTTACCAAAATGTGGACTCACCTCATGAATTTGGCTATAACAGCAAGCTTCCTTCACACCTTTCAGGGGACACAAATTACAATCTTACTATGATCTCATCCAATTCCATAGAGCTTCTTGTGCTTTTGCTTGTAAAATCTGAGAGCAAATGCAAGATATTGTGGAAGAGTATAACAATGGAGTGAATTTCTTGTGAATGCATATGGGTTTTTTTTAGTTTAGTTTTCTTATTACATATTTTTTCATTTTAGAGAAACTTCATTGATGTCATGTTGAAAGGTTGATTTGGGTTATAGATTTAATCATTTAGCTCTTTCAATTTTTTAGCATTACATTTATTTATTCATTTTAATTTCTCCTACAACCTCTTTTTTTGTGCCAATCTTATCTTCTACAAAAAAATATTTTCTCTTGACATCTCATTTAATTCTAGCCCTTCATTGAATTATTTTTTTAATTCAATCCTATCCATTCATCTTTAACTTTTCACTAATTTTGTCCTAACTCTATTCCATACTAAAACTTTCATTCTTGACCATTGATCTTTATGTCAAATCAACCTTTTAATCTCAGGCCTTCATTACAAATTGGCATTCTATAAAATACATTTATTTTTTCCTTGCCAATTGATCTCCATGTTATCTTGTCAATCTACCTTTTTCTATCTACACTATCTCTTAGCTATCAAGTCAAGTGCAGTTTAGTCAATTACAATCTTCAATATTTTGCTTTTTCATTATCATTAGGCCTATTTACACACTCAAAATCTAAGGGCAATTATTCATATCAAGCAAGATGGAGAAGGGAAATGGAGGTGAATCAATGGTGGCATGAAGACTTTATGGTGATATTGCTTTATGTTTATGTCTTTATGATTATTAGTACTTCATTGCTTATTAGGGTTTTATTTACATACATTATTTCCTAACCTTTATAATTTTACCCTAATTTACAATTGGTATAGTACTGAAATGAAGAACCTCCAAAAATAGGAATGCAAGAATGTCCATATGGTAAATGATCCATATCACTGAAATGCATGCAACCAGTCAATGATTTATGATGCATCTGGAAGTACATAGGAACAAGAACTAGATACATAGATCATTCCAATTCCAAACCAAGGAATCATTAGCACCAATAGTAGAAACTCCCCATAATGCTGACAAGGGAGAGCCAAGATAGGTACACTGAAAATATGTGAATCTGAGAAGTGTATATAGGAGAAACAACCTGAAAACAAAAGGGTGTGCAAACTAAGACACGGACACATGAGGAAAGAATCACTTGGATTCACTACTGTCATGGAAGGGACACTCACTTGAAAAAGGTGTAATGGAAAACTAAAGAAAAACATCAATCCTCCCATGGCACTTTATATCATAGTGTGATTACAAAAGGCATAACAGGATGTGCAAAATCCCCAAAAAGTATACACCAAAATGGCACTTTATCTTAGTGTCTCTAAAAAGGTGAATGTGCATGAAGAAGATTTCTACAATTCCCAAATAGAACATAATACTCGAAATACATATATAACAGCCAAAAATGAGTCAACCCACACAAATGAAAAGTTTCTAGGAGCTAAGACGTCCAAGTAATTCACTAGAGTGTGAAAACACAAAAAAATGAATTAAATGTACCTAGAGAGTAATCTGGAAAAAGTGCATCAATGGATGTGAAGAGATATGAAAGACCATCCCAACACCGCTAGAATATTGAAAAACAAAACGTGCAATTTGGTAAAAAAACAAAAGCTTCACTTGCAAGGAAAATATCTGCACTAGGCTATTTTGACAACCATTTTTGCAAGATTTTTTCACTATCTATAAAATCTAGTAAATACCCAGATGGTATTTTGTGATTTTGAACAAAATCTAGAGATTATTTTTCTCAAAAATACATGAAGAAAAATATATTAGCCATTTTCAATCCAAAATTCACAAAAAAAATTGCCTACCTCCAAAAATTACAAAAAAAAACACTGAAAATTCTAGATTTGATCCTGTAACCCTAGATGAAAAAAAAAACTTAAAAGTGGAGAAGGCGTTCGTTGGACCCTTACTCTGATACCACATTAGAATTATGAAAAACATGAGCCACAAGATCAAACAATGAACAAAGACACCTTCCTCTCAAGAGATTTGCAAACAATATATGCAATATTCCTCAAAAAGAAAAAGCTACAAAATGAACTTCAAGAATCTTCAAGGAAAATAATAGTCCTCAAAGGTTGAGAGTTTGAGATAATAAGCCTCTAGAGTGATAATACAATGAGGGTTGATTGCTATATAGGAGCAACCCTAAATTTTAAAGGGATTATATCAGGACAAGTGTCAACATCACATGCAATGAGATAGAATAATCTAATAATAGCTCACTTTAGTTAACATAGTAAATCACTCAGTTAATTTAATAAAGAAATCCTAAGTTTAACTTAAGTGCATGAGAATAAATTAGATTAATAATTAACTAAAGATTAATTCATTGTTAGCTCTAGTGCATGATTACTCTAACATTTAATTTGTTCAAATTTTAAAATATGTTTATCAATAACATAAAAAAAAATTATTGGCATTATCATCCAAATGTTCAAACTTCTTTATAAGTATACTTGTTAACAAATATCATTTTCATCTTATTGCCTTTTTTCATTAGTTGACAAAAAAAATAAACTTGTGGAATAGATTTATTTAGTCTAGTATATAATATTTTATTCTACAACTCTATAGGTAAAAATTATTTTGATATAGAATAAATACATGATGGTAATATTACGAGTT
This sequence comes from Sequoia sempervirens, assembly GCA_007258455.2. Classification (NCBI taxonomy): domain Eukaryota; kingdom Viridiplantae; phylum Streptophyta; class Pinopsida; order Cupressales; family Cupressaceae; genus Sequoia; species Sequoia sempervirens. Next base: position 176,740,613 of record VDFB02373365.1, on the reverse strand, counting down.
TCAGTTTAATTTTTCCTAATGGAGAAGACTATCATTTTTTTCATTATATAATTTTTTTATTATCAATCTACTTCTCTAGCTGGGAACTTCTACTTCTCTGAATTGTGACTTAATCTTATTTATTATCTAATAGGCCAAACAATTACCTTAGAACTTGAAATGGTTATCCATTTACAATAATAAAAACTTCATTCATATTGATATATTGGATTCACATAGGGAGTCTATGCTTGTGTTCTTTACAACAATATAAGGCCTAATCACAAATTCACAACTTTTAATTTAGAAAATGGATCGTAAACTGAAATATATTTTAATCTACTATATATAGTACCTATGGCTTACCATGTCAATGGTTCACAAAACACTTATCATCAGCTCCACATTGGTCTCCAATAAATCACCTATGGACTTCAAAATTTCTTTAAACTATAATGTCATTTCATATTCCATGGGTACCTTATTGGGCTTATTGAGCTTGCTTGAAAAATGACTAAACTTTGAAATTGTAAAACCCTCTCTTGTTTCTATGTTTTTATTTTATTTGTGTCAATGCATTGAATAGATATACAAAAACATTAACATGGTATTGACCTTATAAGAAAGAGGAAGTATATACATGGCATTGGAAGAAAAATAGACTAATCAAATAACCAATATTGTTTTGTTTACTTACATAGACACTCTCTTATCTTCACTTTAGGAAATTGGAAACAAATGTTTCCTCATTGTACATCACATACACCTAGGGCTTATTGGAAAGTGGGGGAAGTAATGATGGTGGATGTCATATGAGTTTTTTATTATTGTTGTATCTTGTACTTTAATATGCTAGTTATGTATATTTTTTTAAAAATATCTATTTAGCATAAGTTACAATGTGGGCACATAACCCACAAGTCCCAAGATCATCTTCACTTCTTAAACTTTTTAAAGTATAATGAATTAGATGAAATAACAATACTTTTCTAAGATAATAAAATTATCTTAGTGTCAAACATGAGGACATGTTAAATTTTTACATTGGAGAGACCACCTCTAATTCTTAAAATTACTAATGTTGCTCTTTCATGTTGTGAATATGGTTATGTATAGTTGTGCTATATATGTGGGTTAAATTGACAAAATGTATTAAAATTTTCATTTGATGATGTCCATTTGAAGAGTCTATAGTTGTAACAATATTAAAATATGTAGTGAAGGCCTTGACTAATCTTCACAAGCTAGAATTCATCTATAGAGATCTCAAGGCTAATCAAATTTTGATGGATAATTGATAAACGTTAGAAACCCAACAAAAAATTATCTCTTGGGATGACTACTAGATTGAAAAAATATATTAAAATTTTCATTTCATGATTTCCATTTGAAGAGTCTATAGTTGTAACAATATTAAAAGGTGTAGTGAATGCCTTGACTAATCTTCAAAAGTTAGAATTCATCTATAGACATCTCAAGGATAATCAAATTTTGATAGATAATTGATAAACATCGAAAACCCAACAAAAATGGCTCGTGGGATGACTACTAGAAATTTATTATGGTGAACATCCTTCCAAATAATGAAAGAAATTATTGAATACGTATCATCTCATGGGACATGGGCCTTATGGTGTCAACAAGATTAAAGAATAATAATGGATGAGTTAACTATAGATACCAAGTGTATTCTAATTAACATAATTAATATTTTAGGATGGGTGCTAATATTTCAAAGTTAATTTGATAGAGGGTAATTTATTGTGGGCCTATCAAAGTTATACTTGATTATCATTTTAATTAAAAATACTCATCTATTCAAATTATCTATTCAATTTATCATTTTAATTAAAATTTAATCATCCTTGGATTAAATTAAATGAAGGAAAGACTAAGCTTAATGTTTCTTTATAAAGTGCTCTATGCATGTTAATAATTTACTATTGCTATATTCATGTTAAGATACCTAGAAAGATTACCATGCTTTATTCTATTGTACTTTTTTATTGGAATTGATCAACCCAATAACTTTGTACATGCATCTTAGATATGCACTCCTTTTAGGGTAATTTTGTACTTGCTTCAATTCAATTATACTTGAAATATAGAAAAGAGGATACTCATGTAGTCTACAATGCATGGTTATCATCTTAGAATATATTTTAAGTATATAGAATATACTTGTAAGATAGGGGGACCTCCACATGCAAGGCCACAGGTCATGCGGGCCCAAAATACGAAAGGCTGCTCTAACTTACCTCAACTAAGTGGGATGTTTAGGGTATGAGGATGAGAATGATGAGGACGATAGAGTTCTGCAACCACTCTGCAATCCCAAAATTTGAAATGGGGCTAGGTGAGCTATTTTTTGAGCTCAACACTATAACTTTAATAGCTCTTTGTCAGAGGATGAGAGCATAGTTCCCGGATGATAGTGCAGTGCACTAGCATCTCTCAGGTGTGTTGGCATCCATACGACTAGAGGACCAAAAGTACAATGCAAACTTATCAGAAAACAAGCTAACAACCTAGCTAGCAACTTCTAAGAGAGAAAAATAACACTGAAATATGAGAAATATAAACGAAGGTGATAAAGTAAATATACCAAAGCTAGGGTGACAAAGATGATTTCGTAGAAGAGCCTATTCACCAGCTAGCTCTGCAAAGCACGTACACCTACACACAGAAAGAGAGGAAAATGTTGGGTGGTTGTATAGGGGCCTACCTTAGTCAAACCCCCATTTAGGTGTTTCCACCTCCATGGACAGCTGAGGAATTAAGATAAAGAAATAAAGTAGTAAAGAGCACAAAAGCACTACAAAATAGTAAAGTGCTAACTCAACCAAGTGATAGAAGGAAAGAAAGGGAAGCTTACCACCTCCACTAAGAGAACTCAAGGCTACTTGGGGGAGAAAATGAGAGTACTTAAGCCTCTGTTGCAATGGTGTTTCATTCCCAACTTGTTCTACCAAAGTGATGGAGTGTTGTGTTTGTTGCAATGGGGTGCTAGTATGTTGTTTAAGAGCTTGAGAGTGAATGCAAGAGTGTGAGAATGGATGCTTGAAGTGTGTAGTAGCTCAGAAGAAGTTGTGAAGAAGTTAGAATACATGTTGAAGGAATGAATTTGAAGAAGGGAATGAAAGAAATGGCCATATTTGGGTCGGTCGACCGAAGGGGGCGTTATAACTTGACTCCAAATGAGGAGTTTAACGCCTCTGCAGGTTTAGCCACAAGAATCTGCCAAGGATGTAAGTGTGTCACGCGGATATCTACGAGTCATGTGGGCATCCCCAACAGAAACACCTCCACTAATGCTAAAAAAAACACCAAGTGGGATGCAAGCAGTGAGCTTAGGTGTAATTAAGCCTCTAAACTTGATTTTCTAAAGTGGAAGGAGGCAAAAGGGGAATTTACACATGAGGTGCAAATTCACTCCTATACATTTTTCCCCCACTTTAGCAAGTACGACTATTGATGAGTGCTTGGTAAAGTAGATCAATGAGGGAGTAAGGTTAGAGATGTATACCTAAACCGTCAAGGAAGCAAAGCGCAATCTGGCGTACCTGAAGGGGCAAGGCAAGGACCCCATAGCTACTTGGAACTATGAAGTTGAAGAAAGAAGGTGCCTTATAGGTTCTCGGTCCTATAAGGAAGGTGTCCTCCAAGAACTCTAGCATGGAGGAGACCCAAAGGAAGCACCCTACAAGTTCTCATTCCTGTAGGGAAGGTATTCTCTAGGAACTCAGGCATGAATAATACACAAGGAAGCACCCTACAGGATTTCAATCCTATAGGGAAGGTATCCTCCATGAACTCAAGCGTGAAGAATACCAGACAAAGTACCCTAAAAACTCTCAATCCTATAAGGAAGGTATCCTCCATGAACTCAAGCATGAATAATACCTGAGGAAGCACCCTACAAGCTCTCAGTCCTATAGGGAAGGCATCCTCCATGAACTCAAGCATGAAGAATACAGAAGGAAGCACCCTACAGATCTGCAGCTTTGTAGGGAAGGTAACTCCCAAGATCTCTCACATGGAGGAAACCCGAGAAAGTGCCCTACAGGCTCTTAGTCCTACAAGGGAGCTACCCCCAAAATCTCTTGCATGGAGGAAGCTCAAAGGAAGCAACCTAAAGGCTCTCAATCCTGTAGGGAGGTATTCTCCAAGATCTCTCACATAGAGGAAGCCTAGGAAGCAGACTTCGTAGAATCAGGAAGCAGCCATGTAGGCTAGTAAGCGGACAGTCACATAGACCGTCGACAGTTTTGAAAACTTTTGAAGGGGCCCCTTGGGAACCCGTTGTAAAGAGAGGGTCCACTCAAGGGAATCATAGTTCGGAAGTAGAAGTTATTTTTCTCAAATCGATCCATCATCAAGGGATCCTTTTGAAATATGTTCACTTCATCAAGGAATTTGAAAGGAAGAATATGCCCCCACATTAGGGGAAGGTTAATGCTCTTCCCACTTCGGAGGAAGGTTTTTCAAGTCCTTTCTTTGTGAACCCCTAATGAAGGAAACACGTTTTGTTTAGGGTTCCGAGTTGAGAATACAATTTTGAAGAAAGGTTTGTGAAGATTTTTGAGAAAATATTCATTGGCCACGAATACATTTTTTGAAAATCAAAATGTTGAAGAAAGAAAGTTGTCGCACATGAGAGGGACATCTCAAGCAAAGAAGAGAGAAAGATAAAGAGAAAGAAAAAGAGGGATCTAGTTTAGTGGGGTCGGATCTTTCTAAGCTCATATAATAATAGGTAGTTGTGATGCAAGGTGAAAGATCATCAATCCCCAACCAAATCAGGAAGAATTCATAGAAAACAAAGAAAAAATTAAAAAATTGGGTCAACATGGAGGGGAAGCCTAAATGCCCCCAACACTTTACATCATCCCCAATTTATCAAAAATCAAGCACAAACATGGAAGAATGGTGATAAAAATAGAAGAAGGTTCATAACACAAAGAACATGCCAGTATCCAAGCACTAACAAGGGTGACAAGGGTCATCTAGGAACACATAGCACACGTGGTAACACATCAGAAAAAACACACACACACAAGATCAAGAAGATGCCTCCTAACATTAATCAACCAAGAGGTCATTTGCTTCGCACTCTAGGTCATCATAGGGGGAAGGAGGATGAGCCTACAGTGGTGGGATTTTAAGGGGAGGAGTGTTCAACCCTCCTGCAACAAGGGCCAAGGAAGAGGGCCCCTTGAGATCCTCTCTATTAAGATCTTGTGGAGTCAGGGTCAGCAATTTTGAAAATATCCATGACAAGGCTAGAACTTCATCCATAGAGTTAAACATGCACCCCACAAGAGTGCCATTTCTAACTTTAGTGGATGGGGCAGGTTGCACTTGAGATTCACCACTAGGCTCATTGAGTGACTCGAGAGCGGTGATGAACTCAGGAGAAGTCAAGACTGGTTCCATCCCTAGGAGTGAACAAGTCAACACAAGACCACCTTGTGAAGAAGGTTGGCTCCTCTTATGTCCTTCACTGCTAGAAGGATCACCCTTCACCTTTTTCTTTGTTGGAGGAGATGAACTCCCCATAGACAAGGCTACAGGTGCAGAGGAAGAGGAGGAAAGAACTGCAGCGGATACAATTGAGGTATTAATCATATCCATGTGTTTTGGAAAAGGCTGAATATCTGGAACGAACATCAGCAAAGGTGGCTCCATCAAAGGAGTGATGAACACCTATACCCCCTTGGGGTTAGATGCATTTGCACTCGCAGTGGAAGTCAGAAGTAGTGCAGAACCAGACTAGAGAGAAGTAGAGGGAAGGGTAGAGGGTGACACTACAAGAGGCCCTGAAGTAGGGGTGGTCATCTCTTCCTCCCTCCTTTGCAAGGCAGCATGTTTAGATAAAAGGGCCTTTTTTTTATGCTTGCACTCATGCGCAAGGTAATTTCTTCAGCTCTTAGAGCTAGAGGTTGGAGGCTACAAAGGAGTAGAAGGCTCCTACTCAACCATAGGAATTTCCACTACAGCCACTTTCTATAGAGGAATAGGTTCCTGAATGGGAGTAGGAGGAACAAGTTGAGAAGCAATAGGAGTCAGCTCAAGAGCCTCAGCAGTGGGCCTCTTCCCGCTCACTACCTTGGGAGCAAGAGTCATAGGAGGCCATGGGTCGAATTCCCTTCGATAACCTTTCTTTCTTTTGTATAAATAGTACCACGGTCTAGGGTATTCATTAGGGAGATTCACGATCCTGAGCTTGGGTCTACACTAAGGAGGAAACATCAGACTTAGCGAATAGCCACCGGGCCTACTCATCCAGTACTCTTCCCAGGAAAGGGGAGAGGAGAAGGCAGTCCATGGGAAAATCACCTTCTCTTTTCCTTTACGAGAAAGAGAGGGAGTCAGTGTGGACTTCTCCTCTTTCTTCTAAGAAGTGAGAGTGGTCGGTACAGCCTTCTCCTTCTCCTCTCAAGAGGGGGAGGCGATCGACTAATGTACCGTAGGAAGGGTCATTTTTGGCTATCCCTTTCCCCTAGTCTTATACTTTACATAATTCTTGTAAAGTAGATTCGTCCTCGAAGGAAGCAGACCAACCGAGGAGGGCCAAAAGTGATACAGTTGATACCCACCATGGGACACTAGAGGTTGATATCTAGTGTCATGCATTACATGCACGGCACCTTCATGGGAAAAATTTAAACACTTATGAATAACAAAGGTGATCCCATTCATGGAAGCTAGCCAAGGAATGCCTAGCTTCACTCTGAATAGATCTGACTCTAGGATAACATCCAAAACTATGTCAATAGTTTTGGGTCCAACCAAGATGGACAAGGTTATCGAGTTGTAAGGTTTAAGACTCATACCATCGTGCGTATAGATGGTAGATTTTGTTTCTTCATATTTTTCCTTTTGCAATGAATGTAATACTAATGTTTCTTCTATGATAACATTCACGTAGCTTGCGAGGTCTACCAAGACTCCTATCACAATGTTACCATTGACACTAGTAGGAATGTAAAGAGGCAAGGGTTTATTATTCAAGGGCAGATCTTATGATGTGAATGTAATGTCCAATGAACCAGATGCAGGAAAGGAAGTAGAAGTCACCATGACCATGTTAACATAGGCCTTAGGTTGAGTAACAAAAGCATTGGGATCTAAAATCATGTTAGCAAAGTGTGATGGAAACAGGTCCGTGTATATCTGTAATTCACTATTAGCTTTCGCCACTAATTTGTTAGCATTTTTTTTACTACTATCAAGACGAATTGTACTGTCCTTGATGCAGTCCTATATCTCATGACGCAAGTGCATACAATGTTTGGTATCATGTCCATTAACCTGATGGTATTGATAATAAGTGTTCCCATCATACCTATTAGGGTAAGGCTCCTTAACGGGCTTAGGATTCGGCAAAGTTATGATCTTATCCTTCAATAGTTTCTACAAAATAGGAGAATAAGATTCTGATAACTTTGAGAATTTTTGGTTATTCTTGAGGTCATTGTTATCAGCACCAGAAACTACATTTGTAACCATCTTACCTTTCCCAAAGATTGATATGATGGACTTTCCCTTAGAACAAGAGCGCGAGGAAGATCCCCCGAACTAAACAACCGTCTACTGGTATTCTTGTAAAGCTACACACAAGTGCACAAAACAAGGGTATTTCATGAGTGCAAAATTTTCTTGCCAAGGCCTTTGTAAGTTTCCTATGAATACCTTCTGCACATCAGAATCAAGCAGCTAATACAAGATTTGTGAGAGGAGAGCTTAGTAGCACACTATAAAATCAATAATTTTTTCCTTATCTCCTTGCTTACATCGAACGAGATCTGAAAAGGTCATCTTCAGGCCAATGTTTTCTTGAAATTATCTAAGAAATTGATTAACAAATTGGTCGAATGAGAAAAAGGAATTGTTGGGCAAGGAACAGTACCACTCGAGTATTGTGTCCTTGAGAAATTGGGGGAATAGTTTGGCCATCAATGCATCGTGATGGAAAAAGTTCATGCATAGGGAGTTAAAGGTAGACACATGTGTCTGTGGGTCTCCTTTACCGCCATATTTTTCAAATTTAGATATATCCATTCCTTGGGGGAAAGGAGTGTTCAATATCACAACTGAAAATGGGCTATGTCGGAAGAAGGGATGGAAGATAGGCTGGGAAGAGGCATGGGAAATACTTGCCAACTAGCTCTACATCTTACCTATATTATGAAGAAGAGTGTTCAAAATAGGGTCATTAGAAGATAGAGGCCCTAAGGAACCTCCCCCAGAACCATTGTCAAGGCCACCTCCAGAGCCGCCACTAGTGTGACTTCTGCTAGAACCACTACCAGAGCCGCAGACACTAGTAGGGCCTTTGCCAGAACCACCACCATGACCTCCACTAGAGCCGCCTCCACCAGCACCACCTCTGCTACCGAATCCCCCACCGCTACCAAATCCCCCACCACTCATCCCGCCAAAGCCTCCACCACTAGAGGTGATAGGATGGGTGAAGTTAAATCCCAAGGGGACCCTATTCACTTTGATAGTTTTGGGTTGTTCAGAAATAGAAGGGATACTAATAGAAGGGACCATATCAGCCATATAAATGGAAGTGGGAGGCATCGATACTCCTAACTGTCCTTCACATTCTTCAAAAGTAACTCCTTGTGCAAAACTAGGGTTGCTTGAAGGAGCGTATGCTTCGGCGAGACCGAGGAGGCTAGTCAAAATCTCTATGCCTATTTTATCTTTACTCATCATATGTTTCAACTCACTAACAACCTTAGCGGCTCTAACCATCTTCAAATTTCTTTCCAAGTAGTTTTCTAATTTTCCCAGTCCTCTAGCAAGGGAGGACACATATTCTACAAGGATCTAAATGGCCTCATGCTCATCCACCGATGATGGTATAGGAGACGCAGGGGGAATGGGAACATGATCGGTCTCATCAATGAATCCCATCTCATTCCTCAACAATTGCTCCTACGCGGCTACACTAACAGTAGGACCAGAGAAAAGACCTGTAGATAACCCAATAGATACCTTTGTCCCTTCCATCGAGAGGTGTTGTACACTTCTCCTAATGAGATACCTGGACATTTTGGATTGGGTTGTGATGCTCATAAACCTTCACAACACTCAGGAACACAATGGTCATGAAGTACACGAGACAGGTTTCAACACCAATGGATGAAAAAATGTTGGTTCACATCAGGTTCACCAAAATGTAAGATAGGGAGACCTCCACGTGCAAGGGCCCATGTCATGGAGGGCCAAGATGCAAAATTCTTCCCTAAATTACCTCAGCTAAGTGATTTTTAGGGTATGAGGATGAGAATGATGAGGAAAATAGAGTCCTGCAACCACTCTGCAATCCCAAAATTTGAAATGGGGCTAGGCAAGCTAGTTTTTGAGCTCAACACTGTGACTCAGATAGCTCTTTGTCATAGGACAAGAGTGTAGTTATGGGACAACATAGCATGTTGGCATCTCTTAGGTACACCGATGTTCATACGACCAGAGGATCGAAAGTACAATGCAAACTTATCAGAAAACAAGCTAGTAGTCTAGCTAGCAACTTGTAAGAGAGCAAAATAACACTATGAAATATGAGAAATATAAACTAAGGTGATAAAGTAAATATACCAAAGCTAGGGTGATGAAGATGATTTCGTAGAAGAGCCTATTCACCAGCTAGCACCACAAAGCATGTACACCTACACAGAGAAAGAGAGGAAAATGTTGGGTGGTTGTATGGGGGCCTACCTCAATCAGACCCCCATTTAGGTGTTTCCACCTCCACAGACAGCCAAGGAAGCGAGATAAAGAAATAAAGTAGTAAAGAGCACAAAAGAACTACAAAATAGTAAAGTGCTAACTCAACCAAGTGATAGAAGGAAAGAAATGGAAGATTACCACCTCCACCAAGAGCACTCAAAGCTGCTTGGTGGAGAAAATGAGAGTACTTGAGCCTCTTTTACAATGGTGTTTCATTCCCAACTTGTTCTACCAAAGTGATGGAGTGTTATGTTTGTTGCAATGGGGTGCTAGTATGTTGTTTGAGAGCTTGAGATTGAATGAAAGAGTGTGAGAATGGATGCTTGAAGTGTGTATTAGCTCAGAAGAAATTGTGAAGAAGTTATAGTGCATGTTGAAGGAGTGAATTTGAAGAAGGGAATGAAGGAAATGGCCATATTTGGGTCAGTCGGCTAAAGGGGGCATTACAACTTGACTCCCAATGAGAAGTGTAATGCCTCTACAGGTTCAGCTGCAGGAATCTGCCAGGGACATAAGTGTGTCATGCAGATGTCTGCGTGCCATGCGGCCATCCCCAATAGAAACACCTCCACCAATGCTCAAAACAGGCACCAAGTTGGATGCAAGCAGGGGCTTAGGTGGAATTAAGCCTCCAAACTTGGTTTTCTAAAGTGGAAGGAGGCAAAATGGGAATTTACACGAGGTGAAAATCCACTCCTATACAATACTATAGTTCAACGATGAGTGACTGCATAGTATGGGATATGCATTTCATTCACTAAGTAAATGTTATGTCAACACATGATAATAATTTTGTGAATTCAATTTTGAAGTTACATATAAGTGATTAAAACATCTCTATTGAAAAACAATGGGTTACATGAGAGAAATTGATAAAGTTGAAATATATGTGAATAAACATATAGAATAGCATTAGTTTCATCAATTATAAATTCCTAATAGGTATGTATTATAGTTCTTGTCATAATTTTAATTGAAAAAACAATTCTTGAAATTACTTGCAAATTTAAAATAAAAGAGAGATATCTATGAATTAAAAGAAGAAAATGATGTGTGTATATATATATACATATACATATATATATACACACACACACATATATATACATATACATATATATATACACATATATATACATACATACATACATATATATATACATATATATATATATACATACGTATATACATATATATAGATACATACATATATACATATATATAGATACATATATATATATACATATATATACATACATATATATATATATATAAACATTATGCAGAATAAATTCAATATCAATTTCTTCAATTATTGATTATGTGTTTTTTTGAGTTGTGATGTAGATGCATCTCATGCTACTGAGGATAATAGCCAATTTACAAGGTGAGAAATTTTATGTGACTTTTTCCCCAAGATAAGAGAAAATTATGATTTAACCCTTTAGAATTAAAAGGGAGACGGAAAAATAAAGGATATTATGATCCTTTGGTTAAAAGAGAGGTTAATAAAGAATATATATATATATAACCTATTTTAAAAGGGAGATGAATAATTATTTATTTAAATAATTATTAAAAGGTAACCTTTTTGAAAGGGTGCAATGGTTTGGAAACCACCCTTTAAGTCCTATATAAGCATTTATGTGAGACTTGGAAAAGCATGAAAAATATTCAAGGATGGAGAACATTCAAGAAAGAACATTCAAGGAAGAAGAAAGTGGTTGGTGAGCTATGTACATTAGGATAAGGGGGTACATATATTGTGTATAACTCAGGGTACAACGTACACCCGAGATAGTCCTAGTTAGGGCTTGGTTTTCCCATGTGTTGAGCATTGTTCTTCAGGAACCAACACTTGTATAGACCACAATAGTGTGCTATGTTCTAAAAGGAACTATTTCCTCCTAGATTTTTGCATAGAAAGAGCCAATACCACTAACATCATCCTAGGGTGAGAGTTGATTTTCCAAAGTGTTGTTGTTTAGATAAGTATTAAAAAATATTGATGCTACTATATCTATATTGGGAATATTGTTTATATGATTTTGATACATTAATCTATGTGAATTATATGGATGTGTTATTCAATTTACTATGTTAATTATTTACTTTAGAATCCTTGTCTAATTATTACATATTATGGTTACATTGGTTAATTTATATTAGTTGTTCACATCATTTTAGTAATATTACATATTGTAAATTACCTTAAGTTTAACATTTGTTATATGAAATACATTGCTAACACTTAAACTAATTTAGGAGGAAAAGTGACATTACATTGGATATTTGATGTACCTCCCTACATTGAAGAAAAATAAGAAGAGAAAGAGGAAAAGAAATAAGAATTAGAAAGAACTCCTAAGAATTTAGAAAAATATGTTCAAAAGAACCATTATGTAGATAAGATCATTAGAGATAAGAATGAAGGTGTGATAACCATGAGAAGGCTTGCAAAAACAAGTGAATAAGTGAATTTATGTTTATTGTCAAAGGTTGAGCCTAAAAAATTTGTTGATGCTAGCAAAGATGAAGGATGGTTGAAGGAAAACAAAGAAAAATTGGACTAGATAGAAAAGAATCAAACATGGGAGTTGGTTCCCAAAAAAACTAATAAGAATATTATAGGAACAAAGTGGGTGTTTCAGAACAAGCTGAATGAAGATGGTGAATTTGTGAGGAACAAGGAAAAATTGGTTTGCAAGGGTTATTCACAAGTTGAAGGTATTTATTTTGAGGATACTTTTTCTCTATAATGCCCCGCCATAGAACCCTAGAGGAAATCAAGCTACAACACATAAAAATAGAACTTTTTTTGAAGTAAAACATACTACAATTGAAGATTATAAGCTAACATGTAATCTACAATTGAGTCCTCTAAGGTTCCATGACTACGCTACTAGAATACAAACAACCAAACTAACAAGAATTATGAATCATCTTATTATACAAGTTCATCTAACAATATAAAGTCATTTAATCCATCACATTAAATGTTCCATAAATATGTGATATCCATAACCTTTCAACAATAAATGCCAATAAAAATCAATTCAATTAACTAACGTAACAAGGTACATCATTTACATTATCCATTACAAGAGAGATTTCATCAGTTCAGTTACAACATCACAACTTGTACAATAATGTTTCCTCGAATAAGAGAGGAGAGTACATTAGAAATATAATATATGGTACAACTGGTTAAAATTCAATACAAGTACAAGAAAGGTAGTCCACTTGAGCCTGGAACAATGCAAGTCTACAACACTAAGAATAGTCACCACATGAATGATCAATAGCAAGGGAAACCCAATTAAGGAATAGGGACAATCCACCCAACCATGTGGAACCCAAAGGTCCACCCCCATGCTAGGAGATAACACAAGCTCCCCACAATGAAAAAAAACAAGGAGACCACAAACTAACATGACAAGGATAAACAAGACTCCAATCTGACACTGCAACAACTTAACAATACATAAGATCATACATTGCTTCTAGACGACATCACACATCAAGGGGAGAGAACAAACAATAGAATACTAGTCTGTAGAGGGAAGAGTGCCATCACATGGTCCTATCATGGGTTACCCTAGCAGTCTTTCACTATCTGCCGACCCCCATCTATGGTTACCCTAGTAGTCTCTCACTAGCCATCGGCCCCATAGGGTGACACATACCGAACCAGTCTTCTTTTCATGAGGACAAGGAAGTTGGTCTTGCCAACCAGGCATTCTCAACCCATCCTTAGCATCAACAAGCACTACAGGCATGGGTGAGGCATTCACTTATCTTGATTAATGTGTAAACTATCCATTCCCCTTAAATCATTTTAAGTTATCACTGAGTTAAAAAGCTCCCACATGGGTTACACTGGAGCCACTTTGTGTGTTGGCCCCCATTGAGAGCCACTCCCCTACTAGTAGCTAGGAGACCCAATAAAATCAACAAGGTAAAGCCATCATGTACATAGAACGAAAAACCACAAAAGTATATAACCCGAGCAAGGCATGGACCATTTTTCTCTCAAACACAACTGTAATAACAAGTGGTGCATGGCTAAATACCCTCATCCAGACATCACAAGCACAATATAACTCTCTTCAAGGATCAAACACAATGATTCAACCAATAACATAATTCCCAAGCCTCTGAAAGACTCCAAATTCCATAAACACAAAAAGACTCTACTTTAGAGCAGCAACACTAATACCCCAAAACATTCCAATCTCAAAATCAAGCACAACATTCCAAACTAATAAACAAATAACATTACTATTAGAGAGACATTATTTCCATGACAATTATTGTATTCCATGTCCAATTACAAGATAATTTACTATTCAACTAATTCATATTTTCTAAAGAACTTAGCATTCAATATTAAGCTACAAGAGTATTCTAGTTCACTTAATCAATCATTCAAACAATCTCAAGTGTCTATGATATCAATAACTCTAAATTACCTTCCTACTTTTGGAGAAAACAATGAAATTGACATTTTAAAAGAATATCAACTTATTCACTATATTTAATTCTTCAATTATCTACATATACTTATCTCAATTTCATAAGTAGATAAAACTCTTTTCATGCAACTAGTGTTATCATGCATTGATCTTTTAGTGTCTTTTCTCTATCACATACAACTCAAACATTCCTTCTTCAATACTTTACAACATCATAATACCCTTAAAACTAATAGGTTATAACCAAAACAATATGAATAAGATAACCACTTGTTAAATATTGACTTCTTAGTCATTGATCTAATTCACCCATTCTCGTAATATATAAATATATATATTATATAAGATTATCCTCCTTTATGTCAAGTATTAATATAATCTAGTCATAGTAAAATAATTATTGGCTAACATCAAAATTTTAATCCAACAAAGGCAATAAGACTAGGTAGAGAAGGTAAATATGTTCTAGACTTATTAGTCACCTTTTTCTCTGTTATATACAAGTTTAGAATAATAGAACATCCACTTTACATAATATAAATACTTAATTTGGTTGAATAAACATTTACATTTTTATAAATAGCATAGTTCCGAGTGCTCTTAATGATATTCATATCATTTATTTACTCTTTATGGTATGAGAGAAAACAGATCTCTAAAGGCTCAAATAATATCAAAAGAATAGATTCAACATGCCTTAAAAGAAAATAACCATCATTGGTTTCCTTCAATCTTCTGAATGCAAGATATTTGTAGGCAATAGATCACTCGGATATTTGAGTAAAGACATTAACTAATCTCTTCACAATCTTAGTAAATGAGTCTAGTTGTAACAAAGGTACTTAAACCTCCACATAATACACACTATTGTTCATACAGACTATATACACAACTAAGAGTTGACTAACAACATCAACTTAAAACCTAACATGAACATCTACCTTTTGGCCTACTTAGAATTAATTCAATAATCTAATTAGTCATCACACATAGTGTTATACTTATATGATAAATATGATACATAGAAAGTTTCATATTATTCAGGAACTAAAGTAATATAGTTTTCATCCAAAAAAGATTAGTAAAGGTGATCACTCAGCCTAATCATCATATAGAAGAATAAAAGATAAACTTCCTAGTTCCTCAAAATTTTAGAGGGTATACAAATGTCATACGACTCCACAGAGGTTTCTAAGCTAGCAGCTTCTCCTTAACTATGACAAACTAACATTTATACCTACGTATAGGTAAATAGACTCTATTTATAGTTAGAATGCATAGACAAAAAACTATCATTCACTCAGTTTGAAGAATTCAACCATTTCCTTTTGGCCATTCCAGAGGAAGAAAAATGTGCATTTCCCAATCCGAGGGCTATGCATTTATCTCACACACTTACCTTACTTGTTTAAGCTTGCAAATGTTTCTATTGCTACATGAAGTCTCTACTTTATTCAATATAACATAAAATAAAGGAGGTGGCATGCCCAATTCGTTCGGGACATATCTTGTGAATTTGACCAGATCGATATGATTTGGTAATTGCTTAATATGTGAATTTATTCCTCCAACAGAGGATTGATGGGATCTTGATTTGTGGGTTAGGTTAAATTCTCTCTATTTTTTTTTGAAATATTCAATTTCAAATACAAAACATAGAGGTAAAAGAAAATGTAACATAAGATACCAAATTTGCAATCGCATTAGAGTTTTGAGTGCAAGGATAATAATCTTAAACATTGCAAGGTAGTGACTCAATGAGAATAACACACTCAACCTCAAATCTAACAACACTAATCTAATCATAATAATGTAGTCTGTAACCCTAGCATGCATGAAGTTAGGTTCATATATGGAGCATAGAGTACATTTGTGTTTGGGTCTGAGAAAATGTTAAATAAGCAACTCATTGGTCTATAGACCACTCTTATTCCCCACACAAAAACTACCAAGTTAAAAAGAGAAATTTGAGGATAGATAAGGTAATGAAAATAGTGAAACAAACCATATGATAGTATCTGCAATGAAAAGCACTTAGGTCATGTTATCAAATCCTCCTACAAGGATAAATTTATTTCAAGCATCAAATCTATTGGAAAGGCTGAGCAGACTTTAGTCAAAGGTTGTAGGTGGTAAAAGCTTGATTTTTTTAGCAAAATCAATAAAGAGATAAGCTTCAAGGGAAAATGTGAATACTCCATTAAAACCAAAGGAACTCGGGATTAAGAGATAGAATAGAAATCTCGACTTTTCACAAGGGAGAATCTGATCCTTATTGAGCTCTAAAACATAAGATAGCTAGTGCAACAGACCAAAGAAGAATTTTTTATTGCTCTCAAGGAGTCTCAAGCAAACTTATTTTTAGAAGATTTGACACTCGCTCAGGAAATAGAGCAACCTTTCAAAGATGGTCTCATCTTAGTATATGTTTAAGCTTGTGGTTTCTGCTTTTTTGGAGTACGTCTATCCAAGATTTAACTACAAATGTCATACTACTGAGAAGTATTCACTGAACTTGGTAATCCCTATATAGACTCCTTTTTTAAAAAACTTGGACATGGGTGTCACTGTCTTCGTCTCAATAGATTTTAAAACCTTTGCAAACTCTTCATTATTTAACTAGTATAGAGAGAGAACAGTAAGAACTTTTCTTTGCTAAAATAACATGTTTTTAGATTAAAAGACTCTGCATAGCATTATCAAAATACAAGATTCATGCCTAACTGTGATGATATAAAATATTTGACATCTAAGCCTGAACCCACATAGTGGAATTCGGGAGTAACGATATTATAGAATGTAAAATTCATAAGGAAATAGGTTCATAACTTACTATAAGAGATATGAGAAACTTTCATGCAAACAATTGTTTGGCTTAAAACACGATTCCCCAAACGAGTATAGTCTCACAATCTATCCTTCTTCACATGGATAGACTGTGATGGAAACTGACCTGTGTTGATGTAAAAAATGAATCCTTTATGTTTTTGCTTCCTTGGTTGTAAATTCATCTACAACTGGGTATGCAACCGCCTCCAAGCCAGTGTAACTCTAAGAAGAAAACTTCATGTTCATCATTTAGATCCAACATACATCATCTTCCAATGTCACGGTGCTGATTTCGGAAGATATCTCTATCTACCTTGGGAGGAAACATGTGATTTATGAAGCATTTTGTGGTCAAATGTAACGAATAGCCACACAAGAAGAAAAAAACTACAATGATCATAAAAATCCCACAGCACAAGGACTGGAGAGAAGAACTAGGGGAGCCATGGTCAAACACAAATACCATAAACTCAAATTTTGACTATCCAATTGAATGGGTCTGAGAGACCACCATATTAGGAGACAAGAAATCTCCATATTGCAGAGATGAGACTAGGCTATCTCTAGGAGGAAAAGAGTTAAGAATTCCAATAAAAACGCCATGCGTCTTTGCCCTTTCAAAGGTATCAACGTCAGGTCCATCGAGAGTACTCTCCCACTATCTGGATGTAGAACTATCACTAGAGTGGGCTCTCCCTTGTCATTCGTTAAGGAAAATATCCAACGAATGCATTCCCAAAAATAACAGCAATTTCCCCCATACAAAGCAGTTACCAAACTATTACATGCAATAGCCTATATTTAGATCTTGACTAACAAATTAATGCATTTCATTTTAATTATTCCATTTTAATAACTTTAAATAATTAATTCATTTATTCTTTAATATCAATAGCTAAATTTATTATCATTTTATAATATTACGCTAAAAAAGTTATTTCATTATTAACTATGATTATATATATTTATTATTATTATTATATTTAGTAAAGCCTTTATTTATCAATTTATTTATCAAAACACTTTTACTCAATAATTTATTTAATACGTTAATTAACCAAGAACAACATTAATCAAACAACTTAGACTAACCAACCCAAATCAAACATCATGAAAGGGGTGAGTCATGGAGGGGCACTACATGCTCTGATACCTAGAATGGAGGCAATCAAGATGTTTCTTGCCTTTATTTCCCACAATAACATCAAAGTCTATTATGTGGATGTCAAGTCGGCCTTCTTGAATGGTGACTTAGAGGAAGAAGTATTTATTGAGTGACTAGATGGTTTCTAGCTATCAAAATACCTGGACATGGTGTGCAAAATCAAGAAATATTTGTATGGACTCAAGCAAGCTCCTAGATCTTGGTATGCTCGGTTGGATAAGTACTTCAACAATGTTTCAAGAAAGGTACTACAGATAATAATCTTTACATTAAGGTTGAGAAAGATAAGATTTTAATAGTTCATGTATATGTTGATGACATCATCTTTTGTGGAGATGATAATATGTGTAAGAGGTTTGCATAAGAGATGAAAAAAGAGTTTGAGATGTCTATGATTGGTGAGTTGTCTTTCTTCCTTGGGCTTCAAATTGTGCAACTAGATGATGGTATCTTTATTTCTTAGGCTAAGTAAGTTAAAGAGATTTTGAAGAAATTTGGCATGGAGGATTCCAAACTAGTAAGAGCTCCTATAGTCACTGGTTATCACTTGAGAAAAACTAATGAGTCTCTTGAGGTTAATCAAACTCTTTATAGGTCTATGATTGGAGGTTTATTTTAATTGACTGCTCCTAGACCTGATATTATGCATGCAATATGTTTGGTTTCCAAATATCAAGATAATCCTAAGAAAAATCATGAGAAAGTAGTAAAAAGAATATTCAGATATTTGAAGGAAACTTTAGAGTATGGTTTGTGGTATAAGAAGGATGATAAGTTTTCTTTGAGTTCTTATATTGATGTTGATTGGGAAGGATGTGTGGATGACCAGAGAAGCATCAATGGAAGTGCATTTTTCTTGGTAGATAGATTGGTCTCTTGGTTCAGTAAGAAGCAATACTTAGTGTCCTTGTCCACAATAGAAGCTGAGTATATTGTTGTAGCATCTTACTGCACCCAAGTGCTTTGGATGAAGCAAACTTTGAAAGATATAAAGGTGGTATATGATGAACCCATTCCTCTATTGTGTGATAATACCAGTGCATTAACATTTCCAAGAATTCGGTGATGCATTCAAGGACCAAACACATTTCTAAGGGAAAAGGCTACATAGCAAGAAGTTAGATTAGAGTATGTACTTACTAAGGACTAAATTATAGATATCTTCACTAAGGTGCTTTCAAAGGATACTTTTGAATATCTGATAGAAGTTAGGGATTATTGCCCCTCATTTTTCTAACTAGATGCATAAATGGTGCATCTATCCAAGGGGAGAAATTCAAGTCATATCCTTTTCTCCTAGATTGATGGATCTACCTCTTAGGGGGAGTAGGTAGTTGGTTGGTTGTTGTTAATAGGTGGAGCTTGTATATGTGTTTAAAGAAGCTATGCAGATGGGCATGTAAATTTGTGCAGTCAGTCAAAGGGGGAGAATGTGTTGATGATTTAATTGAAGACCTAGGCCCTTTGTACTTGATGTTAAAGGTGGAGAATGTGCAGGTGTGTGTTTCCATCAATTCCAAAGGGGGAGATTATTGACATTGGTTTTCATTGGTGTCAACACTTTAGGATATTATTGTGCATATGTTTGTGGGATTGTTGTTTGGAATTGATTATCATTGATATATACTTAATTTGGGCATCATTGTGATGTATTAGTGATGTTGTTGGTGTTCATGGTTGGATGTCATGCCTTGTTTGATTTCAAGTAAAGTTTTATTGAGTATGCTTATTGTCAGCAATGATGATATCATGATGATATATTAAGATGAGGATTAGAAGTGATGTTGATGGTGGAGAGATGTTGCTAATGGTATCTATTATGGTGTATTCTCTCTCCTATTGTTCTTGAGAAATTTTGTGTTGCTACAAGAAATTTTTGGTCTCTGCATGTTGATAAATGTTTCTGCTACAGGAAGTTGCCTTGAAGACTATTTGGGAGAATTCTTTGTATTCCTCCATATTTAAATATTGTCTTATAGTTTGGAATTAAGTGTTTATGTTCTATGGATGTTTCAATTCTATCTTTTCAGGTCACCTATTTTTTTGAGGAGGTTTCTGGTAATTGTAATGGGTTGATAATTTTTGTCACTTGTCAAGACTGGTTCAAAAAATGCTCCA
Organism: Sequoia sempervirens; assembly: GCA_007258455.2. Taxonomy (NCBI): domain Eukaryota; kingdom Viridiplantae; phylum Streptophyta; class Pinopsida; order Cupressales; family Cupressaceae; genus Sequoia; species Sequoia sempervirens. Next base: position 176,720,303 of record VDFB02373365.1, on the reverse strand, counting down.
CATTTCTCCAGATTGATGTTTCTACTCTTGCAGCTTGGTGGATGTGCTCTCAGTGTTTGTATAGTATCTCAATTCAGTTTTCATGTATTGAAGTGTTTCACAAGTTGTCCTAATAATATTCTATCTCTTAGTTGTGTATTATGTGCTTCTAAGTTAAAGTATTTTACGTCTATTTAGTCTGTGGTCTGTAATTGTGGCATGACAGTGTGAAAGAAGTTTTTGGAAGTGTTGTTGGATGTTCATGGAATATCTCTTTGTGGCACACACGTCAATGATTGATCTCTTTGGTGCCACATATTGCTTTGAGTTGTTTTTCTAAGAAATTTGTGGATATCTAGTTGACATGGCTTGTTTTCTTACTTAAGGTTGTGTTAAGATGTATTTTGGTCTTGACCTATCTTGTTGAGAACCACATTGAGTAAATTCAATTGAAGTTATGTTTTTGGGCCGACTGGTAATGCACTACACATTTCATCATCATGTTTCCTTGTTGTTGACTTGGGTTGATGTGCACCAATGTTTGTGGTGTTTGGGATCACATTGGAAGATGTAATAAGATTATTTTTGGTCCTCTCAATTTTTTGGACAAGACAACCTTATGTTTTTGTGGCTGACTTGTTGGAATCATTATTTGTATTATGTTTTAGCCAACCTAATTGATTTTTTGTGAACTTGTGAAGGATATAAAGGAAATATTAAATCAGTTGCAAGTGATGAGAGTATGGTGTGATGTGAAAATATGGAATGAAGCAGTGAGTTGTGGAAAATAAAAGAGAAATGAGCTTTAATACCTCAATCATCAGAGTGTATTGTTGGCATATGATGTAATTCCATATCTTCATGTATCCTGCTATCATATACTGAGTCTCTTTAGCAGGTCCTTGTAATTTGTATCTTTCCTTGAGGTTGTGTACCTCAATAATACAAGTCCTTTGAATCTTTCCCTAAGGTTGTGCACCTTAGCCTACAAGTCCTTTCAAGAGTAGTGTGCTTCCTTAAGTAGTGAGCCTTAAAACAATTTGTAATTTTGTTAGTGGGCTTCCTATATTGAGAGATTTCTCTCCATGGTTTTTCCCTCCTTGGGTTTTCCACATAAATCTAGTGTTATATTGTGCATGTTTTTTAATTACTTTATCTTTCATTATTGTTTATTTTTTAACTATTTCTTATATGTCCATAAGTTGTTGATCCTGTTAAAAGTTTAAATTAGCATATTTCCAAAGAGTTTAAGTTTTGAAGATACTGATTCACCCCTCCCTCTAAGTATCCAGGTGTGTTAAACATCATTCATATTTATGAATTTTTATGTTATATTTTCTTAATCAAATGAATAGAATAAATAAATTTTATTTTCAGAATAACATTTTCAATTTCAAAATAAAATACATATTCTCTATTCTTTACACAATAAGAGGAATATTTCTCTTTCTAAAAAAACATAACATAGATTATCCATTTGTAACATAAGAGATCAAACCAAGTACGAGATACAAGTTTGACAAGGGGTTTCTCACCCACTACAATAATAAAACATCCAAAATCCCTCCAAGATAGGTTTTGCACAAAATTTCCCAAAATCACAAGTAACATATGGAGATGAAATAGACTAACTCCAAGGCATGCTTAGTTCACCATTATTCTCCAAACCTGCATAGCAAGAAATGAAAGTTTTTCCCATGGCCTAGGTAGATATCACCTCCCAACCGTTGGATTTCTCACAAGCTGCCCCCAAGCTAGGAGGCATCTATAGGAACCAAAGAGACACACACATAAAAATTTGTCAACAAGAAACAAGAAAAGAAAATACATGTATTGCAACAATATCCATCCCAAGGTTTCCAAACACATAAGAATCCACTCATTGATTATTTTGGGTAGAGACTATGAGCACTCGATCAAGGGGTGTATGAATTATATATATATATATATATATATATATATTGAAACATAGCACAATAAACTCCATTTCCATCCTTCTTACACATACTTATCCATCATATCACCATACCAACCATTCAAACCCCAAATATTATAGTGGGTACTCATACCCATACGTACTCATACCTATGGGTACTCATACACTTTCAATTTATAAGTAGTTGGAATAATACCAAGAAGGTGCATCATATCTCTATCCCCCACATGGATTGCTCACTCCTTGAAGGGGAGTTAACCCAATACACCCATCCCACAAAATAAAACACTCATAACATAAAGAATGGTACTCATACCCTTTCCATTTATAAGTAGTGAGAATACCTTCAAGAAGGTGCATCCTATCTCTATCCCCCACATGGATTGATCACTCCTTTAAGGGGAGATAATCCAATACACCCATCCCACAAAATAAAACAACACTCATAACATAAAAAACAAGGCATTCAAGAAGGATAACAAAAACATTCAAACAAACATTACTTAAAAAAAACAAGGAATTGAATTATACTTCAATGAGAAAGCTTCCAACTATGGATGTTGAAGAAGAACTCCCAAACTCCTTCCTTCAACTCCTTGTCTCCAAAAATAAGTAAAAAATCAAGATCACCAAAATAATCCCCAATCTCATATTTTGTGTATGTTTAATAGGAATTTAAGTTTTGAATTTCTTGAATGGGGAGGTGACACTTGGTACCCTCCCATTCACTCTCCAAGGTTCACTCACCCATGTATTTTCACACATGTGTGAAACCTTGGGAGGTGGGGAGTGTACTTGTACACTCTATCCCACAAGTCATGTAAAGGTGGCTCAAACATGTGTGAGAACCTTGGAATCTCACCAAGGCTCATAATTAAGCTTGGAGAATTGGGAATGGAAAGAGACAAGTCTCCATCCCACTTTCCCAAACCTTAATTTCATCAAAACTCTTTAAGACCTCAAAAAGAGTGTCAAACCTAGGAATTGACCCAATATTTTGGGCTCAAAAGGTACCTAACCAATAGATACTTTCCCTAGGGACCTAAAATCTATAAAAATGCATTAAAAAATACAACTTTTCAACACTCCAAAAATTAAAAAAATATCAAATCCAAGTTTTTCCACTTAGGTTTCCAAATCACATCCTAATTGGATTGACAAGGAAAATAATTTAATAATAAACATTCTCAAGCTCACATTACAAAAAATAAATGCACATTACATTACAAAAATGCAGACCCTCCAAATGGACTATAGTTTGTTTGTCACTAGGTAGATCACATAGGGTTCCCATGGATACCTCCAATTCCATTAGCCTTGGAAATATATACCTGAACACTCAATACACATGTTAATCCATCCAAATCAAGGTATATATCTATATATATGTATATCCAAAACAACTGAATAAAAAATTCACATTCACGCAAGTTTCATAATTCAAATGATATAGAGACCTCATTACATAACTTCAAAATCAATTAATCACCTAACTTATACATTTTCATAAACCTTAATTTTCATGTTCATCAAATTGCATCATGATTCATTCACACATCATATTTCATTCATTCATCATTTACTTTCAAAATTTAGATTAAACATCAACAATGAACTAACATGTAATTAAATCAAGCATCATAATCAGCTAACTAAGCATGCAATATAGCCATAAATAAGTCATCATATGAAATCAAATGTCTACTCATCCTATCATCAATGGTATCATCAAGTATAATCAATAACTAAAATAAAAATAGTCTAAGTAATGGGTCTATCGTAGACGTGGGCCTCACACAATATATGTTCCTCAAGGAACATATTGATCCCCAAATCAAGGTAATACCAAACACACTTTCACTCCTTTGGGATAACCCCTTGATGTGGTGTTTCATAAGATAGTCCAAGCTAATGCAGCCACCTATTTGATTAATGACACTAAACCAAAACCTAACTAGCTTAAGGAGAATGAGTATTGTGACTATCATAAGATTAAGGGACATTCCACTAATAAATGTATGAAGCTCAAGAATTATGTTCAATATCTCATCAATAGAGAGGACATTACGATTGAAGGGAATCAATATCCTTCATCTAATGCTCAACTACAAATATACCAAAACACTTTTCCACATCACTCTCAAGGGGCTACCACATCCAATACTAATTCTTCTCCACATAATTCCCAAAATAATAACCAAAATAATAGGACCAATAATATTATCTATACTAAAGTCCCTTTCAATTATGACAATGTGGTTTATTGCATCATGCCAATGGATACACATGTGTCTATGATTAGAGTGAAAGAAAAAGAATCTCAGTGTGTAGTAACCACTCGATGGGGTTGCATTACCATTCTTGGACCCTCCAATACATCCCAATTGTCTTTCATGAGTTCACAATATAATATATTAGATAATATTGGAAAAACCCCTGCACAAATCCCCATTTTAAAATGAAATCTGTATATTGAAAATGTGCTTTCAAAATGAAAGGAAATGTAATGCAAAACCTAAAAAACAAAGAATCAAGTAACAATCAAGATAAGGGCTTAAAAAACTCAAACCTACAAAGAATTTGATGAGGAACCAGTATGTCAAATCTTTTAGTGTGTAGATTGCCCTGGTGTGATCGTATTTAATGTGTGCTTAATAAAATGTTGGTAACATAAAATTAACAATTTACTCAAAGATGATGATCCTAAAAAATCATTTTGTTTTGCATTTGATGGGAGAAGAGGTGAATGGAGGGCTAGGATTGAATGGTAGGAGATCAATAGCTAGGAGAGGTTGGGACATCTCAACTCATGAGATGATGCCAAGTGGCATCATGAGAGGAGATGGGGAGATGGGGAGATGGATGATCTCTCAAGGCATAATATGGTGACAAGTGTCACCATATGAAGGCTTGAGAGGGAGATTGGTACTTGGAAAGTACCTTGGTAGATGGGGAAGATCTTTCTCATAAAGGTATTCCTTTTCTAACATTCCTAAAGTACAGGATGAAAAGGAATAAAAGAATTTAAAATTTCTTAGATGTACTTTAGAGAAAGGACCCACATGGGGTTGCTTCTTCAAAAAGGGAAAGCCTTTAAAAGTTTGGAGGAAAAATTAGGTAGCAATAAATGGAAAGGGGGATTATCCCTTTCTTAATTAAGGAATTAGGAATGTGCAAGCGATTAGGGGATGGATTAGGTGAGGGTTAGGCTTAGTGGGGAATGATTAAGGTGCAAGTGGGAAAAGTTGGAGGATGTGACACCTCTTAATCCCTGATTAAGTGTGTGTACAGGATTAGTGGGTGGATTAGGATTAGGATTAGGGTATTATGAAAAATGATGGAGGATGTGACAAGGAGAGGGAAGAAATTGAAGAATCAAATAATTCATTTAATTCTTGTGAGGAGATAAAAGTGATTAAATTAAATAAATAAAGATATTTATTCAATTTAAAGAAGAAAGGGGTGAAAGGTAAGGTAAATAATTAATAAATTAATTACCTTAGGACCTTAAGAGATTTAAAGAATAAATTGACAATATTAATTATATAATCAAAATATTATTTAATTAACACAAATAGGAGAGGATTGTGTGGATTGATGAGATAAAATTGACTAAACACAAGTGGTCAATTTTAGGTGTATACAATTTGAATAATGAGAGGGTTTCAATCTCAGAAGGGAAATATCTAATGGTGCATTGGTAGCACATGAAGTGCTCCACACTATTCACAAAGAGAAAATATTGAAAGTAATAAAACTAGATATGCATAAATCCTATGATAAAGTAAACTAGGAATTTATTTTAGCAATATTATAAAGATTTGGCTTAAAAAAAAATGGCGAAATAGATTCAATCATGCATCAAAAGATAATGTTTTTAGTGATTATAAATGAAACCCCAAATGGTCTCTTCTCCTCCATGCAAGGTATTTGACAAGGAGACCCAATATCTCCCTTTCTCTTCATAATCATGGAAAAATCATTAAGAAAATAAATCACAGTGGTGAAGGAACAAAATAAATGGAAAGGAATTGAAATATGAAACTTTCTAGAAACAATCAATCAATCCTTATAATTTACAAATGACACCCTCTTATTGAGACAAGCCAAATACATGGAAGCTTAAGAAATGAAAAAATTCATATCCCCCTACTACAATATGCTTAGGACAAGAGGTCAAAAAATCCAAGCCAATATTTTTCATGAACACATCCCTATCAATAAGGAAAAAAATTACTAACATTTGGGGACTCTAATTTGAAACTGTCCCTTGCAAATACTTAGGAATTCAGTGGGGAGAAAGAGAAAAAACCTTATGATAAAATGTAATCTCAACCATCTCCAAAAAAATCTCATTATGGAAAGAAATATATTACTAATCAAATCAGTTTTAAATTCAATACCAATCTACATGATGTCTGTCCTCAACATTCCCAAAGGAACAATGGTTGATATTCACAAATCGTTAAGATCATTCTTATGGGAAAAAATATTGAAAGATGGGGATAAAATCCTACTCGTGCCATGGGAAAAGTATATACACTCAAATTTTAAGGAGGATCCTACATACACAATTTTGACTTACAAAATAAAGCACTTAGAGAGAAATTAGTTTGGAGAGTCTATAAAAAATAGGAAGCAAGATGGTGTAGGATAGTGAGAAGAAAATATGTAGACACCTTGGATAGAGAAAGAATACTTACCTTATTGTAGCTCCGTACAAGATCCAAGATGTTTAATTTTCTTCCATCTTATAGGGGACTAATTATTTCACATCTTTCATGGATAGTAAACAATGGTGAAAAAGATCTATTTTGGGAAGACTCTTGGAAAAAATACAAACCACTACACAAAAACTAGAATTAGAAAGAAATACAAGCTCACTTTAAATTTCACTGGGGATCTAAGTTTAAATACTACTTCCAATTGGATCAGTCATCTTTGCCATATAAATTAATATGGAAATTCTTAGATCCTCTTCTCTTTCCTCAAAATCTAAAAGAGAAGCTCATGGTAGAGCTCAAAAGAAGACAAGTCTTCTTAGCTTCTATTCCAATCAGGATGATGAAATCATTTGGACTAAGTCCAAGTCAGGTAAATATTTATGGAGGGATACCTCTCCATTTCTACTACAAAAGCCAAAGATTAGTATCCCACACATCTCTACTGGAGTTCTCCTTGTCTACTAAAAGTAGGTACCTTTACATGGTTAGCCCTTAATGACAAAATCCTCACAGGCTCTAATCTTGATAGACTAGGTATAACATCTCTTCCCACGTGTCTTATGCAAAAAAATCCTATGAAGATATATATCATCTACTCCTATAATGTCACTTTATCCAACAATGGTGGACATGACTACAAAATAAATTAATCTGGTATGCCCCCCTTCAAAATTCATTGCTTAAGAACTTCCAAATTTGGCCCTTCCTCCAGAAAAGGTCTACCTTATCATGTCTTAAGCTAATCAATCCATCTATTCTAAAATGGAAAATATGGTTGGAAAGGAATAAAAATATTTTTAGAAAGAAAATTTTAAAGCTAGAAGAAGTAATCTTGAAAATTGAAAAATCTATCTTAGAAACCGCCATGGCTAGTCTATTAAAAAAAAATACCCTCAAACAAAGTCTTCTCCTCATGGGATAACTATATATTAAAAACATGGGATTTCTTCTAGTCTCTCCCACATATGGAACAATTGCTACAAAATATAATAGACCAAGTAGAGAACTGGTGAGATGAAAACCTCCTCATAGAATCATGATAAAGCTTAAATTTGATGGATCCTTGAGAGGTAACCTAGGAATTTCAGGAGCAAGTGTTGTTCTAAGAGACCACATAGGTATAATTGCTATAGAAAATTGCAAAAAATTACCTCCAAAATAAAATAATATTGTGGAGTTAAATACCCTTATACTAGGTTTGGTCCTAACAATAAAAAAAGGAGCTCAACACTCATAATTGAAATATAGTCATAATAATCAAAAAATTGGGCACTAAGATACCTCCTAAATGAAGCCAAAAATCTACTACGAAAATCCATCTATTTTAAATCACACACTCTTATGATGAAGAAACCATGCTTTCAAACCTAATGGAAAATAGACCAAAATCTAAACTATTATCAATTAGACGGAATAAACATTAAAAATATAGAAGTTTTTTAAAGTCTACTCTAAAGCTATTCACAATAGCTTGTAATCCTCAATAGCACAGACAACCCTAAGTCCCAAGTTTGGACACCAAATGATGACCTGAAGACACATGTTTAACTTACATGAGAAGATCAATGGATAGGATTGTGGTCTTGCACTTTTGAAGTGGCTACCTCTCCATAGTGTTATGTAAATGGAAACATAAAACCCAAAAAACTAATAATAATTGCAGCAAAATTTAGATGTAAATAAATACAAAAGATAATTAAATGGAATCATAGAACAATAGAGAAGAAACAAATTTACATTGTAAAACCTTGACAATATGCCAAGGAAACATCCATGAGGCAAAGTATTGATATTCTTATTGCTCAAAGAAATTGATTACAACTTTTACATAGCTGTTGCTCTTCAATTACAATTCATTACAATAATGATTTATCCTTCAAGGCAACAATATATAAATAATATCTTCAACCTATGTTGCACATATAAAAATCCAATTTTGTTTTTATTCCTTTGTTTTGTTTCTTTTTAAATATGTTTCTTTTGTTTTAAATCTTTATCTTTTCCAAAGGAAAATCCTCTGCTTTATTTCTAATTTTATTGTTGTCATAATCCAACAATATCCACCTTGACAACAATTTACCTAATACTTTCCTATGCCCATTCATCACCTTTTCTGCAAGCCAAGAGAATTCAAACTCCACTTCAACTTCTCTAACTGTATTGGTTTTTTCAACATGTTTGCATGATTTTCTAGTGTATGAACTTTCTCAAGAGCTACTCCACCTCCATCAATAACCCGTCTTACAAAATGATATTTAATCACAATATGCTTAGTCCTACTATGATAAGATGGATATTTAGTTAGATGTATAGCACTTTGACTATCACAAAATACAATCACCCTATCTTGTACTTTTCCAAACTCACCCAAAAGACCTTTCAACCAAATTTCCTCTTTTCAAGCATGTGAGACATCTATATACTCTACCTTAGTAGTGGATAAAGCAATTGTTTCTTGAAGATTTGAATTCCAACAAATAATTCCTCCCGCAAGAGTAAAGACATAACTTGATGTAGATCTTTTGTCCAAATCACTTGCAAAATATGAATCAACATAACCACAAAATGAACCTCTACTACCATCAAAGGTGATACAATAATCACTTTTACCTCTAAGATACCAAAGCACCCATTTTACTACTTCCCAATGCTCTTTACCTAGATTTTCCATGTATCTACTGACAACACCAACTGCATGTGAAACATCTATTCTTGTACATACCATTGCATACATTAAGCTTCCTACTGCATTAGCATACGGTACATGAGACATATACTCCTTTTCTTCTTTATTACTAGGACATAAACTTGAAGAAAGCTTAAAATGAGAAGCTAAAGGGATATTTACTAGGTTCACATTCTTCATACTGAATCTTATGAGGATCTTTTCCACATACTTCTTTTGTGATAATCAAAGCTTACCATGTTCCATGTCTCTTTGTATTTCTATGCCCAATTTTTTTTTTGTTGCTCCTAGATCCTTTATATCAAAAGTCCTAGCCATCTGAGCCTTTAACCCATTCATCTCAACTATTCTTTTGCTTGCTACAAGCATATCGTCAACATATAATACCAAGATAATTAATAAACCATTTTTATAACTTTTGAAGTAAACACAATGGTCATACTCACTCCTTGTAAAACCTTGGCTCACCACGAAGGAATCAAACTTCTTGTACCATTGCCTTGGAGAATCCTTCATACCATACAATGAATTCTTGTGTTTGCAAACAAATTTCTTTTTGTGATCTTGAACAAACCCTTTTGGTTGTTCCATATATATCTCCTCATCTAAATCTCCATGTAGAAATGTTGTTTTAACATCTAACTCCTGTAGATTTTCAACTTCTACTATATCTGATTTTATGAGAGAAGATTCATCAAATACATCTTTGCTAATGATGATTTTGTGAGTAGTATGATTCCACAATCTATAACCCTTAATTCCATCACCATAACCAACAAAGATATACTTCTTAGATTTGGGGTCTAATTTAAAACACCCCAAAAACTTGAATGAATATAATCTAGAATAACCTTACTTGCATGACTCCTTGCTTTAAACTTCTGTCTAGACTACTTCCCATAAACACAATGCTTGTAGAAATTCAAATTCAAAGATTTTAAATTTGCAAATAACTTACGTTTTCACAGTACCTTCAATCTTTTCTCACTCATATGACCTAGAAACTGATGCCATAAATGAGTAGATTCATTTTCTTCCTTAGATACTACTACCACTTCATTTATTATCATACTCCCTTCAAGATTGTAAAGGTTTCTAACATTTTTAGCCTTCATGACCACCAAAATTCCCTTGGACATTTTCATTGATCCACCTTGACTTGTAAATCTATAACCTCCAGAATCCAAAACTCCCAAAGAAATTAAATTCTTTTTGAGTTCAGGCACATGTCTTAATTTTGTTAAAGTCCTCACATGATGACAATCAAGGTGGCCTCCAACACTAATAACACCAATCCAACTCTCTTCAACAAGTATTGATAACTTCAAACCCTCACAAAGGCACTTCTTCACACAAGCACTATTTCCCTCTACTAGGTCTGCAGACCTAAGAACTTGAACCAAACTCACTCCAAACCCACTCAACAAACCAACTCCTTGTAGTTTTAGGAACCCATTAAAGCAAACTATAACATACCACAACATTTCATTCAAGTCCTTTGGAACATCAACTTGAAACTAGGCCTTCTATGCTTACCTAGGCCATGAATTAGGCCATTTTTACAAAGGATCGCCACTTTTTACTTAATATCTACCCAAAAAATTTATGGGCCAGCACTGACCAAATATCAAAACACCCTATTTCACAATTTATTTTCTCATACAAGTTCTCCAAGGCGCTCCACCAAGAAACCCTTATTTCTAGCCAATTCAATGGGGATTTACTGAAAAACCACTTTCCAAGCCTTCTCCAACCCTACCACAACTTTAAAAACTCTCCATTATGCATGTAGATACTTAAAAAACATTCACCAATCCACTATCAACAATAAAACATCAAACCCTAATGTAAAACCTCCTTTTTCAAGAAAAATCACTTAGAAATCACTGAGGATAATCATCAAAACCATCTTCCAATAGTATAACCTACTTTATTCAAGTAACCTACATCTAAACCTATTTAATAGGACCCATTTCACCAGTCATAGGTCGTACATTCAATGAAATGGCCCCTTAAAACATAAATTGTGGTTTACAAACCATTAACAGGGTATACAGACTCGCTTTATGAAATCAGTCTTTAAAATTCTTTAGATTCAATGAATTTTTTTCCAAATGGAATCAAAACAAAGCTAACACAACCATCCAATGGAATCTACATGATTTTGCACCAATTTTGGCCTGTACAAGCCTATCACAAGCTAGAAATAATGAGAGGACATAGAAATTACAGTATAGCAGAGATATCTTTATTGAAAATTCTTCTTCAAATCTCCTAGAACCCCTTTACAATGAGATCTACCTCTGTTAAACTTGTTTCCCTCCTAATAAAACTATCCCAACTGTACCACAACTGACATTTGAAATTAAGTGACTGTTGGGCTCTTAAGCCTTTACAAATTTTGCATTTTTGCACTTTATTGTTGACAACTTTTTACATATTTGCAATTTTTGCTTTTTTTTGACTCTCTAAACTCCTAGTGACTTATAATAGACATATTACATCAATAAATGGTCTCAATGACCTTATTTAATAGAAAAATTACTTAAAAAACCCAAAATCCACCACATGACCACATTGGATAACTTTGATAAAAAATTGCACTTGGTGCACCTACACCATACACCCAACCTTTTAAATTTTCCAAGTCTCTTGGAAATGTCATTGCAACTTGTCCTCCACTAAAATTTCCATGCATTTTTCCACCTAGAACTCTTCCATCAGGTATTCATGGCCATTGGTTCCACTTGTAGTTGGCATCCTTGATCATGTCACCATTTAAACACCGCTCCATCTTCACTTATAGATCAGTCAAGTATCATAGGTTGATTTTATGCCTATTTTGACATCTCTACATATTTTCTTATCACCTTCCCTTTCACTTATCCTTCTTTCAACCTTTGCTTCAGATCTAAACCATTTCCACACACTCTTCTCATCTCCATCTTTCACCCTTTCAAACTTGCAAACAACTATAGTAGCAGACTTAGGAGTCTCTACCCTCAAGATCCATATCATATCAACACCTTCTAATTTTCCAAAACATGACTACCCTTTCATTTCTCTTACTGTCAAGGGATATATTATTGTCCTAACTATGATTCTATCTTCCCAACTCTGCCTTTCTTCAAGTGTTCCATTTTTAATCTTCTCTACACCAGACTTTGGCATATTATCACCTCTTTTCCTTCCTTCCCTCATTGTATCACCTTGCAAATTGACTATCTTCACATCTCCATCCTTTGGACTGACTTAAACCACTTCACTCTTGTCTCCCCCAACCTTCACAAGCTCCTTCTTACCAAACATAATGACTTTGGTTGCCTTGCTTTATTCTTTGACCTTTCCATGACCAGGTTTCATCAGCAACTCACCATACTTTCTCTTCAACATGGCATCATTTTGTAAGCTCACTTTCATGGATTCTTCCATCCTTGGGGTGGCTATAACCTTCATCTCCCTTTCACTCTCAACTTGCACAAACTCTTTGTTACCCATCATGATTACTTTTGTTGCCTTTGTTTTCTCCTTGAATTCCTCTTGCAATGGAAGCAAAGTAAGTGTGTTCCCATCATGTTCAATCTGATATGTATTAGCCCTTCCATCATACACAGCATGTTTATCAAATTTCCATGGCCTTCTAAGCAACAAATGAGAACATTGCATTGGTAGAATATCACAAAGTACCCTATCTTTGTACCCTCCAATCTAAAACTCAACTAAAGCCTACTCATTGACTAGAAGTGATTGATCATCATTTAACCATGACACCTTATAGGGTGTTTCATGAGGAAATTTTTCCAAACTCGGCTTATCTACCATTTCTCTTGACACTATATTATCAGTGGAGCATGAATCTATTACTAACTTGCATACTTTACCTTTGCTCTTGTAGGTGGTTTTGAAAATACTTCTCCTTTGCAATGGTTCTTTATCCTTGGAGGCCTTCAAGAGTTGTCTTTGCAACATCAAAGCTTCACCAACTTCAGGTGCAGAAACAAGACTTGATGAATTGACACTTTCCTCTTCCTCTTCTTGCACAATTTGGACTCTCTTTTCACCCCTTCTTTCACCCCCACTAGAAGTAGCACCAAAATTTTCAGGACATTTAAAAGATGGATGACCAAACTCATCACAATTGTAACACCTTCCTGAAAAAAACATTAGAACCTCTTCCTTGATCTGTATATCTACCCCTTAAACTTGTTCTTCCACCTCTCCATCCACCTCTAGATTCGGCCACTTGTTCTTTACCTTTACTAGCATCTTCTTGTTCTTGATTAGACTATTTTTGTGTAGAAAAGGTTCCTCTCCCTCTAGAAGTACTACCTCTTCCTCTTGTGGTCTTCTCTTGTCTCCTCTTCACCTTTTCCTCTACCCTTATATCCATTTGAAAACATGCTTCCATTGTTTTAGGTGTCATAAAACTTATTTCATCTTATATATTATACCTTAGACCATTAATATACCTTGCCACTCTTTCTTCCTCATCTTCCTCATGCTTTGTCCTTATACTTAACCTATAGAACTCCTCGGTGTATGCTTGCACATCTAAGTCATTTTTCCTAAGATTTTGAAGCTTTTCAAGTAATTGAACATTGTAATCATTAAGATGGAACTTACCTTTGAGTTTTTCCTTCATTCTCTCCCAAGAAGTGATCTTGGTCTTCCCTTTTTTATGCCTTTCATCTTGCACAAAATTCCACCACAGCAAAGCATGTCCCTTTAACTTGGTCTTATCCATCTTCACCTTATGTTCTTCATCTACCTCTTCACTTTCAAAGTAATTCTCCATGGCTCCTATCCAATCCAAGAGCTCTTCACCATCTAGTTTACCTCCATACATAGGAAAATCCATTTTTCTATGTCTGCCACCTTTCACAGCCTTCAAAAGCTTTAACATCCTCAAATCCTCTAGATCTAACTCTTCCTCTTCACTAGAAGTTTCTTCCTCTTCATAACCACTTTCATCTATGTCAACCCCAGCTTTAGACTTCAATGCATCCATCTCCTTTTTCAAGGCTTCTAATTCTCTAGCCTATTGATCAATCTTCCTAACAATAGTGCTTCCCTTAGGAGGTATTTTGATTCCTCCAATTACACCTTTTTCCTTACTCAATCTTTCAACCTACTTCCTTGCAAACTTCAATCTATCACCTTCAAAGATCTACTAACTATGATCTGATACCATCTGATGACAATCAAGGTGGCCTCCAACACTAACAACACCAATCCAACTCTCTTCAACAAGTATTGAGAACTTCAAACCCCCAAGGAACTTCTTCACACAAGCACTCTTTCCATCTACTAGGTTTGTAGACCTAAAAACTTGAACCAAACTCACTCCAAACCCACTCAACCAACCAAATACTTATGGTTTTAGGAACCCATTAAGGAAAACTATAACATACCACAACATTTCATGCAAGTCCTTTGGAACATCAACTTGAAACTAGGCCTTCTACACTGACCTAGGCCATGAATTAGGCCATTTTTACAAAGGGTCGCCACTTTTTACTTACTACCTAACCAAAAACTCTATGGAGCAGCACTAACTAGATATCAAAACACCCTATTTCACAATTTATTTTCTCATACAAGTTCTCCAAGGCACTCTACCAAGAAACCCTTATTTCTAGCCAATTCAATGGGGGTTTATTGAAAAACCACTTTCCAGGCCTTCTCCAACCCTTCCACCACTTCAAACACTCTCCATTGTGCCTGTAGATGCTTAAAAAACATTCACCAATCCACTATCAGCAATAAAACATCAAACCCTAATGTTAAACTTCCTTTTTCAAGCAAAATCACTTAGAAATCTCTAAGGATAGTCATCAAAACCCTCTTCCAATAGTACAACCTACTTTATTCAAGTAATCTACATCTGAACCTATTCAATGGGACCCATTTCACTAGTCACAGGTTGTACAGTCAATAAAATGGTCCCTTAAAACATAAATTATGGTTTGCAAACCCTTAATGAGGTATACAGACCCTATGAAATCAGCCTCTAAAATTCTTTAGATTCAATGAAACTTTTTCCAAATGGAATCAAAACAAAGCTAACACAAACCTCCAATGGAATCTACATGATTTTGCACCAATTTTGGCCTGTACAAGCCTATCTTCAGCTAGAATTAATGAGAGAAGACAAAAATTACAATATAACAGAGATATCTTTATTGAAAATTGTTCTTCAAATCTCCTAGAACACCTTTACAATGAGATCTACCTCTTTTAAACTTTTTTCCCTCCTAAGACAACTATCCTAATTGTACAACAACTAACATTTGAAATTAAGTGACCATTGGGCTATTAAGCCTTTACAAATTTTGCATTTTTGCACTTTATTGTTGACAACTTTTTGCATATTTGCAATTTTTGCATTTTTTGACTCTCTAAACGCAGTGATTTCTAATATACTTATGACATCAATAAATGGTCTCAATGACCTTATTTAATAGAAAAATGACTCAAAAAACCCAAAATCCACCACATGGCCACATTGGATAACTTTGATACAAAATTGCACTTGGTGCACCTACACCATCATAATACCATCAAATATTTTAATTTGAATGCTCCCAATCCCAATATCCTTACAAGAAAAATTATTTCCCATAAGAAAAACACCACCATCAATAGCTTGGTAAGAAGAAAACCAACTCTTATGTGGACACATGTGATTAGAAGCACCAGAATCTAATAAATATTCCTCATGATAATACAAGGAATTACAAATAGATAAAACTTCATCAACCATACCTAAACTTGGCTCAACGGATTTTCTTCCTTTTTGGAGTCACCATTGTCTTCTTTCCTCTCCCAATAATCTTTCTTGAGATGCCCTAATTTATTATAGTACCAGCACTTTCCCTTACCCTTTTTTCCTTTTGACTTAGATCTAGATGTACCTCTCGAATCTTCCCCTTTTTTCATGGATTGACCTCTAACCACCATTGCTTCTGATGTGGAGGTTTCTATGTTATATTTCCTTTGGACCTCTTTAGAAAAAAAGGCTCCCACAACAGAATAAATTCAAGGGTGTCAATTGTGCTAAAGCTAATAGAAGTGACTAAGTGATTCTATGATTCAAGAAATGAACACAATAGTGTAACTTCCTTGTCTTCATCTTCAAATTTTACACCCATACTAGCTAATTGACATATATGAGTATTAAAAATATTTAAATGATCAAAATTTTTATACCTTCCTTCATGCACAAACTATACAACTGTCTTTTCAAGTAGATCTGATTTGTCAAGGATTTTATCATATAAAATCTACTCCATAAGTCTACAACCATATCCTCTCCAAAAATATTAAAAAGAAAATCATATGTTAAACACAACCAAATTGTGCTTAGAGATTTTGTATCAAGATCCTCGCAATCTTCATCAGTCATATTTGTAGGTTTCTTTGACTTTCCTACAAGCGCTTTGTGAAATCCTTGTTGCACTAACAAATCATGCATCTTGAGTTTCCATAGCTCAAAATTATTCTTCCCATTGAATTTCTCCACCTCGAACCTTGCACTCAAAACCTTTTCCATCTGATACTACAAAAAAAACACCAAATCCTAACACAGATGCTACAAAATAATTGCTCTAATACCACTTTTTGTGTCAATGAAAACGTAAAACCTAGAAAACCAATAATAATTGCAACACAAGTTAGATGCAAAGAAATACAAAAGATAATTAAATGGAATCACAAAAAAAATAGGGAAGACACATATTTACATGGTAAAACCTTGACAATATGCCAAGGAAACATCCACGGAGCAAAGTATTGGTATTCTTATTGCTCAAAGAAATTGATTACAACTTTCACACAGCTACTGCTCTTCAATTACAATTCATTATGTAATAATGATTTATCCTTTAAGGTAGCAAGATATAAATAATATCTTCAACCTATGTTGCACATAGAAAAATCCATCTTTGTTTTTATTTCTTTGTTTTGTTTTGTTTTAAAATCTTTATCTTTTGTTTTAAATCTTTATCCTTTCCAAAGGAAAAAACTCCGCTAATTTTATTCTTTTCATAATCCAACACATAGTACTAGACAACAAAGGCATAATTACTAGAGGACCAAAAACCTCAATGGTCAAAATCCTTAAGAAAGTCGACAAGTAACTAAAATCTAGCTAAAGAACTTAGCTTGGCAATCACCCTCTAAGATAACACGGATCTCCAACTTGAAAGAAGACACAAGGCACCCTTCATGCTAGAATCTACTTAAAACCCACACTACACCTCACCCCTAAGTACATAGAGGAGTACAAACTGACATAATGTCTATTTTTACCTTTGTACAATAGTAATTCAATCTACCTTCATTTGTTTGTGTTGGAAAGTGATGTATGAGTCTCATTGTAATGTAAAAAAATTCTTCCAGTTCTCCCAGTTCATACAAGGAGAAAATTAGGAAATAACTATAATCTTGCATTAAAATAAAAATAGTATTTCTAAATAGAGAATTTGCATGAGTTTGTAATCTGCATGTAATATGAAAAAAAAAATTGCAATAGAAAACCTCTATAAAGAGAGGCCATATGTAATTGATTTAATTATCAGAAAAATAAAAATTTGTCATGTGTTTTTCTTTAAAGAATTCTTTATTTGTTGTTCTTTGTTTCGTGTTTATTGGTTGTTCTTTAGAATCTACAGTTTGAACACTCAAACATCAGAAACATAATCCAGAGTCTAGTTTGCATGTGCCAAATTCTTATCAACAAGGATTTCTCACTCAAGTTCCCAAATGATGGTGCCATTCCTGTAGCTTTTTGAAAATTTAACTTTCCTTGTCTCCTGTGTCTAGGTCTCCCTTCAACCATATGTTCTCTATTATCCCTTCTCCTTGGTCTCCTGCTCTTTCTTTCCTTCCATATCTCTTCATCCCCTCTTGTTTTGTTCTCTTCAACCTAGAATTTTCCTCATTCCCTCCAATCATATGCTCTACACTTCTCTCTATTTGTATTCTCCTACTATGGACCCTTCACTCCCCAACTTTTTTTTGCTTTTCCACCCTCCTGATTGGTCGCATGGTGATCATGTACCTTTTGATACCCTCAAGATCAAGTAGGTCTTCTAGTTGATAGAAGGTTCCTAACTAATGTTCAAAAAGGTACTCATTCATCTGTCTTGTTAAAGCACCCTCATCCACCAATGACATGCATCTCAATACCCTCATTAGAATAGAGAGAATGTTGCAAGGAAATCTCGAGTGGAAAATACAATAATTCTTCAATCCCAAGCTAAGACCATTGGGGTTCCTCCTTCATCAGTTGAGGTGATTTTCATCATATCAATCTAATTAGTTTTCCATATTACAACAATTTAAACTCTTTTATCTTTAGAAAATTTTGATTATTTATGCTTGGATGCATCCATTAAACACTATGATCCATAGCAATCTACTATTTTTATTTTTATTATAAATTTAAAGTTCTATTATTGTAATATGAATTATATGGTTCCTTCCCCTTTATTCGAAAAAATTTAATAATAATTATGCAATATGACCTTAAAATAGTGAATATGCATAATTATAAGGTCATTTTGATGTGACCATATACTTGAAAGATTATTATTAACTTTTTTTGAATAAAGGGGAAGGAACAAAAAAATCATAAAATAAATCTTTGGTCATAAATAAATCATAAATCTTTCAAACAAATAAAACATGTGTGAAATGTCATGAAATAAGAAGGTGAAAGTTTTAGTGAACCTTGCACATGTCAAACCAAGGCTCAAGAGCCTAAAATGGCCCAATTGAGATGATCATTATGTGTATCAAAAAGATTGTATGTATCATCTATAGTTAATATATATCAAACCAAGGATTATATGACCTTATAATATTAGTGAAAAAAAAATTATAGAACCAAAATTTAATACTTATCACATTTTTAAAATAATTATATTCCTTAAAGAAGGAAAAAATGATGAGCATTCAAAATGAAACACTAGGAAAATTCAACTTCACATATTAAATTAAGAAAAACTTAGTACATTGGGAAAAAGATATTATTTAATTCCAAATATAAAGACCCAAACACCACTTATGATCCATTAAACCCTCAAAAGGATTCCAATACTTTAAACCTATGAATTGAAAGCTGATAAACTTTCAAGCATTAGAAGTAAGGTTCACATATGCTAAATAGATATTCTCAGGTTTGAATCCCCAAGCAAGAATTTATTGACAAAGAAGATGAACAATTTTTTGTATTAGGTCTATCATCACCATACCTATTTATATAAATAACTATAATAGAGTGTTGATCAATATTCTCATTTTGATTGGTGTTATTCTTGAAAAATAGATGGGAACTACCTAAAAATAAATTATAATGGCTTAGCTCACCAACTAATTATTGTGTCAAAAAATGAGTAAGAATTACATCTAATTGACTTGTGAAGCCCTTGCTAAATCCTAGCACAATACATCTAATTACGATCATATTCACATTTACTCTAGCATTGTTAAGTGATATTTCAATGAGGAAATTAATCTCCCTATCACCATCAAAATTTTTTGCCCAAAAATCCTTGTGATAAATGATGCTGACAAAGAAAACACTAATTTGGTGAGGTAGAGTGAGGAAGGAAAGATGGTACAAAATTTTTATCAAAATTATTGTATTAAATGGGCTTGGTGCTACTTACCTTTCTATATATTGATGAATACAATTTCTTCAAAAATAATTTCATAGATGTAATTCTCCTTGCAGTAAAAAAAATATATCATTTAAAGTCAAGATCATGAACATTTATGAGTTTCAAAACCTGAATAAATAATACAATAAAAAAATTTACTTCATCATAGTAAATGGTAGGGTAATTTAATTAGCTTTAAGGGACTCAATCATTCCACTTAAAGCCCTCAAATCTTTGCATTTTGATATAAAATTGAAGTATTCTAATATAGACAAATTTTGGTTCTTGAGATGCTCACTCCTATCATGTTATAAAAATTTCATTTTATTATTTTCAAAATTTTAAAGGATTCTTATCATAGATGTGACCAACTTAATTTTCCTATATTTTGATGTGAGTGGCTTGGATCATTCCAACAGTCATTCTATACTTGAGAGAATGTAAACTGTTGATTGCCACTAACATGTTGTAATTTGATGTTAATTTGGATGGTCATCGCTCAATTTGATTAATATTTTAGACTATTTATTTCCATTAGAATCTAGATAGGAGCTCAAGGGTAAGTGTATGGAAATGAAGACAAAAAGGGGATCAAAATTTGTCACTTTTTTACTAAACCCATATTTGGATGAGTAATTGAGATGTGTACACTCAAAATTTGAAAATATGATAAGAATAAGAATTATAGTACACCAAATCTAGTTTCTAATCTATTGAAGGTTTTTAAAAATGGTCAAATTTAAGAGGGTGAAATGAAAAGTGCACACAAAAGTGTTTCTATTTTCATAATTAAACTATAATATAGTGTCTAGTGTGCACCCACTATTTTTATGTTGTGTTAGAGACTTTTAAAAACTAATTAATATAAATATATCCAATAATAAGTATTACAAGTTATTTATTTTTACTCGTTACTTTTTTGGTGATATTTTTGAAGTGGATGCATCTTGAAAATTAAATCATTGAGTGTGTCACATAGTTTGCACACAAATAATAAAAAATATAGTTAGTTAAATTTAAATATGTGTAGAATGAAGTATAGAACAATCTTGTATATTTTTAAAAAAATTGAATGAGCATATAAAAATTTATAAATAAAAATAAATACATGTATTTAATGACAATGAATAAACTATTCAAAGAAAAAATAAATAAATACCTTAATTTATTCAAAATATTAAAAAATATATATCTATAAATCTAAGAATTAACTCATCCATTTCATGGTGGTTTCGTCAAATTTTATTATAAAATGTATAAATCTATGATGTTATATTTTTAAAATATTATTGAATATGAAAAATGTGTCATTATGAGGTGTCATATAGGTTTAAATATTAAGGTTTGTCACCCAAGCCCATTCCAAGACTAACAGAGAAATACCTCATTTTAAATAAATAAAGTGAACATATTATGTACATCACCTAAAAGTGAGATAAATAAACAAAAGATGTTATAACTTGTGATTTGGTCCTAGTTATAAATTTTTACATTCTTTGGTAAATCATGATTTGGTCCCTTCTCTATCTTCCTCTATCACTCTCTCTCCCTCCCTTTCTTCCTCTTTATTCATCTCTCCCTCTCTCTCTCCATCTCCATCTTTATCTCTTTATATATCTTTATCTCTCTATCCCCCCATCTCCATCTCCTCCTATATCTCTATCTCCCTCTCTCTCCTCATATCTCCTTCTATGAATCTCTCTCAATCTCACCATTTATATCTATCCCTCTCTCTCCCTCTCTTTATCTCTCCCTTCCCCCCTCTCTATTGAGAATTGATTTGAAAATGCAATTTTTTTGGGTCTTATTCCCCTTGTGTATTAGGCCTTATTTTTTTATACATAAACATAAAATCTACAAGAAATAAACCACCTATGCTTGATATTTTATAAATTTGTCTTAATGTATGAAAATTAATATCTACTTCATACTATGATGTAATTATAGTATGTATTTCCAATTAGTGTTGTAAAGGGTTACTCACCTTGGTCTTTCAAAGGTAAAAGTGTAGTAGATATTTATCTTACAATCCCTTTCATTCATTGGACAACTTTTCAACACTCTTAAGTGTAATATCTTGAAACTTTATAATTTTTTGTGTAAGTTTGAGAATCAATAGATTCTTAATTTTATTCCTTCATGGCCAAGTAAAGGGGATCAATGGTGTATTGTATATCCATAGTTTCACATAAAACCTACTTTTAATTTGAGTAAATTGAATTATGTATGTGTGGAAGGTTTTTTATTGAGTGGAGGGTGCAAGATGGTTAGAGGAAATATTGTTCTTCCTAAAGGTGTTTAGATTGGCACTCTGTTTAGCTAGATGTATACAAATTTTAGTGCAATAGTTCTTCGATTCCTAAAGTGAAGAGATCTAAAAAATATCACTTTCACCATTAGAACCAATAAAAAAGGGGTGTTTTATGTCTACTTCTAATGGTCATGCTTTGGAAACTAAGTTTCCAATAAAGAAAAAAAATATGACACCAAAGGATGGGTCATATAAGTGAGAATGGTTCAAGGACCTTGGAAAATAAAAAACCTTGTTGGGGGGTTAAATTATTGTAATGTTGAATTTTATTTCTATGAACATTGCATATATGGAAACTAAAATCATATTTAGTTTTACTCTAGTTCTCAAAAGTATTTTAGGTTGTTGGAATTAATCAATTGTAATGTATTTCGTCATGTTAATGTTCCTTTGACTTCTAAATACATACATACATATGTGTGTGTGTATACATGTGTGTGTATACATGTGTGTGTGTGTGTGTGTGTGTGTGTGTGTGTGTGTGTGTGTGTGTGTGTGTACATATATTTCATTGATTAATACACTAGAAGAACAAGGGTATATCTCATTAGAAGTAAACTTGAAGCCTTTAGTCATTTTAAAGAGTTAAAGGATCTTGTATAAAATCAAATTGGTAGGAAGATTAAAATTTTAAGTACTAATAATGGTGGTGAGTTTTGTTGAGTAGATTTTAATAGATTTTATTAGGACCATAGAATAAAAAAGCATAAGAAAACTTCATACACCCCTCAATAGAATAAAGTTATAGAAAGAATGAATAGGATGTTGATAGAGAGTAGTATGATTATGATAAGTGAGGATAGATTGGAATTAAAGTTTTAGATATAAGAAGTTTCCATGACTTGATACCTAGTGATTTTTTCTCCTACTTCTAATCTAATTGATAAGACGCCAATGGAGGTATCATTAAGAAAAAATCCCTCATTAGGACATCTTTGATTCCTTGATTGTGAGGAATATGCACATGTTCTTAAGGATAAGTGGCCAAAGTTGAATAATAAGGCTATATAATTTATCTTTATTAGCTATGCTACTAGTATAAAAGGATACAAGCTTTATGACCATGTGGCTAATATTTTTTTTATAACATAAGTGTTATCTTTAGAGAAGTTAATTCTTCTTCCATAGTATTGCAACAAAAGGAAGATGGAAAGAAATATGTGGTTTAACTAACCCCAAAGATTACAAAGGTTGAACTAGAAGCCCATGAAATAACTCAAGAGGAAGATAGATTAGATAGTTCTAAAGAAGAAAGAGAACCTCCAACTCAATCATTGAGGAGGTCTACTCAACAAAGATAACAACCAAAAAGGTTTACTCCCTCTGATTGGAGATATATATATATTTATTACTAACACTAATGAGATTATAACTATAAAGGAGGCTATGGATATGTTGGAAAATGTGTTTTTAGTGTGTTGTCATTGATGTCAACTTATGTTACTACCGCATGCACTTGTATATTTCCCTTGTTGAAGATTTGTGTTAAAGGGCTATAATGTTATCTTTAGTACACAATTGTACCTTATCTTCTAAAATTTATGGTTGGATTTCAAAGTGATTTGAGTTATGTTCTTGATGAAAGACTTCATATGGGGTATGAAGAGAAATGCATAAGTCTCCAAACTATTGAAGGCATAAAGAATGGTACTATAGGATCTCTCAAATGCTCTACATTTATCTACAAATTAAGATATGGTCTTGCAGTTTGAAGGAAAACTCAATACATATGTGAGGTATGGATGTTCCAAGTTTCAAAGCATAAGTTTTACTGTAGATATTTCCTATGTTAATAGTGTAAGAATAAATTAAGTTCTTGTGAGCAGTTGCATAAGGACTAAAATTCTCTGCACTTCACCACATCATCTCACTTTTCCTTGCAACTTTGGATTTATGGTCATATTGATTATGTGCTTGCTTAGTTCAAGTTTCATATGATTTGGTGCACCATCGGTGATTCTCTTGATGATAGTATGTTTCTTGTCTTATAGTGAATTGGATGATTGGTCTAATGATGATCTAATGACGTGTGCCAACAATTAATTACCTAATTTTATGAAAAGAGAGTTTGAGAAGCATGGTTGGGTCTTAGTGTGTTGTCTGGAAGATCTGAAAGTTAATATTTAATCCTCTCTTATACAATAGTAAGCATGGAATTCATGTTTTAGGTATGAAGTGTTTGCACCAAAGTGAAATAATCTGAAATAATAAAAGGAGTACAAAGAAGTTTTTTACAAGCCATATCATTATGTTGGAGTGATCCACACAGTGTTCTTTGGTCTCTTTGATACCACCTCTAGTCTAGAGTTGATGCATGAAAGATTATATGTTTTTTGGGTCGACTTGATATGTGGTGTTGCTTGTGTCAAGTGTTTGGAAGTGTGCAATTGTTTTGAAGACATGTTTTATGGAAAATAGGTCCTAAATATCTTTCAATTTGAATTGCATGAGTTTTCCTTCTAACATGGATATTTTGGAGTCGACCTACTATGGCTGATGCACATTTAATGTTATCTTGGCCAACAAGGAGAAAATTTTGATGCTTGTAGAAGATACAAATAGAAGATCAAAGCTATTGAAAGATCGTTTGGATGTGTAGTGAATATTTTGTGAAGGTAGTGTGTGAATAAGGATCCATTAAAGTTATTTTGATAATGAAATGTGGTAAAGATCAATTCAAACAGGTCAACAATGAGTTTATGTGAAACTATGAAGAAGCATGTGTGAATACTAGTATGAGAATGTATGTTGAAGGTAACAAAGTTTGTTGAGTAGATGTATGGGTGAATATACCAAAAGAAGTGAGCTGGAAGTAACAGAATTGTTGAAATATTCCAATTGTATGCTAATGTCGTAAACCTTTGTTGTAAGTATTGTATTATGCAGGGAGTTGTAAACTTCCTTTAGTTGTAGCCATAAAATCTATTGTAAAAATTTATTTTTATTTGTGAATGTAGTGTAGGAAATTGTATACCTTTATAATTTCAAACTATGTTTAGGTCCCTTAATTTATTGGACTTAATTAAGCTTCTAATTTTCCAAATTATGCATTCCAAAGCCTTATTCTTACTATTTTCTAAAAGGAGAACCAACATTAAATAAATGTATTTAATATTTTAATTACCATGGGTTATGAGTGTCCTAGAAATATAGGCTAGGACCCATTCACCCAGGGGTGAGTGGGTCCCCTTTATGTGCTAGGACCCATTTTTAAATATGTTTTTGGTGTTCTTTCAATGATCCAAATTCAAATTGTAAGTGTCAGCTTTTTGAATCTAATTTTCAAGAAATTAGATAAACACCTATAAATATAGTTAATATATCATTTGAAATCTAACACACATGATCTATAAATTAAAGAGAAAATATTATTGTCAAGAGAAATCAAGAGAAGCATTATCAGTCATTTGTAGCAGCAATCAAGATCCTAACATCGTGTACAAGTTTATGTGTGTTCATGTTGTATTGTGAAGGATAACATGCATTGTAGATCCTCAAGCATCCAAGCATTCAAGAATTCAAGAAAATCAAGCAAGAAATATCCAATTCCTTTGAAGAGGTGTGTATAAATTCAGTCCTTCAAGGAAGCCACTGAAGGGTGGTGAGTTGTAGCAAGTGTTCATTCATCATTTCCATCCCTTTCATTATCTTTCTATCAAGGTTTAATTACCAAACTAGGGTTTGACCAAGGTAAACCCCTATACAAACAAAACAAAACACTTTTCCCTCTTTATGCATGTGCAGAGTATAGGTTGAAGAAGAATTGAATAAGATCTTAAAGAGAAATTTTGTATTGTTTCATTTGTTTTCATCATTCTTTCTAAGACACAGAAACTAAGTTGCAAAATTTATTTTCGTAGTTCTGACAAGTTTGCAACTAGAAATCAGCATCTCAGATCCAATGTCAAAGGACTATAAAAAGTGTTTGTAGAAGCCCTATCAAGGACCCATTCACCCATGGGTGAACCAGTCCCCCTTCATATTCCAGAATCAACTTTTGGTGATAGGTACATACCTTCATATATCTCCTAGATCTACCTACAAAGTTTTATTGCATTTTGTACATCTTGAGGAATCTATAATTTGTATACTAGGTTATATAATTCATTTAGTTTCATTATTTTAAATCATTCCTAAACATTTTATGTCATTAAAGAATCACCAACCTAGGTCTGAATGACTCACCTTTGAGGTTGAAATTCAATCTCTTAGCCTTGTTGGTTTGCATTCTTAATGAAATGTTTGGGAAGAGGGACATTAAAGTATAAATCCTCTTTACACCTAAGGGAATTAGGGTTTTTCTCCTTCCCCCCTTCATTTTAGTGAGGTTGGATTTGGATAGTAGATCTAGTATCTTGTTCACCATGGTTTTTCCCTTGTAGGGTTTTCCACTTAAATTTTTGTTATGATTGCATGCTTATGTGTTCTTCTGCTTGTCATGTTTTATTTGGGTAATTGTTGATGAATGGAAATAATTTGATTAATTATTGATTCACCTCCATGTTAGTACTTCTATGTGTTTAACAATTGGTATAGATCAGAGTGCCTTTATATAGCCTAATGGGTGAGGTAGATCTTGGAGTAGAACACATGGGAACTGAAGCACTGAACAATGTCAAGAGTCCTCCAAAAGATAATAAGCATAAAGACATGAAAAATTTCAATGAAGAAGTTTATGAAGTTGACTTTGAAGGAGAACTTATTTCAGCATTAGAATATATGAATGCAACAACAAAATAAAATGGATAATTTTAGATCAAACTCAAATAATCAAAAGAGACAATCATCAATTTGAAAGTTCAAGTTGAAGAAGGTAAAAGGGTTGTAGATTGTTTGAATAGTAATTTGAATGATAAATCAATTGAGTGCTCCAAGCTTGAAGAAGAAATTGTCTCCCTGAGAAAAGAATTAGAGAAAGCAAAGGAGGGTTACAATTTTTGCATGAAGGAAAATTAGAAATGTCCATCAAAAAAATGTAAAAATGTCTTCAAATGAAGGGCTCTCATTCAAACCTTCATGACATCAACCCCCTTCTAATAAACACCAAAATGCACCATATAAGGGGGGTTCGCTAGAATCCCCCCTTTTTCCCTTGCCCCCCTCTATCTACAATTTTATGTATATTTTTGGGTTTCAACGCTTAGGATGAGGATTAAAATGGAATCAACTTGACAAACCCAGATGGAGGATTATAGTCCTCAAAATGAGCTCTCTATCAAGTATAGTTTTAATATATTTTAGTTTTATTATATATATTTTAGTTTAATTATATATTTTTTAGTTTAATTAGACATAGGTTTTTTCCTAAAAATCAAACTCTATGTTCTGCACATGTGGAAAAATAGTAGATTACCAAAAAAATTCTAAAAATATCTATCCTCTTGGTATTGATGTCCTTCATCCAACAAAAAATAATGAATTTCAATACTTACAAAAAAAGATATGTGCTACACGGTAAACCTATGTCTAAATTGTAATTGGTTTGACTTCAAAACTTAATTAATAAAAAATATTCAATAAAACACTATGAAACCAAATGAAGGAGCTAGATATCATAGTTACAAATTTAAATTCAAAATAATTATAATTTTATCCTTCATAGAAAAAAATTTATGTGCTACACAATAAACATCACTCTTTAAAAATGGTGTTTACTATTAAAAACTAGTTATCGAAGGACATAGAAAAAGAAATGCAATTTGATTCCAAAAAATTTAAAAATATATATTTAGAATCTACAAGAAAAATGTCACAAATCACTAGTTTGCATCATCTTCAAATTCCTCATGGTTTAGCAACTATAAGTGTTTGAAAGTGAAGATTTAGTTCAAAATGCTCATTTCAATGTCAAGTTTGGCCAAAAAGTGTAACCCACTATTGTGGGATCGCCCAAGATCAAATAGAAAAAGGCTTGAAACTCAAGAAAAGCACCAACATTCTTGATGAGATAATCAATTATCAAATATTTGTAAATAATAAGGGTGGTCTTGGATTTGGAAAAGGATAGAACTCAAAAATTGATATCCCTGAAATGAAAAGGGAAAAGGACTGTGTTGAAGACTCTAAAAGGATTAAAGATGAGATGAATAAATTAGACGATGGCTTCATAAAGATCAAAAATCAAAAGAATGGATTTAAGAGATCTCCTCCTAAATACTACTCCCAGGTTCTCTCAATCCTTTCATGGTTATTGTTATTCTTGCAATAAGTTTGGTCATTAGGTTAGTAATTATAGAACTAAGGCAACAAAAAATGATTATATGAGGAAGAACTCTTTTGTGCATCCAAGACATAATGTTGTGGTCTCTCATTCCTTTTAAGGATATTTTTATGCGTGCAATAAGTTTAGCCATAGGATTGTTGACTATAAAACTAAAGTAAGAAGAAATAGTTTAGCCCCTAAATATAATATTGTTTGCTACAAGTGCAATAACTTTGGGCATAAAGAAATATTTTACAAGAGTGGTTTTACAAAATCACTTGTTCAACATAGGAAGATGAAGGACACCTTGAATAAACAAAAGGAGGAAACTACAAAGGTCTGGAGAAAGAAACAAGATCAAGATAATGAGATGAAGGATGATACTATTCGTGTGCATTTGTGCACAAGATCTCATGAAGATTGAAATAGAGCATTGGCTCGGGGGTAGCTACCATGCACAAAGTCTTTCAACCCCCTAGAAAGGATAAAATGTTGAATATACAACATGTAAATGTTTTTTTAATAGATCATCTAAGGTATATTATTTTTGAATTAATTTAAATTTGTTGCTCCAATGTCTAGAGTAAAAAAATTATTTGCAAAGGACTACAAAATGAATTTGGATCTTTGTGAAAATACAAAGCACTCTGGCAACTACTTACCTAACAAGGACAAGGACCATTAATTGTGAAAAGCTAGGGAATATGTGGATTACTTATACTTCATTTGCACAATATTGGATCATTCAAATCCAAAGCAATTGTATCCAGAGCTAAGAAGAGGAGAAGGCATTCAAAGAAATATTATGAATTCAAGAGGAATTATGTTGAAAGGTGAAACCCTAGTGATAGAACACAAAGGTATTTTTCAAAAGTTTATCATAATCCATAATTTTTAAAATTTAAAGGAAATTGTAATGGCTAAACCATAACTAGTTGATGTCATTGAGAAGCCAAGGTCAAAGTACCAGAAATATCCATTCAAATAAATGGAGAAAAACAAAGATGGTGCTTTCTCCAAGGTACATGTTGATGTGGTGTATACAGAAGATGTGAGAATCTACATTTATGACCCTATTAATGAAATTGGCCATATGAATTTTGAAGAGTTGTGGAAAACCCTACTAGATGATTATTATATCAGATACAAACCAGAGTTTGAAAATATGTCAGAAAAAGGGTTAGATGTATGGAAAGACTTCCTAGAATTCTATGAGAATCTTGAATGGGTAAAATTATCTTGAGACAAATCCATGATTTCATTTACTTGGATAAACCATATAGACCACTAAGGATGTAATTAGGTCTATCAATGGGTTGTACTCTACTAGACCAATTACGGTGAGGAATATAATTAAGAATGTGAGGGTTATAGGTTTGGTGCAAATTTTGATAAAGGACCTTAAGTGTTAATGATATAACTGACCCAGAGGTCCAATATGCTTCTATGAGTATGACCTATAAATTATATTATACTAATAGAGAAGGTCATCCACTGGTACTGTAATTCACACTACTTACTAGATGGTAAAGGAGGGAAAATATTTTGATCTCTATGAGGTCATGAGAGAACAAATATTAGAAAACCTGAAGAAAAAAAAGTGGATATAATTTCAAGTATGGGTCCCTAATCATTTTCCTCAAATTCTACTTTCTAAATGAATTACCTAGTTTCAAAGGTAAGGTTTGGCAACAACAATTCTGGTTTCCACACAAATAAGAAACCACATGAGAGGATTTAATGATAGAAAAACATGCAACTCTACATACTCGAGATTCTTCAAAACTTTGCAAAAAATGCAAGATAGGGAGAGGATTTACTATGAGTTGGTGAGAAAGTATAAATATAAAATTTCATTGCTTGTTGATAAAGATTATTGCTACATAGAAGTCGTGGAACCAAGAACCTCTTGGATTCCAAAATTTCCATATGAGGTCTCACCCACTAAAGTTAAGGCTTATATTGAAAATCTACCAAAAAATCCTAAGGATCCATTTGTAGAGATATTTGTCACTTATAGAAATATAATGGAAAAAATAATCCAAATAAAGGTGGACGGTTCCAATGAGAAAAGGATAGATAAGTTGTTGCAAAAATTGGACATTTTGTAGTTAACCAAGAAGGTACCTTAGACCTTTGCCAAGGCTCCAAAAACCATTCCCTCAAACCTTGAGGAAGCTATTTTAGAAAATTTTCCAAGAAGATCTAGTAGATCAACTTTTGTAGCTACAACTCCACCATAACCCTTCAAATCCACACAACTAGCTTCTATTGGGAAAAGAGTTGCATCTAAAAGAATCCATAGACGAGAACTATAGAGAAAAAGCATGCAAGGCATAAATAGCATGCTAAGATGAAGAAGAATCACACAGAATAATTTGAAGAGGGTGGAGAAGAAGGAGAGAAGGGTACCTCCAAAATAAAGAAGAGAAGAATACTAAGCAAACTTCTCTAGTGACACCTTTACATGAGCCTCTCCAATTAGAAGTAATCTTCAATGGGGGTACTAGTAGCTCACTGGGTGAGTGCTCCAAGTGGATACCTAAAAGTGTGGGGTGAGTCTATCCAGGATAGGGAATTCTAGTCAAAAACAACGCAAAACCAAGGTGTTCCAGGGGTGCCATACCCTCTTCCTTAAAGAAGACCTATTGGAGGGATCCACAAATTAATGCCCTGCATATAAACCTTTAGTCCAAACACCAATCCCCTTTCAAAGAGTCCTACCCTTTAATTTTCCTTGGAAACCATGAGTCCAACTCACTACCCTATTTCTTGTCCCTGACACAACAACCTCTGCAAGAGCCCAATCTTGACTAACCCATTGATTTTTCCATCCCTGTTAGACCTAGTAAAAGAGTTGTTTTGCTCTACAACAAGTGGTTCTTAATTTGTGTTTTGGGATAATACTGGTGCCTATACATGTGGCATTTTGCTCAATTAAGAGGCCTCCCATTCCCTTCCTTAGAAAGGATTTTGACACATCTCAAGGATATTGAGGGAGAAATATGTTGGTATAGGACATCTGCACTAGGTGATTGAAGACTTTCCCAACAATCAAAATTATTTATATAGCAGACCAAAACAAAGTACTACTTGGCTCATTTCCTCTCACAAGTAGGGAGGAAGGCCTTCTAAGGGTAACAAAATAGAGACACATATGTTGTTTTTGATCTCCAAGATCACACGAAGTGCAAGGAGAGAGAATACACAACACCTTTTTCTCACACTCGCATGATGTTCATTTAAAAAGAAAAATACCAAAACCAAATGTGTGGGTGATTATGCAAATTCCAAAAGATGTTTTTGATTCTCAAGATCACCAAATAGTGCAAGAGAAGAGCATACAAACCTTAAGACAAGTTACAAACCACATGACAATGAAGACAGTAGTTCTTTTTAAGCCTAAATCCAAATGTGAGAAAGAAACTCAATGCAAGATTGTTGTCAATTTTAAGTCCCAAATGAGTGAAAATGCAAGTTATTTTTAACCAATGAGTGAAGAAATGAAAATCGTTGTAAATTTTAAGCCCAATGACATGTAAATGCAAGGTTAATTTTAAGACCAACATGAGTGTATAAAAATGAAACAAGGTAGATAAGTTAGCAAGATCAAATGAAATGTCCCCTTCCCACCTATACCACACGCTAGAGATCAAATGTTACTAACAGAAAACCCCTAGACTATGGAATGCAAATATCTAAACTAAAAATTTTGACTAGAACACTAAACTTAAATTAACAGGAAATTGCATCATATAAAATCACAGTTGCGATAGAAGTAATTGTGTCACAGGAAATAGCGACTACGTTGTTCGGGATGTCGACTATTGCTCAGTGATGCAGGGGCATTGCAAGATTTCAATGTGAATTTCTTGAAGGTTTTGTTTTGCTGTAATTTTTTGTTTTGATTTTGTTTAATCTTTTGGTAAAGTGGTGGTTGAGTCCAGTGAAAAGAGGGAGCAGTTGTATCAAGGAAAAGAAGACAAGCAAACTATCGGGTAACAAGAAGGAAACGATTTTAGTTTGGGAGTTCTTGCGAGTGATTAGAAGGGAATGGTTATTTTGAAGAAAGGAGAGAGCTTGATGCGTGGTGGTAATCATGTGAGAGGGAAATTTTACCTGGTTGCAAGTACGATAGAGAAGATCGTCTAGTTTTTCCTAGGTCACGCTACCTTGACAGAGAAGGATATGTGCAGATTTGAAACAATAAGAGGAGGAGGCACCAGGAAGTGAGTCATACCAATTGGATTTGAGTTGCAATTTTTTTTGCATCATCTTATTGTAAGCATTTTAGGAGATTTCACAGGTGAAAGGAATTAGAAGTGGTCGAAACTGAGCATAGAACAGAGGAAAACATTTGAGAGAGTGGGATTTTGAGTAGAGAATCGATGAACCAAGAGAAGTGACTGAGTTTCTTAGGAATAATTTAGCCTGATTTGAAGTAAAACCAGTGCCATGTCCGTGAGTGTTGCCAGGAAAGAAGCCAATGGTTAGAAGGAGTTGTTCCTAAATTTTGGTGAGAGTGGGTGAACTATATTGGAAGAGGGTGATGGTGTTGTCTGAGGAGGAGAGTTAAACGTTGTGGAAGGAGTTTGTTTCACAAATAGACAAGAAATACTAAGGAGATAATGATAACTAGATTTTGGTTATAGGAGCAAATAAATGATAAGAAGCGGGTATAGGCAGGAGTGGTTGTAGAGGAAGCTTGAATGGGTACGAGAACCGAGGAAGCTGAATTGAGGGTTGTGAATGGACTGTCAATAGTGGAATTTTATCCTTTAGAATCCTTGTATGTAGATATATGCATTAATATCATACATTGAAATATGTTTCCCCCATCAGTGTCAGTGGATCATTGATATGTATAAACCCAATTTCTTGGGTTAGCATCGGTTCTTTATATTCAATGGAATGAAATGTGGTTCAATTAGTTAGTATTATTTCCTGTCTTTATATTATTTAACATATTGTAGGATATTATCATAGCTTTGGGTTCATGTCGTCATAATGTATAGTTTTCCTATATTGGAATAGGCTACCATTATTGTGGGTATCCTGTTATGGTGAGTTTGAGAATGTGGTATGGGGTGTTGTCAGTTTAGTATATGAGTAGATTGGTGTGGTGGTGTGCTATTAGATTGGTATTAGATCCCAAAAGATTTGGGAAGTAAAAGTTTGCTATTTTTTTTGGTAGTTTGATGTTCATAAGAATCTCAGAGTGTTATGTGTGTTTTCAGATCAACAGGTTATTGAAGGAACCTAGAGCCCCAAAAGATCTAGGATATAAATGGTTGTTGATTATTTTGGTAGGTTGATGGAAGCATAAATTATTGGAAATTTTTGTGTTGCAGAATAATAGATTAAGAGAAAATAACTTGGGTTCAAAAGACTAGGCAAAGAAAATGGAAGAATAGCCCAAGGTAAGTATCATAAGACATAAAGATATAGCAAGTTTGCATAGGTAGAGCACCGAAGGAGAGGCAACCTATGTTAGAATTTGTGAGTAACGTGTATTGTTGCGTGAACTGATCGCTAGAGGAGAGGCAGTTTGCACTTAAGTTTGAGCAGAGATTGTGGATTGCAGTAGTAAGAAGGATGGGTATTTGTGTAAGAAGACCCATCATAATCCCATCTTGGGATAGATATTGGGATGGAGTGGAAAGAAAAAAACTCTGAGAGGAATTGGAGAAGATTGCAAGTAGAATAGATATGTTGGAAAAGAGTTATTTCCCTGATAATTTTGTGATTCCAAGAAGTGGAAAAGAAGAGAAGAGGAAAGTTCTTGTTCTAGAGGACTTGAATAAAGATAGTAAGGAATGAAGAAAAGAAAAAGTGCAGCAAGGAGCACTTGAAGAAGAAGAGAAGATAGTGTCCATGAAGAAGGCACTTGAAGAGACATCTTGGTCTCTTTGTTTATTTTCTACTGATTTTTTTGAAAGTGTGAATGCAGGTGTGAAGAAGGTTGAGAAAAAACCTTTGGAGGAAAAAGGAGAAAGGGAAAAAAGAGAGCCCATAGACGAAGATGAAGATAAGAATGAAAGAAGCCAAGTTGCAGCAATAGATAAAGGAAGACAATTTGTAGCAGTAGTACATTACCGGATACCTAAAGATGAAGAGAGGGATAATGAAAAGAAGAAGAAAGTCTATAAAGAGAAAGAGGTGGCAAGAAATGAAGCCAAGAATGTAAGAAAATTGGGACAACAGACCAATGAAGAGGTAAAAGTGAGTTTTTGTGGTGATTTTGATTATGCAATTAGACATAGGAATGTGAATATGCAAGGTAGAAAGGAGAGACATAAATTAGTGGATCATGGCTACATAGTACCATATTGGCAAAGGAAACCAGTTGTTAATGAACAATAAAGAGAAGTGGGGAAAGGAGTGGTTGAAGACAAAGCCTATGACAGCAAATTAGCATCAAGGATAGAGGATGTGACAAAGAGTCAGAGGAGACAAGAGGATAGACCCAGTGAAGGAGCAACAAGGTATCAATCCAAGAAGATGGAATCCCAAGTGTGGGTAGTGAAACATGGGAAAACAGTAGAAGAAGTTGACAACGAGAAAAAAAAAAAAAAAAAAAGCAAGAGAAGAGGAGATGTGTAGATATTGGCAAGTCCAATGAAGGGGAGCACCTAATAAAGCCTCTAGAAGATGAAAAGGAGGGTAATACCCCAGAGCATACAACAAAGTTAGAGGAAAGGAAGTATGGAAAGTGCAAGGTAAGAGGTAGACAATATGATTTTTATTATGATGATGTTGAGGCTTGTTGATGGTGCCAAGTTGACCCACAACATGTAGGTAAGATAAAAGTGAAATATCTCACCTCTCCTGAAAAAAGACAATCAGCAATCAAACTGATCACCTTCCAAGGTCTTTGATGTTGGTTCTCAACATTGTTGTTTCACGAAGTGGTCAATATGGCTGTAATGTTCAAGGGGCGTGCTGGTTTTAAGATTCTAGATTGTTATAAGATCAAACATATACTTAAACCTAATTTAACCAGTGGTTTTAAAGAAATAGAAAAAGATAGATTAAAGCTTTTAAACTGAAGAGAATATTGATTCATCCAACTTAATCAAACTTGTTACCTTCCAAGGAATTCCTAAACTGAAACTGCAGAATAAAGTTAACTTGTAATTACTACAAAGTTTCATTCATTCACAGTGCAAACTTTAACCAGTAGATTGCAAATCATCATTCAAACAAAGCATAAGATAAAATTTCATTCCTTGAAATCTTTTCAAATCAAATAATTAACACAAGATAAATACCATTCTAGAGCACAATATGAAGTAGATTTAAATCTGCCTGCTTCTACTATTGGTGAAACAGATAAACAACATTTACAAATCTAGCAAGATCACCAGTGTACAGAAAACCCATGTCTTCAAATTATCTCCATCTAAACTAAGAAAATATGGAAGATACATCACCTCCTATTGAACTTAACTCCTAGTCTACTTCTGCTCTCGAGTTTTATCTATCTTCTAACCCTAACTTGCTAATTCTTAACCAAAAGAAGAAGATAAAAAAAAGATCCTATTACAAAAAAACATGTAGCTATCCTTCGTATCTCTATCTTGATATATTTGTCCTCTCTTTACAAAGAGGCGAAAATGCCATATATACACACGCATCCAAAAATGAGTCAGCCCCATTTTAGGGTTTACAATATAAGTCGGTCATAGAAGGAGAGTCGGCAATGGAGGAGTTTGAAACAAAGTCAACGCTGCATCCAATGCGTGCACTCTGTTTACATCATGAAAGATTGCTCTCAGGCATGGTTTCCAGATCTTTTACAATCATCATCATTAATTCACAGCCTTCGAGTCTGCCATTAATACTTCACGTGTTTCACCCTCGACCTCGAAAACTACTCCCACAGAGCTGCTTTGAATGTTCTAGGGGTATTTCCATTCATGTCCACCTACTTCAGCCAGTGGATGCACCGTTCGTCATTAAGACTTGCGACCTTCTCCCTTTACGCTTTCCTCTCAGCCTAGAACCTTTCCACGGGCTGACTTCCTTGAGAAACAGCATCAGATGTTCTTGACATGCTTTAACCCTGCAAAACAATGCCCTCATTAGTCCTCTAAAGCATAGAAAATATCATTATATATCTTTCATTCAATTATAGTTATCAAAAGAGACTCAACTCTAGCGGAGGCGGAACCAAATCCGCACCAGAAACATGCTTACCTTTAACACCAGCGGGGGCAAAGCCAAAAATGAAAGGGAACCGGGACCAAAGTTGGGACGGGAACAAAACATGGAAATAACCAACATTTCCAAGTTCAACCCTCATTCCAGCTCCGTGTCCGCAAAAAGAAAAGTAACCGGGGACCGCAGCAGGGCGGGGGTGGAGTCGGAATCGAAAGGGGAAACAAAAACTTGGAAAAAACCAAATCCCAAATCCATTCTGAACCTAGCCCCGCAAAAGAGACCAAACACAAGGAACAAACATGGAAACAAACACAAGTAGGATCGGAGAAAAAACTGATACCGGGTGAACCACAACGTGGACAGAAGCGGAACAAAAACCCGACCCTGAACTTTCTCCAAATTCCAAGTTCAATTTCCATCCTGGCTCTGTCTCTGAAAACACACAAAGAAATGACAAAAAGGATGAAAAGGGAAAAAGGAAGGGAAGAAAACACCCCACAACCAAACGAAGGGAACAAAACAAAAAACAAACGAGTTCGGTGGAACCGGAACCTAGAACTTTAGAAAAGTTCCAGAGTTTGGTTTCGGTCTGCGTCTCGCTTCTGCCAAAACAAACAAAGAACTAGCAGAACCGAAACTAGGGATGGAACAAAAACCAGAACTTGGAAGAAATTCCAAAGTTTGGTTTCAGTCCTGGTTCCTCGTCCGCCAGAACAAGGAAACAAACGCAAAAAACTGGCGAAACCGAAACCGAAAGGGGAACTAAACTTTGGAACATAGAAAAAGTTATAAAGTTCAGTTTCATTCTGCATTCCATGCCTACCAAAACAAAAGATGACAAACACAAAACAAAGGAAACTAGCAGAACCGAAACTGGAACAGAACAGAAACCAGAACTTGGAAGAAATTCCAAAGTTCAGTTTCGGTCCCGGTTCCACGTCTGCCAGAACAAAACAAAAAATTCCTAAGGCAGAAAACAAAAGGCCAAAGGAAACATAATAGAAGAGAGGGGGACCTATTTTAAACAAGTTTAAAATGGGGTGGTTATGCAAGGCATAACAATTGGCAACTTGGCTGGGAAAAATGGTTTAACCATTTTCAAGAAACTGAAGGATTCAGCTACCCAGAACTCCTGGTTTATGGACATCACAACTCTAGTTAGGTCAATTTTAACAACCAAGGTTGAGTTAGAATCTCAAATGTAAATCAACACTGGCTACCCTTGAATCTATGTGTGTGCTTGATGGTGCATCACCCTTTTACAAAGTTTTCCTCATCTTTTGAACAATAATGTGCAAGATTTGAATTACGTGAGTTGATTTCATTTAGCTGTTGTGCAATGATATCCTGGGCATAGCTCTGCTACTAGTCAGGCATCCATAGCCCCGATGGAGATACCTCTAGTTTTCTCACAGTATTTCTCTACTACCAGTCAGGCGTCCATAGCCCCGGTAGAGATACTGGAATCACCCATTCATATTTAGTTTTCTTTTCTTAGATAGTTTCTTTTCTTTTCTTTTCTTTTCTCTTAGAGTTTTAGATATTTCATTCAATTCTTTCTCAATATGTCAGATGTCTGACATTTTTCTTAGGTTGAAAACAACCATGGACCTCATAACAACATCTAGGGAATCGGATTTTTCACTCAAATCTTACAACACCATCTCCCTAAGAAAAATATACCATTACAAAAGGAGATACTTTATTGATTTGTGACAGATTTAGCCATAGTTAATGAAGATTGTTTACTTTGCACCTTGTTTTCAAAACTTTCCACAACCCTTATTGATAATAGACATAAAACAACGAATCTAGGACAAAATCATCCAATCAGAAAACCTAAAAATATCTAAACCAACTTCTCTCCTAATAACCAAAGTATACTTCAGATAACAACCCCCTTACAATTGCATAAAATGAAGGTTCCCACAAAGAAAAACAAAGGAACAAAATAAAAAGACAAACAAGGAAAACAACAAATGAAAAACAAGCAAAACAGCAAATTATTTACATATATGCATAATCCAACAAAATACAAGATCTTTCACGGCCCAAAATAATGTTTAAGAAACTATCCATTGACAGGCAATGGAACAGGTTCTCCCATTAAACTACTTAGCTGGAAAGCATTTTCTCCTAGGATCTCAGCAATTTGATAGGGACCCAACCAGAGCTTATCAAATTTATGGTGATTGCCCTTTTTTTCATTAGCTTTATCCCATAGCAGCACAAGGTCTAATATTCTAAAAGCCTTGATTTTGGCTCTTTTGTCAAACCAACATTTGACAATAGCCTGGTGTCTAAAGAATTAGCTTTGATTTTGGCTCTTTTGTCAAACCAACATTTGACAATAGCCTGGTGTCTAAAGAATTGTTGCAAAGTAGCATCTCTCTGCTCTTCTAATCTCAGCAAGCCAGCTAACCTTACTTCAATCCTATCATCACTGGAGTAAAATTCCTGCATAAACTTAAGGATAGGTATTTTCAAGTGAATAGGGAACACGGGCTCTTGGCCATATACTAGCTTAAATGGTGAATTCTTTAAAGCAACATTGATCCTAGTCCTATCTGCCCATAAAGCAAATCTTAACTGGGTATGCCAGTCTCTAGGATTGTTCTCTAACATTTTTTTTATTACTCCTAGGATATTCTTATTAGTTGATTCTGCAACTCCATTTCCTTGTGGGTAATAGTTTGAAGAATACTTTTTAAAAAAATTATGATCATAAGCCCATGAAATGAACTCGACAGAAGAAAAGGAAGAGCCATTGTCACATACTAGTGCAAAGGGTACTCCAAACCTAGTTGTGATGCATTCGATGAGGAACTTGATTACTACCTTCATTGTGCTATTCTTGCAAGGTATAGCTTATGTCCATCTTGTGCAGTAATCCATGGCAGTCAAAATGAATTTGTGTCTTGCAGAAGAATTTGGGTTAATTACCCCAATAAAATCCAGTGCCCATTGGGAAAATGGTCTTACCTCATAAACAGGCTGCAATGGCATGGCTGAATGGCGCTCTCTTAATGCAAAAATTTGACATATGTGACATGTTCTTACATGTTGGTGGGCATCCTTGAACACACACGGCCAATAAT
Source organism: Sequoia sempervirens (assembly GCA_007258455.2). Lineage (NCBI taxonomy): Eukaryota > Viridiplantae > Streptophyta > Pinopsida > Cupressales > Cupressaceae > Sequoia > Sequoia sempervirens. Next base: position 176,680,540 of record VDFB02373365.1, on the reverse strand, counting down.
AACCAAATCTGAGGATCTGATGTGCTAACGAATCTGCAAAACCATGCCCTGTGCCATGTTTCCCATGAAATTCAACAATTGTATGCTTAGCCTCTTGTTGATCAAGTCATCGTAGGTAAACTCCCTCAAAATTCTTCCTATATCACAATCCTCCTTTGAGCATATAATGGGAGCTTTTCATTCTCAGTGCTCTCCTCTGAGTTGTGTTCATTCCCTCTGGGAATCGATTATTGAGCATGAAGTAGATAATATCGGCATACCAAGGGTCATTAGAAAAGGACTGTGTTGTGTATTGCTGACAAATAATGTTCTCACCAGCATCCGCCATTGATGTAGACAGGCCTTGTCCTCAGACAAGTTTCATAGGGTGAATCTCCAAATCAAACTCCTGCAAAATAGCCATCCATTTCCCCCTTCGTTCTCCCAACTCGCTCTACATAAGTAGAGACTTCACAGCAGCATTAGGAACCACAGCAATAATTTGACTTCGAAGGATATAATGCCTGAACTTCTTGACAGCTATAACTAGTGCAAAAGCTTGTTTCTCAAGCGATGGGTACTTGACTTCAACATTCTTAAACAGAGAACTCATGAAGGAAATTGGCCTCTCATCCCCCTCCTCTCTTCGTTGTGTCAAGACAACTACACACGAGTGTTCAGAGGCAAAAGAATAAACATAAAATGGCTTCAAGTAGTTAGGACTGGTGAGGACTGGCGCTTCCGAAATGGATTGCTTAACCTGAGAAAAGGCATCCTTTTCCTCATTACTCCATTCTTTTCTAGCATCTTTCTTCATCATTTCATTCAAAGGTTTAACAATCTCTATGAAACCTATATAAACTTTCTCACAAAGTTGATCTTTCCAAAGAAAGATCTCATCTCCTTCTTACTTCCTGGCATGGTTAACTTCAGAATGGACTCAACTCGATCTAGATCTATCGATATCCCTCTTTCTAAGATTATGTGTCCCAAAAGTTTCCCTTCAAAGACCCCGAACACACTTTATAGGATTCAGAGAGACACCATATCAGATACATCTTTCAAGAACTTTAGCCAAGTCTGTAGCATGGTTTAGTCTATCTTTAGAGAATACTATCAAGTCATCCATATAGACGATGATAAACTTACCAATCAAATATTTGAACGCTACGTCCATGGCACACTGAAAGGTTGCTCCAGTGTTTATCAGACCAAATGGCATCCTCCTATAAGCAAATGATCCCCACTTAGTAGTGAAGGTTGTCTTCATTCTGTCTTCATAATTGATGATCACCTAATTGTATCCAGAATATCCATCCAGGAATGACATCATCTGAGACCCATTGATAGTTTGCAAGACTTCATCCAGAGAAGGGAGTGGGTAGTTGTCTTTTTCTGAAGCTCTGTTCAGATTCCTAAAATCTATACATAGCCTGATCTCTCCATTCTTCTTACGAAATGGAACCAAGTTGGCCACCCATGTTGAATGTCATACAGGGAAGATTATTCTTGCATAAAGTAATTTCTTAACTTCCTTAAAGATCAGTGGTTCAATCAGGGCGTTGATAGGACGTTGTTTCTGCTGAAATGGTCTAGCTTCAGGCTTCAAAGGAATAGTATGAGTTATCATAGAAGCATCAAATGTTTTTAGATCTTCATACCCCCAAGCTATTGCAAAAATATCCTTCTTTAGTTCCCTTAGTATATCTTTTCTAATTGCTTTAGGGCAGGCTTTCCCTATGTAAACATTTCTTTTAAGGCCAGAATCAGCTAAGTTAACAGTTTCATATTCACCTCCTTTATCTTCGGTTGACACCTTTTCCCGAGCCCTTGGGTCTGAATCAAAAATTCTTTCTAAGGCCACCATTCCCTTGGGAATGCTATTACTTTTTAAATTGAGGACTCTTTCTGTATCGTAGTCTTCGGGGTTCTAGTCTCCTTGATCCCTGTCAGACTCATCGATGATCTGTCCTTCGAAAACATCTCAGCTTGCTAGAAAAGAAAGGATATGTTGATTATCATCAAAGACTTGAAAGTTCCTGACATTATCAGGAACAACCAGGGTGGATATCAATTCTACTAAAAATATCTTAAGCTTGGATCCTTGCATGGGTTCCAGGGTACTTGCAGCAATAGCTAATGAATCAGCTATTTGATTCTCCTCTCTAGGAATTAAACTAATCCCAAAAGCATTAAATTCTTTAATTAGGTTCCATACCCGATTTCTATAAGCTGCCAGCCTTTTATTGTGACATGTGTATTGGTTGCGTACTTTCCTAATAATCACTTCTGAATCTCCTTTAACTACCAAGGCAGTAACTTTCTTTTGATGTGCAAACATCAGTCCCTAAATTAATGCTTCATATTCTGCTATATTGTTAGTGCATCCAAAGTGCAACCTGTAAGAAGCAAAAAAAGTTTTCCCTTTCGGGCTGGTTAATTCAATCCCAATGCCACACCTTGTTTTGTATTTGGATCCATCAAATGTGAGGGTCCATAGCTTATCATGAGTTGGGGTTGATCCCTTTGATGTTGTTGTGGGCGCTTGGATAAGATGAGCCATAGGTGTAATATCCAATTTCCGCTCAGATATATCATGTAATCCTAGGATATCTTTCCGACGGTCACTTGGATCTTTGATTAATCCCTTGGGTTTAAGTATACTTGTAAGTGCAGGGGTATCAAACAAACCTTGGGGTTGTTCATCATAACTACGTTGGTTTGGTATTATGACCGGGGTAGGTTTAGTTTGAGGAGGGACTTGCTTTGAAGGTATATTATCCCTGATTAACATTATTGCATTTTTGGCTTCAAACGAGAAGTGATCTGAAGTGGCCTCAAGGTGACTTAGGCTAGTTTTCTCAGTTCATCCAGCATGATTTAGAACACTGATGCAGGGTTGGCAGGTCAGTTCCGAATGATTTTGGTAATGCACCCTACACCAATTAGGGAGTAGAAGACTCCGCAAATTGATATCTTCCCCTAAGACCAGCTGATCTTGTTTCAGCTTCCTGATCAATACCTATTGGTTTACACTAATCATGGGATTAGGGGTTTTTTGCACTGACAAATCTTTAGAATCAAGAACCGAAAAGGTCATAATTTCCTCTCTTTTATAAACCCCTATCTCAGTTTCAAAATAAGCTACCTCGTTGGGACAGTCATACTCAGTGATGATATGTTTGAGGTGAGGTTCACTCTCAATCCTAATCTGCGTAGGTATTCCCCTCCATGGTACCACATGTGTGAAAAGTTGAGGGAGAGGTATCCCCCTATACTCTTCATTAAATCTTTGCTCAACAGCATAACATAAGTCTCAGGAATGTCTACTACTTGAATATCGATATTGGTTAAAATCCTAGGGTCAGACCCTACTTGCACATGACTATTTCTCAATTCTCCAATTACATTAACCTTTGTTTTATCAAGTTGGATGACTTCTTGTTTGTTTGGACAGCGTTCAATCCCAATTTCTTGCATATTGAAAATGGCATAACATTGCCAGAAGCCCCTGAATCTAGTAGACAATTGTGTAGATTATTCCCACAGATTCTCAAACTTAAAAGAAAGGGTAGGGTACCTACCTTGCTTCTGAACAAAGCTGCATTCATGTCTGCAGCAAGTGCCACCTTGGTTTTCCCTTTTGATTTATCAGCGCCTTCCAAAGCTGTCAGCACTATCTTTCATTGAGCAGGGCACCACTTTAGGATGTCAAAATATGATAAAGAGGTTTTTTGTTTTTTCATCTCAGAAACAATATCAAATTCTATGTTATAGCTTGCATTACATTTGAAAACACCAGATGAATTACCTTTGTTATGGAATTCATGCGGATCTTTCGTTGGAGGAGGGTTGTTATCGACACTTTGATTCGGAGGCACCATATGGTTAGGTGGTGTTGATGTAATGAACAGACCCTTATTCTAATTTCTTAATAAGTGTCCTCCCTTTGTCTGAAAGGCTTGGGAAACGTATGCATCTTCCTCTAGTTCATTCTCATTCTGCATTGGGAATGAAGGTTCTTCTTCAAAGAGTTCATAAGTCATAGTTGTATCCACTGAGCCATCTCCTTTTTTTGAATTTCCTTGGAACGTTCAGGCATCTGCTTGTTCCATCTTCATGACTTTCTCCATTTTAGGTCAGTTTACCTTGGAATGAGTTGCAGTATCATGTAACTTGCACCAGTTAGTCATAAGATTGAGGTCAGCCACATTCGCAACATGTGGCCTATCCTCATTAGCTTGATAGTTGTGAGGAACCCCACCGTTATTTGGCCCTATATTCCATTGTTAGTTGTTATTTGGCCTCTGGTTATATCCTCTATTTTTATTTTGATAGCCTTGGTTAGGGGAGTTTTGGCCTTGATAATTCCTCTGGCTGTGATTGTAGTTGTTCGGATAATTACCCTGATTGTTATTACTCTGATTAGGATAATTACCTTGGTTCTAAGAGGGGTTCAGTTTAAGCTGAGCCATATCATTTGTGACTTGAGATAGATTTTTTTTTAAGGTCTCCACCTCATTTGTGAGATGAACTATCTTTTCACTTTAACCACTCTTAGCAATAGGTGGCTGACCAATGGGATTTGGTATTCCAGCTTGGTTATGATGACCATGTGGACTATGATGAGCCTGTGATTGTTGAAAGAATTCAAGAGTTTCGTTGGCAAAGAATGCAACAGGAGATTGAGTCTACAACTCAGATATAGGTCCATAATGGGAAGGAGACATCCCTGGGATAGTATTGAATAAAGGGGTTGGATTAGGCATTTGATACCCCATTGAAGGAAAATCTCCTCCCAAGTTTCCTTGTTGAGAGCTAGTTTGTTGTTGCAGCTTGATGGCTAGATGATAAACTTTAGACAAGGAATCAATATTTGTCAGCTGATAAGTCCTTTGTAGGAACAAGCCAATCAAAGGGTCTCTAACTCTAAAATATGAATGAATAGCACTATTCTCAGCAACTAGATAGGGGTCCTGCAGTCTCCTATACATTCGTTGAAACTTGGTATTAAACAAGGGCAGGGATTCACATGGCTCCTTCCTAATGGTAGCAAATTGGTGGAACAAAATGGTTGGATCCACATAAACTCTGAACTGATTGATGAAAGCATTCTCCAGGTCTGTCCAGCTCAGAATAGAACCTTGTGGAAGATTTAGGTACCAGTTGTACACCATATCCCTTAAGGAATAAGGGAATAACCTACAAACTACATCATGGTGAGCTATCTGGGCTCTGGTACAAGTGTCCTTAAAAGCTTGTATGTGCTCTTTAGCACTCCTTGATTCGCCATGAATGTATTTGGGATAGGATCTCTCAAGATTCTTAGGCATATCATGAAATCCTCCAGGAATAGTCCCCAATGGAGAGGGATTATTCATAAAAAATGTCATTGGTGGCAGTGGTGGGGGTTGAGCCAGCTGTTGGATGGGTACAACCAACTGTAATGGCACTTGAGATGGATTCGGTGGTGGATTGATAGGTATCCACTAGGGTATTGGTGAAAAGCCTGGTGGAGTGAGTGGAGTTGACAAGGGTGGTATAATGGTTTCCCCAGTCTTGTGAATCTTGTGTCTTGTTGGGGTCTTGAGTTCTACCAAAGATGGTGGGTTTTTAGTTGATCAAAGAACTCTATGGGACCTCTCTCGTGAGAAAAACCCAATATTATCCAGTTTTCTCTTCTATGCCCTCCTTCTAGCCCCATTTCTATTGATGGTGCCAAGTTGACCCACAACATGTAGGTAAGATAAAAGTGAAATATCTCACCTCTCCTGAAAAAAGACAATCAGCAATCAAACTGATCACCTTCCAAGGTCTTTGCTGTTGGTTCACAACGTTGTTGTTTCACAAAGTGGTCAATATGGTTGTAATGTTCAAGGGGCCTATTGGTTTTAATCTTCTAGATTGTTATAAGATCAAACATATACTTACACCTACTTTAAGCGGTGGTTTTAAAGAAACAGAAAAAGATAGATTAAAGCTTTTAAACTGAAGAGAATGTTGATTCATCCAACTTAATCATACTTGTTACCTTCCAAGGAATTCCTAAACTAAAACTGCAAAATCAAGTTAACTTGTAATTACTACAAAGTTTCATTCATTCACAGTGCAAAATTTAACCAGTAGATTGCAAATCATCATTTAAACAAAGCATAAGATAAAATTTCATTCCTCAAAAGCTTTTCAAATCAAATAATTAACCCAAGATAAATACCATTCTGGAGCACAATATGAAGTAGATTTAAATCTGGCTACTTCTACTGTTGGTGAAACATATAAACAACATTTACAAATCTAGCAAGATCATCAGTGTACAGAAAACCCATGTCTTTGAATTATCTCCATCTATACTAAGAAAATCTAGAAGATACATCACCTCCTCCTGCTAAACTTAAATCCTACTCTACTTCTACTCTCGAGTTTTATCTATCTTCTAACCCTAACTTGCTAATTCTTAACCAAAAGAAGAAGATAAAAAAAAGATCCTATTACAAAAAAACATGTAGCTATCCTTCGTATCTCTATCTTGATATATTTGTCCTCTCTTTACAAAGAGGTGAAAATTCCATATATACACACACGTCCAAAAATGAGTCAGCCTCATTTTATGGTTTACAATATAAGTCGGTCATAGAAGAAGAGTCGGTGATGGAGGAGTTTGAAACAAATTCAACGTTGCATCCAATGTGTGCACTCCATTTACGTTGGTGAAAGATCGCTCTCAGGCATGGCAAATCTTTTACAATCATCATCATTAATTTGCAGCCTTCGAGTCTGCCATTAAGACTTCACGCGTTTCACCCTCGGCCTCAAAAACTGCTCTTGTGGAGCTACTTTGAATGTTCCAGGGGTATTTCCATTCATGTCCACCTACTTCAGATAGTGGATGCACCGTTCGTCATTAAGACTCGCGACCTTCTCCCTTTACGCTTTCCTCTCGGCCTAGAACCTTTACGCGGGCTGACTTCCTTGAGAAATAGCATCAGATGTTCTCGACATGCTTTAACCCTACAAAACAATGCCCTCATTAGTCCTCTAAAGCATAGAAAATATCATTATATATCTTTCATTCAATTATAGTTATCAAAAGAGACTCAACTCTAGCGGAGGAAAAACCAAATCCGAACCAGAAACATAATTACCTTTAACACCGGTGGGGGTGGAGCCAAAAATGAAACGGAACCAGGACCAGAGTCAAGACAGGAACAAAACATGGAAATAACCAACATTTCCAAGTTCATCCCTCATTCCAGCTCCACGTCCGCAAAAATCAAAGTAATCAGGGACCATAGCAGGGCGGGGGTGGAGTCAGAATGGAAAGGGGAAACAAAAACTTGGAAAAAACCAAATCCCAAATCCATTCTAAACCCGGCCCCACAAAAGAGACCAAACACAAGGAACAAACACGGAAACAAACGCAAGTGGGATCGAAGCAAAAATTGATCCCGGGCGAGCCACAATGGGGGCGGAAATGGAACAAAAACTTGACCCTAAACTTTCTCCAAATTCCAAGTTCAGTTTCCATCCCAGCTCCGTCTCTGACAACACACAAAGAAACAACAAAAAGGATGAAAAAGGAAAAAGGAAGGGAAGAAAACACCCCACGACCAAATGAAGGGAACAAAATAGAAAACAAACGAGTTTGGCGGAACCGAGACCGGAACAGAACCGGAACCTGGAACTTCAGAAAAGTTCCAGAGTTCGGTTTCGGTCCACGTCCCACTTCTGCCAAAACAAAAAAAGAACTGGCGGAACCAGAACCGAGGACGGAACAAAAACCAGAACTTGGAAGAAATTCCAAAGTTTAGTTTCGGTCCCAGTTCCACGTCCGCTAGAACAACAAGGAAACAAACGCAAAAAACTAGCAGAACCAGAATTGGAAGGGGAACCGAACTTTGGAACTTAGAAAAAGTTTTGAAGTTCAGTTTCATTTCGCGTTCCGCACCTGCCAAAACAAAAGATGACAAACACAAAACAAAGAAAACCGGTGGAACCAGAACCAGAACGGAATGGAAACCAGAACTTGGAAGAAATTCCAAAGTTTGGTTTCGGTCCCGATTCTGCGTCTACCAGAACAAAAAAAAAGGCCAGAGGAAACATAACATAAGAGAGGGGGACCTATTTTAAACAAGTTTAAAATGGGGTGGTTATGCAAGGCATAACAAGGCTTTGAATGAAATTTATTAATATGAGGAAAATTTGTGGCAAACTGTGGATGAAAAGGAAATGAGCAGAGGAAGATACAAGAGGAGGAAGGAAAGAAAAAGAAGGCAAAGTGGCATGTCTAGTAATGAGTACAAGAGAGATATGAAGAATGAGTTGGCCAAGCAGAATGGAAACCACAAAGGAAAAGCAAAGAAATACATGGAGAATTAAGGAGGAGCAGCAAAAAAATACAGATGAGGAAGTTGAAGAAACAAAGAATAAAGCAGGTGAAGATAAATACAATCATGAGGGAAACATGGAAAAGGCAGAATTTGAAGAAGGGGCAGCAAAAAGGTACAAATAATTTGGGGATATCATTTTCAAAGTGTGAATCAGTATGGAAAATGGAGATAGATAATGAAGATAAGAGTATAAGTGTAAAGGGTGCAGTGGATTATAGAGAGGTAGGTGCAGCAATATAGGCAGAGGTAAACAAAAATATCTTTTATGATAATGTTGATATGCATTTCTTTATTGTGTTGATTAATGGAAAATTTGGGAAAAATTATAAAATCATGCATGGTATTGGGGTTGGTGAGGAAGTGGGAAGTATAAATGATCTTTTGTTGTCTAATTGGGCCATAGGAAAAGAAGTGTAAGAATAAGTGAGTGCAAATTTGTATGAGTCTAAACATGTCTTTGGTAAAGTAGACAACCTGATGGGTGAAGTTGCAACAATTGGAGAAACAAATGCAAAATTATTTAATCTTCATATACTTGGATGGATTGTTTGGAGTTTGAATGTGGCAACAAGTAATTTGATAAGAATCGAGTGTGATAATGAGCAGCAATGTTGGAAAAATATGTTGAAGATTCCATAACAAGTATGGAAAAAGAGAAAGAAAAGGATACAAGAAAATGAGTTTTGTATAATGGCCCCATGTGTAGGAGCACATGATCTTTTTTCCCCTTGGGATTCTGATGCAGGGGCATCACAAGATTTTAGTGTGAATGTCTTGAAGGTTTTATTTTGCCATAATTTTTTTTTTGCTTTTTTTAATCTTTTGGTAAAGTGGTGGTTGAGGCCAATGAAAAGAGGGAGTGGTTGTATTAGGGAAAATAAGACAAGCGAACCATTGAAGACAAGCGAACCATTGGGTAACAAGAAGGCAACAATTTCAGCTTGGGAGTTCTTGCAAGTGATTAGAAGGGAACAATTATTTTGAAGAAAGGAGAGAGATCGATGCGTGGTGGTAATCATGTCAGAGGGCAATTTTACTTGGTCGCGGGCACAGTAGAGAAGATCATCTATTTTTTCCTAAGTCACGCTACCTTGACAAAGAAGGATATGTGCATATTTGAAACAATAAGAGGAGGAGGCACCAGGAAGTGAGTCATGCCAATTGGATTTGAGTTGCAGTTTGTTTGGTGTCATCCCAGTGTAAGCAATTTAGGAGAGTTCACAAGTGGAAGGAATTAGAAGTGGTTGAGCCTGAGCATAGAACAAAGGAAAATGTTTGAGAGAATGAGATTTTGAGCAGAGAATCGATGGACCAAGAGAAGTGCCTAAGTTGCTTAGGAATAATGTAACCATATTTGAAGTAAAACCAATGCCATGTCTGTGAGTGTTGCCAGGCAAGAAGCCAATGGTTAGGAGTTGTTCCTAAAATTTAGTGAGAGTGGGAGAACTGTATTGGAAGAGGGCAATGGTGTTGTCTGAGGAGGCGAGTTAAATGCTATGGAAGGAGGTCATTCCACAAATAGACAAGAAATACTAAGGAGAGAACAATGACTAGATTTTGGTTGCAAGAGCAAATAAATGATGAGAAGTGGGTATAGGCAGGAGTGGATGTAGAGGAAGCTTGAATGGTATGAGAACCTGGGAAGTTGAGTTGAGGGTCATGAATGGACTGTCGATATTGGAATTTTATGCTTTAGAAGCCTTGTACGTAGATATGTGCATCATTATCATACATTAAAATATGTTTTCCCCCATTAGTGTCTGTGGATCATTGATATGTATAAACCTGATTTCCTGGGCTGGCATTGATTTTGTGTATTCAATGGAATGAAATGTGGTTCAATTAGTTAGTATTGTTTCCTATATTTATATTAAGCAACATATTGTAGGATGCTATCATAGCTTGGGGTTCTTGTCTTCATAATGTATAGTTTGCCTATATTGGAATAGGCTACTACTATTATGGGTATCCGGTTATGGTGAGTTTGAGAATGTGGTATGAGGTGTTGTTAGTTCAGTATGTGAGCAGATTGGTGTGGTGGCATGCTATCACTCAAAAAGGCACTTGCAGCTCTTGGTTGATATTAGATGCGGTAAACCCCCAAACAATAGGGAATATGATAGTCAAATGCATCACATGAACCTAGACCTACAAAATATGAACAAATTCAACCAAATCCAGACAACTAACAACTAATATAATATGCAAATAAGGTTAATCCAAGGAGGCCAAAACCAAATAACAGAAATTTTCCAAAAAAAACTAAGAAATCAATTGAAGTCAAAATATTCCCTAATCTAAAATAATTGTATCATTTGGCATCATAGTTGTGGTACTGTGTCACATGGAGTTGCATTGTTTTAGCTATCGATTGCATCGATCCATACTTGTAACCTACAAAACTAATATTTCCATACGAATTCTACAAAAATTTCCTTTCACTATAAAGTTCACCAATGTAAATTAGGGTAAAATTATCAAGGTTATGCAATAATGCATGTAAATAAAACCCTAATAAGCAATGAAGTTCAAATAATAATAAAGATATAAACATAAATCAATATCACCACAAAGCCTTCATGCCACCATTGATTCACCTCCATTTCCCTTCTCCATCTTGTTTGATATGAATAATTTCCCTCAAATTTTGAGTGTGGAAATAGGCCTAATGACAATGACAAAGAAAAATATTGAATATTGTAATTGACTAAAGTGCACTTGACTTGATAACTAAAAGATAGTGTAGATAGAAAAAGTTAGATTGACAAGATAGTATGGAGATCAATTGATAATGACAAATTAAATGTCTCTTATAGAATTTCAATTTGTCATGAAGGGTTGAGATTAAAAGGTTGATTCGACCTAAAGATCAATGGTCAAGAATGAAAGTTGTAGTATGGAATAGGGTTAGGGAAAAATTAGGGAAAAGATAAAGATGAATGGCTAGGATTGAATTATAAAATAATTCAATCAAGGGCTAGAATTAAATGAGATTTCAAGAGATAAGATTTGATCTGGAACATAAGATTGGCATAGAAAAAGAGGTTGTAGGAGAAATTCAAATGAATAATTAAATAATAAAAGTATTATTTAATTATAGAGGACATGTGACAAGCTAATTTTTGAATTAAAAAATAATTTAATTCAAAAATAAGAGGAAGATGACAAATTAGTAAGTAATTAAATAAATAAAATTTATTTAATTCAATGATAGAAAAGGCTAATGAATAATTAAATAATTAAAATAATTATTTAATGATAGTTGAAAGTGGCAAATAATTAAATAACTTAAATTTATTTAATTATAGTAGAAAGAGTATTAGTGACATAATTAAAAAAATAAAATTTATTTAATTAATCAAAAGAGGAATAAAGATAAAAATGAATTAATTAAACAATTAAAATTATTTAATTATCAATAACAAATGGGGAAATGATGGAGAATTAGAAATCGCGGGCCTAGGACAATATTTAGTGTCTACATCAATCATCTTTCAACAACAATCTACAACTTTTTTGTGCTTTTGTGATGTTCTACATGCTCTTTCTTTTTTGGGATATTGTCTTGGTTTGAGGCTTCTTAGTCCTTCACAGCATGATTTGGGGGTTTTTTTCAATCCTTCATTCACCTCTCTCTTTTGGAGAGGATTTTTCTCCCACTATGGTTTTCTCTCTTTGTCCAATTTTGAGAGATCTTATTTTTTGTACATGGGTACCTCACTAGGATTTGTTTGTCAAGACCCATCATGTATTCTCTTTTTAGGGTTTTAGCTACTCCCTAAGTTCATCCTAAGGGGGGTGTTAGCATAATCATGAATTAGACAACAATTAATTAATCTTTAATTAATTATTAGTCTAATTTATTCTCATGCACTTAAGCTAAACGTAGGATTGCTTTATTAAGTTAACTAAATGGTTTACTATGTTAACTGAAGTGAGCTATTATTAGATCATTTTGTCTCATCGAATGTGATGTTGACCCTTGTCCTGATATAATCCCTTTACCATTTAAGGTTGCTCCTATATAGCACTCAACCCTCATTGTATTATCACTTTGGAGACTTATTCTCTCAAAATCTCAACCTTTGACGACTATTATTTTCCTTGAAGATTCTTGAGGTTCATTTTGTAGCTTTTTCTTATTGAGGAATATTGCATATATTATTTGCAGATCTCTTGCATGGAAAGTGTCTTTATTCATTGTTTGATCCTATGGCATTCTAACATTAAATTATGATCTATATAAATAATGCTAAAATGGGGTGGTTGAGAAGACCCTAAAAATCTTCAGGAAGGGAATTGAGAAAAGAGTCCTTAGTCACTTTGGAATGTTTTTAAGCAACAATGGTGACCTCCTTTATGCCCCTCAAATTGAGCAGGATTTTGAAGTTGGGGAAGGGATAATGCTTGTAATGCTTGAGATATTATAACTTTTTATTATTAATAATATATTGGGAGTTGCCCCCCTAGGCAACACTTGCCGATCAAAAAAAAATTACATCCTTAAGAATATTATTGATAAGAAATTAAAATAATATATTTTATATATTTATATTAAAAATCATTAAATATATATTTATTTTTCTATAAAATATAACATTTATATAAAACATAAATGATTAGGGGTTGATCCCATATAGTGCAATGCCTATAATGTTACAAATACTTATATATAGATCAAATGCATTCAATATAGATTTAATTTTTATTAAATCTAGAGTTCGATATCTCCTGGTATGTATAATTGTTGAATGCACTGTTGATGATGGCCACCGATTAATCTATAGTCTGTTTGGTACTTGACTCCACATAGATCGCTATAGATTTTGGGGGTCTCCATATGATTCACAATATCATAGAAATAAGGCATTCGCTATGTATAATTGATAGCTCTTTAGCATGCTTCCATTTGAATATAATGTTTCGATGCATTTAGCTTTATGAGTATTCAATTATATATATATATATATATATATATATATATATATATATATATATATGTATGTATGTATGTATGTATGTATGTATGTATTTATGTGTATAGTTATGTGTTACTCTAGTAAAAATTTGATACACTATTTGTAAACAGCAGTCTGAAATGATGTATATTTATTTATATATAAAGGTATGTGTGGGTATATATGTATTCATGTATACTTATTAAGGTGGTATTCAAAGAATATTTCTATTTTGAGGTTAATTGTTTAAGTAGAAAAGTGAATTGGAGGTTAAATAAGTAAAGATTGATTGATTCATATTTAAGTAATTGGAAGATTGATAAATGAGATAATTAGATTACTTTCCTTGTTAATTATGAGCAATGATTTCTCTTACAATTACTTAATACACGTACAGTTAATCCACCATGTATTTTGTAATTACATTATTGGAATTGTTGGCTTATATGATGTATTATGTTTGGTTATTGGAAATTAGGGGTAGTATTGTTATTGTTCAAACATAGAAGTCTTTTGTGTAAAGTGGTTATTGGGAGGCTTCCAAAGGTTTAGGGGGGTAGCTTGTATGTTGGATTTCATGATTATTTCATTTTGGGAATGGTTGATTATGTCTTTGAGACATGTGCAAGAGGGTATATGCCTTTCACTATTCATTCATTCTTGTGGTTGTGTTTTGTGAGAAAGATGCTATATTCCTTGCTCTAGGTGTGTGTTCATTGGGTTTCATCATTTGTGCAAGATGGTTTTACCCTACTTACTATTTTGGGTCTACTAGTTGCAAGTAGGTAGAGTGGCTCTCAATAGGGGTCCAGAACCCAAAGTGGTATCCAAGATAACCCATTTGAGAGTTTCTTAATCCAGTGATAACCTAAAATGAATTAGGGGGAAAGGATAGATCTCACATTAATCAAGATAATTGGATGCCTCGCCCATGCCTGTAGTGATCATTTAGGCTAAGGATGGGATGAGAAGGCCTGGTTGGAAAGATCAACTTCCTTTTCCTTGTGAAAGGAATGTTGATTTTGCATGTGTCACCCTATGGGGCTAACATCTAATGAGAGACTACCGGGATAACCCATGCTAGGACCATGCAATGACACTCTCCCCTATTGCAATCTAACATTCCCTAGTTTTTTGTTCCCCTTCTATTGCATGTGTGTCTTTGGAAGTTGTATCTCTATTGCATGTGATTTTAATGTTGTTACAGAGTTGTGTTGGAGTCATGTATAGTCTTGTTATGTTAGCCTTCTATCTTCTTGACTGTTGTATGTAGTGGGACCTTATGTTATCTCCTAGCATGGGGGGTGGACCTTAGGGTTCCACATGGTTGGGAGGTTTGTTTTTTTCCCTCCATTGGGCTTCCCTTGATGTTGTTCATGTGCACAAAGGATGTACCTCGTGTAGCAGTTTTCTAGATCTTGTACCAGTTCGAGAAGATAGTTTCTTATGCATATGGATTGAATTTTTATATCCATTGTATCATGTTGTGATATTAATGTATACTTCCCTCTTGTATTTGGGAAAGTTTTTTGTAAATAATGTAATGATGTACCTCATGTGAAGGAAATCGTATATGTACTTGTTGGTTCTATATATATGATCTTTAATGATTATTTATTCAATGGCATGTTATGGAAATGTATGTTGTTAAATCATTTAATGTGATGGATCAAAATGAACTCTTGATTGTTAGTTAAATTATGATTAATGTTTAGTTCTTGTTAATAGTTGTGTTAGTAATGCAGTCATGGAACCTTAGAGGACTTAGCTTAGTTTATATGTTATGTTAAGTTATACATTTCTTTGTTATTTCCTTTTTTTTTAAATGTGTTATTATTGTAGTTTAGATGTGTTGTCCTCTAGGGTTCCTTGGTGGGGCATTACATGCCCCCTTAGGCAACGCTTGCCAATCAAAAAAAATTACATCTTTATAAATATTATTGATAAAAAAATTAAATAATATACTTTATATATTTATATTAAAAATCATTAAATATATATTTATTTTTCTATAAAATATAACATTTATATAAAAACATAAATGATTAGGGGTTGATCCCATAGTGTGATGGTTAAGCAGTGGTGTTGTACCTGTCGCCACTAGGGTTCAAGTCTCCAGACTTGACCCCATTATTTCTATGGGCATTCATGCCTCATGTGCCAGGCATTAAGGCTTGAGGCCTCTTCCCTCACTAGGCTACTGTGCTCGTGGGCCTTGTGCCCTCACTGTGTTGTCGTGCTCGCGGGAGGGATTTCCATTCCATCATTTGACTTGTTCTTGTGTTCATGTTGAGGATGAGGTCCTCATTTGTGATCTCAATGGTTCATAGCTCCAATCATAAAAAAATTGTGCATTGATAAAAAAATAATAATTATTAGATTTTTAATTAAGTTTATCTTATTCCACATTAGTTTTAATTATATCATTTATTAAAAAATGAATTATATCCTTAATAAATTAAATAACTTTCCTTTATATAAAAGAAAAAAGAAAAAGAATGCCTCGATATAAAAGAGACCATCTTTTAAAGAAATAAATACTATTAGTATTCTTATTATGTATTATATATCCTTTTTATTAAGATTGGGATTTTCTTAAGTGATGTTTCCATAAAGTCACCTCCTTTTAACTATGATTTTATGAAGATAAGGTAACTCCAATTTTCTATGGTTAGCATTTGGTACGTCCCTTAAAATATTAATGGTCATTTAAGGATAAAAAGTATATGGAGAGTAGTGTTGAATGAATAAGAAATGAATGAAGAAAATGGAGGAAAGAAAAATATATATAGGAAAATATTATTTATATAGTATCAATTGTTTATAATAATAGATAAATATGAAAATTTAGAGGCAATTTCTCTTTTCTTATTATCTAGACTTCAATATATATGTAACAAATTTATAGAAAAAATTATTTTGATTTTAATTTTATTTTATTTTGATAAATTGGATAGAATAAAGTTGAGAAGAAAATACCAACTAGTAATCTCATAACGACAAGTCATATTTTTTTGTTTTTTGGATACTAGGAAATGTGGATGATTGATAGTCCATGGTGGTCTACAACAAGATATCCATTACTACATGAGATATATAATAGAAGATGAATGGTGTGTGGATTTTAATGGTTCAAATAAATATGCATAACAAATGGATAAGCTTTCAAGACAATAAATAGTTTTGAAACTTTGAATTAAATGATTTTATTTTAAATGTTGGTAATTTCAAGAAGATTATGAATTTATAGGTCAATATCATATTTGAATGTATATACAGAAATTCTATTTAATAAGTTATGAAAATAATGTTTTAAATTGACTCTAGGTGTAAAAGGTAGTTCTAAAGCAATATTAACCTTGACCAAAATCTTAAACATGGATATGCATATAGATATATGATTCAAAAATTTAATGAAGAAATAGATATTAACATATGAACGCACTTTATAAGTTAAGGTGAAGGTATAATGCTAGTAATACATGTGGATTTTATTAAAGGCTAGTTATAAAACATAAAGAAATTTTCAAATATAGGAAGGATTGATCATTAGACTCCGATACCAAATGTAATGTCACTTTTCCTCCTAGAGTAGTTTAAGTGTTAGCAACATATTTTATATAATAAATGTTAGACTTAAGGTAATTTACAAGATGTAATATTACTAAAATGATGTGAATAACTTATATAAATTAACCAATGTAACCATAGTATGAAATAATCAGACAAGGATTCTAAAGTAAATAATTAACATAGTGTAGACATGTAAAAATGACCTAACACATATCACACATCATGTATGACACTTTTCCATTTATCAGCATCATTATCATTAATTCCACTGAATTTCACATCATTTTCATCAATAACCCTATTTTCCTCTATTAATTAAATAATCTTTAAATTATTTAATTAATTCACTATATTATCATTAAACTAATTTTATTCCTCATGATTAATTAAATAACGTTAATTATTTAATTATGTCACTAATATACCCTATTCTTCTAAATTAATTAAATTGTTATCACTTAATAGTTTAATTAATCACTCTCCCCTCTCTTTTTTTTTTTGGACTGCAAGAATCGGGTAGCACGACCCCCTATAAACTGCAGTGCGCCTGGTAAACATTTTAACGTGATCGGCGACGCTGGCGCGACACGCCCTTCAGTACCACGGGGGTGGGGGAGACTAGACCTCGTGACCAACCTCCTGCAACAGGAAAGATTTAGCCAACTGAGCTAGGGCCCCAACCCATCACTCTCCCCCCTCTAAATCAAAATAATTAAATTAATTATTCAACATCATTCAAAAAGGTCAACAAACAAATACAACTTTATTTGTTAAATTCAAACATGACTTGCACGTTCAAACTCTAAATATTTTGATTAGAGGTAAAAGACAGGTTTTGAAGGGGCCCAGAACCCTTTACAAAAAGGAACAGTTGATACAAAAAGGAAACATCAAGAAACAACCTTCAGCCCAACGACAGCAAACCACCAGCCAAAAAGCCGCCAAAAAATAGCACACAACACTACATATTGTTCAGAATTTCAATAGCTTCCATCTCACTAGCAGCAAGCTTTTGTCCCTTAACCCTAGTATCAGAAACCTCCAAACCTGAGGCCCCAACCTGATTTTTCACCCTTTTCTCACCTGATTTTTCACCTAATTTTTCAAACTCTAAATGTTAATTAATTAATTCAATTAATTAATTATCCTCACCCTTTTTGTGATTGAGAAAATCATGACCACTGAATGCTCAATCTGATTGGCTAACTGATTCATCTATTTCTTAACTAACCCATCTATTCTTCAATCCCAATTACTACTCAATTTGCTTTCTTCAATCCCACAAATTATGCAATCTAATTCCTCTGATTATGCAATTAACATCCTTAATTGGATCAATCACTAAAGCTAATTGAGCAATCTATTTCCTCTCAATGGTTATTAACCATTGATAGTGATTTTTCATTGTTGTAATCTCAATCGTTCATCTCAAAATGGGAAATCTATAAAAATAATCCTCTACCTTCTCACAAATCATTTATAATTTACATAGAAAAGCGTTGCACGACCGATTCTTGACAACATTAAGAATTATTGGCATCATATTCTAGTTCACCATTATCAACACAAATCGAAGCTTTTACAAAAAAAATGAAAGCTACGTATTGAATCGAGCAATTTGATATCCAAACGTCAATACAAACACAACTTTGACATGGGATAGTATAGATTTTAAAGTTTTGAATTTAGTTTATGTTATCTTAGGATTTTCGTGTTTGATTTTGTTCTTTTAGAGCTTCATTTCATGATTATGGTTGGAATTCTATCTTGTTTGAATTAAGTTAGTTTGATTCATTTTGTTGTTGTTTCCTATTGATTTATTCCCCCTTACAAAATTTGGCATGCTCGATGGGACCTTGGTCCTTGACTTTAATATTTTCTTTGAGTTTGATAAGCAATTACAGGTTTTTGGTTGCTTTTGCTAAAATTGGAACATTTTTGCTCCAAACCTGAACGTGCTTTATTCTATTTAGTCACTATTGACCTAAACAGGGGTGCTATTGACCTAAAAAGTGGCACTATTGACCTAAACTTGTGTGCTATTGACCTTTTTATGTTGCAAGTTTTCAACAGAGATATTTTTAACTAACATTTACAAGGGAACTATTGATCTAAAACTTTTTCACTATTGCAGGAAATAGGGTCACTTTTGTTGTATTTTTTTGAAAACTTCACATTTACAAAACTTCTTTGATTTCACGAGTTTATCTAATACTAATGTTTGACTATTTGGTGTGTTTGGGAATTTTTTAATCTTGTTGGTGCATCCCTTGCAAGAGTATGGCACATATTTTCATGAGAACAACTAATGGTTTGATTGTAGGGTTGGCGAACGATCCAAGGCCATTTTAGTTTTTAAAAGATTTTTTAGTTAAGACACATTTCCACTGGTGTTTAAAACTAAACCCACAACTTTCACACTTTAATTGGTGTTTCTAAAAATGAATAAGGAAAACTCTCACACTTCAATTGGTGCTTCCTAAAAATGAATAAGGAAAACTATCACATTTCAATTGGTGCTTAAAATTTGAACAAAGCACCTTTTCACATTTTCAATTGGTGCTAAATAATTGAACTTAGACAACTTTTTACATTTCAATTGGTGCTTCTAAAAATGAACAAAGTGAATCCCACATTTCAAGTTTGGTACTTCTAAAAAATTGAATGTCTTTGTTTTCAACCAATTCCTTTCATTTTTTTGACGAATGAATTCCTTTATTTTGTTGACAATCAAACACATTTCATTTTGTTGACCACATTAAGATGGACAAGGAAATTAGGAATACTCAAACTTTGGTGCTTAAAATTGAACAAATCCATTTTTTATTTGCACATTGCTATGTTTTTCTTGAAGTCTCAAATGCTTTGAATTTGGTGCACTTAAAATCAAATTCATATCTTCACACTTCAAATTTTGGGACTTAAAAAGAAACTACAATGAATTGTATGTTGTGTTCTATTTGATTGGTGATCCAAGTGTGTATCATCTCCCCCTACATCTTTTGACAATCCTAGGTGATGAGAAACACTTTCGACTTTTGCATTTTTGCTCGCCCATTTTATTTTTAAGAAAAGGGTCTGCTAATGAGACACATCCTGTAATGGATAACTCATATAAGCAACTCTTCAAAACAAGCACGTTTACTGGCAGGCTATATAAAGTTCACAAATCATAAATGAAAGTAGCTTCAATATGTGCAGTGATAACATACTACACCTAATCCTTATCAGAACATATGGGCCAAGTAGGAACAATTTAAAGCCTTAAGTGGCTGGAAGAATGGTAGTATCCATCTTAGTGTTCACAGTGTGTCATTAAAAATCTTATTTTACAATTCATCCTTGTTTTTTGAAACATTCTTTGAAAGTGGGGCATTAGAACTTTGCTTCCAAGAAGTTACTTACCAAGTCTGATTTATGGTTTACTCCATAAGTTGCATGTAAAATCATCCCTTTGGGCCATGAGGTAAACCTACCTAAAAGAACATACCTACTTAGGATGATTTGACTGATTATTTTACGAGTTATTGGATCTTAGATTATTTGTTGTATTTATCACTTCCTAATTCTCAAAACAAATTAGATCAACCAAAACATCAAAATTACAAACTTTTCCAAATGGTTGTCAAACGAAAACTAGAAACAAAACTGAACAAATTCGTTATTGTTGTTGTTTTTACTGCTATTGATCTAAAAATTGTGAACTATTGCTCAGAAATTTCACTTTTGTTATCTCTATTTATGACAGTCACTAACAAAAGAAGGCCTCTTTTGAAAAACAAGAATTCTTTTGATCTAAACAAAGTCACTATTGCAAACATTACCGCTATTGATCTAAAAATTACCATTGTTGACTTGAAATTTCTCGTTGTATCTCATAATTATTTCTATTGTTGTCTCTGGTTTTTGAATGGCACTGAAAAATAGATTTGCTTTTTCCAAATTTGACTGTTATTGCCAGAAATAAAAGATGTTATTGATATAAAACATTATCGTTATTGCTATGTATTTTGGTGCAAATTAGAGGTTGATCCAAAACTGGTTAATTTTTCATCTTTTTGGAAGAAAATAGTCGAACCTGCAAATACCTCATATCTACATCTTTCCATATCCATTTGCAAAAAATCAAACACATCAACCTAGTTTTAGGATTCAAATAAAAACACCAACTTGGAGTATTCCTTTGCTCTCAATTACTAATATTTTAACATTTTCTTGCACCTCAAGGCTAGTTCAAGTATATTTTCAAACATATCATCTAAAAAAAAAGAGTAAAATATTGGTCCAATTTTTCTACACTTTGAGTCCCAAAATTAGCATCATCTCCAAAATTTCCACCAAACATCACTCATACTTTAGGATCTTGAGCATCATAATCCATAGCAAACCATCAACCCATTTGACCAAAATGTTTCCTTTTACATCATCTTCATTCATCATTATTTTAAATGGAAAAATATTAAACATCAAGAAAATCTTACTTTATGACCATCTAGCGTCCTACTACTCTTGTTCAACAACCAAATCTTATTGCTCCTATTATACAACCAAATCTCACGTGATTTGAAGGTGATCAATTGGACATTGTTAGTAATCTAAGAAGTCTTGTGTTTGAGAAAAAGGAAACACCTGCTCAGTGGAGAAATGTGGCTACTATTCTAGACGAAGAAGAATTAAAAGTTGATCTTGGAGCTAAAAGACTAGTATTACCACCTCATGTATGGCAATAGATAATCCCAAAAACAAAACACCATTTCATTCCATATTTAGTGATCACCAAATTTCCCAAGGTCTTGAAATTTTTTATGACAACCATGAGATCTCAACATAGAAAAAAGATGGAAGCCAACAAGAGTAGCTCAAGTGCACCAAAAACCAACATCACTAATGAGGAAACCAACCCATAGGGTTATAAACCAAGTGACTTTACAACTCCTCAAAAAGGACCCTTATTCAAGGAAACACAATACCAACCACCAAGTGATGAGGAAGTACTCCTTAGACACCAAAATATGATTAATCGTCAAAATCAACTTCCAAATCTCAATGATGTAATCATAGAAGAATACGATAGTGATGAAGAACTTACTGATGAGAAACTATTGGAATATTTCCAATATCCTAAGGTGTAAAAGCTTATGAACAAGAAGCTTGGGAAGAATGCAAACTCATATTTCCTCACACTATCACAAAGTGGTACAAAATTACCCATTGACTTCAATGTGGACATTCTAAAATGTCCTAATCTTATTCCACTAGGAGACCAAACGATGGTTAGACAAATTCTAAAAAAAACCATGAATCCCAACATACCATCATTGTTTTCACAAAATAGTGATGAAATACAAACCCATGGATAACTCATTGTTTAGACCACCATCTCAAATTGAAGAAGCATTTATGGCACAATAGTATCAAGGAAATGCACCCCAAAACATGTGACAACATAACACCATGAAAAAAATGGGAATATTCCAATGAACCAACAAAGTGGAAACCCATCACAAGGGAAATACATCCACAACATACCTCATACATTGACCCTTCCAACAATGTACAAAACTAAAAAGGGAAATTATCACAAAATCAACCACAAAAAGTTGTACCATCAATGAACTACCTAGGTACCCTTCAACACAATCAAACACAACAAGGTGTACCATCAACAAAATACCAAGTTAACCTTCCACATAATCAACCATAACAAGGTGTACCATCAACACAATACCTAGGTAACCTTCCATAACATCAACCAAAACAAGGTGTACCATCAACGCAATACCAAAGTAACCTTCCACAACATCAACTACAATAAGTTGTACCATCAATGCAAAACCAAGGTAACCTTTCACAACATTCACAACAAGGGATTCCGCAAACAAACTACCAAGGTATACCCAAAACTCAACAATACTTTGTTCAATAAACCCAAAATCAAAGTCCTCAACAACAATAGCAAGGAGGACCACAAAATCAATACCAAAGAACACTTCAAATTCAATATTAGGGTACACAACAAGGACCCAACATACCTTATACACAACACAGTCCTCAAGGTCCCATGACTACACAATATCCTATTTATGACTAAACAAATGTCATGGGACAACATATCTATAATACCCAAAAATCCTCAAGCAAGCACACCAAACAATGATATAAATGTGCAACTACAAACACTCAATCAAAGGATATCGGATATACAAATTGGAAATCCAAGAAAGAGCTATGCTCTACAAGACATTTGTCCATATCTATTTGATCAAAATTTATCCATGGCACCTTTCCCTGAAGGCTTTGAAATATTGAAATTTGACAAGTGTAGGGGAAAGGAGATCTAATTGAGAATGTATGAAAAATTTTAGTATATTACATGGAACTACAACAAAATTATACCTTAGTGATATCAAGTTTCCACAATGTTTATTGCTAAGCAATTTCTAGATTTGATTGTGTGTGAATTTTTTGCATCAACGTTTCGGATCACACTCTGTGATCCATCATCAGGATGACAATAGAGAGCAAGAAGGAGAAAAAATGGACTATTGCAAACCAATATCAATCTTAAAAAGAAAAGGAGGAAAGAAGAAAGGATGCACGTGGGCCAAGGAAAACAATAAAAATAACTAAATAAATGAAACACAAAAAACAAAAAAGTTAAAGTAAAAAATAAATAACTAAGACGAGAAGATAAAAGAAACAAAGGAAAAGAAAAGACCATAAAGAAATTAAAAGACAAAAAAATAAATAAAAAATAAATTAATTAAACTTAGAGAAGAAAAGAAGAACAAAAAACAAGAAGAAAAGTAATAAAATAAACCAAAGGACTACTCACAAAACCAATATAAAGGACAATGCAAAAGAAATTAAAGACAAAAAGAATCAATTAAATAAATGAAATAACAATGAAAAGGAACCAACCAAATAAGAATATAAAATAAAAATAACTTAAAAAGAAACACCAAGATAAAAATGAACCAATGCAAAACAAAAAAAATAATCTACAAAAAGGAAACTTAAAAAGTGAGATGACAATGAAAAAGAGAAAACAACTAAAGCATGAAAGAAAACAAGAGGTAAAAACAAATAGAATAGAACATCAAGATAGACCAAAAAGAACCAAATAAATAAATAAATGAAGATGAAGATGGAACATGAGCTTCTGTTGGTACTTTTGTGAGTGTGATGCATACTGTTTTGTTATTATTATTATGCAAAGATTTATTTGGATGGATAGGTAATGTAGTAGTATGTTGTTACGATAGGTGGGAAGGCTAGAATAGTACCATTGGATGTATGGGGACATAAAAGAATGAGTTACGATTGCTAGAGTTCCTTTCCTAGTGCTTCATCTATTATGAATATGTGCTCTAATTTATATGTTTGAGTGAACAAGTACTAGGCTACGTCTCCACCTGAATTAGCAAGTATGAGTGTTCCTTAAACCCAGTGGAATAGTTGATTGGAGATAGCACCTAGTCCCCTACCCTAGCCATCATCCTTGAAGAGGATGAGTATTTGGGTTGATACCTTGTCAGTTCTATAGCCAGTCTGTGTTGTTGGAAGTTTTCTTTTGATCCTGGTTAGTGGTCAAGTAATTGGTTTGGCATTTGGGTCATTTGATTTAGATTGTTTGATTATTTTATGCATTAGAATCAATCGCCAAACACCCTTGTTAAATAAATATAAATATGCATACATAAATAAATGGTTATAGTTTATAATAAAATAAATTTGTATTGTAAAATTAAAATAAAAATAAAATAAATTTATAACGTAATGTTGAAATTAATAGACAATAATAATATGATAAGTAAAGGCTATAAGGTTGGAGTAGATAATTAATTATAATTTTAACGAGATGCTTCGAAATGCTTTTGACTATTGGTTTAAAAATAAACTTTAATTTGTTTTAGAAATCTTGGTTGGCATTGCAAAAAAGTTCGGAAAGGTTATCCTTTTGCATACGATTAGAGATAATAATTCTATATTTTTTGTGCTTTATTCCAAGGAAATAGAGAATTAAGATGCTCCAGGCGGCATGGGATTTGCATCTATTTTTAATGGAGAATCCACGCTAAAGGAAACATCATTCAAGTTAAGAAATTGGATTCTTGTTTGTCATTTCGGGAGCTGGCATGAGATCAAAATAAGTCTCAGTAGTAGTTCGCTTCTTTTTATCTGATTTTATTCTTTCATTAATGAGGGTGGTTTTGACATTTTCTCAATTTCTTGGGCCTTATTCACCAGGCTGAGATATCGACTTCATTTGAATATGCTTTTATTTCTAAAATCATTTCCTATTGCACCCTGCCATTTGGATTAGTGAAATGGCATCTTTCCTCGGCAATATTTCATTCTCTCTCTTCTATCTCAACTCCCTCGATGGCTCCTTTAGAATTTTTGGTTCATGTATGGCATCAAGAAATCGATAGATTGGTACTCCAAGGGAATGGTCTAATAGCCACAACCAAGCCTCCCTCATTCGGGACATGATGTGGTGACGTACCAATCCTGCTAATATTTGTCATTCAAGGCATGTATTCTGACATTGAAAATGGGTGTTCTCCAAGTGATCATGCAATTGCAGAATGAGAAGCATGGGGGTGGTTAGCAGAGCGGCTTGACTCAAATGAGTTGCTTTCCAAAGGTAATTTGCATGCTAATAACCAAGGTAAACCTCAACTCATTAAGAAATAAATAAATAAATTTGAAGCATGAATTCTAGATCCATTCTTAAGTATCTAATACGGGTCATTTCATTCTAAGGGAAAATTTAGATGCTTTATTACAAGAACATATTTAAGAATGGGTGATTGTCACCAAATGTGGACATGGATCTTAGTCTTATGATCTACAACCCCTTATTAACTGATCCATGCATGCTAAATGCTAGCTCTACAAACTTGTCTTTGAAGCATTTCACATATCTTGACTAAGCCTTTATATGTTGCTTCGGATGTCTCTAATTTGCGAACATGGATGCCAAGACCGAATCCTCTCGGATGTAGTTGATTTATGCCTAAGTTTATGCACCCATATTTTGGAGTGGTCCAAGATCTAAAATTAAACTATTAAATTAGCTACCCATCTTGCTTGGGCACCTAAACAAATGTATGCTCATATGTCAATTTAGTTATGACTTCAACTACTACCACCAACTTTCTTATATCCTCCTCTTCTTTTTCCCTATTGTTATGCTTGATGGATGTCCCTTCTTATTATTGGGTATCTGATCTAGTGCACATTAGTATAGTGTGAGCCTATTTTTCAAATTATTTCATTTAGCATCACCAATAGTCTCCACAAGAATATTGTACATGTTTAAATGATGGATATGGTTCACACCTCTCAGAAAAATATCTCTTGCAATAATCTTGGAGATGAAATTAGATGTAGCGTGGAAATATAAACATACTCAGAGGTTTTTAACAACTCCAATAGTTGTATGAGTGCCATGTTTAGCAAAACAAATGCAATTTCTAACCTTTCCCTATGGCGACAGATAAATAATTGTATTTTCTTCTCTTCTATAGCATTAAGTAAAAGTCTTGAATCTGGAAATATCATGTTTCCTTCATTCACCAAGCCAATTTCTCCATTCCTTTTGATCCATAGGCGCCACACCTCAAGCAAAGATCACTTTGTTAGGACATGTTCCTGTGTGCTACATTAATTCCTCAAGATCAATTTATAAATCTCTATTTCTAGCACCTCAAGCATAGAATTTCGAATATATCAATTGTTTGTGATTACGTCTTGTTGTCTTATGTTGTCTCTACCTCTCAATTTTATTGCCTTGTACACTTTCAAATAAACTTATCAGCATCACTATATGAATTTATTGGATAACTAAATACCTTTGTTTCAGTTGAATATAAACGTTTGATAATGTTTTTTATTAAGGAACAAACAAGTTTTAGAGGGATCCCGAAACCCATAATAGTAAAATAGCGTAAGATAAAACATTAACAGAGCACAAACAAAAAATAGGACACTACCCACAAAGAAGAACACACAATATCACCAAGGCAATAAAGACAAAAAACTGACAAAAAGCCACAAGACAACTAGCCTCTAGGCCAGGTTCTGAATGTTAGTTGCAGTTTTATTTCAATAATAAATGGATGGTAATGTTTACTATGATTGCTTTATCGATATATATATATATATATATATGTTTGTCGAGGTGAAGTAAATATAGTATATGATTCTTTTATCAATAATATATATAAGTATTTGATGGGGATTAATTACAATTGATTTCATTTTATTTATAGTATAATTTGTATATATGTGTGTGTATATATGTATATATGTATAGGTATACCATATTATTGTGGTAAATAATGAGAGAATTTCCTTTTGATATGTGATTTAAAATTCAATAATATGATGGATATTGATTGGGTTATAAATTCATTTCTATCAATAATGTGTATATATATATATATTGATTGGAATTAGATAATGTAATGATTTCACTTTATCGTCAATATGATAAAATATATAATATTATCACGGAAAATAGCAAAATAATATGATAGATTAAATAATAAGCAAAGAAATGAGTGATATTATTTAATAAAAGATTTCATTTTAATTGGATAAGTTATAATTATAGTGAGCATTTATTTGTGATCATAATTAAGCTGAATTGATAGATAATTGAAGTAATTGTATTATTTTATATATATTTGAAGGTTAGGGTTAAATATTAAAAGAATTTTTTAAAGGAATGTCTTCATTATTATAATGTGACGTTTAATTATTTGTATTAGCAATGAGTCTTGATTAATGGAACAAGTGCTTATGTAACTATTGTCAATTGTGTAATGTGTGTTCAAGCTTCGGTGCCATTGGGCAGTGAGTTTAGTATGATGATTTCCATAGGCCTAGGAGGGGGTATGTTTGTATGAATAGTCCTTAGGGTTGTTTAACCTTTGAAGTGGTTGGTTTTGTTGTTGGTCATGTGTATTGTGGGAAATGTAAACCCTAAGGGTGTTGCCTCCTACTTACATTTGGATTCATGTGATTATGTTGAGTGTACAAGACAATCAATACCTTGCTTGATGTGTAGTGTTACTATTTGCAAGTTAGGGTAGTGGCTCTCAATGGGGGTCATGGATTGGGAGAAGCTGCCAAGATAACCCAAGATGGGGGTCAAGGCTTAGGAATATCTACTAGGACAATCCATATGTAATGACACTCCTCCCTTTTGCAGTCTAGTATTCCCTAGTTGTATTTTTTCATTCTATTGTGTGAGTACTTCTAGAAGTGATGTATGTGTTGTATGCAATATTAATGTTGTTGCAGTGTTGTGTTGGAGTCATGCACAATCTTGTTATATTAGCCTTGTGTCTTCTTGAATATCATTGTAGTGGGACCTTATAGTATCTCCTAGCATGGGGGTGGGCCTTAGGGTTCCACATGGTCGGTAGGTTGGTGCTTTTTCCTCCATTAGGTTTCCTCGTTGTTTGTTTGTGTGCGTGGAGGTTGTACCTTGTGTAGTCGATTCCAGTTCGAGGAGAAATTATTTCACATATTTGTATTGCATTGTAAATCAGTTGCACATTTATTGTAATTTGATGTATTCTTCCTATTTGTACTTAGGGAAGCATTGTTGTAAACTATTTAATGATGTGACAAATTATAATGTATTTCCATGTAATGCAATTTGTATATATATATTTGTTAATTGTCTATGAATGAGATTTAATGTTGTTTAGTCGATGACTTGTTATGGAAATTTATATTGTAGAATCATTTAATGTGATGGATTATAATGAACTTGATTATTAGATAAATCATGTTAACATATTAGTTAATGAAATTATTCTTGCTCTTGATTAATAGATGTGCTACTAGCATAGTCATGGAACCTTAGAGGACTTAGGTTAGATTATATGTTAAGTTATGATATGCATTCCTTTGTTATTTCATTTAAAAAAAAAATCATTATTGTAGCATGGTTGTGTTGTCCTCTGGGGTTCTTTTGTAAAGTCCTCGGCATATCTCATTCGCTCGTCGCTCGTCGATCCGTATCCGCTCCATCTCTCAATCAGCATCCATTTCGTCCGCTCCGTCGTCATCGATCGTCCATCGCTTTCCTCGTCGCTTTAAGGTGCTCAAGGCAAGGAAAAGGGTCCTGGGGAAAATAAAGGTAAAATAAGAGCAAAGTAAAGAATAGAGAACAAGGTGTGGGAGGACAAAAACAAAAAATAGAAAAGGATGGACAAACAAGGGAGGAGCAACATGATGAAAGAAAATGAACAACAAAATACAACACCCATAGACACAAGAGAAAAGGCTCGGAGGACAAGACCCTTGCATGAGCGAAAGGGGGGCAAGACAAAGGGGGGGAGGAGGTAGCAAGGAGACTAACAAGATGAAGGGGGGTGGTGGGAACTTAGGATACTAATCGCGGTGAGGGATGGAGGTTGAGTCAATCTTGGCATCCTTTGTTTGTCAAACCAGATACCTCTTCATCTCGTTGGTCTCCTTGTGTGCCTCCTATCTACTTGTCCCTATTCCATTGTCCATTCCATTCCTTCCTTTCCTTCCATCTTTCGTTCATTCATTTCTTCCTGATTTCCTTTCAGTTTCCTTTCCGTTCATTTTTCTTTTCCATCTCTTCCTTCTTGTGTTTTAGTTCTTTTTTTCTTTTTGTTATTCCTTATTCGTTTCTTTCTTTCCTTCCCAGTTTTTCTTGTGAATTCTTTCCTTTTTCTTGTATATATATGCACACACACACATAATCAGTCTTATGTTTTTTTTTTCTTATTCTTATGTTTGGCTTCTTTATTCTTTTATACATACATACATACATACATACATACATGCATGCATAGTTCATTCATTTTCTTCACCCCTTTTTTATTTCTTTGTGGTTTTTATTTTCTTTTTGGTTTCCTTCGTTCATTTTTTTTTGCTTCATGTCTCTTCCTTCTTATGTTTTTAGTTCTTTTTCTTTTGTTTGCTCTCATTATTCTTTTTTTGATTTTATGCTTCTTATTTTTAGTTTCTTTTTCTTTTTTCCTTTTTATTTATAGTTTTTTTCTTGTGAATTCTTTCCTTTTTCTTGTATATATATGCACACACACACATAATCAGTCTTATGTTTTTTTTTTCTTATTCTTATGTTTGGCTTCTTTATTCTTTTATACATACATACATACATACATACATACATGCATGCATACATACATACATACATATATATATATACATATATATACATATATACATATATATCTATATACATATATATACATACATACATACACACACACGCACAGATATATATATATATAATAAGTCTTATGTTTTCTTTTTCTTACCCTTATGTTTGATTTCTTTATTCTTTTATATATGTTTTCTTATTTTTTTCAGTTCCTTACTCTTATCTCTTTTATATTCATATAATTATAGTTTCTCATTCATTGTTTTCTTTCTTTTTGCTTGTAATTATATATTTATATATTTATTGATATTTATTTTCTTCTCTCTTGTGTTATAATTTTTTTCATATTTTCTAGTCAATTTCCATCTTTTTATTTGGTTGTTTCTTATAGCCTTTTACACATGTATTTTTATGGTTCTTTACGTTATTTCTTTCATTTATTTATTTATTTGGTTCTTTTTTATCTATCTTGATGTTCTATTCTGTTTTTTTTTTCCATCTTGTTTTCTTTCATCGTTTGGTTGTTTTCTCTTTTTCATTGTCATCTCATTGTTTAAGTTTACTTTTTGTAGATTGTTTTTTTGGTTTTGCATTGTTTCATTTTTATCTTGGTGTTTCTTTTTAAGTTGTTTTTGTTTTCTATTCTTATTTGGTTGGTTCCTTTTCATTGTTATTTCATTTTATTTCATTTATTTAATTGATTTTTTTTTCTTTAATTTCTTTTGCTTTTTCCTTTATATAGGTTTTGTGAGTAGTCCTTTGGTTTATTTTATTACTTTTCTTCTCTAAGTTTAATTATTATTTTTTTGCCTTTTAATTTCTTTATGGTCTTTTATTTTCCTTTGTTTCTTTTATCTTTTCTTGTCTTGGTTATTTATTTTTTACTTTAACTTTTTTGTTTTTTGTGTTATCACATTTATTTAATTTTTTTTATTGTTTTCCTTGGCCCACGTGCATCCTTTCTTCTTTCCTCCTTGTCTTTTTAAGATTGGTCTTGGTCTGCAACTGTCCATTTTTTCTCCTTCTTGCTCTTTGTTGTCATCCTAATGATTCATCATAGAGTACATGAGCCGAAATTTTGATGTAAAAAATTCATACACAATCAAATCCAAAAATCACTTAGCAATAAAAAGATACCTACTTGATGAGGCTTTTTCCATGGAGTCTCAGTGGGCTTGTTATAGACTAGTTCTCTCATTTATCACCAGGTATCAGAAAATTTGATGAGTTGTCAAATAATTTTTTCAACCATTTCTCATATAACATAGAATAGGACATAACAATCACTGACCTCTATAAAATCAAACAAAAGTAGGGTGAATCATTTGCCTCATACCTAAAAATATGGAGACACAAAGCAAGCAAATGTAAATGGCCTATTCTAGAGAAATAGCTTGTAGATATCTTTATCTCCAACGTACATGCAGATATCAATTACTCACTCACTATTTTTATTCCCAAGAAATTTTGAAGAAACTATTAAAAAGGGGGTACTTATAGAAAGAACCCTCATTGCAAGGGGAGTAATCAAACTTTACAACCCTAAGGATCAACCTTCCACTTCAAATGACAAACCCAAGACATGGGCTAAAAATAAAAATGTAACCAATGATGGAGTAGTTGATGCTAAGGTAGTACACAACATGTAAACTCCCAATATGCCACAAAATCAAGTTCAAATAGCACAACAAGGTTATCAACAGAACAACCAACCTAATTATCAATAGAACAATCAACTAAGTTATCCTCAGAACAATCAACCCTACAACCAACAACAAAATCAAGGACAAGATAATGAGAGGAGACCACCAAGATAATATTACCAACCGCAAAGGAAATTTACTCCATTGGGAGAATCCCTTGAGGTGATTATGCACAAAATAGTCAACAAGAACCTCATCAAGATAAATAATAGAGCAAACTATGAAGAACCTAACTTAAAACCCCCTTGGTATAATGAGAATGACCCATGTTAATTTCACAAAATCAAGGGGCATACTACCAACAATTACATGAGACTCAAGAACATCATGTAAGATTTAATCAAAAAGGGAGAGGTTGACATAGAACATCGGCCTAGAAATAAAGACCTAAATATTTACAAGGATCAAATCCTCGGCCATTCTAGGGGAAACAACAAAGTAAAAGAACAATATTATCATAAGGACACCTTCTCTTATGGCAAGGATACCATTCTAGGATATATATCTTGTGATAATCATACCATCTATGTGGTAACCATACTAGGTGGAGGTTCTGAATGTAATGTGACTACCCGAAGGGGAAGAGTAACAATCCAAGGAGCACCACCCCCAGTAAAAACCATGAGTAATTCATCAAGTGACTATAGCATTGTGGAATAATTTAAGAAAACTTTGGCCTTAATTTCCATCTTTGGGCTCTTGAAATTGTCGCAAGCACATAAGTAAATATTGGAGAAAGTACTTATCAAAATGTCAATTCCAAACAGCCTTAATGTTGATCAGTTTCAAGCCATGGTTGGAAATATCACATCCACCCATCATTTAGTCTTTCCTGAGAAAGACCTTCTACAAAAATATTTTTATAATCAACCTTTTTATTTAGAACTGGATGTCCATAAACACAAAGTCAAGAGAGTACTAATGGATAATGGTGCAAGTCTAAACATTTGTACCTTAAAATTTGTGAAATAATTGGGATACTCTGATGATGTCATACATAAAAATAAGAGCATCACCATCAAATCTTATGACGATATGGAGCAAAATTCAGAAGGCACAATCAGGCTACCCATTCAAATAGAACTATCAATAATATAAACTACATGTCAAGTATTGGATCTCAAGCTTCCATACAATCTTCCCTTGGTTCAACCATGGATCCATGCTTTGAAAGCAGCACCATCTACATTCCATCAATACCTAAAGTTTTCTTATGACAATAAGTAAATTACCATATATTTCGACCTCGAACCTTTCCATTACTATGCTAAATTGGAGGAAATGTATAAAAAGATTCAGCAACAACAATGATATATATTTTCACTCCTTTTCATACATTGACCTAGCATCACTAGATTTTTCCTCAACTACACCATCATCAATTGAGCTACCTAAATTTGATACCAAGATCCAAGTACTTGTCAAGGGTTGTGGGGAATACCACTTCAACCAGTTTTTCTATATTAGGATGCTCCCTTCCACCCCAAAGACATATGGAGGACCAAAAGAAATCACACACATACAAACTATCACAATGGTATTCAAACCCACCATTTTCACCAAGTGGGGATACATGCAAGATGAAGTATGCAAATAAGATCTATCTTCATGGATCCACAAAGAAGAAGGATGAGAACAACCACTACCTCCCCTTCCTATTGATGAAAACAACAAAGGGTTTCAACTAGTGAAAAAAATGGGATTCACTAGACAAGGTGTCCTTGGTTTACATGGACAAGGAAGAAAAGAACCAATCATTATAGAAGATCTCTCAAAGAATCTTGGACTAGGCTATGGTTCATCTAATGTGATTACCCAAAGTATTGAAAGTACCTCTTATGAGGAAGGAGCTACTTGTACCATTGATGAGACATCGGGTAATTGCAAATTTCTAGATGACTATCTATATATCCAAAACATGTTTGAGAACCTCAACATAAATACTATCATCATTGAACCTACATCCAAACCTACATCTAATGAGGACCATATTGAAATGCATTCTAATGAATACAAATGGGATTCATGTGACTCTAGTGAGTATAACCTAGAAACCCTATGGTGGCTTGATAAAACCAATGTCCCTACCCTAGCAACAACATCTATAAGCTTTGTCGATACCAAAGAAAAAATATCATTGCATTATCCACAGTTCATAGATTTGGACCAACAACATCATACACTAGTTTTGGACTCATTCTAGAACAATGAGGCTATTGTAGAGTTCATGGGACTTTGAACAGATATACCCCAAGGAGATCATAGAGTAGGTTTTGTAATGGAACTAGATCAAGGAGCACATTTTGGGGGGGAGATTGCATCTTCCAGTTGCAAAAATAAACTACAAAATTAAAAAAATAAAAAGAGGTCCCCTAAAGAAAACCACAATGTGGCTTTATCAAATCGGGAAAAGAGAAAAACAAAGGATGCATCTAAAGGTGAAAACCTCTCTGAGGCACCCAAAGATGGAGGATTCAATATCCCCACTACAAAATATCAAGATAAATCATCACTCCTAGTTGAAGATGTCAAACCTATCGATGTTGACATAGCAGAAACACCCAAAATCACATATCATGCAACATCACTAGATCCTAAAGAAAAAGTGAAATTCTTAGCATTTATCAGTAAAATAAAAACTAACTTTGCATGGACATATGCAGACATGCCAAGGCTAGATCCAGCATTGGTCATACATCACCTAGCAGTATTCTCTGGAGCTAAACCCATCAAGAAAAAGCTATGGAAGATGCATCCATAGATAGCACTTTTGGTAAAATTAAAACTTCAGAAACTATTAGATGTGGGCTTCATTAGACCCATTAACTATCCTGAATGGTTTCTAATCTAGTACCAACACCAAATCCCACTAGGGGCATAAGAATTTACATATACTTTCAGGATCTAAACAAGGCTTTCCCAAAGGATGACTTCCCTCTACCTAGAATTGACATGATTATAGACCTAATTGTAGGGCATGAAATGCTATCATTGATGTGCATCTTCTTTGGATACAATCATATCAAAATATCCCCTGATGACCAACATAAAACAACTTTCATTTGTGCATGGGGAACCTTTTGCTGGAACATCATACCATTTGGTATAAAGAATGTAGGGACAAACTATCAATAAGCAATGACCACCATTTTTCATGATATCTTGCATACCACTATGGAGGATTATGTGGATGACATACTAGCAAAATACATCAAGAGATAAGATCATTTGACCAACCTAGAAAAGGTATTTGATAGGCTAGAACAATACAACTTGTGTCTCAACCCAAAGAAGTGTGTATTTATAGTGACTTCTAGAAAATTGTTAGGTTACATAGCATCAAGAAGAGGCATAGAGGTAGATCCCGCCAATGTAAAATCTATATTAGAAATGCCTCCTCCAAGAACATTGAAGAAGCTAAAAAGTATACAAGGTAAACTACAGTCTATCAAGAGAATCATTGCACAATTGACAGAAAAGTGCCATCCATTCACCCATTTTCTACATAAAGACAACATTTAAATGGGATAGAAAATGTGATTAGGCATTCCAACAAGTCAAGGATTATCACTCACTCCTCCAGTATTAATTCCACCAATTCAAGATAATGCAATGATCCGGATATGTTTCTAAAACATTGATAGCATTGGGAGCTCTATTAGCATAACTAGATGACAATAAAAAGGAAAGAGTGATCTATTATATCAGTTGAACACTAGTGGGATATGAATTGAATTATTCACCCATAGAAAGAGTGTGTCTATCTATTGTCTTTACAAAAAATAAGTTGATGCACTACATCTTAAATAGACAAGTAAAGCTAATATCAAAAATAGATCCCCTAAATTATTTATTTGCAAAAGCAACTCTAACAGGGAGGATAGCTAAGTGGGTAATGATCCTTAGCGAGTTTGGCATAGAGTATAGAGAAAAAAAAGCTATCAAAGGACAAATCATAGTAGATCAATTAGCAGATGCACTAATGGAAGACCATCAACCTCTAACAATAGAATTTTCAAATGAAAGCATACTTCTAACAAAATAGACAAGTCGTTGGACCTTGTATTTTCACAAGTCACACACTCAACATGGTTCAAGAGCAAGCATCTTATTTCTCACTTCGTAGAGAGAGAGTATACCTAAAGCTTATAGGATTGTTTTACCATCTACCAATAACATCTTAGAATATGAAGTGTTAATCATAGGACTAAACATGGACATAGAATGGTGGATAAAGGAACTACAAGTTTATGGAGACTCTCAACTGGTAATAAGGTTGGTAAACGATGAATATCAAACAAAGAATGACAAGCTTATATCATACAAAAGAATGATGGACAGTTTCAAACAATACTTTGTCATCATCACCTTTGAATAGGTTCCTAGGATCAACAACAACAGAGCAGCAGATGCTATGGTGACAATAGTTTCACTCCTCAACATTCCATAAAATATTCCCAAATATAAATTCCTCATGGAGCAACATCTTATACTGGCATTCAATATCGCGGAATTAGAACCGTTTTGTGATGTTTAACTCACCATGGTACCAAGATACACTTGACTATATCCAGCATGGTATCATACCTCCTAACTTAATGGAAAACCAAAAGAAAAACTTTATCCATATAAAATCCTAATTCACCATCTTAGGAGATACCCTATAAAGATAAAGTCTAGACAGAACATTACTTTGATGTCCCAACATGGAAGAAGCACAAACCGTTTTACAAGAAGTGCACGAAGGTATTTGTGGTTATCACTCCAGTGGACCTAATATAGTACAAAAATTGTTGAGAATAGGGTATTATTTGCCCTCAATGGAACAAGAATGCATTTAGTATCCAAGAAAATGTCGCCAATGTCAACAACACAATGATGTTGTTCATGCACCAGCACAGGAGTTGTAACCTATTGTAGACACTAAAAATTATCCTAAGGCCTACGAGTCTTATTTTCTCTATTATTTCCCCTTTCATTCTTCATAATTAAATAATTTTAATTATTTAATTATTTTCTAATATGAGTCTTATATTAATTAAAAATACTTATTTAATTAATTCATTTCTATATTTATTTCTTCCTGATTAATTAAATAAATTTTATTTATTTAATTACATCACTAATTAAGTCCTCTCCTTTCTAAAATTAAATAAATTCTAAATTATTTAATTTTTATCCACTTTCCACTATAATTAAATAATTATTTTAATTATTTAATTATTCATCAGTCTTTTCTCTCCTTAATTAAATAAATTGTATTTATTTAATTTGGTCTACTCTCCTGAATTTTCAATTAAATCATTATTTAATTCAAAATTATTCCTTTTGTCACATTCCTCTATAGTTAAATAATTATTTTAATTATTTAATTATTCATTGGCCACCTAAATTAAATAATTTTTATTATTTAATTTCTCCTATCACCTCTTTATCCATGCCAATCTTATCTTCCACATCAAATCTTATCTCTTGACAACTCATTTAATCCTAGCCCTTGATTGAATTATCTCATAATTCAATCTCAACCCTTCATCTTTATCATTTGCCCTAATTTTTCCCTAACCCTAGTCCATACCTCAACTTCCAATCTTGGCCATCGATTAAGACATCTTACTGGAATCCAATCTCAACCATTCATTCAAATTTTTATTTTCTATAAAAGACCTTACCCTTGTCATTTTCATTATCTACACATATTATGCAAGTACATGTTGCTAGTGTAAGACAACAATCTTCAATATTTTGCAAGTCACTTGTCATAGGCTTATTATTGCACACTCATATCTGAGGGGAATTATCTTATTCAAGAAAAATGGAGAAGTGCAATGGAGGTGAATCAATGGTGGCATGAAGATTTGGTAATATTGTTTTATGCGTTATGTCTTTATGCTCATTTATGCTTCATTGTTTATTAGGGTCTGATTTATATGCTTTATTGCATTAACCTTAATACTTTAGCCCTAGTTACATTGGTGAACCCAACAACTGATTTTGAGCTCAATATTTTGACAAATTTTGAGGAATTTTGGAGTTGGATCCTTTTTGTTGCAAGTTTTGTTAGCTTTTTGTTGCAGGTTTTGCATCATTTTGGGGACAAAACCCTAGTTTTCAAATATTCAACCATCTCTCTCAAACTGCTGCAAATATTTTCACAAAAAAAATTCTATAGGTTAGGGACAATATCAAGAGCTTCTAGTCCAAAAATCAGATTTTTGGAGCTGTTTTTAATTTTTTATAATTTTTTTGTTATTTTTCATAAAAAATCAATTTTGAGAGCAAATTAGCAAAAAAAATTAGATATTTTTACATTTCTGGAAAGCTCTCTAAATTCTAGTAGGGTTCTATTTTTTTATGTTTTTAATTTGGATAAAAAATAATTAGAAAAAAAAAAACAAATATTTGAAAATTAGGGTTTTACAAATATTTGCTTATATCTCACAAACGGTTTCATATCTTTTCATTAAAAAAATTCTACAGATTTGGGATAATGTCAAACATCTTCAGTCCAAAAATTAGAATTTTTGGACCTATTTTGAATTTTTTATAATTTTTTAATGATTTTTCATAAAAAAAGTAATTTTGGGTGCAAAACAGAAAAAAAAAATTGATTTCTTTACATTTTTGGAAAGATCTATAAATTTTACTAAGGGTCTATTCTCTTTTTTTTTTATGCAAAAAACATTTCCAAAAATTAGATTTGTCTTGACTAGCTAACCCTCTAATATTAGTGAGCAATTATCTTGTTAGGGTTTTGGCTTTGTTGTTGGTTTTGTGAATGTGCAGAACAAATAAATACTTCAAAGGACAAATTGGATCAAGTGGACAAAAATTTGGAGCTAAAGAAAGTCTAGGTGCACACATTCCATCTTTCATATCTAATCATTGCTTGTCAACACACTTCAATTTGGGGCTTAAAAAGAACAACTTGTTTGATCAAACATTTGGATTTTTGGGTCTCAAATAAATCTCATTTACTATCACATCATTGAAATTGGGTTAAAATGAACCATTTTCTTCAATCACACATCTTGACTTGGGGTTAAAAATAACAAGTGCTTGAACTGTTTTACACACATTTCAATTTTCTAAAGGGAAATTAATCACTGTGAGTGTGAATCAAGTGTGTGTGTCCTTGAAAACACCTCACTTGGTTCACTTTTTTCATACCCTTGGGAGGCCTACTTGAAGCACACATCCCTCCAAGGGACGAGCTCAATCGAGTGTCAATCCAAAGGCACGTTCCTTTGGGAGTTGAAATATTTTCACTCTTGGCTAAGCCCCAAAGAACTTTATACCTTTGGGAAGTGAAGGTGAAGGGTGGGTTACCCCTTTCTCCTGGTTGTGTGGCAGTATTTTTCTTTCAAATCATCCTTATTCAACCTTGTGCATCCTAGCTTAAGACCTAATTGTCCATACCCACTTAACTAACATTAGGCTTGTTGTTGTGTATTCAAGTGTTTGCTTAATCATAACATTTAATCTTGAAAGACAAATTTATCATTGTGTTTGGTGTGTGTGTTCATGCATTTACATGTGAGATCTTGTGTTTGATGTTACCCAAGTCAAACTTCCAATAAACACTTGCCACATCATCTTAATCATCCAATCTTATCATCTCAATATCATCGTCAATCTAGCCCTAGTCACCACTTGTCAAAATGGTCCTAATAATAAATAAGCCCAATCCTAATCATAAGCCCAAAATCATAATCCAAGGGGGCTATCCCTCTAGTATAAATCATGAAACAAAACCTAATCCCAAGATCATAATTCAAGGAAGCCCTCTCCCTAATACTAATCACGAGAATAATCCATGACCTAAAATCACACTTTGAAGGGCCCCTCCTCCTAATTCAAATGATGACAAGAAATATGTGGCATACTTGGAGGGACAAGATGACATACAATAATGTAAAGAAATGTGTAACACCATGACAACATTAGA
The DNA here is from genome assembly GCA_007258455.2 of Sequoia sempervirens. Lineage (NCBI taxonomy): Eukaryota > Viridiplantae > Streptophyta > Pinopsida > Cupressales > Cupressaceae > Sequoia > Sequoia sempervirens. Next base: position 176,640,809 of record VDFB02373365.1, on the reverse strand, counting down.
AGACATAGCACAAAAGCTCATTCACATACTTCATGAAGGTCAAACAAGCCAATCACCTTTAAACCAACAAACCATTCAAGGAATCCATAACATGATCCAAAAACTGCAAACAAACCAATCACCTCAAATGCAATAACTCATAGCACAAGCCCAATACCTCATGGCCAATTGTCAAATCCAACAAGCACAACATCAAGTCCAATCACCACATCAACAAATTCTGTATCAATCCTATGTGTCACCTATATCATCATATCAACCTAATACATCCACATATCATGTTACCCTTCATCAACCTATCACACCTCTTCTAATGTTAACTCTTATCCATATCAATCCACCTCTCAACAACCATTATCCTATGTGACCCCTCCATCATTATCACAACAACAAATCATACCACAACAATTCCAAACACCATTCCAACCACAACACATTCAACCACAATCCTATGTGTCACCTTCATCATTATGCCAACCAAACCCACCTACCTATCATGTCAATGTCACATCAACATATCCACCCATATCACAACAAGAACATAGGATCCCAAGTCCACATTGGCAACAAAATCAAGATCCTTTCAATTCTCATTTTCTATTTGACAAGGGGAACGCCAATCTAGTTCATGCACCCTATAACTTTATCATACCACCATCCAATAAAATTCCCATTCCTAAGCCACCATGTCCTAGTCCTAATTAATTGGCCTCTCCACCTTCTAACCCATCAAACTCTTCATTACCCCTACCATCATCTAATCCTCCATTAAATATATGCCCTAAATTTCAAAAGAAAAATTATGACATTACCCAAATCCACCCATCCACCTACAATGGATGTGACCCAAGGGCTACTAGCAAGGAATCAAACATCACCATGTCATCCAATTCACATGTTTGAACCTACCAAAGAGTCTTCAAACACCATGCCCATTCTTACAACCCCTTCATGTAGTCTCCCACTTGAGCCTATCCAAGAGTCTCCCCCATTGAGCCCAAATCAACCTCCATCATGTCTCCATGTTTTTGACCATCTAGAATATGTTGAGCCTATTCAAGAGTCATCCCCTTCCACTTGCATTCAAGCAACCCAAGAGTTATATCAAGAGTCTACTCCCAAGCATGTGGAAACATCAAGTCCTGGTCCTAATCAAGATCAAATCATTTTCATCCAACCTATCCATAACCTATATATTTTCTATGATCAATATATTATCTATAAAGAAGCTATCTATGAGCAACTTGATCCTATACCCATCCATGAGCAAGATAGTCCAACTGCGCCTTCACCTAGTCCTATCAGTGATCCATCAACATCCACTTCCCTTGATGAGACATATGCATCCCAAGCACACATAGAAGATCAAAAAAATACCTTGGATCTAAGTGAACACAATGCTAATCAATATCCTAATGATCCTCCATCACCCACTATTGAACCCATTGCAATTCATCCATCATATCCTATTGGTATTTTCGCCCTCATTCATGAATTTTCCTCCTTAGAACAACAATAACCATTATCTTCCCTTGCTTCATTTTCTCCATCCAATAAGGACCTCATGTCTAGTGTTCCACCTACACCTAGTCCCATTTTCCATTGCATACTCCAAAAAGTGAACCACCGAGGTAAAGGTCTAGACCTTCATGAACAAGGTATTTTGGAGCCCATCCATGTCAAAGTCCCTCCACGCTCTTATGGCCTTGGATATACCCCCCAAGGACACCAATCTCAAGATGTTGGTACTTCCTCCATGCATCCTAAGTCCACCTCCTTCCATCATAAATCCTATCATACACCTAAAACATATGTTGACATCCCTCCTCCATCATCCTACAAATGTGAAAATAATGTGACCGTACACCTTCCACCATCAAATTTACCACCATTACTTCCAACTCCTAATATCCCTCCATCTAATCTCCTCCATTACTCCCAACACCTAATATCTCTATTACACAATCCCCTTATCCACCCATCCATAACTCTTTTAAAAATCCTAATCATGACCAAGCAATGCACACATTGGCTAAACATGAACCTTCCACTCATTCCACCATACCCATGGGATTCAAAAGAAACAATTTCAATGCCTTTACCTATAATGTAAAAAATACTAAGGGTCCTCATGCCTTAGGATATCAATACAAAAATTCAAAGCAAAATACATCCCAAAAGTTATATAAGCCCATACCTCCAAAAGTAAAGGCCAAAACTAACAAGGTTTGGGTCCCTAGGAAAAAGGAAAGCAAGTAAAATGAGGCATCTACATCACAAAAATCCCAACCATCCACTTCCACCTCACATTCCCACTTCATTCAAAAATTACAAAAATCCCACAAGCCAAACAAAAATCATAAAAAATGCGAAGTCTATGTGGGTACCAAAAGCACTACATCCATCATCTCCTATGAAAACATCTCCATTGCTTCCTAAACCTTGTCCACATCAAAATCTTCAACATTTATCACAGTGTGTGCAACCATTGGTCATGGTTCCCTTCCACTTCACAACAATTTCACATACCTCCATCTCTTCACCCTTCACTCACTATCCTACATATCTCCCCCATCACCTTCCTATGGTCCATACTTTTGGCTAAGCCTCCCATTCATCTCCCCTACATAATCCACATCATAATCAACTATTTTCCTCCATAATCCATTATCTACCTAATCCATCTCCCTTTTCATGTCATCCCTTACCAACATCTATGAGCATAATGACATTTGACATGGTCCATGTGATGAAATCCATCTCTATTGGGACTATAACCTTTCATGGAACTAGACACTTGAGTCCCTCCTATCCATATTCTCCTTCTATTCAAAAAAAAAAATCAAAAGAAAAAGAAAAAAATAAAGAGAAATCCTTCGTCCAACGGTGAAAATCTGGTAAACAGGTGCCCTAGATAAGTACCAAGATGAAAACCGGGCAAACAAGTGTCATGTGTAGGTTGATCTTCTATGACACCTACACTTGGGGAACTTTGTCTCATCCTCACTATCTATCCTATCATATCATTTCTTATCATATCATTTCCATCCTACGTACCATATTTAGCCATCATGCATACCTATCATATTGTGTCCATTTATCCATCCTTCTCCTTTTGATCTTGATGAAGATATAGAGGAAAAGTGTTGAAACATGTTTTAGGTATTTCTTGCATACCTTATCCCTTCCAAGAAACCCCTTCATTATCCATCTTATCATCTTATTATCCTAATCTTTTCCATGTCAAATCATAACTAAAATGGGGCATATTATTCCTATGTGACATAGTCCTTGAGATCACCTCCTTGCTCTCTTATGCATACATCCATTCCATCCATTATCGCCTATCTATCCTACATCCACCTAGACTTGGTCCCCCCCCCCTTGTCATTGGTATCTAGCACAAAGGCTACACAAATTTTCACCCATTGACATTCCAAAACATCTCAAAAAAAAAAATTAAAAAATGATGAAAAGTCTTAAAAAAATACAAAAAAATCACAACATTCAAAAACACAAAAAAAATCAAAACATTTCAAAAATCAAAAATCAAAAATCTCAAACACCCAAGAAAAAAATCAAAACATTTCAAAATCCAAAAACAAAATATTTTAAAAATCCAAAAAAAAAAAAATCAAATCATTTCAAGCAATAATCCAAATGCATGTCAATCCTTAGTCCATACCAATCAAGTCAATCAATCTTGCCAAATTATCCAATCACATCCTATGGTCTTGATCCTAATCTTGTTGTAAACCCAATCAATCAAATTCAATCAGTCAATTAATCAGTCATCCTTGTGTTGATCCAGGGATATGTCGTTCCCCGCAATGACAACACTATCATTATCAATCAAAATTAATCAATCAATTAATCATTGGTTTGCAGCTTGAAAGGGGCAATACCTTGTTTGTTTTTGTATCATTTGTGCATGCTTGCTTTCTTGCTTGTGTGTGTTATCATTTTTATCTTGCATTTGCATCAAATCCGAATTATTCCAACTAATATTCATATCTTGTATCTAGACAAGGTTGTATTACTCTGGGGGACGAGACACATCATCACCTTGGTCCTTATACCTTGGTGCATCATGTCTAGTGTTACATAAAACATCATGGTTGTTCACTTTCTTGTAGCATAGCATATCATTCATCTCCTTCATCCACTTTCTATCTTGCATCATTCATCTTGCCCCTTCTTATCATTTCATTTTGACAGCATACCCGTGTTTGTCCAACCCACCTATCCTCTCGAGGGGGCATCACCATCCTATTCTTATATCATCATCATCCCACTCTTATTTCGTCATCATCCTATCTTTCTATCATCAACCATTTTTCCTCTGTCCATACCTTGGCTTCTTTGAAATGTTGTTACTCGACACAAATCTCATCATCTCAAAGAGGGACAAAATGTACACACTAAAAATTGTCCTAAGGCTTGCAACTCTTATTTTCTCTGTTATTTCTCCTTTCATTCTTCATAATTAAATAATTCTAATTATTTAATTATTTTCTAATGTCATGAGTCTTCTATTAATTAAATATTTTTTAATTATTTAATTAATTCATTTCTATATTTATTTCTTCCCGATTAATTAAATAAATTTTATTTATTTAATTACATCACTAATTAAGTCCTCTCCTTTCTATAATTAAATAAATTCTAAATTATTTAATTTTTATCCACTTTCCACTATAATTAAATAATTATTTTAATTATTTAATTATTCATTAGTCTTTTCTCTCCTTAATTAAATAAATTGTATTTATTTAATTTGGTCTACTCTCCTGAATTTTTAATTAAATCATTATTTAATTCAAAATTATTCCTTTTGTCACATTCCTCTATAGTTAAATAATTATTTTAATTATTTAATTATTCATTGGCCACCTAAATTAAATAATTTTTATTATTTAATTTCTCCTATCACCTCTTTATCCGTGCCAATCTTATCTTCCACATCAAATCTTATCTCTTGACAATGCATTTAATCCTAGCCCTTGATTGAATTATCTCATAATTCAATCTCAACCTTTCATCTTTATCATTTGCCCTAATTTTTCCCTAACCCTAGTCCATACCTCAACTTCCAATCTTGGCCATTGATTAAGACATCTTACTAGCATCCAATCTCAACCATTCATTCAAATTTTTATTTTCTATAAAAGACCTTACCCTTGTCATTTTCATTATCTACACATTATGCAAGTACATGTTGCTAGTGTAAGACAACAATCTTCAATATTTTGCTAGTCACTTGTCATAGGCTTATTATTGCAAACTCATATTTGAGGGAAATTATCTTATTCAAGAAAAATGGAGAAGTGCAATGGAGGTGAATCAATGGTGGCATGAAGATTTGGTAATATTGTTTTATGCATTATGTCTTTATGCTCATTTATGCTTCATTGTTTATTAGGGTTTGATTTATATGCTTTATTGCATTAACCTTAATATTTTATCCCTAGTTACACCTATAACAACACCATGTCCTTTCTCGCAGTGGGGATTATACTTGGTATGTAAGATATCTCCTACTTCATCTAATGGGCACAAGTTCATTATCACTACAATTGAACACTTCACAAAGTCAATAGAAGTAATTCCTTTAACTTACATCACAGGGAAACAAATATCCAAGTTTATCTTGAATTATCTAATATATCGATATGGAATTCCCAAAACTATCTTAACGAACAACAAAACCCCATTCAAGACCCAAGACATCTCTGACCTTTGTTCAAAGTTTTCTATTCAACGCCAATTTTCCATTCCCTACTATCCCCAAGGGAACAATCAAGCTGAAGCATCCAATAAAACCATTCTAAAAAGACTATTAATGGCTTCGCCATTATTGGAATTTTTGCCTAAATCCAACCTTATGGGCTTACCGAACCAACATTTGCACACCTATGAGTGCCACACCTTTTTCCTTGGTCTACAGATCTAAAGTTATCTTACCTATTGAAGTTGAAATCCCCTCATTACGAGTATCCCTGAAAGGCATGGTCAGCAACAAGGAATATCAAGTGTTTAGATTGAATTAGTTGGAACTCTTAGATGAAAGGAATTTGAGCGCTTTAAACCATCTCTAGGTTTATTAGAATTGGCTCAAACGAAGCTATAGTAAAAAGATAAAAAAAAACACAAGCTTTCAAATTGGTAACCTAGTACTAAAAGAGAATCAAAAAATCCAACTGAATTAGGATTGGAAGGGAAAGTTTGAACAAAACTAGTTAGGTCATTCATCATCACAATTATCTATGGCTCTGGAACTTATCAATTGGCTACTCCTGAAGGAGAACCTTTAGCCGAACCGTTGAACAAAAACCATCTTAAAAAAATTTATACTTGAACACATTGGGGTATCTCAGTGAAAAAGATAAAAAAGAAAAAAATAATAATAATGAAAAATAGTAAAGAGAAATAAAATTTTATTTAAGTGAAAACCACTTTGTGGTGCTTCTAGGATAGATACCATAGTGAAAACCTGGAAAACACGCACTACGTTTGAATAAGACCTACATCTTTATCTATCAGCACTATCTGAAGCATCCACCCATTCGTCCAATAGTAAAATGTGTAAACCAACTATGGCTCAATGATTGATCAAGTGTTGAAACTTTCTACACCATCAAAACCCATCTTCCCTAATGAAGATAATTGTGTCTCAAGTTGGGGGAAACTTCTCGAAACAAAGTAAAAAACATTGAAATCCCCAAAACATGTTATGCTTTGAGTCAACACCAGTCGAACTACGTGGCCTCTATGTGGATAATGTAGGCAAGGCTATCATCAATGAGCCCCCAAGGCCTTAGGTTAGTCCCCCAAAAACAAAACAAAACATTCAAAAATCTTATCAAAATCCAAAAATAGTCATAAAAGTTAGAAAACTCCAAAAAAATAGTCACTCAATACAATCGAACTATGATGTCTAAAAATTCATCATGTAGGCAAGGGTAATCTTTGATCAACCCCCAAGGCACTAGGTTGGTCCCTTTATGTCCCCCTATTTGTCTCTAAATCTCCCAAAAACAACAAAAACAACATCAAATAATCAGAAAATTACAAAAAGTATTATCTCCATTATCACTTACCCATAATAAATGTTCCATTCACAATAAACAATCATCACCTTCATCCTTTGACAAAGCAATCAACAAACAAAAAAAACATCAAAATCAAAAATTCCAATGTGAAGATTGAAACAATTGGATCACTATCAAGTTAAAACAGTGCCTACGTATAGACTGCCATGCCTATTTAACAATCATTATCAACAATCCTAAACATGAGTCCTAATGGATACAATGTTCCTACAATATACATCATCAATGGATTTCATCATGAAACATTTAACAACTATGGCAAGTGATAATGTAGCATTTTTTATCTTTTTATAGTCTTATCTTTTTTATTTATCTTAATACCACATTCCCAGGATCTCTTGAGAATGTCCATGAGGATTTAGAGAAGAAAGAATGGGGGGATTAACTATCAATTTTTTGTCTATTTTGTTTGTTAGAAGTTTTTATGATACTACCATGGTGAACACTTGCTTTGTTTTATGTATGGAAGTTGTTTTGAGGCAATTCGTGTAGCATTTACATATTAGGTACTTCATAGGTCTATCTATGTCACTAGTCTGAAATGTTTTAACACAACTCAACCATATACTCTAACAGGATTCTTGTATGTCTGGTATGAGCAAGAATATTCTTTGTGTTCATATTCAAAGTCCACGCAATAGATACAAATCCACCTTGGTTATTAATACCTTGGTGCATCGTATCTGTTTGCTACATCAAAAATGATTTCTAAAAGATGCAAAGCATCTATGAAAGAAAAATCAAAGCTCATCAGTAACTAAAAACATCAAATTTATATCCATCTCTATATTATCAAACACTTCTTCTAGCAGCTCCATCCTGCATCACAATATCATTAGTACCACAATGCATCTTGCATCCACCAATTCATCAATACATATCATGACCATAATAAAATGATAAAACATCACACATCATGTATAATAATCCATCATATACGTAAGATATCATCATCCATAATATATCATCATCCATTATTAATCATTATCCATCGCATAGATATATAAAGCATACATCCATCCATATCATATGTATACATTAGAAATGTATAAAAGCATCTCATAACACATCATAAAACCAAATCAAAACATGGTATATCATATATAATCAAAAATAGATAATGTTATCATCAAATTTCATGTGTGATACAACATCAAAGGAGATCAAAATAAATACATATATATGAGGCCTCAACTGGGCTGATGAATATATATACAAAAAATATGTCTACATAAGTCTTTGATAAAAAAAATATGTATGAAAGATCATAAACATAATCAGCCTTGCTAGTCATCTGACAGTGGAGATCTAGGCTGATATTGGCTATGATGTAGAGAGGACTATGGAACAACTAGAGGTTGCTTAGGCTCCCTGACAAATTGACCACCAAACTCTACACCTACATGTGTATTAGGTTCCCCAAACTGTGGACATCTATGAGCCCTCAACACAAATGCCTCATACAAAGTCTAATAATATGTCACCAATCTCCCTTGACCTAATACTGAGGTAAGGGAATGGAAGAGGCCAAGGATATCTCTACTTTCAATCCATGCTACCTCTCGACAGCCAACTCCTATCTCAATGAGTTTCTCTCCTAATGGAGAGTATCCTACTCTACTCTTAAGGTATCCCTCTAGCCAATCACTATCAAAACCTATGCCTCAATGTCCTTTCATCATGTAATCTCAGCATCCCACTCTACTCTAATTGCATTTCTATCTATTGTAATATGCACTAATTGAGCTGTCATATCCCCTTGTGGGGGAGGACCCTGAGGAACTTGTCATCCATGTTGTTATTGCTGCTCATCAGGTTGTTGATCTTTCTAACCCTATACATTCCACAACTACTCATGGTAAATCCTAAGACATTTCCAATCCTCTTGGCACCCAACATAACCTCCTTTTCGTACACCCAAAACTAGACCTCCAGGTGGCATAGTCAATCTCAAAGGCCTTCGGCGAGCTCACCAACTATCAAACTCATGAGTCGTTCCAGGAGCTATAGGTCCAACTGCCCAACCCCATGGAAAAGGTCTCAATGCTCTAAGTGTTTCCGCTATAGTGCCAAAATTCTCATGAGCTCCCCAAGCAGACTCCTCCCATGTAGTGTCTCTAAAGATGGCCATATAATCATCACGATCCCTAGTCTGGCACTCGTCGAACTATCTTAATACTCTCTCTGGTAAATATCTCTCAACTAAGAGATCTAAGCAACCAATCAAGAAATGTTTTTTCCTATAGTATACCAACTAATCCTAATCATTTGGCCATGCCTCGCAATCTGTGTATGGGTGCGATATGAAATCTATCACATCATCAAAAACTGCACTCTAGCAAGATAGTATACCAAGCTGAGCATGATGAAGATAGTTGTGATACTGATAAGCATAGGATTCATGAGAATCCATGTCCCAAATTCCCTCTAGTTGAGTAATTGCAATCCTCTCCCAGGCCCAAAAATGTAATAGGTTTTCTCCGGCAGATATACTACTACTAGCTTGGTACACAACCTCGTGCATATCTCTGTATAGGTGGGCCAACACACACTGAACCCAAACATACATTGTGTCCTCCTCCATCATTTGCTCGATAATTATTCCCCAATTGACAAGGAACCTCCTATCAAGCATCAAAGGTCCAGTGATGATACTTTCCAAAATGGGAACCATCAGATTGGCACCATCACAAAGAGACCCCAAATCAATCTTGGAATCAACAACATGTAAATCCTCCGCACCAAGTAATCTCTCCATCACTATAGTACCCCTCTGAACATCATACTCAATAAGCTCACCATGAATAGGGATCCTGAGAATCCTCCAAACCTCCTTCAAGGTAATGGTGCACTCCTCAGTAGGCAAATAAAATGAAGAGGTCTCAAAATGTCACCTCTCTACCAATGCAGTCATCATGGCTTGATGAGCTCAGAGTAACGGCTAGTGAGAAATATAGTGTAAACCCATGGCATCAAGAAATTCTCTCTGTGTATCATCAAAATCAGTCAACCTGTCTATCAATCAAGGATGTCGCTCTCACATAAACAATGACTTGAGGACAACTTGCAACCATTCAACACACAATGTCAAGATTTTTAAGAACTTCCAACTAAAGCTAAACATTGAAAATTAGTCATTTAGAGAAAAAGTGAACTTTTTCTAAGTAATAGTGAGCATATTTGGCAATAGCACCAATATTTCTTAAAAAATGCCAATATTTCTCAATAGCACCAATATTTGTCAAAACTGCCAAAATATTTGGAAAAAGTGCTAAAAATTTGCAATAGCACACATGTTCCACCAATACCGCCATTATTTCTCAATAGCAAGAAAATTTGTCAATAGCAACCTTATTAAAAGGTCAATAGCACTAAAATCAGGCCAAAAGTGAAAATTTACCTAATTGTTCGCTATTGCCTAGGAAAGTGTTCGAACATTAATTACAAACACAAAAAAAGATGAAAGCAAAAAATTAAAGGCATAAGTACCAAGGCCCAAGTACCAACTAGCTGTCAGTATACTCTAACTACCTTCGACCTGTGTGGAACTCCCAAAACTCAAGGCATTATGAATCATTGTTTGCAGAAGAAAATCTCACAAAAAATCTAGAGGCAAGAAATTTTCAAATCAAGGAGTGCAAATAAGGGGTAATTTCAACCTAATTTACCATTTAAATCCCCTTAAACCCTAATTTTTTACCTTGGAAACCCCTCTAGGTCAAAATTATGAGCACTTGGGCACAACTGAACTATAAATGAAGGCATTATGGCCTAATTTTTCATCCTCTATGTAGTTGAACTATAATGAAACCTTGTTGTGAACCTAACCAGAAAATAACCTTTTTAGACCAACCTCTCGAGGGAGCAGCCCAACATTGTACTATCTTTCTATTGACCGCCAAGGCATAATGGGGCATATAAAAAAAATTCAATTATGATCTTAGCATCAAATTATTTGAAACAAAGCAACCAGTACTTTGTCTCAAAGAGGGGAAAAATGTAGATATATAAAAATGACCTAACAAATATCATACATCCTAAATGATATTTTTCTATTTATCGGCATCATTATGGTTGATGCCAAAAAATTAAAATGTAAAAACCTTATGGGAAACTCAGTGAATGGGGGACCAATTGTGCTCAGCTGAGTGACCTCTGAGTTTTTAAAGAAGTTGGCTTCTTTTGTATTTGGATTTTTGGAATGGGAAAAGGAAGTAGATATAAAAAATAAAGATCTAGCTAAGGCAATACGCCAAGAAGTAGGTATAGGCATGGTAAATCTATCTTTGGAATGCGATTTAAGGGCTCATTCAGCAATTTGCTAAGTCCCAAAATAACAGAAATCAAAGATGAAAAGCTAAATAATTTATCCAATAACATAAAATAACTCCCATACACATTTACTGAAAAGAAAAGTCAAAGACATGGTCTACATCAGCAAACTTATATTGAAATCATAGAAGTTCTACAAATAAGCAAATCATTATAGTAATGGCATAGTATAATGTTTTTTCAAATATCTTAAGAAAATAGAAAGGCCGAACAATGGCACGGTCTATGAATCTTATACAATAATCTAAAATAGTACAAAAAGGCCTAGTTTCTTTCCCAATTTTTTTTGTATCTTCCAAACTCATTTTCAGAAGGAGGAAGCAATATATATAAGAAAACAATCCCACTACCTAGCAAACCAATAACAAAAAGATTCCCTTATCAAGAGCAATGATTCCCAAAGCAATGATTTCCTAAGGCTATTGTAATAGAAAAAGATTTGAGCCATAGAACGTAGTCACCTTCGAGCCAGATGCATCCCCTGCGAATGATGGTGATGGTCCCAGCAGAACCTCGTGCAAACATGTGTCGCTCAATCATGAAGGAAGTTAGGACACGTGGCAATAGGTCAGGGCCTATAGCTCGCTCTTTCCTTCCTCTCGATGAAATCCCCACGGAGGAGACACATGGTGAAGTCTTCATTGTTAGCGCTGACTATGGGGTCTGCCAAAAAGTGTACGCGGACCGATGCCATGTGGCATGTGGACAGAGCCCAGTTGAAAAGTGAAGGGAAGCAGTCTTCAAGTGCCTGTGGTGTTGAAACGTGAAATCATGGTGGGGGCCAGATGAAGAGTGAAGGAAGAAATTCCTGCGAGGAGTGCCTAGCAGACACGTGGTGATAGTGGGCAAGGCTCTTCAAAAAGGGGCCTAATGATGTTTAAATATATAAGGTGTGGGTTGGAGTTAGCAAAATAAAAATAACCCAAAGGCTTTTGGTGACTACTAGGAGTGTTTTTCCTATGGAACGAGGAACCCAAAGATTTCTGGTTCACAGACCAAAACCTTATCCATTAGGCGATGTAATTAGAGCTTGGAGAGAGCAATCTGTAGAGGCACCCAGTCAGCCTTGGATGGCATCGATATGTCGTACAGATTCTCTTGCACTCAGTGCAAATAAATCACTTCTTTGTATGGCAGCATCATGGATATACTAGTCATAGACTCAAGTTGGAAGAGCAATCACGCTATCTAATGAGTGATGCCCTCAATATCCTCTATAGTAGGGGGTTGGTTGAAGTTATGAAAAGTGGATGTGTCATGTTGATTCTCTTCAATCTTTGTTGCAATCTACTCCGTAGTGGTCATTGAGTCATCAAAAATAAATGGGAAGGGTAGGCCCATCTAAGTTAGCTAGGAGAATTTTTCCTACATGTTGTTCATAGTTTGTCCCAATGTGGTAGTGCACTCGCTAGCATGGAGGATGGTTGTGTGGTAGTGGATGAACCCCTTTGTTGTTTTGCAAGCAGCCTTCTGGTCCTCAATCCCCACACACACTAAGCCTCCATGCAATGTCGTGTACAACTTATACAGCAACTTTTTTGCCTCGGGAACCTTCTCCATGATGAATTGTGGGAATCACTCAATAGTTCCATGAACTTTCCTACCTAAACTTGTTGCTTCCACCATAAACTGAAGCGTTGGTTGAAGAGTCAGGTAGAAGGCCTTGACCTTTTCCCAGTATGAAATATATAGTCATTGGGCTACTCTAAGGAGGTCTGACTGGGCAGCAGGGGGTTGGGAAAGATTCTTCAAAAAGCTAATTTTAGCATCCCTCAACTTGACATCCTGCGTCAGTTCTACGATCCTCTTGTTCACAGTGGAAATTTGCTCCTATAGGTTTCTCAAATTAGCAAGCCATTTTTCCTCGACTTGGCTTCTAGATGCATATTCTATATCCAAGGAGAGCTTCACCTCCTGGATTTTCCTCTCAAATTGAGCCTATTGGCTCTCAAGGTCTGTGTCATGTTGTATTCTTTGTTCTAATTGAGTGTGTTGATGTCGAAACTCCTCATTCTTTCATTGCACCTCCTGCTCTACCCAAGCCAATTCGTCCTGTAATTTTTGGTTTTTCTGCTACAGCTCAGCAACCAGGTTGGGATCATAAGATTGGAACTTTGCAAGTTCCTCCCAAATTTTAGCCTACTCTGTCTATGCTTGTTGTGACAAGCGTGTAATTTTTTCATCCCTCACCTTGTCCTTCACCAACAAGACTTCAATTCTCTCCTTGAAAATTTTCAGCTCTTCCTCCTTCTTCAACTGGCGAACGAACTTAAGGAAGTTGGTGGTCACCACTTGCTATGTCTCCTCCATGAGCTAAACTTTATCATGTGGTTCAGCTACACTCAGATCAAGTCCCATAGCATAGATGATGTAATCCTTGGGTTGCATCTCTCCCTAAGGCTTAATAATGGTTGGATGCATGGTTGCAAAATGCAGCAATTGTTGAGCCTCATTGAAAAGTGTCTACACTTTTGGCTCTACTCGGATTGTAGCCTCTTTGTCCCTTTGATTCTGGATCCTGAGAGCTCGTGCTTGTTTTTTTTTATCACCTTTTGAAAAAAATGTTGTTGGCAACCTAATGATTTCACCTGCAAAGGGTACACCGGGAGGAAGGCAAAAAGGGAATGAGAGGGTAGTGGTTCTAGGAGATTTCTTCCTTGGAAGAGAGACTGTTAGTGGGGAGAATAGAGGAATATGTCAAGGCCCGATCTGTGAACCAGTGGGAGGACTCATTAGGTGCGGTGATGGTAGCAGAGGCATGGCAGATTCCATCTATTGGGCGAATTGAGTAGGGGTCGATACAGTAGTAGCAAGAGGGGTATCAATGGTGGTTATGGATGCAAAACGTGAAGCAATAGTGGATGTGGACTGGGCTCTGACGAAAGGTGGAAAGGTCAATGGAGGAGTAAAGGAAAATGGTCCTGCTTAGGAGAACTGGGAGAAACCTCCTATGGCTATTGTAGTAGTAGTAGAGAAGGAAGGGCCGACACTTGAAATTATGGGTGACACTGATACAATGGATGAAACTAGAGATTATGAAGTAATAAAAGAGGGAGCGAGAGATACCGGTGGTGCAGATGATTGTGATCCCTTGCTCATTACGGGCTCCTGGCCTATTGTGAGTTCCTATGAACCTTCTCCAAAAGTCGTATCTATGCACAAACTTTCTCCAAAAATCGTATCTATGCATTTCCTTTTTGTTGGTGGGGAACCTTCCACCTCTCTGGCCTTTGACTATTGTCATTGGGAAACTCTAGGTTTTTTCATGGCCCATGTGTGTGTCTACGAGGATCCTGAGCATGATATATTCACATATAGCTTCAGAGTAGTTGTACTAGGTTGCGCCGCTACTTGTTTGGTCTTCTGCGCTGGGGCCATATTTGCTTCCTTTTCTTTCTCCTTCCCCTTCCCTGTATACTTTTCAGCTTCCTCTGGATCTACATCCTCATCATCGCTTGCATCAGAATCAACATGCACTTCATGCCACAAAGTATCAAATCTTTCATTTGTCTCTACATCTTGATAAGGCGTATTAGGGCGTTTGATCTCTTGTCGGTAAATCCAAAAATCCCTAATATTTTCTTCACTCCAGTTAAAATTCCTAAACAAATCATTGCGAAGGGTGGCCCCCATTTGCAGCTTCTCATTAAACTTTGTCGACTAGAAATAGAATTTGAGACATGGCGGTCTCCCTCCCTCTGTAGGAATGTGAATCAGGTCTACCAATAGATCATCTTGATCCTTCAATGGATTTTGTCGCTTTTCCCAGTGAGACCGGGGGCTATGTGTTACCTTGATTTTTGTGCCTCTCAAGTCATTATCGGGGTTATATGGACATTTTTCACAAATCCATACTAGCCCCAAATGAGCCAACTTTGCCTCTAGCAGCTTATGCATCTATTTTTTTGCCATAACCACTGCTTTGAAGCTTAGTGGGTAGAGGAAAAATCCTTTCTTCTTGGCCTTCCCTCTGCAAAAGGTATAGTCAATAATTGACACTTGCTAGAACATCTCAAGGGCCAACACCCGATTTATGCTGCATGTCAAAAGTTAGAACATTTCCTCAATAAATTCATGCACCTGAATGAATGTGAAATCCTCTATGAAAAATCAGTCATATTTCGAAGTGAAACTCTACATATACCATGTTTGCTTGATAGAAAGCCAATAAAGACCACCATATTTTCTCAAGTCTTGCAGAATTGGAGTCAAGAAATAATTCGAGAATGCATAGTAGTCATAAGTTGTAGAGAGGAGAGGAGTCCATATAGAAATAGGCCTTCTTATTCCCTTTTCATCAAACATAGCCAACCTTACATGTTTTTTGAAGAAGTCAAGGTTTTAATGCAAAAACACATGGGCAAGGAAAGAAGGAAATTTGAACCTCTATTGTGTTTGATATTCCCTTATTTGGCTCATCATCTCCCCAACAATGACTTTTGTGAATTCATACCAGAATAAGGAATGTTGCTTACATAAGTAAAACCCTAGACCCAATTGAAACTCTTGGACATATATGTCAGGGTCCAAGCCACAAACAAAGGCCATCATTGAGAAGGAATCTTGCATGTCAGTGGAAAAAGCATTGTGTGCTACTAGAATCTCTAGTGGATTTTTATGATCTTCCCTAGACCTTTTGGTTTCTTTATTATAAAAATCAAGAGCAAGATCTCTAGTTCTTCATATTTTCTCCCCCTTTGCTTCAGTGAATGACTCCATCTTGTCCACTTTAGAGTTTTTTATAGGGATGCATAGCATGCTCCAGATAGCTTCTACATTGATGTTAACTCTCAGCTCCCATTCCTCTATGGTGTTGGTACTTGGATTAAAATGCTTAATGCCCTCATCGACTAGTTCTGCGCAGTAGTGCACAAAAGGGACCATATATTGTGGAAGCCCGTTGAACCATTGCTTATGCACCAAAGAATCTAAGTTACCATTCTTCTTCATTCTCTTGCAACCTGCCTCCCTAAGAGTCTTAAGGTTCTTTACGAGGATGGGATCATGAATGTTATCCCATTCTTCCTTTATTTGGCTTTGGTCCCTGTGAGTTTTTTTCTTTTCAGCAACCCGTGTGTGAATCCACTCCAACTTCTCTGGTATCCCAAGCAAAGCATAAGAGGTATCGCTAAAAATATTGGCCATGGATGTAGCATGCATGGCATCAAACAAGCTCTGCATTGCCTCTCCTTGCATTTATATCTAAGGATTTTGGGCCATCTTCCTTCTATTATGGACTTCTACAATACTCAAACTTGTTGCAATTCACTGGTGTTCCTTAGCAATTCTGTACTCAAAACTCCTTGCTCTAGATAGCACACTCAAGAATATTTTTACAATGTTAGCCTCTTGCATGCAATACTTAGCTATTTCTTTTTTGGGGTGGCAGACAACTATTTCCTTTTAGCATAAATTTGGCATGTATTGCCAACTCTTTTGCTTGTGCGAAATGAATTCCTTCCCATTTTGAAAAGACAAGAATTCATAATGAAATTTAGTAATGATGTCTTACAGTGTGATTTTCTTGGGAAATTGAGCTGGTGATTGAAGGCATTTTTAATCTTTCGCATGCTTTGGCAATTAATATCTCAAAGAGAATGATTAAGCCAAATACGCAATGAGTACTTGAAAAGATTTTTGTTTTTCCTTGAAGATTGAAACATGCTTGCAACGTGACACCTCAGCACCTGATCGTTCAAACTACCACCGAATACTACCACAGACTTATGCTAATTAATTAGCTCTTCTTAACTTCGCACGCAGTAAGTCATATATGGCAAGCACAACTAGGTGGGAAATTTGAGCAGGCTCTTGGTGGGATTTTTGAGTTAAAACTTGATCAGTATCATGCTTATGTCACATAGGTACCTCAGATATCCTGCTTATTTCTATAAATAGGCGCTTAGAAAATAGCAAAATCACACTTAGAAATTTGAGAAGAATTGGTATTAGACAATTGGGTAGCATTAGAATTAGGCATTTGAGTAGAGCTAGCATCATGAATACCCCAATTAGGTTGGTTAGCAACAAGTCTCAGATAGAATTCTTAGGTGAAATCTCCAATAGGCACTTGAAGATAATGACCAAGAACAAGCATTTGTTGGCCATAATAGCGATGAAGTGGGTTCTGAGAAGGGACTGCACTGAGTACGAGGATAAGTATGGGGTTAATACTAACATTTTCTTGCATTTTCTTGCATCTTTGCTTGATATTCAGGTCCCTAAACATATGATTGTACACTTGACAATGGATATCTTTCCAAAGTGCTACCTTGGTGGCCTTGGTGAAGTGGTGACGAACGTGGTGTATGGTTTGGGCATTCCAATGGCAAGCAACCTCCATCAACATATCGAAGAAGATGCAGTGGTTTCATGGGTACCAATTATGAGCGAGTTCCACATTTAAGCACACAAAGAGCACCACCAAAAAGTCACTCACGCCTGTCACTTACTTTTGCGTTGTTATAATCTGGTGCTTTTCTATGGTGTAGAGTGGTACACTGACTTTAGGGACTTGGTATATCCCTCACCACTCACCATTGTTGTTGTTGATGTCATGTTGCTCCTAATGCTCTTGTTGCTCC
Organism: Sequoia sempervirens; assembly: GCA_007258455.2. Lineage (NCBI taxonomy): Eukaryota > Viridiplantae > Streptophyta > Pinopsida > Cupressales > Cupressaceae > Sequoia > Sequoia sempervirens. The sequence continues at coordinate 176,622,781 of VDFB02373365.1, read as the reverse complement.
TATTGTCATTCCTAATGCCCCTACTGATGATGATGTTCCAAACGTTGTTGATGATGATCTTGTTCTTACTGCTTGAGACTCAAAACTTTGTACATGTTTTTGTATATATGCCTAAAAAAGGCTTTAATCGTATATATATATGAAAAAACTGCATGTTATATAGATATATTTTAAAAGTATGGCCTCAAAGCCATTTTGAAAATGTATTATCGAAGTATATAATTTTGTATATAATGAATATACATCTTATATCAAATTCTAGTCTCTTTTTCTTTTGATTCTGTAATATGGGTTCCCTTTTGTTCATTTCTTTGAGTACCCTTTCAATTTTGCACTTATGGGTTCATTTCAATTTTCCACATATGGGTTCATTTCAATTTTCCACATATGAGTTCATTTCAATTTTTCGTATATGAGTTTATTTTATGCTTCATGGGTTGCTTGGAAAGACCGGACAAACAAAAATAACACAAAGGAAAAATAATTACAACACTTACATATTTACACCAGTAGAATAATAATGAAGCTTAATTAAACAATTTAAGGTGGATTATGTTAACTGGAATCCCCAATGCTTCCTACTCCATATTTTCTAATTCAAATGTGTTGTGTTGCTTGCATTGAATTATTCTAAAAGGGTCTTCCCACAAACTGTCAAATTTTTTGTGTTGGCCAGGCTTTGCATCCCTTTCATCGAATTTTACTACTAGGTCTCCGCATTTTAGACCCTGGTCTGAGGCTTTCTTGTCGAACCATCTCTTAACCACCTGTTGGTGATTGGGCGTGGCTATCAGGGCTTTTCCCCTCTTCTCCTATACTTCTAATAACTCAGCCAACCAAACCTCCATGGATCCATTTTCTTCAATCTAAGGATTTGAGCAGTTGTAGTGCAGGAATCTCCATGGAGATAGGAAATAGCACTTCTTTTTCGTACACTAGATCATACAATGAAGTCTTGAGAACTTGCCTAGGGGTTATGCGGCCTTCCCAGAGCATTTCCTAAAGGTTCTTGTGCCACTCCTTCTGATGTTCTAACCTAATTCTTTTAATGAGTCAGACTAACTTTTTGTTAATCGGCTCAGCTAGGCCATTCCCCTGTGGGTAGTAATTTGATGACATTTTTAAGAATATTCCATGCACAAGTGTGAATTGACATACCTTAGAACCCAAGAAATCCTCAGTGTTATCATAGATGATGGTCTTTGGTGGGCCAAATCTCGTTACTAGCCCCTCAAGAAAGTCCACAATCTCCACCTTTATTGCATTCTTCAGGGGCATGACCTCGATCCATTTGGTGAAGTAGTTTGTGGCCCTGAGGATCTATTTGTGTCCAGTGTTGGAGGTGGGATTAATCATCCTGACAAAATCAAGGCCCCATTGAGAGAAAGGTTCCTCAGTCACTATTGGGTTCAGACAAATTGCAGATTTTTTCCTCCTTGGCATGAAGAACTGGCATTCCTTGCATGCTTTAACCAAAGAGTGTGAGTCATTGAATAGTGTAGGTCAGAAGTATCTGGTGTGCATGATTTTGATGGTGGTGGTTTTTGCAGAGAAGTGTCCGCCCGTGAGACTGTTGTGGAAAGCATCAAGAATTTTCTTCGCTTGCTCTGTGGTGACACACCACAGTAGAATGCCATTGAAGTTCCTTTTGAAGAAGCCCCTTCGATAAGTTTGTATCTATTGTTCTACAGTCTGTAGGATCTTCTCTTTTGAGAAGGAAGGCCTGGCAGATATTTCCCAATATGCATGAATCTTACCCTGTCCACTAGCCAATAGCCTTTGGACTCAAACTCATTTGTTAGAACCAACTCTGGTTGCTCTTCTTTAGCTACCATTTCTTCATCATGCACCAAATATTTACATATTCCCCTTCCTCAAACGGTCTTTGTAGGCCTGACCTCAATGTCATATTCAAGGATCTTAGTGATCCAATTGGCCCTCTTTTTGGTGATTTCTCCTTCCATGATGTACTCATGCACACTGGAATGCGTGACATATATAATCACCTTGTTGCAAGATATGAGGTGTCAAAACTTCTTGAGTCCCTTAACAATGGTGAATGCTTGCCTTTCAACGAAGTTGTAGTTTGTTTCATAATCTTTTAAGGTCCAAGAATGAAATGCTATCGGATGTTCTCCCTTTCCTTCATCATCCTTTTAAGTTAGCACAGTAGCGATGTTGGATTTTCTACTAAATAGATACATTATAAATTCCTTTGATAGGTCTAGATTGACCAGTACAGGTGTTGAAGAAATAGCATCCTTAAGCTTCTCAAAGGCTTCTCTAGCTTCCTTTGTCAATTTGAATAATTGATCCTTTTTAGCATCAGGGTGATAGGTCTAATTAGCCCTACAAAATCAAAAAATGAATTTTCTTACAAAGTTAACCTTCCCCAAAAAAGACTGGGCTCCCTTCTTGTTGACTAGTAGGGGAAGTTCTCTAATTGCCTTCACCCACTCAGGATCAATTGCAATTCCTTCTTTGGACACTACATGTCCCAATAATTTTTCTTGTGGTACTCCGAAGACAAAAAAAATTCTGGTTCAAGGATACCCCGAACTCTTGGAATTTTTTGAAAACCATTTCAAGGTGATCAAAGTGATCATCCTTAGATTTAGAGAATATAGTCAGATCATCCAAATAGATTAAGATAATCTTGTTGATCAATTCTATGAAAGCAATATCCATTGCCCACTGGAAAGTGGCTCCCGCATTTGAGAGGCCAAAAGGCATTTTAGCATATGCAAACATTCCCCACTTAGGTGTGAATTTCATTTTGTGTCATTCCTCTTCTTTGACCTAGATCGAGTTGTACCGAGAGAAACCGTCCAATAGAGAAAACATTTTCAATCCTACCACTATTTGCAAGGTTGACTCCATAGAAGGAAACGGGCAGTGATCCTTTAGGGATGCTTTGTTCAGGTCCCAAAATTCAACACATAGGCAGATATCTCCATTCTTCTTTTGGACTGGAACCAAGTTGGATACCCATGTATTGTGCTTGATCAAGAAGATGATCTAGGATTGAATTATCTTTGTCAGCGCTTGTGCCATCAAGGCTTCAATCTTTAGATTTACTGGCCTCTTCTTTTGGTGGACAGGTTTTGCACCTTCTGTCAGCTCTATAGTATGCTAAATGATTTCGGGATCATATCCCCTGAGGTCATCATATGACTAGGACACTACTCCTTTATATTTCTCACAAAAATCAATGAGTCTTTCTTTTTCATGATGTGGAATATCTTTTTCGACCTTCAGTTTCCTTTTGTCTCCAACCTGAAGGTCTGCATAGTCACTTTTGTCCGCTACAAACTTCCTTTTGTCATTTCTTGCATCATCACAATCAAATAGGTTTTTGAGAGTAACCAGTCCCTTTGGAAGCTTGTTGGACTTCAACTGAATGATTTGTAAGCCATAGGCATCAGCGATCTTCAATTGGAGTTTCTCAGCAAACTCTCTTGACTGTTGGATGAATGAGGCGATGTGTTCATCACTTTCGAACACTTGCCAACTTTGATCATTATCTATAATTTTTTATTAGACTATCACTCATATAGATTTTATATTATGAATTAGGTCAGAAGCAGGATCAAATTGAGATATGATTTTTTTCATGCGGTCTACATCTATATTTTCTCTTTGGGCACTATCTAGATATTAAAGGCTTTAAATCCCTCAATCAGGTCCAAGACTTTATGTCTATAGGCTCTCATGCGGGCATTTTTGGCTATGAAAATCCCTTACAATTGATTGACCACTAGTTCGGAATCTCCAAACACCATTATGTTCTTGATGCCCATCAGCGCTACAAGGCTTATACCTTGCACTAGGCCTTCATATCCAGCTTCATTGTTTGAACAAGCAAACTAGAAGCAAAAGAGTCAGAGTGTCTTTTCATTGTATGGGGATGTCAAACATATCCCAGCTCCTAAGCCAACTTTGCATCTTTCTCCATCAAAGTGCAGCATCCATAGCTCTGAGGCTTAACCACTCTCAGGTTCCTTCATGACCTTTGGAAGCACTTAATCCTCATCATAGATGACATAGGTTCCCAACCCAGTAGCATGATAGTTTCTGAAAGGATCAGTGTCTATATATTCACTCAAGAGGACCTCCTATGAATCCATCTGGTCTCTGATCACTTTTTCATCTTCTAGTAGCTTGGTACAGTACATTTCCTCTTTGGTAAAAGAGGTATGAGCAACTTCAAATTTGATCATGGCTTCATCGGCCACATGTTCTAAATGTAGAGGTTCTGATATTATTTTCATTTTAGCTCCATGCTTGGTCCTAAGGATCAAGTGTGACCAATCCAAAGAGAGATATCCACCTATCTTTGAAGTGAATTCCCAGGATGAGCAAAGACCAAACATGGGGGGGGACGTCTATGATCACAGTATCTTGTGGAACTATGATACTAGGGCAGGAGAATAGAGTCAAAGGGAGGTCCTTAATGACACCTACAGTTTCAACCTTGTTCTGATCAAGTTGTATAACCCCCCTTTTTAAAGGTTCATAGCTAATTCCTAAGGCTTCAGGTATCTACTTGGGCATGACTGTGGTGCTAGTGCCTGAGTCAATCATGGAATTATGCAATAATTTTTGACCCACAATAACAGTTAGGAAAAAGGGCTTCAATTTTAGCTTATCTCTAGCCTCGGTAGAGGCTTCCTTTGTGTTATTTGTGAGAAATTTGGAAGGAGGTGATGGATCAATAGCCTTTTCCTTGAGTGATTGCTTTGTTGGCTCAATGATTGCATCTTCTTGGAGGGCCTTCTGCAGCAATGTAGTCTACTCTAGAATAGCTAAGATATCCCAAAGGGAAACATTAGCAGATGATTTTTTCAATTGTTCCACCACATTGAATGGTGGCAGATTTGAAGGCTTTAGTTCCTTAGCTCTAGTTATAACAATTACCCTTTGGATGACATTGTTGTGCAATTGCGGAGGTACTAGGTGTCTGGTCGAAGGCACTTTTAGGATGTGGGACAACTAGTTCACCCGTGAATCTCCTCTTTGAGCAAGTGTTATAATCAAACTATACTTGTGGTGCTTTTGATGTGGATGCATCATTTGCAAACACCACCTCTTCTTCTTCCATCCATGAGAAGAGTGCATGATCGGCAGCTATATTTTTTTTACTCCAGGGACATCCCCTGCATTTGCATGATGAGTACTGCATTTTCCATCTATGGAAAGGCATATACATAACCTCTAGGGTCTGACGCCGCACCTTGGTTATGCTATTCTACCACCTTTTGTTGTAGATTGTCACGTAGGTAGTTTCAGGGCATATGTGCATCGCCACAAGGAAAGCACCAGGGGTTGATGTCATTGACTAATTTATTTTCCCTACTGTCAGCTCTCTACTCGAGCTTGGGTGAGCAACTTGCAGTGGAGTAGGTACTTGCACTATTTTATTAGTTGTTTGAGCCTGCGGATTTGTGCACAAACCTCCTTGGAATTGGTTTTGTTGGTAAGAAGATCATTCACCTTGATAATTTTGGTAGGTTGGCTTCAGAGCCGCAAACTAGTTTCTCTTGATGTTAGTTATTTCATTGGAGATAGTCTGCAACATCTCCTTAACGTTGCTCATCTCATCCTTTGAAGAGTCAAATGTACAAGCAACATTTTGTGGCATGTTCAGATATGTGTACATAGATTGAGGAGGAGAGAGCGCGCTGGTATATGCTATTTCCTGGGTGGGAACTAATATTTTGGGGAATATAGGCATAATGGGCCTAGGTGGAAACTTCCCAGTGTTTATCAGACTATTCTCCGCATTGACAATGACGTTGTATGAATCTAGTAGAGCGGTCTCGCCAAGAGATTGTATCATCATTGAGATGTCGGCATTGATGGATTTAAAGTAGAAAATGAACACCAACTCGATTGACAAGTAGATAGTAGCCTGAATTATCTACTAAGTTATATGGAACCAGGTGTTGAAGTCAGTCATGGCTTTATATGGAGCTCACTTTATGATCACCAACTGATGATATAGTGAAGAAATGTCTCCATCATTTAAGAATCATTCATAGAAAGGATCTCTAAGCTGATCCCAGGTACCAATAGTATTAGCTTACAGAGTGTGGTACCAATCTAGCACCTTACTCTTGAAAGAGGCTACGAGCAACCTTAGCACTATATTTTAGTTGATGACCCCGTGCACCAAATACATGTTTGCCACATCTTGTAGATGTTTGGATGGTGTTTTTGTGTCATCCCTGGTGAATTTTGGTATATCTTTTAAAGTGGAGGTTTGGATAGGGTCCCAAACGGTGGGTGCTATTGGTGCTACCAGGGGACTTCCAACATCCCATGCCACATAATTTTTGTTAGCAATCACCAACATGATTGATGGAGGGAGTGAAACGTTCACTATATGGGTTCCAGTTTATATTGTTCCTAGTGGTGGCACCAACAAGCCAGGGTTATTCATTGTTTGGGATCTAGTAACAGGCTGATGGCTCATACACCCACTTTAGATTTAGGTACATTTAAGCAGTCCCATCGGCGTTCCAGAAAAAGAAACTATTGATGCCAAAAAATGACAAGGTAATAGCCTTATGGGAAACTCAATTAATGGGGGACCAATTGTGCTAAACTAGGTGACCTCTGGGATTTTAAAGAAGTCAGCTTCTTCTATATTTGGGGTTTTGGAATGGGTAAAGGAAGTAGATATAAAAAATATAGATCTAACTAAGGTGATAAGATAAGATGTAGGTATAGGCATGGTAAATCTATCTTTGGGATGTGATTTAAGGGCCTGTTCAGCAATCTGCTAAGTCCCAAAATAACAAAAATCAAAGATGGAAACCTGAATAATTTGTCCAATAACATAAAATAACTCCAATACACATTTACTAAAAATAAGAGTCAAAGACATGGTCTAAATCAGTAAACTTATATTGAAATCATAGAAGTTTTGCAAATAAACAACTCAGTACAATAATGGCACAGTATAATGTTTTGTCAAATAGTTTAAGAAAACATAAAGGCTAAACAATGACACAGTCTGTGAATCTTATACAATAATCTAAAATAGTACAAAAATCCTGATGTCTTTCCCATTTTTTTTTGTATCTTCTGAACTCATTTTTGAAAGAAAGAAGCAATATATATAAGAAAAAAATCCCACCACCTGGTGAGCCAGTAACAAAAAGATTCCCTTATCAAGAGAAATGATGCCCAAAGCAATGATTTCCTAAGGCCGTTGCAATAGAAAAATATTCGAGCCATAGAACATAGTCACCTTTGAGCCAGATGCATCCCCTATGAATGATGGTGGTGGTCCCAATAGAACCTCATGCAGACATGTGTCACTCAATCATGAAGGCATTTAGGACATGTGGTGATAGGTCGGGGACTATGGCTCACTCTTTCCTTCCTCTTGATGAAATCCCCATGAAGGAGACACGTGGTGAATTCTTCATTGTTAGCACTGACTGTGGGGTCCTCCAAAAAGTGTATGCGGACCAACACCATGTGGCATGCAAATGAAGCCCGGTTGAAAAGTGAAAGGAAGTAGTCTTCAAGTGCCTGCGGTGTTGACATGTGGAAGCATGGTGGGGGCCAAAATAAGAGTGAAGGAATAAATTCCTATGAGGAGTGTCTGACAAACATGTGGTGGGAACGGGAAAAGCTCTTCAAAAAGGGGCTCGATGATGTTTAAATATATAAGGCGTGGGCCGAACTTAGCAAAATAAAAATAACCCAAAGGGAACTTGAGGAAATTTTTATCCACAATTATCATTCATATCATCGCATTTCACATCATTTTCATCAAAAACCTTATTTTCCTTTATTAATTAAATAATCTTTAAATTATTTAATTAATTCACTATATTATCATTAAACTAATTTTATTCCTCCTGATTAATTAAATAACGTCAATTATTTAATTGTCACTAATATACCCTAGTATGCTAAATCAATTAAATTGTTATCACTTAATAGTTTAATTAATCACTTCTCCCTCTCTAAATCAGAATAATTAAATTAATTATTGAACTTCATTCAAAAGGTTCAACAAACAAATACAAGTTTATTTGTTAAACTCAAACATGACTTGCACATTCAAACTCTAAATGTTAATTAATTGATTCAATTAATTAATTATCCTCGGCCCCTTTGTGATTGAGAAATGCACGACCACTTATTACTCACTCTGATTGGTTAATTGATTCATCTATTTCCTAACTAACCCATCTATTCTTCAATCCCACTTACTACTTAATTTAATTTCCTCAATCTCAATGACTATTAACTGTTGATAGTGATTTTGTATTATTGTAATCTCAGTCGTTCATCTCAAAATTGGAAATCTATAAAATAGTCCTCTACCTTCTCACAAATCATCTATAATTTGCATAGCTAAGTGTTGCACGACTGATTGATGAGAACATTAACATCCTTAATTGGATCAATCACAGAAGCTAACTGAGCAATCTATTTCCTCTCAATGACTATTAACTGTTGATAGTGATTTTGTATTATTGTAATCTCAGTCGTTCATCTCAAAATTGGAAATCTATAAAATAGTCCTCTACCTTCTCACAAATCATCTATAATTTGCATAGCTAAGTGTTGCACGACTGATTGATGAGAACATTAAGAATTATTGGAATCATATTCTAGTTCACCATTATCAACATGAATCGAAGATTTTGCAACAACAACAATGGAGGCTTTGTATTGAATCAAGCAATTTGACATCCAAATGTCAATACAAACACAACTCTGACATGGGATGGTATAGCTTTTAAAGTTTTGAATTCAGTTTATGTTATCTTAGGGTTTCATTGTTTGATTTTGTTATTCTAGAGCTTCATTTCATGAGTATGGTTGGAATTCTATCTTGTTTGAATTAGGTTAGTTTGATTCATTTTGTTGTTGTTTCCTATGCTTTATTCTCCCTTATGACACATAGTAAATTGAATAACACATCCATATAATTCACATAGATTAACATCAAAATCATATAGACAATATTCCCAATAAAGATATAGTAGCATCAATAGTTTTTAATACTTATCTGAACAACAACACTTTGGAAAATCCGCTCTCACCTTAGGAACATATTAATGGTATTGGCTCTTGCTATGGAATAATATAGGAGGAACCAGCTCCTTTTCGAACATATCAATGTTATTGGCTCTACACTAGTTTGGTTCCCAAAGAATAATGCTCAGCATATGTGCAAACCAATCCCTAGTCAGGACCATCTCAGGTGTACATTGTACCCTAAGTTGGACACACTATGTGTGCCCCCTTCTCCAATTTTCCATAGCTCACCAACCAATTTATTCTTCCTTGAATGTTCTTTCTTGAATTATCTCCATCCTTAAATGTTTTTCATGCTTTTCGAAGTCTCACATAAATTCTTATATAAGACTTAAGGGCTGGTTTGCAAACTATCACACCCTTTCACAAAGGTTACCTTTTAATAAGTATTTAAATAAATAATTATTCCTCCCTTTTAAAAGAGATTTTATATATATTCTTTATTAACCTTTGTTTTAACCAAAGGATCATAATATCCTTTATTTTCTATCTTATTTTTAATTCTAAATGGTTAAATCACAATTTTCTCTTCTCTTGGGGAAAAAATCACATAGCATGCAAACCTCTAGTTCTTGTGAGATCTGGAAAAAATCTTCATCTACCTTAACATTTTTGCTTTCAATCATCTTTCCTAATCTCTTGTTATAGCATCTACATGCCTTGCTTTTGGTTAAGTAACCAAGGAAGATCCCTTCATCACACCTTGAATCAAACTTTCCAAGGTCTTCTTCATCTCTTATGATGTAACATTTGATGCCAAAAATCTTGAAGTATCTAATAGTAGGAGGCCTTCCATACTATAGCTCATAAGGGGTCTTAGTGCTATTGACCCTCAACTGTACTATGTTAAGAAAATAGATAGCAGTGTGAACTGCTTCCTTCCAATACATATCAGGCAAATCAACATCTTTCAACATAGCCCTAACCATCTCTTGCACAATCCTATTCTTCCTTTCCACTACCCCTTTCTGATGAGGGGTTCTAGGAGCAGAAAGATGTCTCCTAATACCATGATCTTCACAAAAAAATTCAAATTCATTTGAAGTAAATTCACCTCTATCTGATCTTAAGCATTTGATCTTAGCATCCATTTCATTCTTAATTTTTTCTTTGAAAATATTAAACTTATTAAAAGCTTATGGTTTTTCTATTAAAAATATAACCCAAGTCATTCTAGAGTAATCATCAATAAGCAATATGGCATACTTTTCACCTTGTTGAATCTTTATTCTTGTATTTCCACATAGCCTAGTGTAAATTAGCTCCAATGGCATTGTAAAAGAACACTCCTTGCTCTTGAAAAAATTTCTTTATTTTATTTCCCATTTGATACTCCTTACATTATGTGTTTGCAGGCTTAGTTATCTTTGGCATATCTCTTACTACATGAGTGGAACTAATCTTCACCATATTGTCAAAATTGGTGTGTCCTATTCGCTTGTGCCATAGCCAACTTTCACTGGATTGAGCTAATAAATAGATTCTTCTATTTTCTTCCTTTAGATGATAGAGATTTCCATTTGTTCTAGTGCCTTATACAACTAATCTTTCAGACCTTTCCTTCCTGATCTCACAACCTTTGGCTTGAAATGTAAGGTTATATCATTTTCTAAACCTCTAACTGATACTAAGAAGATTATGCTTAAGTCCTTGGATATAGAGGACATCCTCAGTCCTATTCTTTCTGTCAATTTTTATGGCTCCCTTTCCATAAATTTGCTTTGACTCATCACCACCAAACTTAACAGCTCCACCATCACACTTCTTAAGAACAATGGAACTTTCTCTTGTCACTAGTCATGTGGTTAGAGCAACCACTATCAATCACCCAAGTATTTTCTTCTTCCTTTGCCTAAAATTTATTCCATACAACCATTGATATTTCATTGTTTTTGTTAGCCAGTAAAGTATTGAACTTCTTATATTTTCAATATCACCCTTTTGTCTTTCATAGCCATGAATATGGTTTCATAATTTGAATCATTATCCTCATCTTCTAAAGAAAAACTACTTCCTTGGAATAAAGACTTTTTTTAAAATTCTCTTTTGTTACTATATTTTGATTCTTTAAAGGGATATTTAGTAGCAAAATGACCAATCCTCCCACAATTGAAATACTTGAAAGGTAACTTATCTTTGTATTTTTTGATGTATTTATTCAATCTTCTCACAAAGTTTGCTTCTACCTCATCAAAGTCAACATTCTGATCTTTTGGATCATCTTCTATTTTTTACTGACTTTGAATGTTTCTTCCTTCTTTGGAACATCTTTGTAAAATTCTCTTATTTCAAAGGAAGTGAGAGAACCAAAAATTTCATCTATTGAATACTTATCCAAGTCCTTAGACCCATCAATAGCAAATACCTTATGACTATAAGCTTTAGGGAGAGATCTTAAAACCTTTTTCACAATCTCATCTTCTTTCACTTCTCCACCAAGACATTGCATGCCAGTAACTACTTCATCCATCTGAAGCATATAAATAGCAATTTCTTCATCCTCTGTCATCCTCAGGGTTTCAAATCTTCTCTTGAAGATTTGCATCTTGGCTTGCTTAACTGCATTATCTCCTTCATAAGTGTTTCTTAGCTTTTCCCATACATCCTTAGCAAAATTATAACTCATCGCCTTTAGAAGTTTTGAATCAGCTAACCCACACATGATAGAATTATTTTCCTTGGAATTATTCTCATACAATCTAATCTTAGTTGAATCTATTGGAGGATCAGAAGGTGCAATACAACCATCCTTGAAAATTTTCCAAACACCAAACACTAGAGAGTTTAGATGGCCTTCCATTATTACTTTCCAAAAGGTATAATTTTTCCCATCAAACCTAGGACCCTTGTAAGATCCATAATGTGCCATCTTGAATGTTTCCTCAATTAGTTAAGATACTTCAAAGGAACCTGATCTAATACCAATTGTTGAACACTCTCATATACTGAGAGGGGGGTGAATCAGTATATCAAAACTTAAACCCTTCAACAATATGCAAATTCAAACTTTTAATAGGATCAACAACTTATGGACATATTAGCAACACTTAACAACAATGAAAGATAAATAAATGAACACACATGCACAAGATAACACCATATTTATGTTGAAAACCCAAGGAGGTAAAAACCACATAGAGAAATCTCTCAATATAGGAAGCACACTACTCCCAGAAGGAATTGCAGGCTAAGGCACACAACCTTAGGGTGAGATATAAAGCACTTACAGTACTAAGGTGCACTACCTCAAGGCAAGAAACAAATTACATGGACCTACTGAAGAGACTCACTGTCTGATTACAAGATACATGAAGATATTAAATTATAATATATGTCAACAATACACTTGATGACTAGGAATTAAAGTGTATTTCTATTTTATTTTCCACAACTCACTGCTTCATTCCATATTCACACATCACACCCCTCTCTCACCACTTGCAACTAATTTTATATTTCCTTTATATCCTTCGCAAGTTCACAAAACATTAATTAGGTCGGCTAAAGCATAATACAAACAATGATTCCAACAAGTTGGCTACAAAAACATAATGTGGTCCTATCCAAGAGATAGAGAGGACCAAAAATAATCTTATCACATCTTCCAATGTGATCCCAAACACCGCACACGTTGGCGCACATCAACCGGGTCAACAATAAGGAAACATGAGGATGAAGCATGTAGCACATTACCAGTCAGCCCAAAACATAATTTTAACTAAATTTACTCAATGTGGTTCTCAACAAGATAGTTTAAGACAAAAATGTATCTTAACACAACCTCAAATGTTGGTGCAAACCCCCAAGAACATAGCACAAGAAAGAAAACAAGCCCTGTCGACCAGACATCCACAAATTTCCCAGAAAACCAACTCAAAGCAATATGTAGTACCAAAGAGATCAATCATTTATGTGTGGAACACAAAGAGATGTTCCATGAACATTCAACAATACTTCTGGAAATTCATTTCACACTATCATGCCACAATCAGTCACCACAAACCAAACATAAGCAAAATACTTTAACCCAAAAGCACATAATACATAACTAAAAGATAGAACATTATCATACGAACTTGTGGAACACCTCATTACATGAAAATTGAACTGAGATACTTCACAAGAACTAAGAGAATTTCCACCAAGCTACAGTAGTAAAAAATCAATACGAAGAAATATGGAGCATTTTTTAGACCAATCCTGACAAGCAACAAAAACTGCCAAGCCACTGCAATTACTAGAAACCTCTTCAGCAACACAGGTGACCTAAAAATATATAAGTGCAAAATCCATAGAACATAAACATTAAATTCCAAACCACAAGAAAAAATATTCAAATGCGGAGGAATGCAAATCATTCTCCCAAATAGTCTTCAAGGAAACTTTTTGTAGCAGAAACATTAATCAACGTGTAGAGACTAGAACTTTTTAGTAGTAACACAAACTTCCTTAGGAACAACAAGAGAGAGCATACAACATACTAGATACCATCAGCAACATCTCTCCACCATTAGCATCACTTTGAATCCTCATCTTAATATATCATCATGATATCATCATTGCTAACAATAACCATACTTAATACAACTTTACTTGAAATCAAACAAGGCATGACATCCAACCATGAACACCAGAAACCTCACCAATACATCACAATGACATCCCAAATTGAGCGAACATCAATGACAACCAATGCCAAAAAACAATCCCACAACATATGTGCAACAAACGAATATTTCTATATTACATTTTGCTAATCTAAAAAAAATTAAATCCTTTGTTTCTATGAATTTATGTATTTTTGTTCAAAAGGGAAAGCAATATTCTACAAAAAAAATTCTATGAATATTCTTTCGCTAAACAAGAGTAACAAGTTGATTAAAAGCTTTAAGCATTCTATAGTAGAATTTGTATGCAGAAGGTGTAAGGGAATCATATTTTTTCTATGTTTATAAACTGTTCAAGTATTTATGCTAGAATATATCTATCACTCTACGGTTAGAATTTTGTACATCTTGTTCAAAATATACATATGCTCTAAGCTGGTTAGAGATTGTCAATATTTTTCAAAAGAAAAAAATATGCTTTGTGACTTTAAGTTTGATGTGTTGTCCTTATGAAAACTATATGTATTCGTAACTAAAGGAATCCATTAAACTAATCACAAGTACTTATGCTATGTATGTGAAAAAGGATATATGAATATACACATTGTTTAGAACCAAAGGAAATATGCAATGAATATAGAAGTTTAAATAGACAACAAATTTTATTTTATTTTAGTAGTTCATTAAGATTCATTTTTTACAAAACCTTCCTATTTGAGCATGATTTAGTTACTGTCTCTTGATTATTTTTGGTGTTTTTTACATTCATAAATATCACTAAAAAAACAAATTTTATCAACAAAAATCAACACCTATATAATCTACTAATAAATGAGAATTTTTGTATCTATTTTAATTTTGTATTTTTTTTGGTGATACGAATGTTACTGATAAAAATAAAATAAAAGAATAAACACAATTTAAAAAAATCAGAGAGGATGGGAGGTGTAGCCCTCTCCCTCTCTTGCCCTAAGGGAGCTACAACTCCCCTTTGGAGTGTGGCCTCCCACAGAGTTGGTCGCCCCTCTTTCCCTATCATGTATATGTAATGCAAATAGAAGTATATTCTTAGGAAAGAATGAATAAACCAAGCCTAGAAATTTGAATCACCACATACCCTGCATATTAACTTTCCTCTTTGCTCTTAGTGCTAGGCGTCAACCAAGTTTCCCAAGCTATAAATCAATCAAGAATATCCTCATAAGATCAATTAAACCAAGATTTGCATCCTCAATAAATCAGGGCAGGGAGGATAGAGCACTGCCCTACACAGGAATGGAGTAAAAATAAGAAAAATAAACATAAAAACATTATAGAAAATTTTAGAGTTATGACATTTCCTTTTTCCTTGGGCATGAATTTGGCACCTAGTTATATTCGAAATGGACTTGACCAAGTACGATGAAGGAGGCTCAACATGCTTTGATGCAACTAATGTTGAGAGGGTTCAACATAAATCCCTCTCTCATAAACTCACAAATTCACACAATAGATATTGAATGCAAAATCAACAACTATATTGCAATATTATATTCCAAACTTGTTCAAATGATTACAATCTTCAAAAAATGTGATTTTATATCAGATTATACAACCCCAAGGACCAATGAATAGAAAATAAAAATGGTTTCCAATATGACTTATAATATAAAAATATTTAACAAATACAAAACCATTCTTTCTCCTTACAAATGCAACTTCAATCTGCACTCTCTCACTTGCAATCTTCATCATGCAACTATTCCAACCTTCAACAATTGAATCTTGTCTTCATTTGTTGTCACCAATACCTTCAAAACCTGAAATAAACCTGTAATAACATTTTCCACAACCCTCCTAGGAAAATTACCATGCTTGCAACAACAACCTTCAAATTCTAGCCAAGAATGGCTACCAAAACCAAGTCCAAATTGCTTGTATTCTTCAAAAACAACCTCCAAAAACCTCTCTAGAAAAAATCCATGACCAAGTTGGGAAGAAACCTCCAAAAATGCATTCCAAAAACTTTACATAATATATAAAATGCTTTCATAAACCCACTCCCACCAAAATTGCCAAAATGGGAGTCTATTCCTAGATTTTAAGGTTGTTTCCAATGTAACTCCTACCAACTCACCTTGGTTGCCCACATTTGCATGCATGAATTAATTAAATTTCTAAATGCATCATTAAAACTTATAACTCCATCCAAATCTCACACCCAAGTCCTTTTTGCAAAGTTTTAAAATTAACAATTTTTCAAAGTTCCCTCCTAAATTATCTCCACTCCCAAAATTTGCAATAAAATAATAAAAGGAAGTTATTTAATATTTATTTTAGTCTAACCTTTAAAATTAACCTATTAAATAGATCACCTATCAAACCTTAGGAAAATAAAATAAAATGCATTCTTTTGCTTGATGCAAGATTGCTCTCACAACCCTAGATGCTCCTGCATCAAAGTATTAAATAAAATATATAATGGATTCCTTCTAAAGTATTATTGATACCATAGGCGTCAAAGTAAAAGGATAGATGTTAATGGATGTGTTATTAAATAAATAACGGGAAGTTGATTTTGTTTAAGAGCTAGTAAAATTCAAATGGGGATGTGGTTCTTCTCACAATATCGTCATATTTGAGTATGGCTCAATCACTCTTTAATCCATGTTAATAGTATAATAATAAATAATACCTCTATAGATGTTATGATATTTTATCAAAATGGTATATCTATAATGTTATTGTCAATGAAATATTAATACTATTAATAATAATTAGTATAATAATACCATGCTACTAAATAATCATTATAATTGATAAATTTGATAATGAAGGTTATTATACTTGTACTAAAAATAATAATATTATTATTAATATCTACTTTTAGAAGCATATTAGTAAATCAGTAATATCTTAACAAAACTTATTAATTAATTAAGTGTTAGTGTGATAATAGTTACTAACATTGGCAATGACCTTGCGATTATATATAATATCATTTAGTTTTGATATGAAAGTTATATTTATAATAGTCAAAAATGTCATCAGTACGGAGATAGTAAGGTAAATAAAATAAAACCTTAATATTAATACAAAGACAAAAATATTAAAATAATTCTCATCCCTATGAAGTGTTGTACCACATCCATGCATTACATTTATATTAATATTAAAGGATATTCTTGCTACAAATGTTATTAATGAGAAGAGTGAATATAATTTCAATATTATGATTAAATTTAATATTAAGTTTAATAGTTATAGTTAATATTGGTACATATATAATGTTAATATTAACAGTGGTTGTGCTATTAGTATTAACATTATTAAAATGGAGCGGTGAGCATGATTCATATTTAATAATCTAATAAGATGGATGCTAATATTGCAATGGAGTTAATTAAAATATTAATACTAACATTAGTGTTAATATTAGCATTGGTAGTAGTAATCACATTATCGAATTTAACATTATACCTTTATAATAATACTAGAATTGCAATATATATTTCATTAGGATCCCTCTCGACATCCCAAGAGTTAGTGCTCCTATTAAATAAAAATATAATAAGGGTATTTGTGTTAGAGTTAATGTGCTTAGTAAATAAAATATTATTAAAAATAATCATATTTGTAGTCATCATAATAATAATATTAGTATTATTATTAGTACTCATTGATAATGATATCATTAATAAGGCCACAAAATCCTTATTGATGGTAATGTGTTTAGAATTTTAATGCAAGTAGCATAATGAAAACATTATATATCAAGGCGATATTAATGCTAGCATTTCTATTAGTCTTAAATGATAATGTAAATAATTATATTTATAAGAATATTGGTATCAACGAATGACCTTAAACCTACATAGACTTCCATATTATAAACACTAATAAAAACATGGAATTATTACTTTAACAGTGGAGTTGAAATAGAAAACTATAGATCGAGGTATTTGAGTGTTATTTGTATTAACATTGATGTTAATAATCCCTAGTAATATAATGGTGGAAAGATAATGTTAATATTGAAACTAAGGCTTTTATCATCATCTCTTGAGGGTGTGCATGATGGTAATTGCACACCCGTTTGTTCACTACCTAAGGAAGCTAGAGGGTGAAATCACCGAGAGACCCCATTTCTTGGACCCATTTTTTCAAATAGACCACTACATTCCCAATTTCACCGAATTGGCAAGCTAGTGGGTGAAATTGGCAACCTAACTTGGCCTATTTTAAAAAATGGGTCCAAGAAATGGGGTCTCCCGATAATGTAAATCACCAGGAGACCCCATTTCTTGGAACTATTTTTTCAAACAGGCCACTACATTGCCAATTTCACCAAATTAACAAGCTAATGGGTGAAATTGGCAACCTAACTTGGCCTATTTGAAAAAAGGGTCCAAGAAATGGGGTCTCCCAATGATTTAGGTCTCCCGGTGATGTAAATCACCAAAAGACCCCATTTCTTGGACCCATTTTTTCAAATAGGCCACTACATTTCCAATTTCATCGAATTGGCAAGCTAGTGGGTGAAATTAGCAACCTAACTTTCCTTGTTTGAGAAAATAAGTCCAAGAAATGGGGTCTCCCGGTGATTTAGGTTTCCAATTTCACCCTCAACCCTCAACCCTTAAACCCTCAACCCTCAACTCTTAAACCCTAAATTCTTAAACCCTCTACCCTCTACCCTCTCCCTTATACATTAAACCCTCAACCCTCATTTCTCAACCCTCAACCCTTAATCCCTCAACCCCTATACCCTCTACCCTATACATTGGTCCCTCAACCCTAAACCTTCAATCATGTACCCTCAAACAATTACCCTAAACCATAAACCCTCTACCTTCAATCCTAAACCATCAACCCTAAACCCTTACACCCTAAACCCTTAAACCCTCTACCCTCTACCCAATACCCTAAACCATCAACCCTATAGGTCCTCAACCTTATACCCTCAATTCTCTCTCTCTCTCACTCACTAACCCTATACATAGGACTCTCAACCCCAATCCTTCAACCATATGTACCCTCAACCCTAATCCCTCAACCCTATATCCTCAACTCAATACCCTAATCCCTCAACCCTATACCCTCAATTCTCAACCCTCTATCCTATACATTAGATCCTCAACCCTCATATATCTATGTCCCTCCCTCTTCTCTCCTTCTCTCTATTTCATTTCTCCCTCCATCTATCTATCCATTCATCCACCCTCTCTACCATAATCCCTCAACCCTAAACCCTTTAACACTCAACCCTAAACCCTCTATCCTCAAACCTAAACCATCAACCCTAAACCCTCTACCCTCAACCCTAAACCTGTAATCCCTCTACCCTTAAACCCTCTACCCCCTTCCCTCTACCCTCAACCCAATACCCTAAAACCTATAGCCTAAACCCTCTACCTTCAACCCTCAACCCTTAAACCCTCTACCCTATGCATAAAAACTTCAACCCTCAATTCTCAACCCTCAACCCTGAATCCCTCAACCCTCAATCCTTAAACCCTCAACCCTCAACCCCTATACCCTCTACCCTTTACATTGGGCCCTCAACATAATCCTTCAACCATATACCCTCAAACCTATACCCTAAACCCTCTACCCTCAACCCTAAACCCTTAAACCTTCTACCTTCAACCCAATACCCTCTACCCTCAACCCTAATCCCTCAACCCTTAAACCCTAATCCCTCAACCACTATACCCTATACCCTATACATTGGACCCACAACCCTAATCCCCCAACCCTATACCCTCAATCCTCTACCCTCAACCTTAAACCATCAACACTCAACCCTTAAACCATCCACCCTCTACCCTTTACCCTATAAACCCTTAAACACTCAACCCTAAACCCTAAACCATAAACCCTCAACCCTTAAACCCTAAACCCTTCAACCCTCTACCCTCTACCCTCTACCCTCAACCCAACACCCGATACCCTAAACCTTAATGCCTCAACCCTAATCCCTCAACCCTTAAACCCTTAAATTCAATAAAACTCTCTACCCTAATCCTTCAACCCTCAACCATTAAACTCTCTACCCTCTACCTTATAAGCCCTTAAACACTCAACCTTAAACCCTCAACCCTTAAATCCTAAA
>VDFB02373365.1:176374223-176602914 GCA_007258455.2 Sequoia sempervirens | reverse complement strand
ATACATGTACATGTGTAGATACAATCTTACATACATATAGGCATGCATACAATATACATGCATTGATACATAAATACATACATGCACATACAAGCATACATGTACATACAAACATACAAATATATAAACATACATTCAATAGAGTAGCATTTAACATAAAGCAAGACATAATGTGATTCTATTATACCATGCTCACATTATGTCTTGCTAGACATGTCCCCAATAAACACAAAAAACCATGTCAAAACTAAGATATAACACGAGCGTGTTATATTGTGTGCACGTTATATCTTGCTTTGGGAATCCCCAAGCCTTGGGCTTGGTATTTTCCTTGCAATACCAACCCAAAGGCTTGGAGGGCACTCCCAACGACCAGAGACGTGTTTTTGCAAATTCTACAATATTTCACATAATCAAGTCTATGCTCACCATTAAGATTGCACGTGGTTCAATGTTGAACAAATCAAGCACCTAGGTAATGTTAGGTTCTCTCTTAGCTATCCAACGATGTAATTATTTTCACTTTCTGACAATGTTAAGCCTTTCATCCATAATTTATTTTGTTTGTGTGTCTCTTTTTTGGCAAAAAGTAGTGTTTGGTGTTTTTTTGTTATAAATTAACTATTCATTGAAATTTCAAATAAATTACATTTTTAGAAACTAGACTCCATTCTACAAATTTTTAAAAAAAAAAAAAATTAATTAGTTTCCAAAATTTTGTAGGGGTAGCACGACCAAAATTCAGTTTTTCAAGAAGTGTCCACTTAGAAAATTAGTATCAAATATTCATTAAAAAATTATCAAAAAAATCATGCATCAACTACATATTGTTAGCTAATTTCTCATCGGAGTGATTTTAAAAATACTAAAAAAAAAAATTCACCATGCTAAGGACGTACAAGAGTTGCTATGTTATGTCTTTCTAAAAAAAACAACACCAATTTTTGTACATCCCTCTTTTGAACCCCTTAATATCAAACATTTTCAAAATAAATTAGTATTTTGGAAAGTAGACTCAGAGCACTTTGATCCTTGTTTTTGTTCCATCTCAAAATTTTGAGTGTAACTATCCTCAATTTCACGTCCAAGGTCATTATTTCCCAATTTCAAAAAAGTGGCCACTTAAGCCCCCTTTTTGGGAACCATCTTTTTGCACTTACCCATGAGGTGTCCCAATTCTCTCAATTTTCTGCTCTAAAACTATTGATCTTCCTACCCTTTTCCATCTAAAAAATTTCCATACTTTTGTTTTTTTACTCTGTCTAAGGTTAAGGCATTGGAAGCCTTTTGAACTTCCATGCTTTGCATAGTTGAATCACCCAATTTGGGTGCTAGGAAAAATGGTTCACTTATAATTATTATTTTTTTAAAATCTAAACTTGAAATAAAACTCCATTGTTGACTTTCCATGTAGGCATGTAAACAATAATTCAAATATTGAATGGTTGTATACAAACATGAGCTTGCCACAACAAAATTTCAAAACAAACAAACCAAAATTGCAAAAGAATTGATGTAGATAGTAGACCTACCTAGATGCTCTGACATCAAACATGCCAGGTACAAAAAATGTTCAATGAGGCTGCAACTCATGAACATTTTTGGAAGCCTTGAATGGTGATCCCATGTTCATTTTTTATCCAAATATCTTCTTCATCAATTAGCTTCTTCTTGTGTCCATTGATCAAAACCTCTTTACCTCTACACTCTTTCACATTCCTCTATTGCTTATACTAAAATTTCCACTCACCTCGGTGGTCAACTCCACTTGGTTCTTCCCAATGACGAAGATCCATTTCAGACTTCTTATACAAGCAGGTATATTGTTTTCCTCTTAGACTCTTTTCACTTCTTTTACAATTATTTGGTTGTCCCTTACTCTTCTTCTCTTCCTTGTGCAACTATTGCACCAACTCTTCATCACTTCTCTTAACCTCACTTACAGTCATCTTCTCATGAACTATTATTGAGTTGTTCCCAACCTTACTTGACATTGTCACAACTTTTTCACTAGCATGAAAACAAACTAATGAACTATCTCTCACTTGTTTCCCATTGTCCTTCAATGGACTCAAATGATACTATCTTTCATCCTTTGTGATGGTATACATATTTTCCCAACCATCATACACAGCATATCTATCATATTGACACAATTTGTCCAAAAGGACATGACAAGCATCCATGGGCATCACATCACACAACACCTCATCAACATAATTACCAATCTAAAATTGAACCAAGCATTGTTCATGTGCCAGAATTTGATGATCCTTTTGTAACCAAGTGACTTGGTAAGGATTTGGATGTCTTGTCTTTTCCAGTTGCAGCTTCTCTACCATCTCTTGTGAGACCAAATTATCAGTACTTCCATTGTCCACAACTACCTTACAACACTTGCCATCTGATTTACACACCATTCAAAATAAACTTCACCTTTGTGTTGACTTTGGTTGTTCATTTTCTGGTTTCAAAGGAACTCTATTCAACATCAATGCCTCTCCCTCTTTGGGTTCTTCTACTTTCTTTTGGGAATTCACACTCTTTTCATCAGCTTATGTTGCATAGTTCTTTGTTTCACTCTTCTTGCTAATGTCTTGTTGTATTTGAGGGAATTCAAAGGCCCTATGTCCAACCTCTCCACATTGGAAACAAGTGAAGTTGAATCCTCTTCCTCTACCTCTTCCAAATGAACCTCTTCCATGCGAGTAGTCTCCTCTTCCTCTAGGGAAATATCTTCTTTTCTTGCCTTCTTTTCTGTTTGCCTCCTCTTTCTTGTTTTGGTAACCTCTCCCATTGTTGGATTGTTCTTTTTCACATGAAAATATACCTCTACCCCCAAGAGTTATTTTGTTTCTTTCTATTGATTGTTTCTTCCACTTTCAAGGCATATTGATATGCCTCCTCCATGCTATACATATTAATTAAACTTATTTCCTCTTGGATAGATATGTGTAAACCACTTAAATATTTGGATACTTGCTTTGTATCATCTTCTATATGACCGGATCTTATGCTTAACTAGTAAAACACTTCAGTGTACTCCTCAACACTACTCTCCTTTTGTTTCAAATTTTGGAGTTTTCTAAACAAATTTATTTGATCGTTTGCTAGAAAAAAATTGGATTTTATTTTCATCACCATTTGATCCCATGATTTTATTTTATCTTTTCTCTTTCACTACCTATCTTCTTGCAAGTGAACCCACCATAGGGATGCATTCCCCTTCAACTTGGTGTGAGCATATTTCAACTTTTGATCTTCTTTAGTATTGTCATATTCAAAATATTTTTCCATTTCACCAATCCAATCCAAAAACTTTTATGCATTTAATCCGCCTTTGAAATTTGGAGGATCAAATCATGGCCTAGAGTTTATTTTCATGATGGATTTAATAAATCATTCTTCTCCTAGATCAAGACCCATCTAGTTCACTTCCTCTTCGTCTTCAACAATCTTCTCTTCTTCATCATCACTTATGTCCACTATGGGGACTTCTTTTCTCTATGTCATTTCCATAGCCTCTATTCATGATGTGAGACCTCTAACTACCTCCATTGTGAAATTTCTTATTAATTTCACAATCTCAGGCTCCATGCCTTTGGGTGCTCTACCTCTACAACCTTGTCCTCTATATGCCATTTCACTTCTCAACATGATCAAGCCCCACTCTGATACTAGTTGATGTAGTTCAATATATTTGAGTGTTATCAGACTAAGATTACTTGCATCAATTCATTTAAATAAACAAGTGTTCACTCAGATTTTTAATTTCACAAGCTCAAATGGAAAATCACCATGAATTATATGTCTTTGTCCAACTCTACAAATTTAAAAATGGTTTAAATAAAATTAGCAACATCAATTATTTTTCCCCTATTCCCGCAACATTCTAATATTATTCAAATTTTCTCTAGCATTCCTCCATCTATCATGCCCCCGTCTGGTCTTTTACACTGCAAAAATTTTCAGCCACAATATGGGTCGATGCCACTTTATTTTTCTACCTCTAATGCCTTTTTCTCACACTTCATCCATGCCACTTTTCTGGATTTTAAATTGGAAAAAAATTTCTATCAAAAGGGGAGGTCGATTCATCTCATTTCCACTAATGAAATATGTTGTCTCTTTCCTTCAATGTTGGTGCCTAAACTCTCCACGTTCTCAATTTCCATGTAGGCCAAAACTCAAGCTCTATTTTTTGTCTTTTCCTATCCAACATAAGGTGTCCCAATTCTCTCAATTTGTTGCTCTAAAACTATTGATCTTCCTGCCTTTTTCTAGCCAATAAAATTTCCATACTTTTGTTTTATTTTCCTCTGCCTAAGGTTAAGGCATTAGAAGCCTTTTGAACTTCCATGCTTTTCATAACTAAATTTCCCAATTTGGGCACTAGGAAAAAGGGTTCACTTATTAATTATTATTTTTTTAGATCTATTTGAAATAAAACTCTAGTGTTGACTTGTCGAGCGAACATGTAAACAATAATTTAAATATTGAATGGTTGTAGACGAACATGATCTCACCACAACAAAATTTCAAAACAAACAAACCAAAATTACAAAAGAATTGATGTGGATAGAAGGGCTACCTGGATGCTCTGGCATCAACCTTTTAGGATGCTCAATTGATATTTAAATTTTTTAGATGACTAGGTGTTTGAATGGTAAAAAATACATATTTATGGGTGATCCCACAAAACTGGGTTTCAATTTTGTTGAGGAAGAAAAATTGCAAAAAATGCCCCCATGAAAAAATTTTGGGTTTTGGGGGGTTCAAACGAACTTAGTGTTGGTGTTTTCTCCAATGCACCTAAGGAATATCTAAAGATTAGCCAACTCCTATACTCAAGAGCCTTAAAATGAATGGCCAACTAACAAGATTCAGTCGAAGACTGAAATCTTCTACACTTTAGGCTCTATGGGACCTAGGAGGTTGTTCTTGTTGTGTTCATTTTTTATTCATACATTGTAGAACACAATAATTCACAGATCAATTCCTATGAGGAGAAAACATACATGAATTACTAAAATATCGGCTTATCTTTGAGAAAATTGTGACCCACTCATTAGGAACCAAGGGTTATTTCAAAATATTTCACACACATGCCTCATGGTTGATGAATTTTAAAAATCAATTTGCGTTATGATTTCAAATCAGCGACAAGATAGATAATTAACATACTTTTGATGTAAGTGTTTAACAAATAGGCCAGTGTCTTTTCAAGTTGGGCATCGAAGTCACATACACAACAACCAGTAATATAGAAATGAGTTAATTCTAATAATAATGGACGACTCTCACAATACATTGCATCATGGAGCTCACAGTTTCTAAGACATGATTGCTTACCAAATCCTTTGTAAATTATTGCAAATTTATGACTCTATTTAAGCATTTTAATTGACTCTTTGAATCAAAGTAGAAATAGAGACACATATTCAAACAAATATTTGAAGATGAACAAAGATATCCTTGATATTTCATTCAAAACTTGCAACCACCCACAGAAAGAGAGTACATGCATTAGAATTATAGATTTTTTTTTATATCGGTCATTACTATAAAACCCATTAAGATTACTATATACATGCCTCGGAGCCAAAACAAGTTCTTTGATTTATTCATTAACTTCTTTCTATACTCAATTATCTACCCAAACATATACCCGACTCAAAACTTAAGACAAGAACCCCTTGCAAATGAGCCATGAATTCCTTTTATAACACAAGGAGCAAACAAGCTTCTGGCTTGAAATGCATATTACATTACAAAAAATTCATTTTGACATGAATTTCAGTTGCATTTCAAAATTCCCCACATGTTGATCCTGCAGTAACATGTTGAAAATGGGGAAACCAAAATTGCAATCACTATCAAAAGGGAAATGTAAAGTTCCACCAAAATTTCCCTTAGCTACTAGGTAAGCAACGAATTCAATGTCCACACCACCAAGAAGGCACACAGTCAGCACCAAACACCCCAAAATCACCACTCGCGCACATAGAAAAAGAGCAACCACCACATAAATTTATCAAACAATCACAAAATTTGTCATCCCACACACCACCTTTTTACCGAATAGAAGACTTACCACAAGTAGCACCCAATCCATGGTACACGCGCCCACTTCACATCATCGTGAGAGATGGAGAAGAGACCTCAACTCCCTCTTCATCTCTGTCATTATTGAGCACAAAACCATCTTGCTCGCTTGGAGTCTTAACAACCAATGGCGGAACAGATAATACCTCCATTCTCGGGGTCGGATCTCAACCCAGGGTCATGAGATTCTAGTGATAGCTAGAGTCTGTCTTTGTTTCACTTTCAAATGGGTTGTCTGTGACATCAATGGGTGAATTCTACCATCCAAAGGAGTCACGCCCATATCTTACCTTCCTGTAAGGTCTGGCAGTAGATTGTGTCGATCGCTTGCCTTTATCCTCTACCTTTCCAGCAACAAGTCCCTGGAATTGCAGCCTCCTGCTACACCTTGAAGGTGCACTCACAAGCTTGTCAATAGGAGCCTTATCCTCTGCAGCTAAAGCACGTTATGGAATATCATCATGGGACTTTTGCAAGCTTAATCTGGATGACCTTCTAATTGGTCTTGTGGAAGCAACTAGTTTGCTCATTTTCACTGTATGATAGTTCCTCAAGCTCACAATTGAACACTATTCACTTAGCTCCAATTCAAAAAAATTCCAACTACTAAATGCAAATGATACAACTAGCAATTACTCCATCCTGTATTTATTGAGTGACTTGATGATAATAACCATCAATGCCTAGAGAAAAAACATGCGCAAACTGGTGGCAATTCATTGGCATGCATATTATCACCGTTTATTTCCCAAGTGCATGGAAATTTGCATATCATACTTCATGATTACAAGAAATTAAGTCTCCACATACACAAAGATCAATTTGATCGCTCCTACAAAGAGCATATCATTAATGCTTGCTAGTTGTAGAACCAAACGGCTATCACATGCTTGTTTATAGATTTTGAATGTCATTTGTTGATCCTCTGATGAGATGGTAGATAAAACAACTCACATTGGGCTGACTAGGTTCAAAATTCAACAATTATCTGTTCATTTTTCTCAGACCAATGGCATTTGTCCAAATCAAACGATAGCTCGCCTGTCAGCTAGTTTCACCCATCTCATGAACTGGTGGATTAATCCATGTGTTAGGATCTCCCCGCTCTCATATCCTTTAATGAGAGTTCATCTTTTCTCTGTGAGCTAGTGGGGAACAGAAGAGATTAGTCCTCGCACTTGATCTTCACCGTCGGTTTGGAACCACGAGCGGTGAGCCAGATAGTGGAGACTAGGCCCCACATCTGTATAAGGACACACATCCTCATCTTGATATTCCCACACTGCGTAATCGGTTGGCATTTAACATCTATGAGCTGGTGGGGTATGACCAAGATCATTTCCCACAAACACAAATCTCTAAAGTTGCACATATGGCAATGTTAGCATTAAAGAAGGGGCCATTGTTAGGCCAATGGTGATTTAACCCTTGAGGATAAGCGAGTTAAGATTAAGTCATTTAGGAGTGAAATATTAAAGTCGGCGACAAACTAGATGACCAACACTCCAAGCCAAAGGGGTCGGTGGAAAAACAGATATGATGGCTCAAGTGACAACTTGGAGAACGAGGAAACTGGCAGGACAAGTCAACGTGAAATTAAAAGGACAGAGGGCTTTCCAAGCCAAAACCCTATCCAAACCATGGGGACAAGGGCTTTATATGCTAATTAAATCCAGATGCTACTCAGAAATTGCAAATTTTTAGGGAGCTCCATCACTTAGGATCCAAACAAACCCAATTTAAGGGTTCGCTTGAACCCCCCTTTGAGCGAACCCTATTAAATATTGGGTCCCACATATTTCTTATTTCCTAGAATAATAAACAAAGAGAAACTTTATAGAAAGGGGGGTTCACTCAAACCTGAGTTCATTTAAACCTCCCTTTTCCCCCTTCTCCCCCTATGGCACCAAAAATCTCTAGAATTTTTCCCTTCGAAGCTCGGGTTGAGGATGAAAATGGAGGAGACTTCACATACCCAACTAGATGATGGTAGTCCTTAGAATGAGCTATCCAAAAAATATAATTTTAATATGTTTTGGTTTTATTATGTATTTTTTTTGTTTGATTAAACATAGGTTTTTCAACGAAAATCAAGCTCTTTGTTCTGCACATGTGGAAAAATAGCACATTATCAAAATAAAATTCTAAAAAATATGTGTAGACTAGGTATTGATGCCCTTGATCCAATAAAAAAAATGAATTTCAATACATACAAAAAAATTATGTTGTATATGGTCTACCTATGTTTGAATTGTAATTGGTTTGACTTTGAAACTTGATTAAGGAAAAAATATTCAATAAAACACTATGAAACCAAATGAAAGGGTTAGATATCGTAGTTACAAATCTAAACTAAAAAAAAATAGAATTTAATCCTTCATAGAAAAAAAATTATGTTGCATACGGTGAGCATCACTCCTTAAAAATTGTGTTTACTAATAAAAACTGATTTTCAAAGGAGAGGGAAAAAGAAGTGCAATCTGATTCCAAAAATCTACAAACAAAATTTCACAAATCACTAGTTTGCGTCATCTTCAAATTCCTCATGGTTTAGCCACTATAGGTTCTCGAAAGTGAAGATTTAGTTAGAAAAAATCAATTCAGTGTCCAGTTTGGCCAAAAATTGTAAACCAGTATTGCGGGATCACCCTTATATGTATTTCAATATTTCCCATAATAATTCTTTTGAAAGGTTGACAAATGAATTTAAATTTGCAAATATATTAATGCTAATAATAAAATATTAAATTTTGGGCCAAAATAGGGCAAACAAGGGTGAGGGCACCCTTGATTGGACCAATTTTAAATTTTTGATGCTCGTTAAATAAATAATTAAATTGAATTCCCAAAATTAATTTGATTTTTCAAAGAGAGCAATAAAACGAGTAAATAAAAAGCACCATTAGACCCAAGCACTTAAGGAGGAGCAAAACATAGTGTGAAATTGTTGAGACTGAAAATTTACAATGCTACAATTACTTGAGCATATTGCATTTCGATTTCCTAAGAAAATCTAAAAATTATCCAAGAAGTCAAGCCTCTCACATGCTAAACCTATTTTTTTTGTTTATGTTGGGATGCAAAAGACGAGGTCTCAATTGTTGGAGCATGGAGGTAGCTATTTACTTCCACTAGTTTTTTTCAGCTTCATCGATGTCAAAGGTGAGCATCTCTCTCACTCACAACTATATGTTTTGAAGGATTTAGGTAGTGTTGCTTTGGATTGTTTATTCTTTTGTAGTCATTGTGGAGTTTTGGTTTGTTTAACCCAAATAAAGATTGTCCATTGTATTTCAAAGACCCCTTGGGATTTCTTTCAAGGCATCTCTTTTTAATAACCATTATTCCTCAATCTTAGTTTGAAAACTTAACTAAATCATCCAATAAAGGATAAAATTTAAAGTTTCCCATATTGATTTTGTATACACCTAAAAATGGTTTGGATAATCTAATTAATTAAATACGAATTATTTGATTAATTAACCTTAAATTCATCTACTATTAAATAAATAGAAATATTTATTTATAGTTCATTTTTCTAATTCTTCAATTTTAATTAAATAAACAACTTCAATAGTTTGTGTTATTTAATCATCTAATCATGTTTCTTCTTAATTAAATAAACAATTTTAAATACTTTGTTGTTTAATTATCATATCTCTTCTATATTTATTTAATAAAAAAATTCTATAGTTTGTTTTATTAAATTAATTATTCTCTTTTGCTAATTTGAATAAATCAAAATATTCAAATAAAGGCAATTTCCTCTATTCACTCACCAATAAAATTAGATATTTTATTCTAATTAATTCAACTGGCATTCACGGGAAAGTTGTGGAGACAAAATCAAACTTCTTCATCTCCTTCCTCTGATTCTTCCTATCATCTGGCCTGATATTTTCATGGGGAAAAACCATTCCCATGATCAGCTCAAGGTTCTTCATCTCTCACCATTCAATCTTCCAGATTAAATCAAGGCCTTTGTTGTGTTGCCCCGTCACAAATGTGTTGTCGCGAATTTATAAATACAGCCTTCTTCTATAGGAAATGGATCTGAATCCCAACTTTGTGTAATCTTACTCTACAGAAATAGCAATCAAGCAATCAAGCATCTTAGCAATAGCAACATCATTTAGCAATAGCAATCATAGTATAGAACCAATATCATGGTTGCATCGTAGATTACTGTAGCTTCCTTTTATCATATTCATGTCAGCATAGATTATAGTAGCTTAATCATTATCATTCAAATATCACCATATAGGAATAGATTATTGCATTTAGTAGCATCTCATTCTCTAGATTGGCATTTTAACAGTCATAATGCTTACCAAATCTGAGAGCCCCATGACTTAATAAATCTTTACAGATAGAGAACAATATGATGCTTTCAGTAGATTTATGCTTTTAAATTAGTTTAATTGTTTTTAAATCTTTGATATAATTTCTTATTAAGAAGTGTTCTTAGTTATTTTACTCATTACTTATTCCACACTTACATTTTAGCACCCACCGTGGGGCATATACCCCATGTTTTAACAATATTTCTGAAAAGTGTTCGTACAGGATTCTGGCGTGTTTTCTTTTAGCACAACCGAGGGATTTTGCAATACATCCTACAAAAGCTTTAGCACTTCTAACTGTTTCAGTACATCTGATGAAAACTTTAGCGCTTCTAACTGTTTTAACGCATCTGACGAAAACTTTAGCGCTTATGACTATTTTAGTGCATCTAACAAAAACTATAGTGCTTCTAAAGTTTGTTTTAGCGTATTGACCAGAAGTATCCAGCATGGTTGACTGTCCCATGATCAATCATGTTTCAGCGCTTCCGACAAATTTTGCAGTGCTTCTGACAAATTCTGCAGTGCTTCCAACAATTTATGTAGTGCATCTGATCAATTAAGTGGCGCTTATGACCTTTGTTATAGTGCATTTGTAACTTGTTGTATGGATCTGATGCGACCACGACCAATAATTTCATTTTTATATTTGGACTAAAATGAACCAATCCTAGGGTAGTCAATTGGATTAAAATATATCAATCCTAGGGTAGTCATCATACATTTTCTATTTCAGTTAAAATTGATATCATGTCTATTGTGAAGCAATATCTTCATGTAGAATAGAAAACTGTCATTTGGGATTTAAAACTGAACATTTGATTACTGTGATTGTGTGATGATAGGCCTATGCTCTCCCCTTAACTGGGTGATCAAAATGCCATACTCATCTTTTAATTTCATGCAATTTACGCTTTGTTAAATCCTTTAGAAGGCATGTCATAGTGGGAAAAAGTACCCACCCTATGGGAATGACCTGATTGGGAACAACCAAAGCCAGGTTTTGCAACCCACTATAAAATAAAAGTGAATATGGGGAAACCCACATTTTTTGAAAGTGTGCAAGATAACCATCCCCAAAATCTTTGTTCTAAAGATTTGGAGGTCTCCTAAGGGAGTTTATCATTTGCCACTCTGAACAGAAACCATATCTACGAACCATAGTGTAGAATCTAGCTGAGTTAGTAACCAAACATTGTAATACTTGCAGTGCAAGGGGAGGGAAAAATTTTCCCCCAAGACACTCACCATATAATTGCCAAGGACCTTTTTCTCAAGGGATCAAGAAATATAAATTTGAGTACACACCTAGAAAAGACAAAAAAATGAGCGCCCTCTAGGGGGTGACACGGCTATGTGAGTGGACGCAATTTTAAGATGTGGGTTGTTGAGTTTAACAATGAACTTTTTGACCTTAAGAGTGAGTCTGCCTGAAGTGTATTCTTTGTTAAAAACTAGTGGAGATCAAGAAGGATCATGTTTGATTCTTGAACATACACTTATTGTGTAGATTCTAGGACTTAAAAACAACTGTTCTACAATTGCTTATTGTGTTTTCAAATCATCAATCGAAATAAAGATCATCCAGAAAAACACAAAAAGTCTGACAAAATCAAACTATGAAAATTTATGATTAGGGATTGGAAATCCACAATATTTGTCAAGAAATCTCTTGCAAAGAGAGTCAGAAAACCAAAGAAGCAACTTAGTTACAAGAAACTCACCATATAATTTCCAAGGACCATTTTCTCAAGGGATCGATAAATCTAAGTTTGAGTACACAGCTGGAAAAGACAAAAAAAAATGGGTGCCCTCTAGGGGGTGACACGGCTATGTGAGTCGACGCAATTTTAAGATGTGGGTTGTTGAGTATAACGATGAACTTTTTGACCTTAAGAGTGAGTCTGCCTGAAGTGTATTCTTTGTTAAAAACTAGTGGAGATCAAGAAGGATCATGTTTGATTCTTGAACATACACTTATTGTGTAGATTCTAGGACTTAAAAACAACTATTCTATAATTGCTTATTGTGTTTTCAAATCATCAATCCAAATAAAGATCATCCAAAAAAACACAAAAAGTCTGACAAAATCAAACTGTGAAAATTTATGATTAGGGATTGGAAATCCACAATATTTGTCAAGAAATCTCTTGCAAAGAGAGTCAGAAAACCAAAGAAGCAACTTAGTTACAAGAAACTTTTGAAAAAGAGACACTTCTTATATCAAAGTAGAAAAATCTTGCTTGAGCATCGAACTTTTATCCATAGGTATCACAACTTTGCTAGGAGATATACTAATGTTTTTACCTTAGATCCTTTATGTTCACAAGCTTATTTTCAATGAAGAGCTCTTTCACAAAAACATAATCATAGTCGACCCATTCATCATTCTTTCATCCCACAACCAGCAATACAATAGTCCAACATGCCCAATAAATTCTTACAGTAGAGGAAAAACTTGGAAACGTTAGGCTTTCCATCCAAAATCGAAGGTTTACTAGCAAAAATATCCTATCAAAATACCAAAAATTCAAAAAATTACAAAAAAAAAATCAGTCCCTTTTACTAAAAAGAAAATCAGACAACACTGAGGAGTCCCAAAATAGCACTTACACTGTCTGTTTTAACTCATCTGCACTATCTTTTAGTGCATTCACAGTTCAAATAGCACATTTGTAGATTGTTTTAGCACTTCTGACAAATTCTCTAGCACATCTGCCGACTGTCACCAAAAATTACCAGTGTCAAAAATTACCAGTATTTTAGCGCTTACATAGTATGTTTTAGCGCATCCGCGCTGTCTTTTGGCACATCCACAGTTCAAATAGTGCATCTGCAATCTTTTTTAGTGCATCTGACAAATATTATAGTGCTTCTACAAACTATAACCAAAACTTGCCAGTATCAAGAAATTTACCAGTATAATAGTGCATCCAGGATTTGTTTTAGCACATCTACCCTGTTTCACAACACTTTTACCATATATTTTAGCGCATTGGCAGTTTGTTTTAGTGCTTTTTCCCTCTGTAATAGTGCATCCACATAATAGAAAAACAAAGAGCTTGTAGAAATATCTATCAAACTGTTGACATCAGAAACTCGGGTTTTTACTAGACGGAAACATTTTCACAGACCAAACAGTGTCTTAAACCTTAAACAAATAGGATCCTACAAGTCAAAATTATTTTCAAAGTTAAAACCTAGATCTTGCAAACTATAAAGTGTCAAATTATCAAACAACACATCTTGGTTATTGAGTTAAGTTTCATCATTGGGATTTTATCATCCTACAATCATGAAATGAAACACAATAATCAAATTTTTAACGTGGTCTCATCAATAGAATATATCATTCTATTTGATTTTTTTAAAATCCAATTGACACTCATCCAAACACAGAAGATCAAAGTTTAAGTGAGAAAAACAAACACTTGTATGCCAATTTTGACAAGGTTACAAAGACAGAAACTTAGAGAAAAGGAAATTGAAACACCAAACGTCATGGTTGAAGAAAACCCCTTTCACAGATTCCACCAAAATGATCCCAATGAAATAACCCAAGAGGATGTCCAAACTACACAACAAGATCCAAATTTTCACAAATTCATGGAAAAAGTCTTGGAACAAGACATGGAAAAATACCTCTTGATGCTAGCAGAATTAGGTGCAAAACTTCTGAAATATTTTGACATTAATCGATTAAAGGAAACACCTAGAACAACTGAAACTGAACCACACAACACGCAAGACACAGATCAAATGGTTTTCCTAACATGTCAAATGCAAACTTTACAACAACAAATTCAGGATATGCAAAAGGGAACCACAAAGTGGTATTCATTACAGGGCATTTGTCCTTATCCCTTTCATCCAAGTGTAGACATGATACCCTTCCCTAGACATTGTGAATTCCCCAAATATGACAAGTACAATGGAAAAATAGATCCAATTGACCATGTGAGGGAATTCAGAACCATGATTTTAGAGTTTGCACAAGAGGATACTTACCTAATGATTTTATTTCCAAGGAGCTTAGGAGGTCATTGTGTGGAATGGTTCTCCAAATTACAACCAAGGATTCAATCCTTCGAAGAACTAGTCAACAGATTTATCTCACAATTCTCCTTCAATATTCAACATGAAGTGACCATAAAAGATTTGTACAATATGAAACAAAAGAAGGGTGAGACATTCCTATCATCTCTACAACATTGGTGAAAGTTGTTCACTAGATATCCTCGATCTATACCTGAAGAGGAAAATATGGAATTATTTATCGACAACTTAACTAATGACATGAGTTATAGACTAGAACTACAATGTCCCCCGACATTTGAAAAAATGATTGAGAATGAGCTTAAAATTAAAGAAGCCTTGGTTAAAAGAGGAGTGATTAAACATTACAATGATACATCAAACAATACAAATTCCTCAAATCACTATGGCAAAAATGATAAACCTAAATTTTGGCAGAAAAATAGAAATACTGGAAACAATGATGCTACAACTAACATTCAAAATAAAAAAACTAGTATTCAATTTGATGGCAATGATTGTAAAGATGAATCAAAATGATAATCAGAACAACAATCATGGTACCACTCAAAACAACAACCCAAACAATGGAGAATCTTGACCACCATCATATCAAAGACAATCTAATCAACGGAGATTTACACCATTGGGACAAACATTAGAATTAGCAATGAGAGAGCTTATTACAAATAGACTTATTACCCTACCAGAAGCAAGAAATTGGGAGCCGAAAGTGAAACCATCTTGGTGGAATGATGTTGACTATTGCAACTTTCATAAAAATAAAGGACATAAAACAAATGATTGTATTCAATTAAAACATATGATACAAGACTTGATTGACAACAAGAAGGTGTTTGTCAAAGGACATCAAACAAACAACGATCACACCGCGTTTACAAATCCTTTACCCAACTATGAAAAGGGAGAATCTTCTTCAAACAGTAAAGGAAAAAGTATAAACTATATTTATGACAACACCATTCAATGCATTTCTGAGGTTGAGAAAAATAATGTCATTGATAATAAAACAGATAACATTAGCATCAATGACATCGTATCCCTGAACGTGATCCCAAACATAAACACATCTGACAACCAAATAAATGTCATAAAAATTTGGGAAACATAAGACTATCAACCAGTCAATGTAACAAGGGGGAAATCCAAAGTAATACTGAAAGGAGTTTCATCTAAAACCACTACTCCCCCTTCAAATCAATACAGTATAGTGGATCAACTACAAAAGATACCAGCACAGATATCCATATTGGAACTTCTTAAAATTTCACCATCACATAAGGAGCAACTGGAACAGGCTCTAGTGGCCACTACGATACCCAATAATCTAGATGTTTGTCAATTTCAAGCTATGGTGGGACATC
The DNA here is from genome assembly GCA_007258455.2 of Sequoia sempervirens. Taxonomy (NCBI): domain Eukaryota; kingdom Viridiplantae; phylum Streptophyta; class Pinopsida; order Cupressales; family Cupressaceae; genus Sequoia; species Sequoia sempervirens. The sequence continues at coordinate 176,587,046 of VDFB02373365.1, read as the reverse complement.
TAACCATGCCTCATTGCCTTTCATTCTCTGAACAAGATGATGTGTCACTAAATCATCCACACAATGCGTCCCTTCATATAGAATTTTTAATCCATAAACACCGTGTTAAAAGTGTTTTGATAGATGGTGGAGCTGGATTAAATATTTGTACTTTAAAACTAATTTGTGAACTAGGTTATTCTGACAACTCCATTGATGCCAGAAGAAAGATCATGATAAAAGCATATGATGAAGAAGAAAGGTCTTCCAAGGGGTTGATTGTGTTACCAATTCAAGTGGGACCGATTGTCAAGAACATAGTTTTCCAAGTGTTAGAGATAGAGCTAACATATAACATACTCCTGGGATGTCCATGGATTCACGAAATGCAAGCATTACCCTCAACTTATCATCAATGTTTAAAGTTTCTTGTTAATGGACAAGAAGTTACTATTTCAGTTGATTACAACAATCTCCAATATTGTAACACGCTTAAAATAGCACAAGACACTTTTTTGCCCCATAATAGGGAAGCAAGTACATCAAGTTCATCCAACAGTGAAAAGCAATCAAACATTGTATCCAAGTGGGTTGAGAAAAAGGACCAGTCAAAGGATACATGTATTGCTGACATCACTCCATCAAACAATGAAGGTCAAATTAATTCACTATCTCAGCAATTCAAAGAAAATGTCTAGGTAACAGAAAAGGGCATGGGAGAATATTTCATTGGGAAATATTTGGGTCTTACATAGTTACTATCATCTCCAAAATCATATGGACAACCATCAACAATAACACGACAATCATCACAACCTACCACAGTTCTAGATGAAAGGTTTTTAAAAGCAGGTACTCTAGAAGATGAATCAGAAGACAAGGCCATTCTCAATTGGCTCTACAAAGACGAAGAAGCATCAACATCAACAAATATCAGCATAAAGACAGAACAATATGGAAAGGGAAAAGCCATATTAGAGAAAATGTGCTATGAAGGACAGGGACCTATTGGAAAAAGAAAATATGGCATTATAGAACCCATTCAACAACTCACACTTCAGCCTAAAGACAAAACAGGATTAGGCTATATAGGGGAATCAAAAGAAGAAATAACTCAAAAAGTGGTAAAAAGGATTCTTCAAATAAGGGATGGTTCTGAAAAAAATTCCAATGAGTATGAATGGGATCATTTATCTGTAACATCATACACTGACATACAAATTGATGTTATAAAAGAGTATGCACCCACACGTGAGGAGGGACAGAGTTCAAGAACTAGACCACTTGTCTTGAGATCAACAAATATCAATGAATCAAGTGAGGATGAACAGGAAACGAGTGAAATAGATGACTTAGAGGAGAGTAATATCATAGACCTTGACCTCACCACTGCCAACTTTGATAACATGGCTATTGGAACCCTCATTTTTGTTGATCTTACCCAACCTGATGACTTTTTACCCTTAATGCATCCTGAACTTATTGACTGGAAACCAACTAAACCTATTAATATACCAATCTTTATGAATGATGATGCCATTGTAAATTTTCTTTGTAGTGACACACCTGACACAAGTTCTATCCATAAAGCTCATAACGACACTTCATATCAGGAGGGTGCCAAATCTTCCAGTTGCAAACTTGAAAACATGAATAATGGATCTAATGGTGAAAACCATTCAATATGCAGCATTAGATCTTGAAAAGGAAAAAATAAAGAATGCATATGACAGTGAAAACCTCTTTGAGGCACTAAAAGATGGGAGATTTGACACCCTTCCAGAGCATTATCATGAAAGATCATCAGTACTAGTGGAGCCTACACAGTCCATAAATCTTAGCACCACAAAAAAAGGAAAAAATTATACATCTAGCAGCATCTATGATAGAACAAGAGAAGTTTGAATTCACCAAATTCTTTGAAGAGTGACATATCAATTTTGTTTGGTCTTACTCGGATATGCCAGGGTTAGATCCAAATCTTCTAATGCATCATCTATCTCTACCATCTGGAATCAAACCAGTAAAGCAAAAACTAAGGAAAATGCATCCCCACATTGCCTTGATGGTAAAGGCTGAGCTGAAAAAGTTGTTAGATGTAGGATTCAGCAGGTCTATTGATTATGCTGAGTGGATTTCAAATATTGTATCTATATCTAAATCGGATAATAGTATCAGAATATGCATAGATTTCAGAGATCTAAATAAGGCATGCCCAAAGGATTATTTTCCTTTACCAAGCATTGACATTATTATAGATTTAACAGTGGGACATGCCATGTTGTCATTAATGGATGGCTTCTCAAGGTACAACCAAATCAAGATAGCACCTGAAGATCAGGAAATTATAGCATTCACTTATCCTTGGGGTACATTCTGTTGGAATGTCATGCCCTTTGGGTTGAAAAATGTAGGTGCAACATATCAGTGGGAAATGACCACTATTTTCCATGACATGATGCATACTCTTATGAAATATTTCATGGATGACATATTAGCAAAGTTGTACACTAGAGAAGGACGTCTAGAGATCCTCGGCAAAATCTTTACTAGACTTGAGAAGTTCAATGTCAGATTGAACCCTAAGAAATGTGTGTTTGGTGTTACATCAGCAAAGCTTCTTGGGTACATAGTTTTAGAAAAAGGTATTGAAGTGGACCCAACTAAGGTCAAAGCAATAATGGAGATGCCACCGCCGAAGAATATCAATCAACTATGGTCTCTACAGGGCAGGCTACAATCAATTAGGAGATTTATCTCCCAATTAGCAAAAAAAGTCATCCATTCAATCGCCTACTACATAAGAATGTCTCTTTCAAGTGGGATCAAGGATGTGAAACAACTTTTAACCAAATAAAGAAATATTTGATGTCACCTCCTATACTCATGCCACCTACAAAAGAGAGACCATTGTTACTAAACATTGCAACAAAAGACATTTATTTAGGAGCTCTATTAGCACAAGAAGATTTTGAGTGAAAGGAACAAGCTATTTACTATATCAACAGGACTCTAAACGGTTATGAAATAAATTACACCTTCATAGATAAAGCTTGTTTGGAAGTGGTCTTTGTAACCCAGCAGTTACGACATTACATGTTGACCCATACAGTCAAACTTATAGCAAAGATTGATTTGTTAAAATATCTACTCAGCAAAGCTGCTCTAACATGGAGACTAGCAAAGTGGGTCATGATCTTAAGTGAATTTGACATCCAGTATATAGACCAAAGAGCCATAAAGGGGCAGGTGATAGCTGATCAATTAGTTGAAGCTCCATTACTATATAATCATCCAATGAGCATTGAATTTCCTGATGTAAAAATTTTGACTATTACCACACAACAATGGATGCTTTATTTTGATGGATCACTTACACAACAAGGATCAGGAGTGGGAATTCTATTTGTTACACCACAAGGATATACCATCCCAAAGTCATATAGACTCATGTTTCCATGCACAAATAATGTAGCAGAATATGAGGCATTAATCCTTGGCATAAAAGTGGCAATTGAGTGTAAATTCACACGACTACAAATATATGGAGATTCACAATTAGTCATTTATCAATTAAATGATGAATATCAAACAAAAGATGAAAAATTGATGCCATATAAGAACATGGTTGATGATCTCAAAAAGTACTTTGTAGATATCAAGTTTGAACAAATTTTGAGGACAAAAAACAAAGCTGCTAATGCTATGGCAATAATTGCTTCTCTATTGCAGATTCCAAAAAGACAAGGTCGTTATGAGTTTATGGTAGAACAAGTGTCTAATCCTGCCTATGAAAATCCTGAATCACAAACCATTTTCCAAATATTCGACATACAAACCTCACTCTATGGAGAGATCTATGCTTACCTCAAGGATGATATCCTTCCTCCTGATCTTTCTAGAAACCAAAAACGTAACTTCATCCACCAATCCGCACGACATACATTGATTGTCGACATACTTTACCATCGAGGTCTAGATGGTACTCTTCTTCAGTGTCTAGAACACAACGAATTTGAAACAGCCTTACGTGATGTTCATGAAGGTATTTGTGGAACTCATTCAAGTGGACTAAGCCTAGCAAAGAAACTCCTCCATTTGGGGTATTACTAGCCAAATATGGAGGAGTCTTATCAATTTGTTAAGAATTGTCAGAAATGCCAGATCCATGGTTACTTAATCCATGCACCAGCACAAGAATTGCAACCATTTACATCAACATGGCCCTTTTGTCAGTGGGGACTGGACCTAGTAGGAAAGATAAATTTGTCTTCATCCAATGGACACAAATTCATAATCACAGCAATGGAATACTTTACAAAGTGGATAGAAGTGATTCCTTTAACAACAATCACTAGAAAATAGATCTCGTCTTTCATATTGAACTACCTCATCTGTAGATATGGAATTCCTCAGTCCATTGTCACAGACAATGGTAGACCTTTTAAGAACCAGGATGTCTAGGAATTATGTGAAAGATTTCATATCCAACATCGTTTCTCAAAGCTGTACTATCCTCAGGGAAATGGCCAAGTAGAGGCCTCAAACAAAACAATTCTAAAAATTCTAAAGAAAACGGTTAATGATGTTGGACGTGATTGGCATGTTCAATTAAATCCTACTCTTTGGGCATACATAACTAGCATCAAAACACCTATAGGAGCTACACCATATGCCTTGGTATATGGATCAGAGGCCATCCTACCTATTGAGGTAGAAATACAATCACTTTGTGTCTCATTGAAGGGTATAATTGCAGATGAGGATTATAGAGTCTCTAGACTACAAGAACTAGAATTTTTGGATGAACGTCATCAACAAGCTATAAACCATTTGAAAGAATACCAACAGAGGATGTCCAGGAGCTACAATCATAGAGTAAAACCTAGAGTCTTTCAGGTTGGTGACTTGGTCCTAAAGGAAAACCCTAGAAATCAGCAGGACAAAGAAAAGAAAGGGAAGTTTGAACCTAACTGGCTAGGTCCCTTTGTCATCATATCATTTTATGGATCTGGAGCCTATCAACTGTCTACACCTAAAGGGGATTTGTTTGATGAACCTATCAATAGTATCCATCTCAGAATGTTCTACACTTGAATCACCTAGTGCACAATTCAAGTTCTAAAAATAGTTACCTTGATGAAAACCTAGCAAACAAGCATCTTGGTGACAGAAAAATACAAAAAAATACAAAATTACAAAAATACAAAAAATTAAAAAGACTGAAAAAGTGCAATAAAAACATGTAGTGAAAACCTGGAAACAGGCGCTACTTGTGATTTTAAAGCCAACTTTTCTATCTATTAGATGCATGTCATGGTCGTTACTTCCACCATCATTTTACATCCATTCTCATATCATTGCGAGTGGTCATGTCCCACCCTAGCTTGGGGGAAAAATCTTGACCTCACTGGGGGCAATAAATCTCGAACTTAACCAAATAAACAAACAACAGGAAGACAAACGCAACAAAAACAATGATCGAAACACAACCCACAATGAAACATCAATCACCATCAAAAATACATTGGACATCCATATCACAATAGAAAATCCAAAAAAAAATTCAAAAAGTCAAAAACAGTGTTTGTGTCAATTGAACTACGTGGTCTTTGCATGTATAGTGTAGGCAAGGCTAATCTTTGATCAGCGCCTGAGGCCCCTAGGATAGGTCTTTAGGTTAGGTTTTTGGTCAAAATCTTGAAAATCACAAGAACATCATAAAATCAAATTGGATGATCTAATCTGAATAATGGTTGAAATACTTTAAGCAAAGGTTGGATATGTTGTACTTTGATCTTTGTTATCATTTCTTTGGAGAAACTCGATGATGTATTGAACTAGAGAAGCTAGGAAGGAGAATGGTATTTTTCTTTGTCTGTTGTCTATAAATTAATTATAATTACTATGTGAATTGTCGTGGGAAGTGCTCTACAAAGTATCATGAATGACATTCCAATTCACATAGGAAAGTGACTGATTCTTGTCTGTTTACGCAAGAAATGCTCAAGTCATCTTGGTTTAATTATACCTAGATGCTTGTGTTAACTTGCAATATCAAAAATCATGAAAGTACTCAAGTCATCATGGTCTAAATTATACCATCGATGGTTGTACTCACTTTCACCATTTTTAAAGCTTTATGATGATACAAAGCATAATAAAAGTACTGTTAAGATGCCAATGTTTGCATATAGATTTGCATGGTAAAAATAGATTGCATTCATAATATTTTTACATCTACAAAATATTTGTTACATAGAAGGGTAACCAATTCCAAACAATGATATATTTTTCTCATAATGGATTGAGTATACTTGACATTAACAAAAACATCATAATTATCATGTAGTTACATCGTCATTTTCATTGCATATCATATAGATGTCTAAAATGAAAAGAGATATATCATCAAAAATGGTTGTAATCGAAGTATACATCACATCTCAAAATACAACAAAAGGTACAATCATGAAACTATGTGTTGTTGGCTCTAGACGGTGCAGGCATCTCAGGACTAGTCCCTCCACCACCAGATGTACCAGGATCTCTCGGGTCTCTTGGGAGAGGTTGTGTCACATCTCTACTCACAATCCTCAAATGGGACTTGCCAGATCAGGACTATGCATAACTCACTCTCTGCTCTGAAGGAATGGCATCATAGAAGTTACCTCTATAGTACTATACCTCCTGACCAACACGGACAACCTCTCGCATATAATCTGCTACAGTGGTACCATCCACCAATCTAGATGTAATCTCTCAGTTGCAGCCTGAGCCCCCTCTGCAGTCCATCTAGCGGCATCCCTCTCAACTATCAATGATGCAATCTGAGCCTAAGCTGCCTCTGCAGTCCGTCTAATGGATCCCTCTCGGCTGTCAATGTTGTAATTTGTGTTTGAGTCATAGCCAACTGAGCCTATACCTATGTGAGAGCCTAAGCCTGTGCCTGCATTTGTGCCTGTCTGTGTCAATAAACCCTGCGCCTGAGTCAGCTAACCCTGTAAAGTCTGTACCTATACTTGTAGACTTGCTATCTGGGTTTGTTGTTGCTGCACATGTTGCTTTGAAGGGGCTACCACTGTTTGCCTCTTACGAGGCATCATATACTCCTCTAAAGATGGACCTGACCCACCTGCACCTAATCCACCTGATCCATCTCAACCACTATCATACCCCTCCTCCTCTCCACTACTCTCATCATTCTTACCCTCCTCATCACCACTGCTCTCGACCTCCTCCACCACCACCTCCTCCTCACCAATCTCCTCTCTCCTCTATCGATGACGATGTACAACGGAAACCTCCTCCTCAGTAGGTAATGGTGTTGGCTCATCAGGAAGGTAATACATGGAAATGGATGTAGCACCAGATACTCGGCATAATCGGTTGTAACCAGTGGCTCAACAATATTCAAACGGATCTCCCAAACAAGAGGTTGTAGAGCCTGGAACTCCTACACAGCAACATCATATGACAGCCCGGGCCCCCAATCTGTAAAATCTAAATATCAACGAGCATAATGGGCAACACCCTAGGAAATGCCCTGAACAATACCATACTAATAGATCACTCATCTAAGCAAAAATCTCTCCAAAATCCAACAAGTCTAACCAATCAAAATAAATCACTGACAGAAAAATGGCAACTGAACATCATCATCATCCCAGCACGCTCACAATCTAAATATGGATGCCATGTCACAGTCTCCATATCATCTAATACTCTGCACCAATGATCCAACTTACCTAGTCTAGGCTGAGTAAGTCTACCTATGTATATATGAACATAAGGTCACCTAGCGGGTCACTACCTCACCGTCACTGGATGCGTGACAGCAATATGCTCCCATGCCCACACTTGTAGTAGAGTAACTCTGGCTGATAAACTTTGACCTCCAAGGTAGATAGTCGAATGCAAGTCATGATACAAATGGGAAAGCATACACATGCCCCAAGCATATCTCGTCCCATGTACAATCATGCTCTCCAGCACACGGCCCCAACTAACAGAAAATCCCTTTGACCTGTGATCAGGACAAAGGAACCCTCCAATAAAGCCAGCAAGAACTGTCAGAAAAGTGGCATAAGCATCCACCATCTCAAGCCACGGAATCCAATATCCAGCAATCCTATCATCTTGAAACACTCTCCGAAGAGCATCAATTTTTCCCTGCTCTGATGAATCATAGACAAAAATATCACCGACAATAGGTATCCACAGAATCCGCCAGACATCCTCAGGGGTGACTGTAATCTCTCCAGTAGGTAGGTGGAAGGTATTATGCTCACTATGCCACCTCTCTGCTAGGGCTGTCAGGAGACCCCGAATAATCCTAATCTGGGGCATATCTAATAAGGAGGACAATCCACAACGTGTAATAACTCCTATCTTAGATTGTGCTAGCTGTGGTATCAAATCAAAAGTCTGAGGAAACCGCTCTCTAATCTGGAGGTTCGTCAAAGCCTCCTATCATCATGAAATATTCAAAGTCAATACTTTTTTTCTAATCAACATCAATTATCCTATCAGAATCTAATCAGCTCTTAGTGAGACTTTTGATTAAATCTCATGAGCGAACATCATTTAACCTCACCTATCATGAGGTCAATCATCAAACATCATTGAACCTTGCCTATTATGAGGTCAATTAATCAAATCAACTTCGCTTATCATGAGGTTCATCAATCAAACTATAATTATTCCTCGCCTATCATGAGCATAATTATCATCAATCAATCATCAGATCTCGCCTATCATGAGGTTGAACATCATCTACTTGATTACGATCATCAATCATGTCAAACCAACAACTGACACAATCGAAATTGATAAAATCAAGGACAAATTTGACAAACTACATCAATCTGACTTGGATGCGCTAAAATAGTGTTTCTATGCGCCATAATATCAAAAGCACCATTAAAACACTTAAAAGTGCTAAAACAGGCGCTCAAAGTGCTAAATCATCAAAAGCGCTATTTTAGGAGGAAAATGCACTAAATCAGTTGATCAAAGCGCCATTTCAATGAATACGCTATTTTAGGAGGTGAAAGCGCTAATCTATGGGGCAAACGCGCTAAAATAGTAAAAGCGCTAAAACAGAGAATGAAAGCGCTAAAATTCCTATCCTAGGCACTAAAACATCAAAAGCACTAAAACAAAGGTTATAAGCGCTACATCAACCTTCAAAAGCACTAAAAGAAATGCAAAATTTAAAAACTAAAAAAATGCACGAATAACGAGGTTAACGGGTATGTACTAGAGGTCTATAGGCAGCCGGGTGGTTGTGTCATCGCACGCGCTCGAATCGGTGAATGTGGTAAGGGATTGGCATTTTGCTCAATTTTCTCTCTCTCACAAATTTTTCAAAACTCAATTGCACAAATGAGTTCTAAAATCACCCTTTTGACCTTTTATTAGGTTATTTAATATGGGATTTTTGTAGGATTAATTAATTTTTTCAAGGGAGATCAATTCAAATTCATCACAAGGGAATTTCTACATTCTTTATCGGGAGATAAATTATTTCAACATCGAATCTTCATCGAATCTTCATAGAATCATTGAAAAATCATAAAAAATTCAAAAATTCATCAATTTATCTCCCAAGGGGGCATATATTCATCATCACCTAAAAATCAACATCTAGGGCATACTGAAATTTTTCGTTGATACTGATGGCAACAGCAAAATTTTCTTTGAAGCAATGCATAAACACGTCACTTCAAAGAGGGGCAAAATGTATACACCTAAAAATGGTCTGGATAATCTAATTAATTAAATACAAATTATTTGATTAATTAACCTTAAATTCATCTACTATTAAATAAATAGAAATATGTATTTATAGTTCATTTTTCTAATTCTTCAATTTTAATTAAATAAACAACTTCAATAGTTTGTGTTATTTAATCATCTAATCATTTTTCTTCTTAATTAAATAAACAAGTTTAAATATTTTGTTGTTTAATTATCATATCTCTTCTATATTTATTTAATAAACAAATTATATAGTTTGTTTTATTAAATTAATTATTCTCTTTTCCTAATTTGAATAAATCAAAATATTCAAATAAAGGCAATTTTCTTTATTCACTCACCAATAAAATTAGATATTTTATATCTAATTAATTCAACTGGCATTCACGGGAAAGTTGTGGAGACAAATTGGAGACAAATTGCAAATCAAACTTCTTCATCTCCTTCCTCTGATTCTTCCTATCAGCTGGCCTAATGTTTTCATGGGGAAAAACCATTCCCATGATCAGCTCAAGGTTCTTCATCTCTCACCATTCAATCTTCCAGAGTAAATCCAAACCTTTGTTGTGCTGCCCCTTCACAAATGTGTTGCCGTGAATCTATAAATACAACCTTCTTCTACAGGAAATGGATCCAAATCCCAACTTTGTGCAATCTTACTTTACAGAAATAGCAATCAAGCAATCAAGCATCTTAGCAATAGCAATATCATTTAGCAATAGCAATCATAGTATAGAATCAATATCATGGCTGCATCGTAGATTACTGTAGCTTCATTTTATCATATTCATGTTAGCATAGATTATAGTAACTTCATCTTTATCATTCAGATATCACCATATAGGATTAGATTATTGCATTTAGCAGCATCTCATTCTCTAGATTGGTATTTTAACAGTCACAATGCTTACCAAATCAGAGAGCCCCGTGACTTAATAAATTTTTAGAGATAGAGAACAATATGACGCTTTCAGTAGATTTATGCTTTTAAATTAGTTTAATTGTTTTTAAATCTTTGATATAATTTCTTATTAAGAAGTGTTCTTAGTTATTTTACTCATTACTTATTCCACACATATTCTAGCAAATATTTATTTATCCTTACTACAATTTGTATATTCCATTAAATTGTATTAGTGGTTATGTTTGAGGATAGAAGTCATAATGAGGTTTTCAATCATTACAAAGATGCAATGCAAGTATAGTGTTACTTTTTTGTTACTTTATGAAGAAAGTCCATTTACAAATCATATGCATGATTCAAGCTTCAAAATGGTTTGATCAAGTTTTACAATTTTAGATTAGAGAGATTTTTTCATACTTATACTTGATGCAATTGATATTTAAATAACTGAATGTTGACCTATAACTATTTGATACAAAATTTGTGCTTGATACCTCTAAATTCTCACTTTCTAAAAACCTATTATTATAATAAGATGTCTATCGATTTAAAATATATAAATGAAATTATAAAAAAACTTACCTTTTATTATCGAAAAAAATGCATATTTTCTTATAATTTTTACATCAATAAAAAATTGCATTCATTACAAACACTTATTTTCAAATTAATTAAAAGTTGTGTAGCTAAGATTGCTAGTAAATTAACACATCATAAAACAAAACTCAAGTAAGTAAATACAAAAATAAAAAGAATTTCCAAGAAAGGTCATAAATAGTTTATCTATAACTTTTTAAAAATATATTATTATAATGAAGACATATGTATGTCAATTTAAAATATATAAATGAAATGTAAAAAAAAAATACAAATTTGATATACCCCTCTTCTAATATACTTGATCTCAATATGTGATCGTTAAAAGAATGTCAAAAAAGAAGGCCATAAATAATTTATCTATTACTTTTTAAAAATCAATTATTATAATGAAGGTGTCCTTCTATGTCAATTTAAAAAATATAAATAAAATTTAAAAACTATATTTCTTTATAATTTATTCAGTACAAACACTTATTTTCAAATTAATTAAAAGTCGCGTACCTAAGTAAATTAGCACACTTTGAATGTATAATTGCTTACTCAGAGACGTATGGAACACACTTTGAAAGTACTTCCACATGTGTATATGTTCATCCTTGTATTTATGTGGTCTCTAATGCAAAGATGCGTATGAAGTGGAAATGAACCACGTCATCTCTCAAGTTTAGGTGATCTGACACCACATTTCATCCAAAACGTGAGCAAAAATGAGGGATAGACTTTTTGAATGGTGGATAGACATTCCCTTCCACCAGTTTGATTTACATTATTGATGTGCCACAGCAAACGGTCAGACTACCAAAATATCCTTAGAAGGAGAATTCATCCAAGAGAACAAATTTATAGAACTACACTAAATTACACAGAAACAAAAAATAGCTTCACTGCAATGGTAGGTAGATTCCTAAACTTCGTACAGAGAGGCGTTCCTCTTAACGAGGCATCCTCTTGACATATTCAGCATAATTACGAGAAGAATCCCCATCGTCCACCCGGTGGTCATAAGCATACCCACCATGGCTGGAAATATCCATCCCTGCGACCTCGTCATCTCTCGAAATTCTCAAGAGATTCATCTTATGCAACGCAAAAAACAGCGGGCCCATGGTGACTGTAACCCATCCGGCAATCACCAGAATCTCCACAACCTGAGACCCGATCAGTCCCCACCCGCCTCCCATCAATACACCGAACGGTCGACCCGCTTTACCGTATATTTGAACCACATAATCTTCCCTTGCAAACAGACCGGTAAACAATACTCCCCAGGCTCCACACCCGCCGTGCAACTGGGTCGCCTCGAGCGGGTCGTCGAACTTCAGCTTTACTGATAGGATGTTAAACCCGATCAACACCCACGCCGCCACAAAACCACAGACAATAGCAGCCCACGGGTCGACAACCGCGCAACCCGAGGTCACAGCCACGAACCCGCCAAGCAGCCCGTTGCACACATCCAGCAAGTTCCAATGCCCGGCCAGGATCCGCCGTCCGAATAACGTTGTCAAAGCCGCAGTCGAACCAGCAAGAGTCGTCGTGACCGCAGTCCGGCCGACCGCCGACCCGTACGTTTCGACAACCCCGGTTGAAGAGACGGAGAGGATGCTGATAAAGGAACCGGCATTGAAACCGTACCAACCGAACCACAAGAGAAATGTCCCGAGTACGACGAGTGTCCCGCTGTGGCCGCGCATGGCGATAGACCGACCGAAGGCATCAAACCGGCCAACCCGCGGCCCTTCGACCAGCGCCCCCCACAGACCCGCCACGCCTCCCACCATGTGAACCACACCGCTGCCCGCGAAGTCTATGGCGCCCGACCCGAACAACAGTCCGTCATCCCGGCTCGCACTTAACCACCCGTCGGGCGACCACATCCAGTGCGAGACCACTGGGTACACGAACCCGGTTAGGAGCGATGAGTAAACCAAATAGGCCTCAAACTGCGTGCGCTCGGCTATGGAGCCGCTCACGATGCCTGCTACCGCAATGGCGAAGGCCCATTGGTAAATAAAGTAGCTGAAGTCATAAGTTTCATTGGGGATATCCGTTAGAGCAAAGAAGTAATGGCCGATAAATCCGTTCGCCCGGCTGCCCGTCCCGAATGCGAAGGCAAAGCCGAAGAGATAGTAGAAAACACCGCCTGTGGCCGCGTCTATGACGTTTGTGAGCATTATATTCATGGTGTTCTTGGCCCGCACTGATCCGGCGCACAGCATGGCGAAACCCAGTTGCATTGCGAACACCAGATATGCTGAGAAGAGCAGATACACTGAATTTATTGCTTCTATGATTGCAGCATTTTGGGCATTCAGTTGTTCCCCTGTAGGCTGCATGAGAAAGCTTTTGAATGTGGCCATTTTCTCGTCCTGGATTGCTTTGGCTGCTCTATTAAACTGCAATTCCAATTTGGGGATCCCGCAATTTTAGTTTTGTGCTGCAATCATGGAGGCTGTGACCTAAATTTGAATCATTAACATCATATGGACGCATTAGGAGAGTAAAGTACCGTCTCCCTTTGGCTTTTCCGGGTGGAAGGGCTGGTGAGAAAACAGAAAAGAGAGATTGGCTAGAATCTTGGGCAAAGTAAGTCTACCTACCCTTCAAAGCCTTTCATGGCTTACAGCGACTTGGGCATTAAATTCTCTTCTGCAACGACTTTTTGTAGTGATTTCTTTCAATGAGGCTCCTGGTCGCGATTCCAGGCCGCACACGTTAGATTTCATTATCAGTTTATCGAGAGCACGTATGGACCAAATTGGCCCAAGGCCATTGGATCATATAATGTATATTATTATTAAGATATTGTTGTCATATTATGAATGATTGGACAAATGGTACAGTAATATTAATTTTATAATACAGTTAGGATTTTAAGAATCGTGTAACAAATGTGAAAGCAGTTGCTCTCTGTAAAACAGAATCAGCAGTGATTTATTACTTTAACCTTTTTTATGAAGTTATAGTTTACTAGTTATAACCTATATTATCAGTCGATACAAGAATCTGAACAACCATTAGTACAATTTGTCAGTTAACTGACAGTTCTTAGGCTTAAATCTTTACTTTAGGATCCATTAATTGATCCAGTGTACTAGCAGAGACAAATCTTGCATGTGGTGATATTAATTGAAAAAAATACAACTTTAACTACGCCTAATGTTGATAGCAATTCACTCTCAACAGATCATTTTGCACTTAAAAAATTAGTCACCATTCGATCTAACTTGTAAATCTTGTCGAGGTTTGATAGTTGGCTTCCCAGAGCTCCACAATAAGTCTGCTAAACCTGGGAGGTAGATTTGTTATGTGGGGGAGATGATCTTGAAGTCTTATAAGGCCTAGGTGCGTCCTTTGTGCATCAATGAACCTACCTCTATGCTTCTCGGCCCATTTCCTGGGCTCTTATCATATTGTCTTTCTTCATCGTTAAGGAGAACTATGTTGGCTAATTATGTTTAATTTTCTATCCAACATTTATTCTACATTCTAGATTTTAAGATTTTGTAGGAATATATGTAGAAAAGATTTATGTCACCCCCTTATTCCATCTATGGGGAAATGGGTTTGACCACCATTCAAACATTTCTGGCCAACAGACTAAAAAAGCCTATCTTGTGTGCATGGTATTACTATAAGAAAAGGTTAAATAGTTCACTTATGAGAAAAAAAAAAAATTAAGATTGATTTAATTATTGAATATAATTTTACAAAGTAAAATAAGTGTAATGAAGTTTATGTTTGATATCTGTTATGTATTATTTTTTAGATTTACTTTTATATATTTATTGATATGGGGTTTTGGAATAAAGATTGGAGGACAACCCAGTTAAATAGATTCAATTAGGTTATATGTGTAAAAGTTTATGTTACAATAGAGATTCAAGAGCACACAAAGAACAATTGAACCAAAAAAATAAAGGGAATACAATAAACAACCAACTTATAATTGTAACAAGAAATTGTAGTATGATTGTTCTATGCATGATCTATATGAACATATGTTATATCATCATACAACCATTATTCAACCATCACCCTACAAAGAATTGTGATATACATTATTATTCAAAAAGGGACAAATATGAGGCATCAGTTGGGATATGACAATTCATATTCTTGTTTCAACTATAACCGCTTGCATAATCAACGACAAGACAAGTCGTGCAATAATGCTAACAAGGAGTTATGACTTGTAGTTTGGAATAATGGTGCTAATTACGATGAATATATTATTGAGAAAATTATAATCTGTCAAGAAACACCCAAAGTTTGTAATATATTCTAGTGACCCATATCCTCTTGGATCAATTGCTCGTCCTTAAAGAGTTCGATTTCCCAATTGCATGTAGGTGAAACAAAAAATGGGAAACAAATTTGCAACATGTGCTTCTATGAACTATTTTACCTAGGAAGGAACTTGACCTAATTTGATTATCTAGAAGATAGGGATCTCTTGTTTTCTTAACCGATTGACCCGAGCATTAATGATGATGTGATACTACTAAAATATCACACTCTAGATTGATTTTTTCTATTGAAATGTCGTTGTAGCATATAAGAAATCCAACAAAGTTGAAAGTATCATGGATGCAAGAGTTCTACATTGAAGACTAGATGCAAAATAAGGTAAGACAGAAAATTAAGTTCAAACACATTATCTTCTACTTCCTTAGTGATGGTGTAGGGCGTGTATTGAAATGGATGAAGCTTCTAGTAAGGTTCCATCAATCTTTCCTTTTGCAAGTGTATCTAAACTCAATCACTAACCTAAAAGTTGTGTGTTCTCCTTGTTGGTGTGAACATTGCATATTACCTAACTAGTTTCTTATTAGGTCCTATTCACATTTACATACTTAAACTTGTATAGGTCATTTACTTTTTGTGTCTCATATCATATTATTAAGACACTTGTCATGATCTTATATTTCCTAAGATTTTATGTAGTCTATCTCATCCTTATCTTTATACTAAGGGTTTCTTTATTGTATATTGTACCAATTTTATTTTGCATCTAACGAATTCTCTACTTTAATAGCATTTGTGTTGCTTCTCTATTATATGTAGAAGATTGTTTTGATTACATAGGTGATCCTTGGGCTACTGTGTGGTTGATCAACAACTCTTTCATGGAATCAAATCTCTGAATCTATAATTTATTTTCATCTTTTTGGAGAGTTTTGGTTAAGAGATTTCAAATGGTGCATTCTAGTACTAAATAGATCTCATAGTTGAGCTCAAAAGGCCAAAAAATATACAAATCCAAATAAGGAATTATAGGTTTTGGAGCTAGACAATTTTAGAGCTTTTATAGGGGGCTTACAAAAATTATCTATCAAAAGACATACAACTATATAGATATATATAATTATGTACAATCATATATTCATCATACCATTCATCACCAATGTTGAATAGAATCATAGTCTACAATCAAAATGGTCTCATATCCTCTACTTTTATCATGGCTGCATTGTCTAGATATGATTTTTTTAATTATTTTTCAATGAAAAGTTATTTTTCTAATTGTCAACATAAGGCTAACATCATCATCTCCCAACCCCTAGTTAGCCCCTAGTCATGTGGGTGACCAAAGCCCAAACTGTGCACCTTTCTTTTTTTAAATCCCTTAAGAAGTAGTTTTATGGAAGAGGCCATAATTGGGCATACAATATCATTTTTCATAAATAATAAGTATTGATAAAATAGTTCCAAGAACTATGTAGTCATCCATTTGGTTTTTCCTAATTTTTCCCCAAGTATCTATTATTTCATTTTGAAATATTTTTTCTATTTTAACTTGTACTTTCGATATCTTACAAAATATGGGAACATTTTTTAAGTTGCAAGGGTTCCAATTTCACGTGTTTTGATCAATGATATGTATATGAGGAGTCCACCATTCTAAAATCATGGGTTTTTAAATTTATCCTTTTGGTTAAAAGGAATTATAAGTCTTGGTAAGATGTTATCCTCAAAAAACTTATGTTGCTTCATTACTGACACATCTCCATGGAATTATCCCTTAATGAGGTACACCTAATGAGAAGCAAGCATGGGATATCAAGAATGATCATATCCTTGGATTGATTGGTAATAGTGTTAATTTTGAAACTATGTTTTATATCACATATATTAAGTGAACACACACTCGTTATACTAAAATTTGGGAGATCTTTAGAGAACCACATCTATCTCCATTCCCAAATGATCATATTATGGATAGTCTTATGCCCCTAGATGATTGTGATAACCCACTATATTATAATGACACAGAAGACAAACTTAATTATTTGGTAGGTCTTAATAGTTTTGATGGTATTGAGGCTTCACCTTCTCTTCCTATATATATACCATTTATTCTTTTTCTTATTTAACTCCTAATCTAGATTCAAATGCTTCATCTTCTTTATCTTTCACTATCCTAAGGTTAAGGATTCTTGCATTCCAATAGTGGTATATTTATTTCTGAGTGTTCATATTTAAAAATCTTATGTGGATACATCATCATTGGATATCCAATTTAGTTATATGACAAACATTAAGATTACATCTTTGTCTCTTGTTGCTTCGAGTCATTCTTTGTAGTAGGTACACTATAGTGTTCTAGATTTGGTATATTGGGATGAGTAGATATATATTATAGACTTATTTTATGATTCTCGTCTTAAAAATTTGACAAACATGGTTGAGGACCTCTATCTCCTCTTTGATGATAATCCCATCATAGTTTTTTATCATGTCATATAATTCACCTTTGGATCTTATTCAAGTCATTTGTTTGCAAATGGTCCTAGCTTGTCACCTCCATTTACTGGGCTTGTGCTAAATTTTATTGTAACATAATTTCATACAATATTGTGACACTTGATAAAATATTAGAGACAACATCATCACTTGCATCCTACATCTATATTTGGTTTTATTTCCTTGGGAAAGGGGATGAATGTTGTTAGTGTTCTTGGATTTTCATCATCATCATTTGTCAAGCATCTACCATCACTATAGGAGATCATACATTATGAAGGGACTACATAGTATCTCCCTTTCTCTCCTACATATGGAGCACTGATTGTACTTTGGTGAAAAAATTTAGTCCTTGGGGTCTCATGTTGAGTTTTCCTTATTTCGCTCGTACATGTTTGTTTGCATATTTTCTCTCTTTGGAGAGGTTTTTTCCTATGAGTTTTTCTCCTTTAGTCCATTTGTGAGAGATTTTACTATACATGGTTTCCTAACACGTCCTTGTATTTGAGACCTATCCATGCATCCTTACATCTTTGCATTTTATCATACTCCATAAGTTACATCTAAGGGGGTGTTGGTATGAACATGGTATATTACCTACTAGTTTCTTATTAGGTCTTGTTCACACTTACATACTTAAAAACTTAGTTAATTTATTCAATTTTTGTGTCTCATACCATATGATTAAGATACTTTCCATAATCTTAGTATGTCCTAGGTTTGCGTCTAGTGTTTCATCCTTGTATTTTATAGCAAGTGTTTCTTTATTGAATATTTTACTAGTTTCATTCTACATCTAATGAATTTTTTAGCTTCATAGTACTTCTATTGCTTCTCTCTTATGTGGAAGATTTTTTTGTTGTAGGTGATCCTTTGGCTACTATGGGGTTGATCAAAAATTCTATCATGGTATCAAAGCTCTAGATTTTCAAATCTATTTTTCCTTTTTTGGGTTTTTTGGCCAAACAATTTCAAAAAGTGCATCCTAGTATAAAATAAACCTCATGGTTAAGATCAAAAGGCCTAAAATTTTATAAATCCATATAAAGAAAAATAGGTTTTGGAGCAAAAAAATTTAGAACTTGTATAAGGTGTTCACAAAAATCATCTACTAAAATCTATACAATTGAATGGATCCATACAATTTTGTATAGTCATATAGTTTTCATACAATTTATCAACATTTCTACAAAGAATTAAAATTTATAATCACATTATTCTCATATCCTCTACTTGCATCACACTTGCATTATCTTGGTATGAATTTTTTAAAGATAATTCTAGCCGTTAGTGTATGGTTGATGTCATCATCTACTAGCCCCCAGTGAGTTATCCCCTTGTCACTCGGGTGACTCGTGCCCAAATTGTTCCCTTGCTTTCTTTAAGCTCTAATGAAGCAATTTTACAAAAAAATACATAACTTGGGCATATGGTATCAATTTTTTACAAACAAATAGGTGTTGGAAATTTGGTTCTAAGGAATTCATAGACGTCTATTTAGTTTTTTCTAATTTTTCCCTAGGTACCTATTATTTTAATTTGAAATCATATTTTTTTGTAACTTTTAAATTAGATATTTTACATTTGGGACCATTTTTATGTTGTGAGGGTTCTAATTTCACATGTTTTGATCTATCATTTGTATATGAATATTATATCATTATAAAAGCATGGGTTTTGTATTCATCCTTTCCTAATCATCCTAAACAAAAGGAATTATAAGTCGTGGCAAGACAACATCTCAAAATATCTCAAGTGGATTCATCTCTAGTCGTACCTCTATAGACTTGTCACTGAATGAAATACACCTAATAATAAGTATGGGATATCAAGAATGATCATGTCCTTGGATTGATTGGTAGTAACTACATATTAATTTTAACACTATCTATCTCACATATTGAGTGCCTACACACTCTTTGGAGACCCACATCTCTCTCCATTCCTGGATGATCTTATTATAGATAGTCTTCTACCCCGTGATTATTATGATAACCTACTATATATGATCATACAGAAGAGAAGCATGATTATTTGGTAGGTCTTAATAGTTATTATGATATTGAGACTTCACTTGATTCTCCTTCTCACATAGGTATATCCATTGATTATTTGGCTTTAATGAATCTTAATCTAGATTTAGAGGCTTCATCTTCTTTATCTTTGAGTTACTATGGACTAAGGTTGAAGATTATTACATTCTAGTAACTTGATATATTTATTTCCAAGTGTCCATATAAATAGATATATTATATGGACACATCATTATTAGATGGCTAGTTCATTTGGATGACATATATTGAGATTACATCTCCATCTCTTATTACTTTGAGTCATTCTCTACATTAGGTACGTTGTAGTCTTCCATATTTGGTATATACATGAGTAATCGATAGATATATTATAGGTTTTTTTTGTGAGTCCCATATTACATATTTAATAGACACACTTAAGGATGTTCATCTCCTCTTTGACGATAAACCTGTTGTAACTTACACACATTCCCCATTTTCTTTTAGCAAAATGTGAATCCCACACTTTTATTTTTGGCTTAAAAAAAACTAATTAGCTAGTTATATTTTCCCATTTCCATTTATGGCCATAAGGAGAGATGTTATTGTAAGTTTTCTTTCCTAGAGTTAGTTGTTAAAAGTGTCTATTTAAATGCTCTAGTAAAATATAGGAATTTGGTGAATCCTATAAGGAAGTTAAGGTAGCAGAACAACTTTCTATACTGATCTTGAGAGGAGGCTTATGAAAATATTTTTAGATCTTTACAATAGTTACAAAAACTAAAAAATACCATAAATATCATTCATACCACAACATGGTGATTTACGTGGGGAAAACCCTTTTGGAAGAAAAATGCCTCACTCCAAATTTTGCCTAATATATTATTCAAAAATAAATAAGATCACAATATACTTGCAAAGCAAGATTTCAGAGGAGTGTCAGCAACCAAAGATTCAAAGGAAAATCAACATCTATAATGCTCTTACACACAACCTCTATCTCAAGCACCTAATATATAAGAGATAGAATACATGAAACTACTAAATAATATTTACAAAACCATGAGCTAAAACCACCCAAAATTGGTGTCCAACTTATCTCCTTGATAAAATATTCCCTATGGTGTACCAAAACACACATCAACACATGCAATAACTCCCCCTTACAGTTCTTTTATGTGTCTAACATGTTTTCATATTTTCCAATTCGGGAGACCCAACTTTTAGAGGCCATAACTTTTGATCCAAGAGGTTGATTGATGAATTGTTTGAATTGTTGAAAATCTCATGAAGTGCTCTATAGATATAAAATTGCCTTCACTGATTACAACCACTTTGGGCCCAAAATGGCCTCTAAGTGCCTCAAACTTGACTTTGAAACTTTTAAAAATAGAAAGTTTAATATCTTGAAATCCAAACATGGTCTTGGGTCAAAACTTTACCACCAAGTTTATTTCACAATTTTTTAGCTTTGGGGAAAATTTCAAACCCATCAATGCTCAAATTTAAACTTACTATAAATAGTAAGGTTTTGTGATTACAAGGTTGAAACACCTTTTTCCTAACAAATTCAATAATTTTGTGAACTTGAAAACTTTTGAAAGACTATTGGACTTTTATTTTTTGTATTAACCTCTTGAGGTCCTTACTTTGCATAAAATACATCTTTTGAATATTTTAAGTGTTCATTTCCTCGAGAATTTAGTTTTGTAGAGTTTTGATGTCAAATTGGATACATCTGTTATTTTACTGAATGATAATCTATACAATCCATTTTCACATCCTTTTCCTACAAGTTGATGAAAGTATAAAAAGGGTCTTAGAGCAATCATTTTTGAATCATGAAGATAAGATAAACTACTTCTAATTTTTTCAAATTCCCAAAGTCCACTTCTCTATTAGATTCTTGCAAAATTATTTTTACAATTATGTATTTCCCCTAACCTTTCTCCTAAATTAATTTCTACACATATAAGATTAATGTAATAACCCTAGGGGCCAAAATATATAGGATTTTTAATTGATTATTAGTCCTACTATTCAACTCCTTAATATTCTTTACAAATCATAGTATTTATCTTTAATGATTTGTTACAAACTTTAATAGCATTCCCCATAATGATAAAATCTTGATTTCATCCCAAGTTTACAAAATATAAATAACTAGACTTTTATTAAGTAAAAAGGAAACATTATAGATCTCTCAAATAAATAATGGCGTCAACAAGATAATACTCTATAATACACAAATAAAATAATAAATAATGACCGCAATAGTAGCTAGTACAAATGATGCCATAATAGCAAACAACGTTGGAATAACCATAGGGTTTGCTTACAGTGGCATGTAAATACGCAGATGTGATGCAAGTAAAATCTACAATCTTGGAGCTCTCTCTTGGTATTTGGTAAATTTATAATGCCAAGTCAAGGATTTCCATCCTCTAGGCTATAGATCAATTGGATTCCATTGTATAGTTCTACTATAGATTTTAAGAGTTTCATCCTCATTTGTATCTATTCAAACATTGATGTTCAAAATAATGTTGCCTAAGGTTTCGATGTAAAAAATATTATTCCAAGGGACATGGATAGTCTTTGATATTCTTGAGATATGTGGTCAAAATGGAGTTCCCACTCAAATTGACAACTAAGATTTATGGAGATCAATGAAGCGTCATTATTCTCCACTTGCAACATCACAAGTATGGTTAAATATGTATGTTAAATATTGAAATTCTTTTCTTAGGCAATAAATACACTTTTGTAAGGTTATGGATTCAAAATGGGCCATTAATGGCATTTGCTAATGTGTAGGGAGGTAGATGAGAATGTTAGGGAAAAATAAGGTGGGAATTTCAAAGTTCAGGGGTCGAGGATGTCGCTTACTCATGTCATAGAATGGGAGTCAAGGATTTGAGAAAAGGCATGCTAATAGAGGAGCTCCAACAAAGGGAAAATGAAGGAGTAAGGTTCAACGAGGAGGTATGTTAGGATGAAAAAGTCTAAAACCCTAATAACAAGAACACATGCAAGGTTTAGAACATAAAACCATTTATAATTAGGGAATTTTACAACCAAGAGACTAGGGTTGAACTCAAGAGCTTTGTGGAAAGTTAAGGCTTAATATTTTCAAAATTTTAGCTCCCTCAACATGATCATCAAGCAAATAAGGAGATTTTCCCTAAGTCATTTAATTTAATAGATTAAATCTTGATGATATTTAAGTTCTCTAAAAGTTCAAATTATATCATACATTCAATAGAGGGTTATGAGAAAATAATAATGACTATTCAATCAAGCTCTAGGGCTTGAAGCTTATTCATAGAACTCAAACTTAATTCATGAACTCAAAATAAAACATTCAAACTTAAAAATTAGGGCAAATTGGTTCAATCTTAAAATTTCTAAAAATTCGATGATGCCCTAGAAAAAAATGTGAAGTTAATGAAAATGTTAAAAATTTAGACCAAGGTCAAATCCTCACAAAATTGAAAACCAAATTACAATATTTTACCCAAGAAATAAACTTTAAAATTTATAAATGAATGACTAGTCCCACCTACCTTTTCTACATCAAAAATTAGAGACTTAAGGATTATTTTAGAAAAAAGTAAAAAATTATAAAATTACAAAATTCCAAAGGAGAGTTAGAATTCTCCTTATAAGGTAGAGATCTCTAAATTCCTTTGGATCTCCACATGAAACTTGAATTACAAAAAAAAATTCAAAATAATAAAATTGAGGGATTTTGGTAAATTAAAGGACATTAAAACAATAGATATCCACAAATCATGACCTCTAAACAACGCCCACAAAACTTGGAAATAAATAAAAATAAAAATTTGTAAAGTTTGATCTAGCTAAAAATCATGTTTTTTGACAAGTCCTAAAATCTAGTATTCTATTGAATTCTTGCATACACTTTAAATAAGATACTAATACTATGTTGATTTAATTTTCACTTGTAAATGTAAAATTTAATTCCAATACTCTATTTTTTTACAAAATGATATGTTCATTACATTTTTATGAGACGTGTAGTAATTGTAAATTTTATTTGGATCAAAGGAGTTCAAATGTGAAAACCTAAAGTCTAGGTGTCCATTAAATTCCCACAAAAAGGTCATAATAAGTAGAAACCCCTTAGGAACAAGGGAACTAAATAAAAATTTAAATCTAACAAATATTTTTTTTATTGTTTTGCAAGCCTTCATACCTAGAGTCAGATAAATGAAGAACAAATTTAAAGGAGTGGTCTAACCATCGAAGATCCATTCATTATGTAGATTTGGAGGAATTTTAAATCTATATAGATTGAACTATGCTTACTATTCAAGCTAAAAGGATGGTGAATAATGTAATTTTACAAGATACATGGTTCACTTAAATAGTTTAGTGTCTTAAGTTAATGATAGATACAGACCTAAGACATGTAGACTTAGAGGACTTCCAAATATAGATGCATGAAACTATATCTACCACTCGAGCTAAAGGGATAGTGAATAATGGAAACAAGCTAGAGTGTTCCATATAGTATTTTGGTGTCAAAATTTAATGATAGAATATGCAAAACTATATTAACGTAAAATAAAGGAGGGTGGTTACTCCTAAAGGTATAATATTATCTAACCTCACTCTAGAGGATATTCCTAAGACATTTCATCTCATTCCACCAACAAGTAGTACTAATGAACGTGACATATGGTTTGTATTACTAAAATAAATACCCAAACACAATTTTAAGATTAATCAATAACAAATAATGTAAGTCCCAAAGTAAAAAAATTCTAAGATCTCAAAGGCACTTCTAAGAATTCCTAGTGGAGATTAGTGATATGGTCCCTTTTCTAAGTAGAATAATGGGATTACCTACTACTTCCACCTGCATGCTATGAATGTTCTAGTTTATTCATATAGTGTTGCAAGATCTAGAGATTATTCATTTGTCACAAATCATAAGTGACAATTTATATGACTAGTTGGTCATAGTAGAGGATACTAGGAGATTCAACATGACCTCTTCTTTGATATACTTATTTTCTAAAAAGGAAATATATCTAGAGCTAACAAAGAAGGATGTTGTAGGAATAGGACCAAGGCAACTAAAATGTTATGATTGCTACCTATAGTTGGAGTATAAGAGTTCAATGGTGCATTGCAAGACATTCAATGATAATCGATACCTTTACTATGTACATAATACGGATTTTGGAAGGTGATTTATTCAATATAAATTTTATTCAAATATTTTTTTTCACATGCTATTATTCAATATGGAAATTGGTTTATCTAGCTATTAAATTTCACTTACATAAGGATAGAATGATTTTTTGGAGCACCTTACAAGTTATAAAATATCCCATAGATAAGGTCATACTATTAGAGTTGACTAGACAATTATGTGAAACACACAAGAACATAGAAGAGGAACATAGAATAGGTGTTAAATTTCTAATTATTTTAGTGTTTATGCATGTCCTCTTCCCAATGCCAAGGGCTCAGATATTAAAATCCAAAGGTAAATTTTGATTTTCACAACATGTGATCATTTGATCCACATGGGAAGATGGAAAAGTATGTGGGGTCATAGATGAAATATGTGCCCTATTTGGAATATTTTTGGGTTTCAACTGAAGTGATGATTGTGATATAAGGAAAAAGAGTTACTACAAATTAATTTCCTTTCCAATTAAATTTTTAGAATAAAAAATTCCCTACTTAGTTATCAGATGATGGGATTATTCTGAATGAAGTATATGAGAAAAATAATGTATTTTACAATCCTATTCCACCAATCAAATGAGAAGAATATAAAGTGGAATTGCTTGATGAAATAACAAGAGGATTTATCAACTTTATTATGACATGGTTAAGCGAAAATTTTGAGAAAGTAATAGATAAACTTATAACCATAACCTACACTAAAGAGCAACCAAATAAAATAAAGAAGAAAAAAGATAAAGGTGAAGGTTATTCAATCTAGACGAGGGAGGTAGAAGCACATGAACTAATGCAAAAATATTGTAGCCTCCAATCCCAAAGACAAAGGGAATAATATAGATGAAGTACATAATCTAAAGAAAAACTATAAGAGGAAATATCTAGAGGTGATTGAAGAAGATGAAGAAGAAGAGATAGAAGAAGAAGCAACTCCACTAAAGAGGAAGAAAAATAAAATTCAAGAGAACACTACTCCAGATGAACCAACCATTGTAGTTATTGTAAAAATAATTCCTTCTCTCTTCTATGCCTCAAAATATCATACTATAATGATTTTTTCCTTACGTTATCCTGATTTTCACTTAAGTTACCATGTTAATGAGCCCTTTGACCAATTTACCAATATCTCCATCAATTCTTTATCCTTCACCAATGTCAATTGTTGGAACTATTGTCCCAACTATAGATATCCCTACTACTAATACCATTCCTTCACCAATTGATCTTAAAAATAAAAAGGACCTAGTTAACCTGGTCACACCTCAAATATATCCTATAAGGTCTTCTCCACTAAATTTTCCTCCATCACTCTCCAACATTGATAAAATGAGAAGAAATGCAAAGAGAGGTGACCAACAAAGGACAAGAAAAACAAGTGGTTGTAAATAAAGAGGGAGAGATGTAGCTAGAGGAGGTTAAAAAAATAGAAACTATTATGTTACTCAAACCTCAAATCAACCAAATCAAGATAAAATAAAATAAAATTATCTATTAATTTACAAGATAATAAGGAGATTAGTGTAATGTCATAAATTGCATCCTATATAATTTCACATTCCATGAGCCTCCCCTTTAGATAAATAAAGATAGTAATGCAATATTTATTTCATCTAACTTTAATTTAATCCTTAATTGCTTAACCTAGTCATTTCCTCTCGTTAAGGTAGATTCATGTCACGAATGAACACACATTGTGTAGATGTTTGCATGTCACACAAACGTCCTAAATAGATTCTCGACTACAATAGCCATTGAGACATTATGTTTCCCACCTACCAACGAACATAATGTCTCTACTAGCTCACAAGCATACTAAGACGACCTTTGCATGCTCATACTATTGGAGTACTGAAACACTAAGAGGGGGGCTAAATCAGTGTTTCAATAAACAAATTCAATTCAATTGTTTCTCATAAACTTATGCACATAGTTTCTTTGTGATAAATTGGAAGCTCAACTGCTAAAAATAACCCAATCAGATAGGCAAGATTAAATGCTTGATCAACATAGAATTTCAAATACTAAAAGGTACACAAGACTGAATATTTGAACATGAAGACCAAATAGACCATAAATAATGAGAAACCATAACATAGTGATTTATGAGTGGAAAACCCTTTACAAGGAGAAAAAACCACTCTGAAAGTTCATTTTATTAGGCCTCACTGGTAAAATAGTAATCTCACTAATTACAATTTATCCCTCACTAGCTACTCTCCATGCCTCACTAGCAAAAGAAATTAAAGAATAAATGTTATCAATTCGTCCCCCGTGACATTAAACCTTGGCATTTTTTTTGCTTCACTTTGTTCACAAGAGTTGACCTTAGTGTAGTGTTGACATAGCATCTTGATCATTTTGTGGCACCTTTTCAAGGTTATGAAGGAGTATAACCATTGGTATGGTTGACATGGGTACACACTTGTAGACCTAGTGTGTTCTTCCCATTTTGTCACCTTGTCATGGGTACACACCTTGTAGACCTAGTATGTGTTTCCCATCCTTGTCTTGGGCGCTCACCTAGTGAATATCGGAATTCACTAGCTCGTGTGTCTCTCAGTTTGTGATTCACCAAGCAAATAGCGGACTTTTACATTATGTGTCATGAACGCCTTTTAACATGGCCATATAGCATAATAAAACTTTCTTGCTAGTGGAGCCATGTATTCCATGAGTGATGTGTATGACTTCAGTCCTCATGGGAGCTAACATTTATTCAATGGATGATGTTTAGTATTTGAGACAATTCAAGACTAAGTTCTATTTGTCTTACCAACTTGAATCTTTAGTACTAACCTTGTGTTTTATTTTTTGTTTTCATGTGTCTTCTTCATGTTTACATTGTGTTTACATTGTGTTTACATCATGTTTGTTTACATTTCATCATCATCTATATGTTATGTTATGTCACATGTGTCTTCGTCGTGTATGCTTTGTGTTTTCCAACATGTATGTTTGTGAATGTTGTCTTGCTGCATAGCATACATGTGTGTGTGTTCCTTTGTGCCTATGTTTGTTTTCTATGGGGTCTTGGATCCTGGGGGATTGTGCACTCCTCCTTGATCCTTAGTTATCCTATCTCTCTAACATTTGTACAATTGGACCTCTCTTGACATATATTTCTCTACTTTAGTGTGAGTCTGAGCATAAGTTCATACTCTCACTAAAGTGGGGGCTAAATGTAGTGCAGAAAATTGTGTACCTTCACAATTTCACACTATGTTTGGGTCCCTTAATTTATTGGACTTAATTAAGCTTCTAATTTTCCAAATTATTCATTCCAAAGTCTGATTCTTACCATTTTCTGAAAGGGAAACCAACATTAAATAAATGGATTTCATTTAATAATTAAATTGCCTTGGATCACGTGTGTCCTGGAAATTTAGGCCAAGACCCATTCACCCATGGATGAATGGGTCCCCTTTATGAGCTAGGACCTAAATTAAAATATGTTTTTGGCGGCATTTTAATGATCAAATTCAAATTGTAAGTGTTAGCTTTTGGAATCTAATTTTTGAGAAATTGGATAAACACCTATACATACAGTCTTTTGATCATTTGAAATATGAGACTTAAGGAGCAACTTTTCAAGAACAAATATTATTGTCAAGAGCATTCAAGAGTAGCATTGTCAGATTTTAGTTGCAACAATTCAACATCCAAGCATCATGTCAAAGCGTTTGTGAGTTTATATTATCATGTCATTATTATTTTGTGAAGGCTAACACCTTTTTGTAGGTCTCCAAAGCATTCAAGTATTCAAGCAAGAAAGATCCAAATCCTTAAGGAGATGTGTATGAATTTAGTCCTTCAAGGCAACCATTGAAGAGTGGTGAGTTGCAGCACATTGTGATTTCATCATTCCTTCCATTCAATTATCCATTTATCATCAACATTGCCATTGTGGAAATGGAAACACTTACACGAGGTTTGATTGAGGCATGCCCCTAAAATGGCCCAACATTTCCTCTCTTTGTGAATGTGCAGGTTATAGATTGAAGAAGGATTGAAGAGATCTTGAAGAGCAATTTTGTATTGTTGCATTTGTTGTCATCATTCTTGTCAACCTACGAAAACTAAGTTGCAAAATTCATTTCCGACATTCCAACAAATTTTTAGGTGGAAAATAGAAGCTCAAATTCGACACTAGAGGACCCAAAAATTTGAGCAGGACCCTTGTACAAAGACCCATTCACCATTGGGTGAATGAATCCTTGTAGGCACATCAAAACCAATTTTTCTGAGCAGGTTTGTTGTCCTCTGCACTTCCTAGATCCACTTGCAAACTATTGTTTGTCAATTTTTGGGATCTTGCATTTTTCATATTAGGGCATATAGGATCGTTAGGTTAATCATTCTAAAATATTTCTTGTGTGTGGGAAATGTTAGTATCAAAATATGATATCAAAAACACACCAATGCAACATTAAACTAAAGAAAAGCTAAATAAATTGAAATCAAAGAGATCAAACAAAGCTTCTTCAGAGTCGTTCCATTGTCCTCTATCTCCAGTGATTTGCTTGAAGCTGCTGCTCTTAGATTGTATAAGCAAAGCTTCTCAGAATGGCAACCTGCAGAACGAGTATGCAAAGGGAGAATACTTCTCTATCCTATATGCTGGTGGAGTGAAATGTTGGTATACGGATATGCACAGGGGCTGTAAATTATGCACAGGGGCTATGGATTATGAATGTTTTTGAAGCTATGATATGAGGATGATAGGCCATGATATGGATTGCTAATATGCTAAGCTATGCTATGCTATGATTCTAGAGGCTATGGATGCTAAAAGGTAGTGCTATTGCAAATTGGCTATAATTTTCCTATATGAAAGCTTCTCTTTTTTCAAAGACCCGGTAGTCCTTTTTATAGCTTTTCACAAGCAAGAGCTTGGCTGGCAAAGATCAATGGCTGTGAGATTGTCTGGTAATTTTGAATGGTGAAAGATTGAGAGGTTGAGAGGAAGATGGAAGATGTTGGGAGGTTGGAAAGAAGAATGGAGGTTTGTCTTCAACCCACAGGAACAACTTTGCTCAGAAACAGAGAAATTATTTTTTTGTTTTGAAGTTGTTTCACAGTTGTTGCAGATAATTCCAAATTAAATAAATAAATAAATTTATTAAATTTAATTTGAGTTTGAGGATTTAAAAGATTTTTGAAATATTTGATGTGAATGGACATTAGAAGATTTAATTAAATATTTGGAATATTTAATTGCGAATAGACTTTAGCAGATTTTATTAAATATTTGGAATATTTAATTATTTTTTAATTTGAGTTTGAGGATTTAAAAGATTTTTGAAATATTTGATGTGAATGGACATTAGAAGATTTAATTAAATATTTGGAATATTTAATTGCGAATAGACTTTAGAAGATTTAATTAAATATTTGGAATATTTAATTGTGAATGGAATATTTTTAGGAGAGAAGAATATTTAATCTTTATTTGAATAAAATATTCAAGCCAAGATTATATGATAATTAATATAAATAAATCATAATGTTTATTTAATTAATTAAGAAATGGATAAGAAAAGTGATTAAATAAACTTATTTATTTAATCAAATAAAAGAATGAACAATATAAATAAATTATTTAGATTTATTTATACAAATTGAATTCAAAATTTATTTAAATATTAAAAATATTTAATTAATTACCAAACTATTGAGATGTGACCATTTTTAGGTGTATACATTTTGCCCCTCTTTGAAGTGATGTGTTTTCATGCATTGCTTCAAAGAATTTTGAAATTTGCATTTTGAAATTTGCCCCAGATGTTGATTCTTGAATGTTGATAGGTATATGCCCCCTCGGACGATGAATCGATAAGATTTTGATTTTTGTGATTTTTTTGAATTTTTAAATTTGTTGGAATTTTTCAATTTTTATGATTTTTAAGATGTCAATTCATCATTCGAAAATGATAATGTGAAGAAATTGGCGTGAAAAGATGTGAGATGAAAAATCGATGACCTAAATTGCCCCTGCAATGATAGAATGTGATGAAATGCATGACTTTGTGTATTGCGATGCCTTGATTTGATGATGTTTGTCTAATAAATCTGTTCCCAAGGTTGTTGGAAAACAAATAGTAGCTGATAAATTTGCTTTCAAGCTAATGAAAAACAAATAGTTGTTTGATAAGATTGCTTCTAAAGTTGTTAAAAACAAACAGGATTCTGATAAATTTGCTTTTTATGATGATGAAAAACAAATAGGTTGTTGATAAGTTTGCTTCTAAAGTTGTTAAAAACAAACAGGATTTTGATAAATTTGCTTTTATGAAAATGAAAAACAAATAGGTTGATAAGTTTGCTTCTAAAGTTGTTAAAAACAAACAGGATTTTGATTAAAAAAAATCCATGATGATGAAAAACAAATAATTTGTTGATATTCAGATTTGATTGATTTGTTTTGATGATTCTTCCTATTCAACAGGAGGGATTGAGCGTCTTGCAGTTACAGGAGCAATTCCCAAAGACATGGAGGTTGATTCCACAGCTTGTACATGCGGATAGAGATGTGATCGAGGCATGCAGACTGACCTCGTTACTTGACATGCTTGAGGGTCATCAGGGACAAGTGGAATAGGTTTATTAGGTGCAGGTGGGACAGAGCCGAGATCAGCAGCATCAGAGGATAACATTTCGTAGTGTATTTTATATGATATGTTATTGATACTCTGTTGAGATGTTTGTATACATACTGATATGATCCCATTTTTGATGATGTTATGTCATGTATACTTAACATCTTTGTATATTTTGACCTTCATTTTTGAGATATATGATATGTAGCGATGATTTGTTTGTGCGATGAGTATGTGTACCTTTATTATGTGATGGGTATCGATTTTATCTTTGCATGATGCTTATGATATGATTTATAATGTGACATATGATGAAATGATATGTTGTGAAAATGAAAATGCAACGAAAGTGATGTGAAGATTATGATGTACGCGTTATTATTTTCTGATGCAAATATGTATGAAAAATGTATGTGATGATGTTTTTGTGAATGTCAAATATACTGTGTCGTTTATTCGAAAGATATGAAACTTTGATATTTTTCCAGCTTTTGGGAAAATCTATAAATGCCAAATGCAAATTCTAAAATGAATGTAATCTATACTAACCATGCAGGGTATCTGTACAATATTGCCATTCTGAGAGCTTATTTGTGCTTTTTGTATCATCATAGAGCTTTGAAATGTTGAAAGTTAATACAAGCATCAAAGGGTATGTTAGCACCAATGATGACCTAAGTATTGCTTTCATGAATTCTAATATAGCAAGTTAATACAAGCATCTAGGTATAATTGAACCGAGATGACCTGAGTATCACTTGCATAAACAGACAAGAGTTAACCCATTTCCCATGCAAATTCTAAAATGTCATCAATGATACTTAGTAGAGCATGTCTCGCAACCAATTTTCATAGTACTAATGATTCACTCACAAACAGCAGACAAAGAAAACTCATATTCCTTCCTTGCTTTTCTAGTTCAGTACATCATCGAATTGCTCCAGAGATATGATAGAAAATCAACCAACCATTCAAATCTTGCTTAAAGTATTCCAAACATTATTCAAATTAAGATCATCCAACTTGGTTATCAACATTGATGTTTGTGTTTTGATTAACGTTTGTGTTGACCATGTTGTTTGATGTTATTGGCATTGAGTGATTGTTTTGGTGTTGTGGTTGATTTGATGCATCAATGTATGTTGCATTTTTGGCAAATTGTCATTTGTCCGTTCGTGATATTCTAAAAGCTTGTTGCCCCTCTCTTGTTTATTTTGTGTTTCTGCCCCTAGTGAAAACACAACCTAAATATGATGGATATGTACAAATTTCATCAAGCCATGATGAAATACAAGGATTCTCGTTGCATGATATGGATATGATAGATATGTACAGATGATAGATATAGATAGATGATGTCGTAAAGTGAATGAAAGACATAAGCTAATAGATAGAGGAGCCCATTTTGATCACAAGTAGCACCTATTTGCCAAGTTTTCACCACTTTTTTTTATTGCACTTTTTTTAGATCGTGTGATTTTTTGTTGTTTTTTTTTTAGGACTTTTTCTGATTTTTATGTATCTTTTCAGGACTTTTTCTAATTTTTAATGATTTAGACATAGAACTTCTTCAAGTGAATGCTATTGATTGGTTCTTCAAACAGGTCCCCTTCTGACGTAGATAACTGATATGCTCCAGAACCATATGCTGCAATGATGACAAATGGACCAAGCCAATTTGGTTCAAATTTTCCTTTCTTTTCTCTGTCTTGCTGATTGCGTGGATTTTCTTTCAAAACTAAGTCGCCTACTTGAAATGTCTGTGGTTTAACTCTGTGATTGTAGCTACGGGACATAACTTGTTGATAACCCTTCAAATGATCAGCTACATGTTGACATCTTTCATCTAACAGTTCTAGCTCTTGCAGACGAGATACTCGGTAGTCTTCATCATTTATCAATCCTTTGAGTGAGACCCTAAGTGAAGGTATTTCAACCTCTAATGGTAAAATCACTTCTGCTCCATATACTAAGGCATATGGGGTAGCCCCTATTGGTGTGCAAATGCTGGTTTTGTATGCCCACAAAGTTGGATTTAACTGGACATGCCAATCACGACCGGCATCATTTACCGTCTTCTTCAAGATTTTCAAGATTGTTTTGTTTGAAGCTTTTGCTTGACCATTTCCTTGTGGATAGTAAGGTGTAGAGAACCTGTGTTGGATGTGAAATCTTTCACAAAGTTCGTCAACATCCTGTCTTGAAAGGCCTCCCATTATCAGTGATGAAAGAATTAGGAATTCCATATCGACAGATGATGTAATTCAGGATAAATGAAGAGATTTGTTTATCGGTCACGATTGTCAAAGGAACAGCTTTGATCCATTTTGTAAAATACTTTGTAGTCGTGATGATGAATTTATGCCCATTTGATGATGAAGGATGAATTTTTCCAACAAGATCTAGTCCCCAGTGAGAAAAAGGCCATGTCGGAGTGAAAGGCTGCAGTTCCTGTGCAGGTGCATGAATAAGATTCCCATGGATCTAGAATTTAGAACACTTCTTGACAAAAGTAAAAGATTCGCTCTCCATGGTAGGCCAATAATATCCCATTCTAACAAGTTTCTTGGCTAAGGTTAAACCGCTTGAATGAGTTCCACAAATACCACCATGAACCTCTTGTAAGGCTTTTTCAGATTCGTCATGTTCAAGAAATCGAAGGAGCATACCATAAAGACCACGTCGGTAAAGGATATCAGCGGTCAAGGTATAACGGGATGATTGGTGTATGAAATTCCTTTTTTGGTTTCGAGATAAGTCTGGAGGTAAGATGTTATTTTTCAGGTAGGTATAAGTCTTGCCATATAAAGGTGAATCAGAACTAGTTAAATGACATATGACTTGAGTCTCAGGATTATCATAAGCGGGAGAAAACAATTGTTCCACCAATAATTCGTACCATTTTTTATTTTCTGATAATTGTAACAAGGAAGCAATTGTAGCCATTGCATCTGTAGCTTTATTATCAATCCTTGGGATTTGTGAAAACTTGATTGCCACAAAATATTTTTTGAAATCATCCACCATGTTCTTGTAAGGTAGCAACTTATCATCTTTAGTCTGATAATCATCATTGATTTGATTAATGATAAGTTGTGAATCACCGTAGACTTGCAGCTCTATAATCTGCCAGTCCAATGCTATCTTCATTCCTGTGAACAATGCCTCATATTTAGCTATGTTATTTGTGCAGGGAAACATCAACTAATATGATTTTGGGATGGTATGTCCTTCAGGTGTAGCAAAAAGAATCCCTACCCCCGAGCCATGTTGCGTGTAGGATCCATCAAAGTATAATGTCCATGATTTCTTAATTGTTGTTGTGAAGATGTCTGCATCAGGAAATTCAATGTGCATTGGGTTTTCTTCTTGTAAAGGTTCTTTGGCCAACTAATCTGCGATGACCTGTCCTTTTATAGCTCTTCGATCTACATAGTGAATGTCAAACTCACTTAAGATCATTACCCATTTTGCAAGTCTTCTTGTTAAGGTAGCTTTGCTTAAGAGGTATTTTAGTGGATCGATTTTGGTTATCAGCTTAACTGTATGAGCCAACATATAGTGGCACAACTTTTGAGAAGCAAACACTACTGCTAGGCAAGCTTTTTCAATGAAAGTGTAGTTTAGTTCATGACTTGTTAAAGTTTTGCTGATATAGTATATGGCTCTTTCTTTGCCTTTAGAATCCTCTTGTGCTAGTAATGCTCCCAAAGATACTTTTGTTGCTGAAATATAGAGTATGAGGGGCTTTCCTAGAACTGGTGGAATTAGGACTGGTGTATTCATGAGATATTGCTTTATCTGATTAAATGTTGCTTCACACTTTTCCTCCCATTTGAATGGGACATTTT
Organism: Sequoia sempervirens; assembly: GCA_007258455.2. Lineage (NCBI taxonomy): Eukaryota > Viridiplantae > Streptophyta > Pinopsida > Cupressales > Cupressaceae > Sequoia > Sequoia sempervirens. The sequence goes on along the minus strand of VDFB02373365.1, from coordinate 176,551,372 downwards.
TATGCAATAGATGTGTAAATGGTAAGCTTTTGTCTGCCAGTTGAGCTATAAACCTCCTGATGGATTGTAGTCATCCTTGCAGTGATCGGAGCTAACTGATATTTCATGGTGGCGGCATGTCCATTATAGCTTGTACTTTTCCTGGATCAACCTCTATGCCCTTTTCTGAAACAATGTATCCCAGGAGTTTTCCAGATTTAACGCCGAAGACACATTTCTTTGGATTGAGTCGAACAATGAACTTCTCCATTCTGATAAAGATCTTTGACAAGATTTCTAGATGTCCTTCTCTGTGTTAGATTTGGCCAATAAGTCATCCACATAGTCTTCCATGAAGGTGTGCATCATGTCATGGAAAATGGTGGTCATTGCTCTTTGATAAGTTGCTCCTGCATTTTTAAGCCCAAATGGCATGACATTCCAACAATAAGTACCCCAAGGGCACGTGAACGTTGTTTTATCTTGATCCTCTAGTGCAATCTTTATCTGGTTATATCCTGAAAATCCATCCATTAATGAATACATTGCATGGCCAGCAGTTAAATCAACAATCATATCTATGTTTGGTAAAGGGAAGTCATCTTTAGGAAGTTGTACGCTTTGTTCAAATCTCTGAAATATGTACATATTATAATCCTTCCATCTGGCTTTGAAATAGGTACGATATTGGAGATCCATTCTACATAGTCAATAGACCGAATGAATCCAACATCTAAAGGCTTCTTTAACTCTTCTTTAACCAATAATGCAACATGTGGATGCATTTTTCTGAGTTTTTGCTTCACAGGTTTTGCCCCTGTGTTTATAGATAGATGATGCATTATCAAATTAGGATCTAACCCTGGCATATCAGCATATGACCAAGCAAAATTGATTTGATTCTCCTTCAAGAACTCTATGAATTTCAGTACTTCTTCCACTGTTAACGATGCTACAAGTTGCAAGATTTTTGGCTGCTCTGTTGTACTTATGTTGATTGATTTTGTGGGCTCAATCAAAACAGAAGATCTTTCTTGATAATGTTTAGGAAGAGTGTCAAGTTTCTCATCCTTCAGTGCCTCAAAAATGTTTTCATCGTTGGATTCGCTCTTTATTTTTCTCTTGTTGTGATCTACCACTGCCGTTTTTCGGTTTTCACCAATAGATCCATCTTTTATTTCATTTATTTTGTAGCTAAGATACTTGACACCCTCCCTATCAAAATATTGAGTATGAGATTCTTCGATTGAACACTTGTTTTCTTGATTAGATGAACAAAGGAAATTTACAATATCCTCATCATCATGAAATGTAGGGATATGGATAGGTGCATCGTTGTCCCAATCAATAAGTTCTGGAGAGACTAAAGGTATGGGATCATTAGGTTGGGTAAGGTCTTGAGCTGTCAAAGTCATGACATAGTTGTCATTTTCATGATGGAAAAGGTCTATAATGGTATTCTCCCGTCGATTACCAATCTCGTTAAAATTTGAATTGTCCTCACTTGAGTTGTGATCGCTTTGTAAAACATAATCAAGTGGAGGCCTTGAGCCCTCCCCTTGTAAGAACGTGGATGCGAATTTGTGTATGACATCCACCATTTTCTCTATTAAGAATGTATCATCAGAGACATCATCCCATTCGTATTCATTGGAATTAGTGTCTGAACTGTTCTGTAATTGGAAAACTGATCCATAAAATTTTTGTAGAGTGACATCCTTATGGGGTTTATCTGAAATTGATTCTCCTTCATGAGTTATGTGTGCTTGCTGTGAAGTTGACTCTTTTGTATCCTTACCATATCCAAGTCATGTTTTATCTTTTATATGTATCAAAATAGGTTGAATTGGCTCAATGATTCCTTCTTTTCTTTTTCCTATAGGACCATTTCCTTCATAGCCCATTCTTTGCATGATGGTATACCCTTTGCCATATTGTTCAGTAGGTAACTTGATGTGCAAGACAAATTCATCTTCATCTTTGTATAGCCAGCTTAGGATGTCCCTATCTTTGGCTTCTTCCTTGGTGGTGTTAGCTTTAATGAATTTTCCATCAAACTTTGTGATTGGCACAGAAGTTTGGGATGTAGAGGTTGTTGCGATCTTTTGATTTGATAGGGTCGGCTAACCATGTGACCTCGGAGAAGGAGGTAAGCTAGAAAGGGATAGTGAATATTCACCTACTCCTTTGTCTTTTAAATGTAGCTTGGTGTCAAGATTTTTTGTCAATTCTTGCAATTGGCCTTGTAGATTGGAAGAAGAAGCAGTAAAAGCCTCCCTATTATGCGACACAAAAACGTCTTGAGTTGCTCAGAGATTTGAACAAGTTTGGGTGCTATTGTAGTCAACTTGTATAGTTATTTCTTGTCCATCATATGGAAACTTGAGGCATTGATGGTATGTTGATGGTACCGCTTGCATATCATGAATCCATGGACGACCCAAAAGTATGTTATAGGAAAGATCACGATCTAGAACCTGACAAAAAGTATTTTTCACAACAGGTCCCACTCTGATAGGTAGCATTATTAGTCCTTTAGAAGCTCTTTCTTCATCATCATATGACTTGATAGTTATTTTTCTTCATGGATCAATGGAATTTTTTGATATTCCTAAGGCATGTATTAGCTTTAAGGTACAAATGTTTAAACTAGATCCTCCATCTATCAAGACACGTCTGATTCAGTGTTTATGGATCATGACTTCAAGATAAAGCGATGAATTATGCGGATGTGTCATGGAAGCATCATCTTTTTTAGAAAATGAAAGACAAGTGGGGGAAGACAAATGTCCCACCATGGCTTGAAATTTGTTTACATCCATATCAGTGTCTACGGTTGTGTTTACAAGAGCTTCTTCCAAAATATTCTTGTGTACAGGAGATATTTTGAGAAGTTCAAGGATGAAAATTTGAGCTGATGTTTTTCTTAATTGATCAACTAGATTATAATGACTTGGAGGAGGAATAGCTGCCTTAGATGAACTACCCTTTAGGACAACTTTTGCTTGTCCTCTCGTAGTCACATTAACCTCGGCCTCCAGCGCACCCCAAGATCTAGTCAAAGTGCAATGACTCCATCCACCTTGTCTTTGACTCAGACTTCCTCTTCACAGTCTATGGTTATTTTGAAAGCATATTTTGTTACATAGTAAAAGTTTTAACTACACATTTAATGTTTTTGTTATCAAACTACTGTAACTATTAGTGGTCATTTAACTGTTAATGTTTTATTTTGACCATTTTTGGTCAAGACTATCTGTTTGGTAACCTTCAAGCGCTTGTAAGGGGGGCCTTTTTTATTTTTGCATAACTTGCAAATGGGGGGTGTTTTTTCAATTGTAAATATTCATTGGAAAGATAGTTTTGATGCCAATGTTTTAGTGTCAAGATGTTTTAGTGTTGTTTAATTGCAAATTTTACTTCCGAAGTCAACTTTGTAAGCAAATTTTGACAAGGCATAACTTTCACCCTACTTATAAAAATAATCCACTTTTTTTTAAATTTCTATCAGAATTTTGCAAGGAATCTGATTTTGCATGTAAATATTAAAATCTAGGTTACCATTTTTTCACAAAATTGTAAAAATCTCTATAAATTATAAACGAGATTTTGGCATCCGATCTTCACAACTTGTAAAATTATCTTGCACATTGTTCTAGGGGGATACAATCAGTACTAATAATTTTTGGGGGTTCTCTACATCAAAGTGGGCAATTTAGGTGTTTTTTGTTTTTTAGTTTGTTGATTCACGTGATCATGTCTTCACACTAAATCCCTTCCATTTGAGTATTCTTTGTAATCCTCCTAATAAATGGAAAATCAAATATGGATATTATGGAAAGAAAATGCATAAAATAGAAGAATTTCAGTTTTGTCGAACTAAGGAACTAGAGAAAATTCTTCTCAGTTATGGTATTGCCTTACTTGATCCTATATTTCCAACACATGTAGAAACATCATTCAATCTCATTCAAATATCTTGTGAGACATCATCATTTGGGGATGAACAATGTACTCTAATGACTTGCATTGAGATCTCATCACCCATATCACCTATTGCTACATTGGAACTTGGTGTTCTCATTCATAAGTTTCAAGATTCTTTGCATCAGGTTATTGCTATCATCATTCTAGATCCACCACATTGGGACACATATCTACCAGACATAGCATCTTTGTTTGTAGAATCCCACTTTGTTGATTTGGATGACACAATTAAGGACATTCATCTTCTCTTTGATGTTAACTTTGATGAAGTTGCATCACCATTGCCATCTTTAGATATTGTTCTTGTCTCACCTACATCAGCTTCTATTGTGACCAACTGTGTAGACATTCATTAATTATCATAATTTACAACAGTCATCAGACTACACTTCATAGCCATACATAGGTCCAAACATAACCATACATACATGGTCCTTGTTCTAGAATCACCTATGGTACCTAATTCATCTTATCAACATCTATCACACATCATCATTGGCTTGGAGATCTTTGAGAATCATTCAAAGGCATCATTGGCATCCTTTCAATCTTTGGATCATGTACAACATTCAGATACATTCACCTTACTTCCTACATATTCCTATCCAAAATGGGAAGTCATTTTGCACACATTTGTGGTGTTGTTTCTTCCCAAGGGGAGAAATGTTGTTCAACGTTTATGGATTATCTTTAGTATCCAATGTTGAGAATCTACCAGCACTATATGTATCATCTTGAGGGGAGGCTACATGGCTTCTCTTCTCTTATCAGTTTTTTCAAAAAGCATTTCTTCACATGGAGTTCATTACTTCATAGTTTCTGGGGGGTCACATGACCTTCTCTTTTCTCTCCTATAGGGAGAACATCCATTGTAGTTTTGTGTGAGAAGTATTCCTTTGGGGAGGTCATCATGATTCCTCCATCTATCACTTTTCTTCTTTACTTGTACATTTCATTTATCTTTTGGAGAGGGGTTTTTATTTCCCACTGGGATTTTCTCCTTTACTCCACTTTATGATCTATATTTGTACATGAGTACCTAACATGGCCTAGTATCTGAGACTCATAATTAGTGCATACATTACTCCCCAAGTTGCACTTAAGAGGGGGTGTTAGTGTAAATAGTGTCATTATCTAACTAATTCTAGCTAATCACCTATCTAGGATTAAACTATTCACACCTAGCTTAGGTTTACTTAGGTTTTATTTTGCTTTTGTCTCACTTTATAGCATTGTGACATGTGTCCTCATGACTTGAGACACCTATTGACACTTTCTCACCCACTTTTCACCTATAGAGGGGTAGTCATTAGTCTATTCCTACCTTCCTACCTCCTCATCCTTGCCTATATATGCAAGGTTTGATCATTGTATTATATACTCTTCATTTCATATTCGATAGACATACTATTGTGCATACTTTATTCACTTGTGGAATTTGTTTCACACTCTCTTTGATCTTGAAATTCTCCAACATTATATGTAATTGTGAATTAATTTGGTGAAATACATATATTTAGGTCTTGATTTGTATTTCTTGATAAATATTTATGTGGAATTGCTGAAAATTTAGTTTCTTAGATCATTTCTCTTCTCCCTTTATCTTTTTCTATTTTTTTATCAAATCCTTAAAAAGTGAGAACTTAATAAAAAAATATCATGAATATTTTTAAGTACTTTTGAATTTAAATTTTGTGAAGATTTCTAGATAGTTTCAAAAGAATTGATCAAAGTTATTTTTTGATTCATGAAAATTATTAAAATAACTTCTAATCTTGTCAAATAAATAGTAAAATTGATCAAATAAGTCAAAATACCTCATGAACCTTAGTATTTTTTAAGTTCATGTGAGTAAAGTTCCTAACAAAGTCCCTTTATGAGAAACAACAAAATACAATGAACCCTGAGTGAACATAGTGCATCAAGACTCTACAGTCGAAGCCTTGGGAATTTAAATTTTATTTGAATTTAAATATTTCAAGAGAGATATGTTTTGTTGTAATAATTTCATCTGTGTTGTGTGATTAATAACCACATCAATAGAACCCACACTAAACCATCCAATGGAGTATGGTTTAGGGAGATAAATGAATAAAAAATTCAATCTCTAAACTACTTTAGGAGAAATTAGGTTCTCTTGGCTTCAATTATCCACAAGTAAGTGTATTGATTATCCATCGATCCATGTTTAAGATTGAAAGTATATTTTGTATTCCTTAATGTTTGCAAGGGATGTAGAGATGTTTGTAGTACCCAATGTTGCACTAGGCTCAATCTCCATGATTTAATTTTCATTTTTCTATGTTGCATCATCAAAATATTCTACCCTGGAAGCTACATGATTAGTCTTTCAAGTGTGGTATTCTTCTATGGAATGATTTTTAGAATTGTGAGTCTTAGAAAATAGGCTAAATGAGTCCTAAAACATGCTTAAGGGGATGAACATTAAAATAGGGCAGCAAATCATATGGCAGAAATTGTAAAGTGTGTACTTTTTGACCTTATACTAACATAAAACTTTGGTTAAATTAGAAGAATTAAATCAAGTGTGTTTTATAGAGATTTGGGATGCTTGAAATTACAAATTAGTGACTATTCATGTGTACCCCTATTTGAACAAATTTATTAGTATAATAACGTCCTAAGATGCCATTTGAGATAGAGGACATAATCCATGTTCAATACATGAGTGTGATTGGTAGCATTAAATATATGGTATGATCTACACTAGACCAAAGGTTATCCAAGTAGTAGGGGTCCTAAGCAAATAAATATCTAGCCTCGGAAAAGAAAATCATATTACAATTGAGGTCTTTAGATATCTATTTGGTACTATAGAGTATTATATTTGCTACTAGAGAGGATATGATTTAATTAGAATGGTGGATATTTCGAGCTTTATGCATAAGGATCAAGTAGGTGATGTAGATAGAAAGAGCTCTACCAATGATTATATTTTTAACCCTTTGGTGGTAGAGTATAAATCATGAGAAAGAGGCATCCTATGGTTTATGTTTTGATTATAAAATTTGAGTACATGGTAGCTACTAATGCATTTGAGGCATTTTGTCTTTAGATTTTTTTCTCAAAGGTTGGCCTAAGACATGATATAGTGTAGATTGATTGTGGTAGTCAAAGTACTATAAGTTTGGCCAAAAACCATCCTTTTCATGTGTGAACAAATGCAATGATGTTCTAAAATTTTTTGTTCATGACATGGTAAAGGACAAGAGAGTGATGATCAAGATGGTGAAAACTTCAAAGAATGTTCCATATGAATTATCATATCAAAATAATATAGAGAAGTACAAATGTTGCAAGCTTAATATGGGCATTTTATCCCTATTTTTTATTTTATTTTGTTGGAACCCTATATGTTATGTTACAATTTATAAACAATAATTGGGAAAATGTTAAGACTAGGTTTTATGCACCTTGCAAGTCCTTGTATATATTTAATATTTCTAATGTGTTATGAATTGAGCCTTCATGGAATGTGGTTCCACCCTTGGAGGAATCTATGAGATTCCTGCAATAATACACTGTCACTTATTATTCATATTATGATGGGTGTAAGTGAGAATTGAAGTTGGGGATTACATTGTAGACTAGGAAGGTCATCATTGACTAGCTAATTTTAGCTATTTAAGGAATATTATAAGAGGTTTCATTGCACTCACATGAAGTTATTGGTTTGAAAATTTGACCACCTTGTTTCTAGGGGTCAAGATCCCTCATTGGAATTACTACTATCAAGGGGGCATTCATGAGAGGTAATTAGAATTTAGGAGTCCAATTTGAGTGCACAATTAGGTCCTTTATTTTGACTCAAGGCATTGGAAATTATTGGTGGTTTCTTGGATTGTACTTTCCTACATATTTTATGCTTGAGATGGAAGATTGTATGGTGATTTATTTGTAGGTCCATGTTGATGAATTGAATCAAAAAGATAGAGTTGAATATCTCTATTGATAGTGTAGACACCCAAAAATGTCCTCTTACAATACCTTGTCCCGACATTACATCATTTAGACATCTTGTAGCATCTTTTGCCCTAGGTACCCATGCCATCATCTAATTAGTTAAATAAATCTTAGTTATTTGACTAATTTCATTTATTCCCTATTTATCTATAATCCCTTTTTCTATAATTAAATAAATATTTATTTATCTAATTATTCATGACCATTTATCCTCTCTAATTAAATAATTATTTTAATTGTTTAATTAGTCATTAATCTATACTTTTATAATTAAATAAATATTTATTTATTTAATTATTCATGACCATTTATCCTCTCTAATTAAATAATTATTTTAATTGTTTAATTAGTCATTTATCCATTCTCCTATAATTAAATAAATTTGTATTTATTTAATTATCTTTTCACCGTAGTCTATAATTAAATAATGATTTTATATTATTTAATTATCTTTCCACATCATCCCTATCCTTTATTAGATAATGCTTTATCATTATTTAATAATTTTATCATTTCATTATCCTTCCCATCTTTTTAGGATTTATTTCCTTTAAAACAATAAATCAAAATCTTTCTATCCTTTTAAAATCTTATCTCATCTCATTGTATTTCCTCTTTTGTCAAAAAATCAAATCCTTATCGAATCTTATTAAATCTTATCTCTGTCCACATCAAGGTTCTATAAATACAACCTCTCACAATTCATTTAGAGGGTTGATTGGTCTAGCATCCTCACTCTGTCAAAATCATTCTTCAATCCATCTTTATCATTCTCCATTTGTCATTTTCATTAGGCTGTTATGCTGTTGAATTGAGCAACCAACATTCCTCCATTATCAATCCTTCAAAATCTCGCATTCTCATGTAGGTGGAGAAGAGCAATGGAGATAAATCAAGTTTAGCATGGATTTGGGTTTGCATTCGTTTTTTATTGTGATTTTCATGCTTGCTCGTACTCTATTGTGCTAATTAGGATTTGATATATTTCTATTTTAGTTTTATATCTGATTTTCTCCTAATTACATTGGTGAACCCGACATGAATCCTTTGATCTAGCTTGTTTTTTGTAGGTTTTATTGACTTTTTGTTGCAGATCTGCCATTTTTTGGACAAAACCCCAGGTTTTACAAATTTATTCATATCTTCTACATAGCTACGAATTTTTCTACAATATTTTCACAAAATCTTGTGCATCATCTCAATAGAATACAGTAAAAAAATTGAGGGTTTATTGTCTTTTTTGTAGGAGTTATTGTGATTTTATGTTTTTTCATAAAACTGATTTTGTGGACGAAAATTGGTGAATTTTTCAAAAAAAATTACATTTTTGGAAATATCTTTAAATTCTAATGGGGGTCTCTATTTTATAGATTTAATTTAGAGGTCAAATAAAATGCAAAAAAATCTGATCTTCATTTTCTGTATGGTTTTCACAAATCCGTGTTTCTGAGTGCAAAACAAGGAAATTTTTTTACTTCTTTACATTTCTGGAAAGCTCTCGGAAAATTAGCAGGGATCCCTTTGATTTTTTATTTTTCAGATCAATAAAATATTAAAATAATGAAATCTGATTCAGCTATGTCAAAAACATGTATCTGAAATTGCAATTTTCTGATGAGCTTTTTTTTTTATGCTTGCATTATAATGTCATTTTTTGATCTTGTAGGTGATCATAAGGAGATATAGTAGCAGAAATATCAGTCATAGATAACAGATTGGAAATCAAAAACTTCTGAGTGCACTCGTTTAATCTTTCATCTCTTCATCTTGTTTGTCACACATTTGGATTTGGGCTCTTAAAATGAATATTGTCTTCAATCACATATCAAAAATTGGATCTAAAATTAACCACTGTCTTTCTACACATTTGGTTTTGGGTTAAAAAGAACAAGTGCTTCCATTGTTTGCATACACATATTTCATTTCTAAGATCAATTAACAACTACAAGTGTGAATCAAGTGTTTGTGTAATCATAAACACCTCACTTGGTTTGCTTTTGTCAAACCCTTCATAGGAGGCCTGCTAGGGGATTTCATCACCCCTGGGAATGACCTCAATCGAAGTGTGAATCGAAAGACACGTTTCTTTTGGAGTTAAAATCTTGTCACTCTTGGCTAAGCCCCAAAGAACTTTATACCTTTGGGAAGTGAAGGTGAAGGGTGGGTTACCCCTTTCTCCTAGCTGTGTGGCAAGATTTTTCTTTCAAATTATTCCTTAGTCAACCTTGTGCAGACTAGCTTGAGACCTAATTGGCCATACCCCACTTGACTAGTCATAGGGCTTGTTGATGTGTCTTCCATGTGTGCTTGTTTAATAATCATCATTACATTTTTCAAATTTCAAAATTCAAACTTGCTTATGTGTCTTGTGTGAGTGATTTATGTGTGTACATGTGTGATCATTCATTTAAACATTGCCAAATCAAGCTAAACACCAAACATATAAAGACAAGTCACTCTACACCTTCTTCCAACACATTCATATCCAATCATTTTCATCCTAATCACCCTTCTTAGCCACATCCTATCCATTTCATCCTAATCAATCAAGTCAACCAATCTTGTCATTCCACATCATATCCTAATCATCATCATTTCTTTATTCTAGTCAACATCATTTAACATCATGCCAACATTAGAAGACCTAGCATCCCAACTTCACAACCTCCTTCAAACACTTCACCAAATACCCTAACCCCTAGACCACCAAACCATACTAAGCCTTCAAACCCTCTTCCAAATTTTTTAACAAATAAAATCACCTCAAATCCAACACCTCCTAGCTCAAGCCAATCATTTCATTGCCACTTGTCAAATTCAACAACCACAACATCATCCCCTATCCATTCATTATCAACCAATGCCACCTCAACCTAATGTGCCATCCCCTTCCACCTCATACCAATATAATCCATTCACTTCTTTGTATGTCAATGCCACGTCAACCTATCAAGCCACATCACAACAAACACATGTGAACTTAAGTTCTACCTTGCAACAAGGCCAAACTTCGTCATGTTCTAATGCAACCATTCACAAGGGGAACACTAATCTAGGTCATGCACCCTCTAATTATATCATACCACTATCCAATCAAAAGCCTATCCTAAATCCACCATGTCCTAGTCCTAATCCAATGGTCCCTACACCTTCTAACCAATCAAACTCTTCATTACCACGACCATCATCTAATCCTCCATCAACTCTACGCCCTAAATTCAAAAATTTCAAGAGAAAACCTATGGCATTACCCAAATCCACCCATCCACCTACAATGAATGTGACCCAAGGGCTACTAGCAAGGAATCAAACATTGCCATATCATCCAACTCATATGCTTGAACCTACAAAAGAGTCTTCAAAAACCATGCCCATTCTTACCACCCCATCATGTAGCCTCCCCCTCAATCCTATTCAAGAGTCTCCCCCATTGAGCCTAAGTCAACCCCCATCATGTCTCCATGTTGTTGACCATCTAGAACATGTTGAGCCCATTCAAGAGTCACCCCCTTCCACTTCCATTCAAGCAAACCAAGATTTATGTCAAGAGCATTATCCTAAGCATGAGGAAACATTAACCTCTCATTCTAATCAAGATCTAGGCCCTTCTAATGATCCCACTCATAACATACTTAGTCCTATTTATGATCAAGCTCCCCTCTATGACCTTACCTATGATCAAGAAGTCCATGATGATCCTCTTAGCCAACTTTATGAATTCCATGGTCAAGAGCCTATCACTTCACCTATCCATGAGCAAGAAACCTCCATTGCTCCTATCCACCCCCTACCTAGCCCTATCTATGATCCATCAACATCCACTTCCCTCAATGAGACATATGCCTCCCAAGCACACATAGAAGATCAAACAAATGCCTTGGATCTAAGTGAACACAATGCTAATCAAGATCCTAATGATCCTCATTCACCCACTATCAACCCCATTGCAAGTCCTCCATCATATCCTGTTAGTCTTTCCACCCTCATTCATGAATGTTCTTCCTTAGAACAACAACAACCATTATCTTCCCTTGCTTCATTTTCTCCATCCAACGAGGAACTCGTGTCTAATGTTCCACCTACACCTAGTCCCATTATCCATTGCATACTCCAAAACATGAACCACCAAGGTAAAGATCTAGACCTTCATGAACAAGGTATTTTGGAGCCCATCCATGTAAAAGTCCCTCCACGCTCATTTGACCTTGGATACTCACCCCAAAGACACCAATCTCAAGATGTTGATACTTCCTCCATGCATCCTATATCCACCTCCTTCCATCATAATCCCTATCATACACCAAAGACATATGTTGTCATTCCACCTCCATCATCCTACAAATGTCAAAAGCATGTGACCATACACCTTCCACCATCAACTTTTACACCATTGCTTCCAACTCCTAATATCCCTCCATCTACTATACCTCCATTACTCCCCACACCTAATATCGCCATTATATAATCCCCTTATTCATCCATCCATAAATCTTCTAAAAATCCTAATCATGACCAATCAATGAACGCATTGTCTAAACATGAAGCTTCCACTCATTCCACCATACCCATGGGATTCAAAAGAAAAAATTTCAATGCCTCTATCTATAAAGCAAAAAATTATAAGGGTCCTCATGCCTTAGGGCACAAGAGCAAAGAATCAAAGCAAAATATATCTAAAAAGTTATATAAGCCGATGCCTCCAAAAGTAAAAGCCAAAGCTAAAATGGTTTGGGTCCCTAAGAAAAAGGAAAGCAAGTCAAATGAGGAATCTACATCACAAAAATCCCAACCATCCCCTTCCATCCAAAATCCACATTCTATGCAAAAATTACAAAAAGCCCACAAGTCAAACAAAAATCATAAAAATACTAAGTCTATGTGGGTACTAAAAGCACTACATCACCCATCTCCTAAGCAAACATCTCCATTGCTTCCTACAACCCGTCCACATCAAAAGCTTCAACGTTTATCACAGTGTGTGCAACCATTGGTCATGGTTCCCTTCCATTTCACAACAATTCCACATACCTCTATCTCCTCACCCTTCACTCATTATCCTATATATCTACCCCACCACCTTCCTATGGTCCATGTTTTTGGCTAAGCCTCCCCTTTCATCTTTTGCATAAGTCCCATATAAACCCTATCATCTTCCCTACATAATCTGTATCATAATCCACTATTTTCCTCCATAATCTACATCATAATCCATCATCTACCTACTCCATCTCCCTTTCATGTCATCCCTTACCAACATCTATGAGCATAATGACATTTGACATGGTCGATGCAATGACATCCATCTCTAGTGGGACTACCACCTTTCATGGAACTAGACACTTGAGTCCCTCCTATCCATATTCCCCTTCTCCTATCCAAACAGAGTAAAAAAAAAAAAAGTCAAAAAAAAAAGTAAAGAGAAATCCCTTCATCCAATGGTGAAAACCTGGCAAACAGGCGCCCTGGATAAGTACCATGATGAAAACCTGGCAAACAGGCGTCATATGTAGGTTGATCTTCTATGTCATTTACACTTGGAGGCACAATGTCCTATCTATCCAACCTATCATTTTCATGCCTTGTCATTTCCATCCTACCTACCATCTTTAGCTCCATCATACATACCTATCATATTAAGTCCACTTATCCACCCTTCTCCTTTTGATCTTGATAAAGACATAGGGGCAAAATGTTGAAACATGTTTTTTGGGTATCTCTTGACATACCTCATCCTTCCAAACAAGCCTATCATTATCCTATTGTCATAAGCTTTGTCATGAAAAATCCTAAGTATTGTACCTAGAATGGGGCATGTTATTCCTATGCAAAATAGTCTTTGGAGATCACATCCTTGCTCTCTTATGATGCATACATCCATTCCATTCACTATGACCTATCATTTCCATCCATCCATATATCATGAGCCTTTTATCCCTTATCCCATCACCCACCCTTTCATCCATCAATCCCATCTATCTCCTTGCACCTAGACTTGGTTTCCCCCTTGTCATTGGTATCTAGCACAAAGGCTACTCAAATTTTCATCCTTTGACACCTCAAAACATTTCAAAAATCCAAAAAATCAAGACATTTCAAAAAATCAAAATCAAAATATCCCAAAAAATCAAAACATTTCAAAAATCCAAAGAAAATCAAAATATTTCAAAAAATCCAATATTCTGAAAATACAAAAAAAATCAAAATATCCCCAAAAATACAAAAAAAATCAAATAGCCAACAAAAATCCAAGCAATAAAATCAATCCATCTAATTACTTCTTCCAATTTCATCAATTCAATCATTCACCTCAATCCAATCATCCAACCATTCAACCAAATCAATCATTTTCATCAAAACCATTTCATCCAATCAACTCAATCGAATCAATCCAAGCAATAATCCAAATGCAAGTCAATCCTTAATCTAGATACCAATCAAGTCAATCAATCTTGTCAAATTATCCAATCACATCCTTTGGTCTTGATCTTGACCTTGTTGTAAACCCAATCAATCAATCAATTATCATCATCATTGTGTTGATCTAGGGATATGTCGTTCCCCGCAATGAAAACACTATCATCATCAATCAAAGTCAATCAGTCAATTATCAATCATCCTTGTGTTGATCTAGGGATATGTCGCTTCCTGCAATGGCAACACTATCATCATCAATCAATCCATCAATCAACGGTTTGCAGCTTGACAGGGGCACTACCTTGTTTGTTTTTGAATCATTTGTGCATGCTTGCTTGATTGCTTGTGTATGTTATCACTTTTATCTTGCATTTGCATCAAATCTGACTTATTCCAACTAATATTCATAACTTGTATCTAGACAAGGTTGTATTACGTTGGGGCACGAGACAAATTGTCACCTTGGTCCTTATATCTTGGTGCATTATGTCTAGTGCTAAATCAAACATCATGGTTGCTCACTTTCATTGCAGCATAATGCATCCTTCACTTCTTCTGTCCATTCCTTCATCTTTAGTTCTTGACCCATCCCTTTCATTTCGAGAGCCTACCCGTGTTTGTCCAACCCGCCTATCCTCTCAAGGGGGCATCATCATTCCATCATCATCCTATTCTTATATCATCATCATCCCATCCTTTTTCCCATCTCATCATCATTATCTTATCTTTCTATCATCATCCATTTTCCTCTATCCATACCTTAGCTTCTTTGAAATGATGTTACTCGACATAGATCTCATCATCTCAAACATCATCTCAAATAGGGGCAAACTGTAGACACCCAAAAATGTCCTCTTACAATACCTTGTCCCGACATTACATCATTTAGACATCTTGTAGCATCTTTTGCCCTAGGTACCCATGCCATCATCTAATTAGTTAAATAAATCTTAGTTATTTGACTAATTTCATTTATTCCCTATTTATCCATAATCCCTTTTTCTATAATTAAATAAATATTTATTTATCTAATTATTCATAACCATTTATCCTCTCTAATTAAATAATTATTTTAATTATTTAATTAGTCATTAATCTATACTTTTATAATTAAATAAATATTTATTTATTTAATTATTCATGACCATTTATCCTCTCTAATTAAATAATTGTTTTAATTGTTTAATTAGTCATTTATCCATTCTCCTATAATTAAATAAATTTGTATTTATTTAATTATCCTTTTCACCGTAGTCTATAATTAAATAATGATTTTATATTATTTAATTATCTTTCCACATCATCCCTATCCTTTATTAGATAACGCTTTATCATTATTTAATAATTTTATCATTTCATTATCTTTCCCATCTTTTTAGGATTTACTTCCTTTAAAACAATAAATCAAAATCTTTCTATCTTTTTAAAATCTTATCTCATCTCGTTGTATTTCCTCTTTTGTTAAAAAATCAAATCCTTATCGAATCTTATTAAATCTTATCTTCGTCCACATCAAGGCTCTATAAATACAACCTCTCACAATCCATTTAAAGGATTGATTGGTCTAGCATCCTCACTCTATCAAAATCATTCTTCAATCCATCTTTATCATTCTCCATTTGTCATTTTCATTAGGCCGTTATGCTGTTGAATTGAGCAACCAGCATTCCTCCATTATCAATCCTTCAAAATCTTGCATTCTCATGCAAGTGGAGAAGAGCAATGGAGATAAATCAAGTTTAGCATGGATTTGGGTTTGCATTCGTTTGTTATTGTGATTTTCATGCTTGCTCGTACTCTATTGTGCTAGTTAGGATTTGATATATTTCTATTTTAGTTTTATATATGATTTTCTCCTAATTACAGATAGCAATGCTTCTCTAGTATTATTGACATTCGTTATTTCTAATAAATTAGATGTTATTTTTGTTGATAATTTTCTTGGAAGGGATTCCTAAAGTAGGCATTATGTTATAAATTGTTATGTTGATTAAAAAAAATTATAATTATATAACTTACTTGCATAGTTTCTCTTTAGAATAAAGTTATTTTCTTTCAAAATTACTCCTCGATTTCCTACTTGGCCAATAGCCCATTCTTAAGGTGAATTCTTTTTAGAAAATACATCTTCTATATTACTATTAAATTTTCATCATAGAAAATCATATTTTTTCGTTTTATCACTAAAATATTATTTTAAGCTCGTATTATGTATTATGAGTTGTACAATCTTAAAGGAAAATGTTATGCGTGTATTCTACTATTTTTGTTATCCAAATAAAACAAGATGCTACATTTAGCAGTTACTAAAGATATTTGAAGAATAAGGGAAGGGTAGAAGTATGTCATGTAAAAATTTCATCCAAAATCCTTCCCATATCTTTTTGTCACAGTATTGCCCAAATTTCTAAATGTAATTTTTTGTAGTGGAGTTTTTTCTTTCTTTATCTTTAAGGTTAGAGTCATCATGTAGTGTCACTAGGATCATTTTCTCATTTCCATGCTATAAATTGTTGAGCAATTGCTTGGGTTGATTACAAAAATGGTTGGAATGAGGGTTTGCCCCAATTGTCATGATTAAATCTCCAATATGTGCAACTGTGTAACACGTGTTGAGATGGTAGTGCAATGGAAGACAATAAACCTATACACTCATGTTTTACATGATGTGAACCATGACAATGAATTTGGACATCTTTTATACATCAATTTTTAAGAAAAAGGTTTAAAATATACCTTAAAAAAACACTAGAGATTTCTAGAACAAAATAAGCATTATATCACAAACACAGTGATGATTCTTCTTTTTTAAAGATTTAACATTAATTCTTCTTCATTTAAACTTATAAATTTTTGTACCCTCGAGGCTTCTACTTAGCATTTCTTTTTAAGGATGGAGTATCTTGGTTTCACTATTTGAATGCATTCCAAAACCCTTGAGGCTTATGGTTATAACTTTGTTTCTATTTTTCTGCTTTGTGTAAGATTCGTGGTTAGACATTGTATTGTGGGAGGAATCACCATATTGTAGGAAGGTTAGCATAGAAGATTTGGCAAAGAAAAGGACTATATATGCATGGAATTCAGGCAAGTCTTTGTAAGCACGATGGAATTACATATTTGGACAAGGAGCTTTAGGGTGACTCACCAAATGTACTCCAAAGCCACCGAGGACACATAGTGCTATAAAGTCGTTCAAGGAAAGGAATGACCTTAATCTCAATTGTGTAGTTGTCGACATGTAGTGCTCTTCATCTATGAAGAGACTCGAGCTTGTGACCTAGGTGGTCATGGATGCTCTTAAAAACTGTAATAAGAATAAGATTTTATGGTAGGATGTGAGAGAAGGGACAAAATGCACATCGAGGACCCAAACCACTTGGATTTTTTTGCCAAAACTGCATGCCATAGGAGGGACTGATAGTTTTGTGGATGGTAACTTGGTGTCGTAACTTTTATTTCTTGTAGTACACATAACTGGGTGGCTCATGGCTAGATTTACCATCTAGGATGACATGTCAATAACCTTAGAGGAAGGGTAGGCCCTAGCATTTTTCTCCAATCTAAGTACATGAGTTATATTAGACTTCAGATTAAGTTACAAATTTGAAAATTTAGAAAAATTTAATTTAAAAGATAAATTTGGTCATTGGGTTTTCTCTATACACGTTCATTCACTCTTTATCATAAACTCATGATAAATAGGAAGGACGCGTTCTGTCATTTTTTCCTTAGATAAGTGGAAATTGAAAGGAACATGGATGAGGCATAAGCTATACTTGACTTTAGATTAAGTTACAAATTCAAAATTTTACAATTCTATATAAAAATTTAAATCTAGAAAACAAACTTGGTCATGGGGCTTTCTCTATCTACATCCATATACTCTTTTATGAGAAACTCATATATATATATATATATATATATATATAATTTCAATGAGTTTTATCCAATAATTTATAAATGAAAATGATGTTTCTTGATTTTGTGATTTATTAATATTCTATTTCTTAGATTTCTCATTTATTTTTGTGTTCACTTTGAGGAAATAGCCTTGACAAATAGTACAACATTGTCATTTTTCATTTAGGTTTATGTCTATTTTGAGGAAAGTTTTACCCAATAACAATATAATCGAAAATTAATTTTTAAAGATGTTGTTTGGCTTAGTGATTTTATTAATATATTCTATTTATTAATATTTGTTTCTTAGCTTTATCATTTAGTTTTGTATTCATTTTGATGAAATGTCTTGACAAATGGTATAACATTGTCATTTTTCATTTAGTTTTATGACTATTTTAAGGATAAGTTTATCTAATGACAAGATAAGTAGAAATTATTTCTAAACATGTTATTTGGTTCTATGATTTTATTAATATTCTATTTCATTTTTTTTGAAATATTAAAATGACATTAAGGGAGCCAAGCCCCACAATACATATTTGAAATTAATGTTCATTTACAACATTTCAAAAAAACAAAATATGTTTCCAGGCACTATGCTCTATCTTCCCTTATTCTTCTACTCCAGCCTCACGCTCCTCCTCCCTTGACTCCCCTTGAGCTGCAAGTAGCACCAACACCATCTGCATTTATATCAGATGGTAGGCTCCCTCAATTTCTCTAAGTACCATAATGTTCCTTGCCACCTCTAGCATCCTCACCTTGACATCCTCTCCAATGCTCCACACCACAAAGGGCACCCATGGCCCATTGTAATACATAGTAAGTTACGGCCAAATGCTCGTCGCAGGCCTCAGACTCCATCTTGTCGCCGCCATATCCAAATATATTTCCATCCCTTCCCGCCACCTCGTCTTCACCACCTTTCACATTAGCCACCTCTCCATCTAATTTCCTCCCTTTCCTGCAATAATCAAGCCAAATATATGGAGGAGATGTCGTTATTGACATGATAGTCGTAATTGGAAGCCATGAATCTATAGCCTAGGATAGCCAGTAATAGCATCCCACATATTTATCTTTGTCACCGTAAATATCTTTCTCAGCTTCTACTCTGATATCCTCCCTTTAAACGCCATTTGCCTCTCCTTGGCATTCAAGTGAATGGTTGACTCCATTTTGCTTATGTCGTTGAGGCAAAACTTCATCCTCCCTTATACCCCCTTCGTCGTCGATCCTCCTTAATTTACTCTCTTTGTTAGCTCCATTACTCCATCATCCTCGTGAGCCTCATCATGGCCATCCATCATGTGTGGGAGTTAGCTTTCAACCAATCAAAAATAAGAATTTTTTTTGAAAAAAATAAAAATTCAATTTTATTAAGTGAACTTGCAAAATATTTAATTTTATAAATCATAAAAATTATTTCTCATCAATATGATTGGCTAAGAATTTTTGTGTGTTATTGGAGGATTTATAGGAAAAGTGAAAATAAACTATTATTTTGCCTATTTTTTCGAACTAAGAACTATTATTTTCCTTATTTTTTAGAAACTCAACTATTTTTTTTTTTTTAAAAAGGTAAGCTCCACCTAAGGGGGTGGTTCCCATTTTTTATTGATTAAAGCAAAAATTACATTCCAGAACCAAGCAACTTAGTCCCCCACTCCATTATCAGCAGCCTCTGCATCCCTTCTGAGCACTCTTACTAAATCTAAAAACTGATCAACCCCAGGAGGCACGAGCAGTAAACTCTTACCGTCGGCTCCTAAGTTAGCTAGCCAATCGGCTGCCCCATTTGCCTCTCTGTAAACATGCTTTATGGAGAAGTCCATCTTCTCCAATTGCATCCACGCCTGTGATAACAGCCTTTCCAATTTCCAATTCGTACATTTCTTATTCTTTATTCCGTTGATACAGATCAATGAATCTCCTTCGATATCTATGAAGAGCTGACTTCTTTTAATACACTCCTCCAAGCCCCTAACTAAAGCTGAGAACTCAGCTTCATTATTTGTACCCAAACCGAAATCTTCAGCATTCGCCCAAACCACCTTCCCTTTATCGTCTCTTAGTATACACCCAATGCCAGCCCGTCCAGGATTGCCCCTAGCAGCACCGTCAAAATTTAGTTTCAATCTCCCGCTAGGGGGAGACAACCATCGAGCATGCTTCCTGCTCATATGCTGACAAGCCTCGCCCTTCGAACCAAAACCCATGGGGATTTTAAGGCCGCCCCACCGTTTACACATCAAATCATCCCACCTACTGAAGGTTGCTTATTGTCTGCCTCTTGCTTTAGTGTTAATTGTTTCTATCATCGCAGTTTCAATACTTGACAGAAGTTGAATGGTGCCAAGTTCCATACCTTTAAATATACGCCTATTGCGTTCCTTCCAGAGGTGCCATGCCACCATCGATGGCGTGCAGACCCAAATACCACCCCATAAACATTTCCTGTACAAAATTGGCCAGCTCGCCAAGAAGTCCTTCAGCCTTTTGTTCTTAACCCCGTACCAGCCAAGCTTTTCACACAACCATTCCCAGCAATCGAACGCCATTGGACAGTTATAGAGAAGGTGGTCCACCGTTTCCTCTGCTTTTTTGCATAAGACGCACCTAGAGGGGCCCTCAATACCAATCTTCTTGAGCCTGTCACCTGTCAGAGCACTTTCTTGCAGTGCCACCCACAGGAAGGCTCCGACTTTGGGTAGCACGTTGGTTCCCCAGCATAAATCCTTGTGCCACCCCTCCATTCTACTTTCCGCATTTTGAATCAAGTAACCAAGCTTTACTGAGTATTTACCCGACTTCGCTCCGCACCAGACTAAAGAGTCCTCTTGATCATTGATTGTAACTCTGCGCTCTTCTAGAAGCTTTTTGAATAAACTTTTCTGAGCAACATCGACCTCTAAGTCTTCAATATCAATCCAAGCCCACCGCTCCAAACCATCGATCTCCTCCCTTTTGCAATAGTCGAAGACTTTGTGGCCAAGACGAGCAGAAAGGAGCCACCTGATTTCACTCAAATCTGCAACCTCACACACCGGAGGATGACCCTCCCAAGAATCAGCCCAGAAGTCCGCATCCTTACCATTGTTAATTCGCCATGTAACACGATTGCTAATGATGCTACGACTATTGCACATGAAATTCCAAGCAACCGAGCTAGGAGGAGGATTGGCGATGGAAATCACCCGTTTGTGGTCAGAGGAGTCCAAGTATTTACATTGCATTGATTTGCACCAAGGGCGAAACGGGGAGGAGAACATCTTCCACACCAATTTAGCTCCAAAAGCCATATTCACCTTTCGGATTTCTCTGATGCCCGCCCCCCCATCATCGACCCCCCTACAAACCTGCTCCCATTTAATAAGAGGAACCCTACGCACTTCATTCGAGCCTTCCCAAATGAATTTTTTGAAAATGCTTTCCAAAGAGGCGCTCAACTATTATTTTGCCTATATTTAAGAACTTATTTTTTAGGCTATATATATTGTGAATGCACTTTGAGTCAAAACATGTTTCACGCTGGTATACAACTCTTTTTCCGTGGGTATACAGTTGTTTTTTCACCTCTCTTTTTTCATTGGTAAACATGTTTTAATCCATCATTTTACCTCATGTAAATGCAAACTTATTTAACATTGTACGCTTGTTACTAGAAATGTTGTTTCCAACCCGTCTACGTTGTTTTAAGCTGTTGCGGTAAAAAAAAAAAAATCACTGGCTTCCCTATCTACAAAATTAATATAGAGTTAGTTAGCCATAGAATAAACCATAGAATAAACAATAAAGAGAATTCTGTGAGGAATTAATATAGACTCGGTGAATAATCTTTATTATCTACTTAGGTATCTCTAGCGAAGCATTAATATTTTTAAAAATAGTTTTGTTGTGATAAATATTTTTCAATAAAATTAATATGCATTTATAAGATTATTTAACAATTAAATTGTTTTTAAAAATAGTTTATTTATTTGATGGAAATATTTTAAAATGGTTGATTTTTGTTGTCAATAATTTAAAATTATTAATTATATTTTAATGAAATATATAATATATTAGTAAAAGATTATAATATAAATTATTTTATAAATAAAAAAAATTAAAATGATTTTTTTAAATATTAAGCTTGTAATTTTTTTAGATTTTAATTTTTAATTTTTTTAATTTTTATTGTAAATTATAATTAAGATTAAAATATAGAAATATGTTTTTCTAATTTTTATTTTTCTAAATTAATTTAGAAAGTTTTTTCAACTATAAGTGTTATACATAGAATTGAAGTAATTTTAAATATATATATATATATATATGTATATAAATATGTTTAAATTAAAATATAGAAATATGTTTTATAATTTTGATTTTTCTAAATTAATTTAGAATTATTTTAATATATATAGACATACACATACATATACATTCACATACACATGCATATATATACATACATGCACATACATATATATATACATACACACATTCATATATATACACACACATACATGTACATATATACACACGCATAGACAAAAACGTTGAATAAGATGGCTCAGGTGTAACACTTATGGTGGCGAATATTTTGCCATTAGATTTGGAATGACAGGTCAGATCTGTCAACATTTAAGTACATATATTCACGTGAGTGATTTAAAATGCTTTTACATTTTGCTTTTTACTCTCTCTACTATTAGATTTTGATTATAGGGAAGTGAGTAATCCTTTTCTTAATATTATTTTGGATGCATGTTTTAAAACTAACTCATTTATTGAGAAAAGTGGATTAAAGAGGAAGTTATATATTTTTCTATCAACTAAACTCTTGCACCCCCCAATGCAAGTGCTAGTAAATATAAACAGGATTGTATGATTCTGAATTTTATAAACAAATTATCAAGCACGTGAAAAGGATCTACGAGAACAATTGGATACTGTTGGTGAAATGGTAATGATACATCTCCCTTTTCTATATTTTTATATATTAATTTATGAAATATTTATGATATAGTTTGCTCTGTCTTTGAAATTACCAACAAATATTTTGTTTTATCAAACTCGGCCAATTTGTTTTTATGTTAACTAATAATGTTATAGCTACAAGGCTGGGAGCATGACAGTTGTTAAGGCATATCTCAATAAGTAAATGAGCTTTTAAGTTAATAATAGTGTTGTATTATATAAAAGTCAGATTATGATTATTTTAAAATTAACTTTAGTAATTTAGTTAATTTTTTATTTGGATATATCTTAAAAATTAAGTTTAAGTGAGTATTTTTGTTGTAAGGGATTTAAGTAGTTAGGGTATATTTTTATAAATGATGTGACTTAAAAAAGTGTAATTCTTAGGTTAGAATGGAGTAAATTCCTTTTACTATAAAAATTAAATTCATATTTTCTTAATATGAAGATCCTACAAAATTTCATGTAACCGGTGCATGTTCTATGGCGAGCTTTTTTCTGAAAGCAATAATCCTTCTCTTCTCCAATGTTATCTCACCTAGCCAAGCTTGGCTACATTCAACCATTGTTTATATAACTTCCATCATTATTGCTCCAATTTATAAAATTTACACATAATTTTTATTATTTATGACAATTATAGATTTATTTTTTTATATTTCACATAAATTATAACATACATATTGTTATTTAATAAAAATTATTATATAATTTTTATGTTTAAATAATTATTATTTAATTTTTTCATATACTTATACTATATAATCATTTCATTTTATTTATATTTTATTTAATATAAAATAATTAAAAAATATATTTTTAAACTCATAAATTATATAATCAATAAATATTATTTAATATAATATAATAAATTTATAGTGTATTATACATATTATTATGTAACATAATTATTATATAAATTTTATATTTATATAATTATCATTTTTTTCTTTTAATTATATTATACTATCATTTGATTTTTTTTATATTTATAATATCTTAATAATACCTTTTATTCTATTAAGTTAATATATAGACATGCATTATCATAAAATTTACATTATAATGTTAATTATTTATATAATTTTAATAAAAATTAACATTAATGTGACATTTTTAAATATTATGTTAATACTATAATTAACAAAATTAACATTTAATTTTATTCGCATTAAGAAAACTTACATTTATTTTTATTCAATTTAAAATACTATAAAGGCAAGTACCAGCCACTACGTGGCACTTGTTGTAATTGCTCTCCTGAATCCGAGGGATGAATTTCCTGATCCTCCAATTGGGTGTCTACTTTCTTCTGATCACATTTATTATTATCATCGAGTCCCCTTCTAGATGAAGTTTTTTAAAGCCCATACTCTTGCATAGATTTATGCCTAACCATGTCACCTACATCTTCGCTTCATTACTCGTTTCATTTGGAAGTTTTCTTGCCACCTCCACAATAAATCTACTTGAGTGGTCTTTTAGGATACACCTCACCCCCAAGGGTCCCGGATTACCATTAGAGGCTCCATCAAAATTGACTTTGACCCACCCCTCATCTGGTGGTTGTCATTTTACATCGAATCTTGGATTAGAAGTATTATCCCAACTCCTCTCATAAACGGGGGAATATTCTATTTCATAATTATTTGTTAGACTTATCATTTAATTTTATGTATATTTTATGGAAATTCCTTGACAAATAGTCCAAGATTATCATTTTTCATGTATTTTTATATCTATTTTAAGAAATTGTTTTGAAAAATGGTGTAAAGAAATGTTTTAAAAAATGGAGTATTTTTTGTGATTTTGTGTTTTAAAGTGTACAAGCACAATAGAAAGTGGATATTTGTTTAATTAGGACTTTATTTCTAGCTATTGGTTGAAGCACTAACAATGAATGTACCAAATACTATAAAAAAATGTAAATGATTGAGATAGTGCCCAAATTTGTAAATATACCTACTTGTTGGTCATACAAAGGTGAGAGTTTTGAGATCTTATTGTTTAGAAGGTGTGGTTGATCTTACAATAAGCTAAAATCTCATAATTTTTGGCGATCCTATAGCAATCTCTTTATCATTGGATTGCCTTTCACTTTCAAATGTGCATATTTCTTATTGGATGATTTTTGTTGTGTCTAATCTTCGAAGTTGGGCCTCTGAATATGAATACTATAATTAGTGGTTAGTGATAAAATCTTGAACCTTACCAAAAAAAAAAAATTATTTATTTATTTTTTATTTTTGTGAGCTAAAAGTTTTAAAATATTTAAGCTAGGAAAATCTACCAAATTTGTATTTTTTCATATGTAAAAAATAGGTTTAATGAAAAGGCCTTGGAAACTTTTAAGAAAATGAAATTGATAAGAGTAATACCTAACACCACATCCTTTAATAGCATCCTCCTAGCCAAATATAAAGGTTTAGAATAGGGTAACATCCACAAAATATGATTGAAAGTGGATTTTTCTCAAATGTTGTAGTTGCATGTGCCTTGATAGACATGTATGTAAAATGTAGAAGTATACACAAGGCATGTAAACTATTTGACAAGCTATCTCAAAGAAATGTGATTTCATGGAACCATGTGATCAAATAATATTCCCAAATAGCTTTCACAAGGATTCTCTTCAACTATTTGAATTAAAAATAACACTCTAGAACCCAACCTGGTCATGTAGTACTCAAGTATTATTACTATGCATTCAAAAGGTTTAGTGGATGGGGGTTGTAATTCCTGCACATTTGTTCTTGGAGTTGGTCATTATCAACATTATATTTCAACCTATGTATCATGGGATGCATAGGTTGTGCTTGTGTATGTTCCTTATAATACTTATCAATGTTTCAACTTCACCATTTTCATTAATAGATTTGGTTATGATGGTTGGTTATGCATCTAATGTCCTATGTCATGCTAGTGATAAACAATTTGTAGGTGTGATCATTAGTTATCATGTTGTGATATTTTATACATTGATTGGAATGTATTTCAAATGAGTTATTGTATGATTTTATGCCACATTTTTAGACCACTCACATGTTGAGGGACGATGTTCCTCTACATGTCAATTATTGGTGTATCACCTACATTTTGATCCATGTATGGCAATGTAAATAGTTTCATGTGAGTACTTGATATATTTTATTATGTGTTGATTTATCCATTGAAGATGTGAGAGCCCTTATGAATAGATGTCATGTTTGGAATAAGGATCATGTTGCATATTTTGTGATGCATATTTCATGATTTCTATGACTAGATTATCATAGTGCTTCATTTCATTGTTATCCTTATATGTATTGAGAGATTATCAATGAGATTATTAAATGATCTCAAGATATTGTATTTTAATTAATTACCATATTTTCATGTTTGGATGATGTGCATTGGTATTGAGTTAACAAAATGAGATGATTATATTCAATGCATATGATATTGTGCCATTTTGGATGATTTTACATTTTTTAGCTATTATATATGGTGCAAGTATGCTTGAGTGTGTAGGTACAAGATTATTTCCCCACCTAGATATGCAAGTATGATTTATTTCCCCAATAGTGGTTATATCAAAGGTTTTGTATTGGGCTTATCTTTTTGCTACGCCTATCATAATTGAACAAAGTGTGAGATGTGTCTTATGAGACCCAATGTATATCTAGATATGAATTGATGACAATTCTAGAGTCTACTTATGTTGTGGAAAACTCATAATTACATAATTGCACTGTGATTGGTTATATTCCCTCATTGCATTTGATTATTGATGCAAAAGCATCTAGAGGTACTAGCAATCCAGCATCACCAAAAAAATTGATATTTTATTTTTGTTTTTTTAATAAGGGCTTAGGGGTTAGGAGAATAAATATTTTTATTTGCAACTTTGTACTTTCCCTTGTGGTAAAATTGTAATTGTAATTTTGGTGGGAATTATGCATTTATAAATATTTATAAGGAAATTTTGGGAAAATACCCCTCTTGGGCATCCCATTCTTGGTGGGGACCACTTGGGGTGCATGTTCTTACATGTTCAAGTGCATGCATTTGCATGTTTGTGCCACAAGCTTTGCATGTTCATATTTAGATTCGTTTGAGCCGCCAAGAATCATTAAAGGTGTCATAATTGGAAAAGATCATTGGTCAAGAGCTAGGTTCCCATATGTGGGTCATGTATTTGCAATGAATAATTTTATATTTTATATTTTATTCTTCTCAAGGTGGGGCGTTGTATTTTATGGTGGTATTGGCAAGTTGTTTTGGTAACCAACAATGGTTTTCTCCTCACACAATTTCTATATAATGATGCTCGCTCATTTTGAGAAGGAGGCTAAGTTTAGAGAGTTGGCGGTTACATACCCAGATGCTGCCAAAATGAAGCCAAAATGTTAAGTTGCATATTTTTGTATATGTGAATCTCATGTTTTATGGGAGTATATGAGCTCCATGTTTATGTAATTCATTTTCATATATTGAACTTAATACATGTGAACCCCAATCCTAGACCTACACAAACATAGCAAACAAACACAATATTAGATCCATATGCAAGTTAGAACTAAGATTCCCCATGAAATTCATCTACAATGCTCAAAATAGGAAAGAAATGAAGAACAAAACAAGAAAAGCAATGAAATCCTATTTAAACATGCAAACTCTCAATCCCATGGGGGAATTGGTGCCAATTTGATGTGGAAATTGGCCCTTTCTCAATCCATTTGCAAGTTTGATGAAGATTGGTCCACTTGATGATGAAGAGCAATGAACTCCTTGATAAATCTGCAATAACCTAGCTATGATGATGGAGAAATGCTATGGAAATGGATGAAGTTGCTCTAAATATGAAGATAGTAACTTTGATCTAAGTTTTGGATCCAAAATGAGAAGAAAATCCTTCTATTTATAGATGAGAATGTTGAAGAATGAGGCAAAATGGATGAATGTGGGATCATTCAACATCCAATGGGTAAGTGCCACTTGTCAATATGTGAATGGAGGAAGCTTGAGCACATTTTGATGAATGTGCACAATAAATGATATTAGGTGGAATTTGAAAATTGTGAAATGACATGTTGGAGGGAGAAAGGAATGAATTAAATGCCACTTAGCTCAATGCACAAGGACATGTAAGAGGAAATGAATGCCTTGTTGGAAGGACAAACCCATTTGGAGGGATTTTCAAACTTGGAGGAATATTCCCTTTTGATGTCATTTTGAAAGTAATTAGGGAAATATTAAATTAGAGAAATGATTTATTGGTGCAAGTTGCAAAATCTAGAGGATTTAGGTGATTAGGATTAAATTAATCCAACTTTGATTAATTTAATAAGGGATTAGTTGATGGGACCATTTGATTATGATTTATTTAATTAAAGAGGGGTGATGTTAGATTAAATCAAATAAGGTTTAATTTATTTAATTTAAAAGGATAACTTTAGAGATTTAATTAAATAAAATGGATTATTTAATCAAATAGAGACTAATAAGGTTAATTAAATAACATTGATTTATTTAATTAACAAGAAGTGGTGACTTAATTAGATAAAATTGGTTAAATCAATTAAGGGATGAAAGATGGTGACAAGCTAGGAAGATGATTTGGGATGAAACGATGTTAGTAAATCAAGATCAAGTGTGTCAGTATATTTTCCATGCCTACAATACATATTGCAAATTTCTCTTCCTTATTATGTGTTTCATGATAATTTGTTGCCTTCATGCATAGTGTTTTATTGTGTCTGTGATTAGATTTGAAAAGGAAAGTCTCCCTCTTCATTAGTGGTATCAGAGCAGGAGTTCCTAAGTGTGTAGGAAGAAGTGTTGATGTGAAGCAATTTGCACTAGGACTTGAGGGTGGAGTGTGTGTGATTTTTGTTGTTGTAGGTGTATGTGCAATTTGTAAGAGCAACTACATAAAAGATTTGAGGAGTAGAGGTTCTTGAGTGTATAAGAAAATTGTCGAAGGTGAGACAATTTGCAACAAAACCAAAGAGTGTTGAGGATTGGAGTTGTGTGATGTGAGGTGAAGAAATTGTAGCAATTGAGATGATGGGATGGGTCTTGAGAAGGGCTGTAAGAATTTTATTTTGGGAACAATATTGGGAAGAAGTGGAAGATAGGGAGTACCATGAAGAATTTGAAAAGCTCAAGGTTGAAGTAGATGTATTGGAAAACATGGTTATGTGGAATGTGAGAATATGGTATGAGAGATCCAAGAAGAAGAACATTCTCATAAAAGAGGATAGTGAAGAGAAGATAAAAAAGAAAAAGTATTACAACCCTTTGGCAAAGGTCAAAAGGATAAAACAAGAAGAGAGGAGAGTTGGAGGTAATTGTAATAATCTTTCTTATGATATTTTGAATGTAGGAAAGAAATAAGATGCAGTAGAGTGTCATGCATGTAGCATGGAAGAAGAAGAAGAAGAAGAGGATGAATATGAAGAAATTGATGAGCCTAAATTTGAGGGATGTCCATTGAAAGGCATGGAGGATGAAATTACAGAGGTTGCAGTAGCAACAAAAGAGTTGAGTGCAATGGATAACATTGAAGAAGAGGACACTGAAGTTTAAATAGTAAAAGAGGAGGTAAAACTTCCATTTTGTGAGTTAAAATTGGTGATTTTGATTTACTTATGAATTATGTGAATAGAATGGGTGCATATGAGGAAGTTGAAAGTTTTGTTACAACAGTAAGGAAGAGAGGAATATCATATTTTGAAGAGGTTAGAACCAAATTGATTTATGTTTGAATGATATGACGAGTGACAGTGAAGAAAGAATTGCAGTAATGAAAGTTGCAACAAGAGACAATGAGGTAAAATCATATTTTAATGTATGTTTTGATGAGGATAAGAATGTAGAAATGGATAAAGTTGTCATAGCAATTAATCAATTTAAGAAGGTTAAAAATGAGAAACAGGAGGTGAAGGTAAAAGAGGAGTTTGATAAAGATATTTGTAAGAATGACAATTTGTTCTAGGATGGAAAGGATGAATATATTGATCAAGTGTTACTAACATTGCAATGGATGCAGAGGAGGAATATGGAAAGGATGAATATCTTGATTGTGCTACTGAAATTGAATTTGCAACACTAAAAATAGGACAAGGAAGTGATACAGTTACATGTCTTGTAGAAGGCATTAAAGAAGAAAAAAAAGTTGAAGAAGTAATAGGTGATGAAAAGGTAAATGCAAATTTTAGTGAATTTTAGAATAATTGTTTTCATGATGAGATGGATAAGTTAGTGAATGCAAAATAAATGGTTTGATTAAAGATGATTGGTATGTAGAGAAGGATTTGTATGGTGTTGTAGAGTTAAGTGCAGGTGCAAATTGGTGGAGGTGGATGAACAATGGTGAGTTGAATCCCACAAGATTAGAGGAGAATGTGAATTACACTAGGAGGAGGTGGTTGGTTTGTGGTGGAATTGGTTCCACATTCAGGACATTCAGTGAAGAACATATTTTTTAGAGAAGGAAGCTTGTTCTAGTTAAGTGTTGGAAGAGGAGAAAGAAGAATCAATTATAGGTACCAAATTCAGTGATGGAGTTTGTTGAGGATTGCTTGCAATCTGAAAGGGTGGTACTACCACTCAACTCCATTTTTTGAATCCATATTCACACAAAAAATTCCCTCGGGTGTCTGATGCAGGAACATCTAGGGGTACTAGCAATCTTGCATCAATAAGGGCTTAAGGGTTAGGAGAATAAACATTTTGATTTGCAATTTTGTAATTTCCCTTGTGGTAAAATTGTAATTGTAATTTTGGTGGGAATTATGCATTTATAAATATTTCTAAAGGAAAATTAGGAAAATACCCCTCTTGGGCGTCTCATTCTTGGTGGGGACCACTTGGGGTGCATGTTATTGCATGTTCAAGTGCGTGTTATGCATGGATTTGCATGTTTGTGCTACAAGCTTTACATGTTGATGCATGCCCATATTTGGAGATATTGGAGCTATCGAGAATCATTGAAGGTGTCATAGTTGGCAAAGATCATTGGTCAAGAGCTAGGTGCCCATATGTGGGTCATATTTGCAATGAATAATTTTATATTTTATATTTTATTCTTCTCAAAGTGTTCTGAAAATGGAGGTAATTATGTAGCTTAATAATTTGTAAAACTATTGTAGCTGTAAATCTAATTAAGTATTCTTTGTTACACTTTCTTTGTGGATGATTATCTGTTTAATTTATTTTACCATTTGTAGAAGTAGATAGAAGATTGTAGAAGAATAAGACCAGAAGAAAGAAGTTACACAACATATACCATGGAGAAACCCTTTCGGGGAAAAACTCCACCAAGAATCAATGTATTATTTAATCTCAGAATAAGATTACAATAATTCCAATCCTTGTTTAAGATGCTTCTTTTGCCTTCAACAATTCTTCTTCACAACCTGCAATAAAATATGATAAACTCTCTTCAATTTTCTGCAATATATAGACAATAATGAGCCTTGCAAACTCCAAAGAGTTTACAATTACAAAGCACAATGCTCATCTCACAAAACCCATGCCTATTCTTTGCAAGTAGAGTTCTACCGTGAAGAAAAATGTCAAAACAAGACCTTCATCCATTTGGGCGTCCCAAATTGAAGTCATAACTCAACGTTGATTCCAAAGATATCTTCTAAGCTTATCCTCAAAGTTGGCACCCAATAATGGGCCCAATTAACTCAACCTTATAAAATATCTTATCATGCAAAAGTGTTAACTCCAAGATGCCAACTTGGGTGCCCAAGGTGGGTCCAAGTCAATCTTTATTAACTGAAACATATCTCTCCACCATTCATGCAAATATCATGCATGATTGATCATCCCCTATTAATTGAAAGTAGTCACCTGTTATCTATCATGCAACTCAATTCATTAGTCATGCATTCCAAGTCATCTGAAGTCAACTAGCATTCAACTGAAACTAACTATACGCAACTAAAGATAATTGAACCATAACTGAACTAAACTGAATTGAACTGATACTAAACTAAACTAAACTAAACTAAACGAAACTAAACTAAACTGATCTAAACTAAACTGAACTAAACTAAACTCCATGCATGTAAGCACCAATCCCTAACTTATAAGATCTTTACATGCATTATTGAAGTGTTATCTTTTACTCCAAACGATTAACTTAACTCAAGGTGAGTTCCACCTTCCATGTGGGTGCCCCATGTGCTCCTATTTTTTAGGAGCTCTTCATGTGCATCCCCAAATGTTCCTATCATTTAGAATTAATTACAAATGTCAAATAACATGTTTATTTCATTCAAATTTAATCTCTTTCTAATCGTAGTGTTGGGGAAAACTTTCCAAGGACTTAGGAGATACATGAAATAATGTATAGGATTGCAATTAAATGGAATCCTATTCCCAACATTCTCCCACTTGACATTATACATTGTAATTATTCTAAACAAGGAATCATTATTATAAATCAAGTACAGGACTCAAGGCCAATGGCCTTCCTACACCAATTGATCAATCCATGCCAACTTCAAATGCAACCTGCATAATCATGAAGCTCCAAGCAAATGATTAAAACCAAGAGAACTTATCTGTAGAAACTAGTTTCATAAGATAATCTACAACATTAATTAAAATTCTAACTTTCTCAATTAATACCTTCCCACTCTCAACCATTTCTCACACAAAGTGATACTGAACATCAACATGCTTATTACGAGCATGATACATAGGATTTTTTGGTTAAACATATAACACTCTGACTATCACATTCAAGTTTAACTTACTTGCAATTAAAACCAATACCTTTCCCAAGTCTCTTTCTCCAAACTGCCTCTTTGGAGGCATGTGAAACCGTCGAGTATGTTGAACTCGCGTCCAACCAAGGTGTAGGCTTCTCGGTCTTTATTATGGAAAAAGATTTTCTTACAAGTAACCATTCCAACATATATCTCTTACCATAAGAGAACTCAAGCCTCATCTATTTCTCCAAGTATCCATGAGGACCTATAACCAACCAATCCATGCCAAACTCCAAATACAACATAGTACTATATCTTCAAGTAATCAAGCAAATGATTAATGTACCCAATACTTAAGAGAACTACACAAGATCAATGTCAAAGCTCTAATCATGAATCAGGAACATAAACATGACAACGTGATCTAACCATCTCCTACTAGGAGATCACATGCACCATAACATATATACATCCTAGTCTTAAGAGAACAAGTACCATGCCAAACTCTAAATGCATACCAAGAGTAAACCATGACATAATAGCAACCACTCTAAACCAAGAAAAAACCATATCCCCAATCATATGAAGATAACCTTACCAATGATGCATCCACGTCATTTCCAACAACTCCCACTGAACCGTGGTACAAGCTGCCCATGGCATCATGACTACCATCCTCCTCATGAAGATCACTCTTTAACATCAAGCAAAGAGTCATCGCTAACATTTTTACATGATATGATCAAAACATGATTACTATTGTCCGAGGATTCCTTTGTAGAAGAATTAGAACTCTTTTTCTTGTTCTTACAATCCTTCTTCACATGTCCCGGTTTACCATAGTTTCAACACTTTACCTTACTCCATCCTTCTAACTTACCCTTCCCTTGTCTTTCTTAGCTTCCTTTTTCTCAAGCCTACCTTTTACAAACAAGGAATCTTGGATTTTTGTTTTAGACTTCCTCCTCATCTCTTATAATAGGAGAGTAGGAATTATATTTTCCATCTTCGGATCTGTACCACTACCATTGATAGCAACAATTAGATTTTCCCAAGATTTTGGTAAAGAACAAACTAACAATATGAATTTATCTTCATCTTCTAGCTTTACATCTACAGATGCTAACTGAATTAGAATCAAATTAAAATAATTCAAATGATTTGTAACAAAATCACCATCTTTCATCTTTAAAGAATACAACTGTCTTTTCAAATACAACTTATTAGTAAGACTTTTAGTTTGATAAATATCACCTATTCTCTTCCACAACTTATATGCAGTATTTTCTTCTGAAACATTCAAGAGAACAACATCAACAAGACATAATCTTATGGTCCCTCTTGCCTTCTTATCAAGCTTATCCCAATCCTCATCTAACATCATTGTAGGTGACTTTGTCTCATTACCAAGAACTAACCACTGATCTCTCTCTTCAAGGAGATCCTCCATTTTTAGTTTCCACACCTCATAATTAGATCCATTGAATCTTTCAATATCTAAATGAGAATTAAAACTTATTGTAACAAACTTATTTTCCAAAATCAACAATAACACAATAGTAAAAGCTCCCACTATAGCAAAAAAACCTTCAAACTTTAAAGAGAAGAGCATCCCAAACTCTTCCCAACCTTAGCTTTGATACCAAATGTTGAAAATGGAGGTAATTATGTAGCTTAATAATTTGTAAAATTTTTGTAGCTGTAGATCTAATTAAGTATTCTTTGTTACAATTTCTTTGTGGATGATTATCTATTTAATTCATTTTACCATTTGTAGAAGTAGACAAAAGATTGTAGAAGAATAAGACTAGAAGAAAGAAGTTACACATCATATACTGTGGAGAAACCCTTTCGAAAAAAAACTCCACCAAGAATCAATGTATTATTTAATCTCAGAATAAGATTACAATAATTCCAATCCTTGCTTGAGATGCTTCTTTTGCCTTCAACAATTCTTCTTCACAACCTGCAATAAAATCTGATAAACTCTCTGCAACTTGTTGCAATATATAGACAATAATGAGCCTTGTAAACTCCAAAGAGTTTACAATTACAAAGCACAATGCTTATCTCACAAAACCCACGCCTATTATTTGCAAGTAGAGTTCTATCATGAAGAACAATGTCAAAACAAGTCCATCCATTTGGGCGTCCCAAACTGAAGTCATAACTCAACATTGATTCTAAATATATCTTCTAAGCTTATCCTCAAAGTTGGCACCCAAGAATGGGCCCACTTAACTTAGCCTTATAAAATATCTTATCATGCAAAAGTGTTAACTCCAAGATGCCAACTTTGGTGCCCAAGGTGGGTCCAAGTCAATCTGTGTTAACTGAAACATATCTCTCCACCATTCATGCAAATATCATGCATGATTGATCATCCCCTGTTAACTAAAAGTAGTCACCTATTATTTGTCATGTAACTCAAGTCATTAGTCATGCATTCCAAGTCAACTGAAGTCAACTAGCATTCAACTGAAACTAACTATATGCAACTGAAGATAACTGAACCATAACTAAATTGAACTGAACTGAACTGAACCGAACTAATATGAATTGAACTAAATTGAACCCATGCATGTAAGCATCAATCCCCAACTTCTAGGATCTTTACATGCATTACTGAAGTGTTATCTTTTACTCCAAACAATTAACTTAACTCAAGGTGAGTTCCACCTTACATGTGGGTGCCCCATGTGCTCCTATTTTGTAGGAGCTCTTCATGTGCATCCCCACATGTTCCTATCATTTAGAATTAATTAGAAATGTCAAATAACATGTTTATTTCATTCATATTTAATCTATTTATAATCCTAGTGTTGGGGAACACTTTCCAAGGACTTAGGAGATACATGAAATAATGTTTAGGATTGCAATTAAATGGAATCCTACTCCCAACAAAGTGGGGCATTGGATTTCATGATGGTATTGGAAAAAAAAATTTGGTAACCAACAATGGTTTTGTCCTCACACAATTTCTATATAATGATGCTTGCTCATTTGGAGGAGGCTTTTGGAGAGTTGGTGGTTGCATACCCAGATGTTGCCGGAATGAACCCAAAATGTTAAGTTGTATATTTTTGTATGTGTGAAGCCCATGTTGTATGGGAGCATATGAGCTCCATGTTTATGTAATTGATTTTTGAATTTTGAACTTAATACATGTTGCAGATTTCTCTTCCTTGCTATGTGTTTCATGATAATTTGTTGCATTCTTGCATAGTGTTTTATGTGTGTTTGTGATCAAATTTGAAAAGGAGAGTCTCCCTCTTTAACAATTATATTTCAGTGGTTGAATCTTGCATGTTAATGATGTCTGATGCATTTTGGGAATTAGGAAAGTGGACAAGAAAAATAGAGGAAATCGATATTTAGTTGCATTGAAAATTATATGCAAACTGATTAATGAGTTAAAATAATCCTTTTCTATAAAGTGAATTCAATTATTTATTATTTTTTAAATTAAGGAAATGATTTGAGCTCTAAGTTAATTTATATTAATGTTATTTAGGAAATAGAAAAAGGGAAAAAAAAAAGACAATTGTGAAAAATAAAAAATGAGAAAATGGAAACAAACTAAAATAGAAAATAGAAAAGAAATGGAAAAAGGATATAAAGAACGAAGATAAGTATTTTCTACTTCAATTCTTAATTTTGACATTTTTCCTCCTCAAATCCCTTTTCCTTCCAAGCATTTAGATAAAAAAAAAAAAAAAAAGATTTTGAGAGAAATGATTGATGGAAATGGTTGAGTTCAATTTTTGATTGCTTATGCCTTTGAATGGGAATGATTGGAAGTGGAAATATTGTATGTCCATGTGTGTTTGTTCAAGAGGAGTATTTCATCCATTGTGTGAGCTTAAAGAAAAGGTATTTATATTTAAAATAAGTTATTTTATTGTTCCATGCCCATATTAGGCGGGGGTGGGGGGCGCGTATGGAATGAATCTATACGAATGCTTTAGGTTTTAATTTGTATTTTAAATTTTTTAAGAAATTATATTTTGAGGCCAAGTTATGGAAAAAATTCAAGAAATTCACAAAAGTGAATTTGAGTGCAAAAGAATGATGGTGTGCATGTATGAATCAAAAATTTATTTTTAGTTTTTGAAAAAATTCATTTATAAATAAGTAATAACTTCAAGAATTAAATAATAGAGGATTTGGAAATTTCTTAGCTTTTCATGGAAAAAAAAATTAAAATTTAAAATTTTAGAACGATTTTGGAAGAATTTTAATGGGAGAAAACAAGTCTCCCTAATATTTTTCCATTGGGAATTTTATATTCTTGGACTATGACCAATTTATTATCCCACTTTTTGTACATTGGTTTTTCTACCACACCCAAATGTGATTAGGTGTGAGAAACTTAGGATTTTAGGTATATAGGGTTGGGAAGGAGCAACTCTCAACGTTGTCCTAAATCTATAAGAGATTTTGGGGCTCAAATATTTGAAATTTATTAATCAAGTGATAACTAAAATTACACTAGAATATAAAATGAATCAAGATGGTAATTTAGTGACATACTCAAAGCACTTGTAAAGGCTCGGTATGCACACCACAATATATGGTACCATACCTTGAGTGCACTTGTAAAGGTTCAGTATGGAAATGAAGAGCATTTTACACTCTAGAGTGTTGGGTGTCAAGGAGTACCCTCATCTTATGATGGGAACATGTACTCCATCCTAGATAGTAATAGAGCTATTGTGATGACACTCCTTGCCTACCTCTAGGATCCTCATCCTTATGTCATTGGACTTTGTATCCGATGAGAGACATGTCTTTAGCCACATGTGTTGTGTTTGGTTGAGACATTGATTGTGTTTGCTCTCATTCCTATGTTCTATGTTATTGATTGGCATGTGTTTGTTATGCGATGTGGTTCATTCCTTATGCCTATATGTTGGTGATGTTTTCCCTTTGGAATATTTATGATATGATTGGCGAATCATGAGCTTTGGTATGTTATGCTATGGTGGTTTATTATACTTGGTTAGCATAGGTATACTATTAGGGTTATTCATATTGCTTGGTGTGTGTGATCCGTACTCCCTTGTTTGGTATAAGTGTGTTTGTTGTCCCATGTAACCATCTTCTAGCATGGTGAGGTGAACCTATGGGTCCCACATTGTTGGGTGGTGCTCAACCATTATTGTGGATTGGTGGACTCATTGGAGTGACATTGAATGACATGCAAGTTGCAAAAGGTTCACATCCTTGGTATTTAGTTCATTGGGTCAAAGTTGTAAAATATAAAATTCAATACATATCCTCTTATATAATTGTAATATTACATTAATACCTAATTGTAAGGATTTTTAGATTCCCTCTTAAGTTGAGACAATGTGGTTATTAATTTTACCTTGTATCAACATTAATGTTGAACATGTTTGTCATTTTATATGTTGTTTCTTAGTATTAAAAAGTTGGTAAAATAAACTTAGAGCACTTTTGGATAAGTGGTAGGTGGATTGGAATAATAGTATGACCTTTGATACCTTGTTGGATTTTTGGGGGATGAAGGAATAGGATGACATTTGATAGTTTGTTGAGGCATCAGAGAAGGAAGAAATCCAAAATCTGAGTATTGGAGAAGGAAGAGCCTAATATCATGGTATCAAAGAAAGAAGAAGTATGATATCAAGGTATCAAAGAAGGAATAAGTATAATAATAGAGTATTAGAGAAGGGATAAGTTCAATACTTCACTAGGTATTGAAAAAGAGTGAAGTAAAATATCAGTGTATTGGAGAAGGAAGAAGTATGATACCTCACCATGGTATCAAAAAAGGGTGAAGTTTTACACCTTGTTGGGGTGGTGAGGGTCAAAGGAAAAGGGCGACCTCCAGAAAAAGGAATAAAGGTTAAGGATAAAATAAATGTTTATGGAACATTTGAAAGGGTTAATTAAATGATTATCTTTTTTAATTAATTATAATAGGATAAATTTGAGTACATAATCAGGTGTGGAAAAATCTAGGTGTCTATATTTTGAGTTGTCGTGGAGTGGATTGGATATAGTTGTCACCCTCATCCTACTCTATTTTCAAAAAACTAGTCATTATTTAATCACCAATAATATTAATCATGATTTTTTTTTTAGTCTCCTCATTGTAACTATTGTCTCCAAAATTGTACCCTTGCTAAGTTGCAGAACTTAGCATTTTGGAGAAACATGGGAACATTCCTAGGCATGTGGGTTGCCTAAATTTGGAATGGACCTCCAAAGAAGGCTGGCTCCTAAGGTACTCACCTAATCTACTTCTTGTTGGGAAAAGAGTAAGGAAGCAACATGAAATGAAACTAAACTCCTATGGCGATGAACCTAAATGTTATCTAAAACCTGTAAAGCTGCTTATACATGTAGTTTCAATCAACAACAAGCTTAACATGCACAACTCAATGTTTATATGCTTTGCATAAATATTTCATAAGAAGGTTCCAATGCATACAATTCAAGAAGGAAAATAACTTACACAACTTGAATTACTTGCAACATAACACAGCTTACAACCTGCAACACATATATACTTTTGCACAAAGGTGATGCTAATGAGACACAATAACAAGGAATATGATAACTTCACATGTGATTGCATCAATCATCAAGATTCACATAATAAAATAGAAAATGATAAGGAAAAAATGCTTATCTTCGTTGATCTAAAAAGGTGAAAAAATTGCTATACATGCCTGTAAGAGAGTTACAATACTGTCTCTTGCCAAAAGAATACTCCAAAATGAGTTACAATGTCTGCTGGAAAAAGAAAGAACTCCCCAAACTCCTGTTTGAAGTTACTTGTGCTTTTTTGAAGCTTTCCCCACACATATACTTCAAGAAGCTTCTTGGTCATGTATAACCAAAAAACCCTAAAAATAGCCCCCGAACTCCCTCCAAAATGACACCAAAGTGAAGAAAAGGTCAAACCTTGACCTTACCCATCATAAAATCATGAGAAATTGCCCTTAGATGCTCTCATTCCCTCCAAAAACCCATTCAAAAACAACCTTCATGCTTTCCACATGTTGGTCAATCTCCTCCAAATTCCCCACATGCTTGGCACAAGTCATTATGATTCAATCATACCTCCCAACTGTTTTGACTCATACTTTTGATGCGTTTAAGCACCTCTATCTTGCAATTATAACAACTCCAACTATACTCCCCTATGACTCATCTAGACATAGATACACCTTATTCTGTATTTAAATAACACTTAATTAAATGGCTTATAACTACACCACTTAGCTAAATGTTTTACATTTTCAAACAAATGCAAAGGCATCAACTTAATATTCTTTGAAACTCAATACACAAGTTTCATAAGTTAAAAGTGGACACACCCTAGTTGCAAGCATATGATACAGGGTCGAGGTATTAGTTTACATTGCAAAAAGTTTAAATTAAAGGAAAAAATTCCTCAAGTCATAAGTCGACATGCTTAGGGTTTCAAAACCCTAACTCAAATCGTGGTCAAAGCATTCACCATTTTCATTTTTCACATTGCACTTCTGGGTTTGAGGGCGCTACCATGGTTAAGCACAAATTGAGGATTTTGTAGGAGCCGTGAGCTGGGTAAGCCTTTGTATCTTGCTTTTCTGGGTGTCGAGCTTCTCCTTAATGATTTTAATGGAGAAAAATGGATGTATTTTCTGATAAATCAACCAAATGAGCTTAGATAAGCTCTTTGTTAGTGTAATCCTTGCAACTTCTATTTAAAATCCATGAATACATTGCTTATTCTAAGCTCATTGTGTGGAAATGATGGACATTCTTTGTCTTTTTGTGCTTCTCTTCATGCTTGATACCACCCCGTTGAAAAAATGAAGCTTTTGTTTCTTGCTTTTATTCTGCAACTCACGGCTTTATCTAAGGTCATTACTTTTGAAAATACAAAATCTTCTTTGTATTTTAATGGCTATGGCTATTGACATTCTTGTAGGTATTAAGGGATTTTTTCATGAAAGCCATGGCTCAGCCCTAGGGTTTCATATGTGAACATTATCTATTGAAGTAACCCTAAGCTTTTGCTTGTAACAATGGTCTCTTTACCATGATTAAAATATCTTGGCCTTTTCTACTAAATTATTCCTTATAACAGTCATCCATTGAAATGTCATGTTGAATGATGAGGTGATTACTATCATATCATGGTCACTTTCCACTATGACTTATTTTGTATTGCTACTTTGTAGGCTCTCGGAAGACACTTTGTTGCACCCTTATTTAGGCCTAAAACCAAACCTCCATTGGCATTGCATATTTGAATTTAAAATTGTGGCCTTTGAAGATGGTAACTCTGCTCTTGAAATATGGTCATTGTTTATTACTTTATGATTGCTATATGATAGTCATAGCTCTCCCTTTTAACATATCTCTTTTCATGCCCTTTGAAGATTGTGATCATATTCTCAACATACCTGCTGTTAACTTGGATTCTCAAGTTCATTGTCATTTGATCATTCTCTATTAATAAAGGCATATGACTGTGTCAATTTTTCATTGTCATCTTCTCACTTCAATGTCCTCTATTTATACTCTCAGGATTGCACTTTACATAGTGTTTGTTGCATTCTTAGAATTTTTTTATTATTCATCATCTATGGACATTGCTTGATAACTTTACTATTTTTGAAACTAAGATATGCGGCCCCATACATGCTTTCCTCGTGACTGTCACAGGATGCTCCTTTGAGAACTAGAATTTTTGAGACTATTTAGAATTCACATCCTCAAGTTGTGACAAAAAAGTAGCTTGCTCCTTGTTTCTCTTTCATGACTTATATCACTGTCATACCAAGATGCTCATGGCTCACTGCTATAAATTTCTTAGATAAATTGCACCTCTATTGGCTGACTGATCCTTGTCTTGGTCATTCTCACTAGAGTGACAATTAAATCATTGTCAATCTAGGCACTGCTATTTATACATTCTTCTATTTTGTAGGTTGTGTTTAACTGATCAAGCAATACTTTTATATTTGATGACTGTGAAATTCAAAAGATAACAACTCTCACATTAGCCATTATTTGATGCATAAGATGTCTCCTTGCATTGCAAACATATTTGAATTGAACTTAAAAAATGATGAGCAATATCATGTGATTGCTATGGTGAATACACACTTCATATCCCTCTCAAACATCGAGAGGGTAGCATGCTGGGCTTAACACTTGTGGGAGACGATTTTACTCCACAAGCTATGATCAAATGAAACAAACTAGAAATGAAGATTTCACCTATACCTGCATAGTGAAAAAACATGTTAGATAAAAATAGTGCATATGATAGATGTTTATGATAGCCTTTCTATTTTCCTAGACATCTGTGATATGCAAACTATTTCAATGCTTTATGAGAATAGGCTATATGTTTGTAGATGTTTTCATATGTAATGATTGGTGATCCCGATCTCTAAAAAAATCTCTCTCACTCATGTAAGCAACCTTGGAGCAACAAGAAAATAACTTCTGGAGGCTAGACAAGTAGGAGGACTGAAGCAAATGCAATAGTTCAACTCAATTGAGATTTGTCATTCAGTCAATGACAGATCCCTTTTCTTTCCATATGCATTTTTTCCCTTATGTATCTATAAATGTATATTCTATTTCCTTTGTTGCATTAAAATAGTTAGTCCCACAGCTTGTGTGAGACACCATATATTTATGATTATCAATAAACACTACTTTTTGCAACAAATTGTTCAATCTCTTCTTTGTTGTATGCATTTGCATAATGTAATGCAATCTATTTGATAATTTCTTTTATGCATATGTGCATATGGATATAACATAGCAGACTTGAATGTATAACTTTTATCTTCTATTTGCAAACATAATCTTAGCTCTACCTAATTGAGCTGGAAGCAAAATCAAGTAACAGTAATCATTCCAAGAATCCATTCCAAACTAATGATGATATTCTTGTTGAGTAGGTAAAATATGAAATCAATCCCCTTGATGGCATTATTGCTACCAAGTTTTCCCCAAGCTTCCCCTTCTCACCCATCCATAGTCAAATTCTTCTTGACTAAGAATTAGCTAGAATAATATGCCATGTCACTATTAAATGTATATCCATTTGTTACCCTTATGAAACCTTTAATAATGGAAATCCATTCTACCCCTATCCATATCATAATTCCCATAGTTCTATGAGGCTTTGATTGTTGGAAATAAGATGCCATTTAATTGCAATCCTAAACATTATTTATTTCATGTGTCTCCTAAGTCCTTGGAAAGTGTTCTCAAACACTAGGATTAGAGAGATTAATTTTGGATGAAATAATCATGTTAATTGACATTTTTAATTAATTCTAAATGATAGGAGCATGTGAGGGCATCCAAGATGAGTTCCTAAATAATAGGAGCACATGGGGCACCCACATGGAAGGTGGAACCCACCTTGAGTTTAGTTAACTATTTGGAGTAAGAGATAACACTTTTGAATGCATGTAAAGATCCTAGGAGTTAGGGTTTGATGTCTACATGCTTGAAGTTTAGTTCAGTTCAGATCAGTTCAGTTCAGTTCAT
This sequence comes from Sequoia sempervirens, assembly GCA_007258455.2. Lineage (NCBI taxonomy): Eukaryota > Viridiplantae > Streptophyta > Pinopsida > Cupressales > Cupressaceae > Sequoia > Sequoia sempervirens. The sequence continues at coordinate 176,507,882 of VDFB02373365.1, read as the reverse complement.
AATCAATTTAGTTCAGTTCAGTTCAATTATGGTTCAGCTAGTTTTAGTTGAATGCTAGTTGACTTCAATTAACTTGGAATGCATGACTAATGACTTGAGTTGCATGACAGATAATAGGTGACTTCCTTCAGTTAACAGGGGATGACCATTCTTGCATGAATGGTGGAGAGAGATGTTTCAGTTAACAGGAAATGACTTGAACCCATCTTGGGTGCCCAAGTTGGCTTCTTGGAATTAACTCCTTTGCATGCTAAGATATTTTAGAAGGCTAAGTTAAGTGGGCCCATTCTTGGGTGCCTACTTTGAGGATAAAGCCTTGAAGATATTTATGAATAAAGATTGAGTTACTACTTCAGTTTGGGATGCCCAAATGGATGAAGGAGATGATTTGACATTGTTCTTCATGGTTAAACTCTACTTGCAAGAGATAGGCGTAACTTTTAGGAGATAGGGATTGAGCTTTGTAATTGTAACTCTTTTGGAGTTTACAAAGTTGTTTATTGCCTATATATCTCAAGCAAGTTGAAGAGAGTTTGTATCAGTTTTATTGCAGGTTGTGAAGAAGATTTGTTGAAGGTAGGAGAAGCATCTCAAGGAAGGATTGGAATTATTGTAATCTACTTCAGAGATTAAATAATACATTGATTATTGTTGGAGTTTTTTCCTGAAAGGGTTTCTCCACGGTATATGTTGTGTATCTTCTAATATCCTATCTAATTCTTCTACAACCTTTTGTCTTCATTCTACAAATGGTAAAATGGATTAATCAGATAAACACCCACAAAAAATATGTAAAAAAGAATACATATTTAGATCAGCGAGTACAATAGTTTTACAAATTATTAAGCTAAAAAAACACCTCAATTTAGGCTTTGATCACCTCCAATCTATAAATATAACCCTCCACTTATTCCTAAGCCATCCAAATCCTTCTTTTCTAAGTTCCTCTAATGACTAAATCCAAATCCCAAAGGTGTGGATTCATACCATATCACTAATCCAAAACCATCTAAGTGTGTCATTAATGAGGTTTTCAAACATACAACACCTATCCTTCCCATCTAAAATCCTAAACCTATCTAATCCAAATAAAAAATCTTCATCCCTTTGTTTACCCAATTCAAGGAGTCTAGCCATACTAAACACCCATCCCTCACCCCACCATCAATACAAATCCAGACATGCCAATAACTTATTCTTAAGCATGCTAAAATATTTCCCCTTCCAAATCAAGATCCTAACATCCCATCTAATACCTTTCCTAATTCCTCTCCTATTCAAACCATCCCTCAACCATTGTGTTATCCCCTTGGTCCTATTTTATTTACCTAAAATATTATAGTAGAAGAACAATAATTATCCACCACCAATCCACTCCATCTCAAAATGGAATCATATCTTGTTTCTAAAACTACTAACATCTTGCTTCTAAAATAACTAACATCTTATTTCCAAAAAAACCAACATCCTATTGCTATTTGAATGCTTAAAACCACGAACTATCAAGGCAAAGTCTTAGGCCTTCACAAGAAACATATCTTGAAGACCATTCATATCAAATAAAATCCATGATCGAGAGGCCTTCGTTACACATCCCAAGGCAACCAATCATTTCTTTGGTATAACCCTTGTACATCTTAAGGAATCTTCTTCCAAACTCACAATAGGTGCTTCCCATTAAAATGTTCATTGCTATACCCCCTCCACCACCATACCAATCCAAATATACTATTACTATCCCTCATCCATCTACTAAATCCATTTTGGATCCTTATGTCCAAAACTAAATTCCTCCATCTTCCCCATCCATTTTGTGTCCTTACATCCCAAAATGCATCCTCCTACATCCTACCCATCCATCCCTTGCAATCCCTAATTAGGATCAACAAACACACACAACCTTTCCCCTACTCGAACATGTTCCCTTCATCCCTCTTTCCATGCCCTATCCAAATAATCCATCCTCACACACTCATACCATTGCCTTTGGAAGTAATTTTGATGCCAAATAAAAAATGCATAAATCCAAAGCAAAGAATCCACACAAATCCAAGGATCATAATGTTAAAAATAAAACAACATACCAAATAAAAGAAAAAAATGATCCAAAATCCAAAATAAATCCAAGTGGCCATAAAGGTCTACCAAGAAAAAAGAATAAAAAATCGTGTGGACTCTGAAGAAAAAGAAACTATGCACCCAAAAGAAAAATCCAAATTGACATCCAAATCTACTACTCCAAAAGCTTCCTCCACTAGACTAAATCCCTCATCATCCATCTAAACACCTTCTATCTTCCACATTTGTTTTGGGCCCATATGCTCTTAAGGCCACCATTATCTTCTAAATATGTTTTTGGTCCTTACATCCCAAAATCCATCCTCCCAACCGCCTCATTTAAACACCCATCAAGGTGTGTGTCAACATTGATCTTGACAAAATTTCCTCATACACACCATCACCCCATCATTTCATTATCCTATCCTCTATCGAACCTCTATCTACCATCACATCCATTTAATCCATGTCTTCACATAATTCACTTATCCTTCATCCCACCTACTTTCCATTCCCAAATGACACCATATTCCTCCTTTGAAAAATGCTCCTACTAAGCAACAAGGTTTCTAAAAACTTACAATGGTTCTTCCAAACCTGTCCCCCCTTAATTTAGTATCGAAATGGACGCTCGAGTCCTCCACTCTCTTCTAAGATCCTCCATCCTTAATCTCCATCCACTATCTTCCCAATCCACTTATCCTTTATCCAAATCCTTATCTTTCATACTCATCCACCTTCACCCATCTTATCCCAAAAACATGGAAAAAGTAAAAATATTTTTTTTGTCTAGTGGTGAAAACTCAACAAACAAGTGCCTTGGGCAAGTACCATGATGGAAACCTAACCAAAAAAGTGTCATGTGTAAATCTCCCATTCCCGTTCACTTTGCACTTGGGATCAAGTTGCATCCATCCTATCTACCTTATCCTTTCTCCTTCATCCCATCTACCTATATTTTATATCCATATCTACCCATCATATCCCATCCCTTCCAATACCTCCACCCTCCTTTCACTCTTGATAAGGATAGGGGAAAAATATCCAAGCAAGCTTTGGATTGTACAAGCCTTACTTTCTCTACAATCCATCCCTCTTACATATCCTCCCTCCATAAATATTTTACTACCTTCAACCATCGAGCTATCCCACCGACTACACAAACCTTGCTCTACCACCTTTCCATATTTTGGTTGACATTCCCATAGTTTTTTAAAACATCCCCTACACTATATCTAGTGTGCACCATCCTCTTCCTATTAACTAGCTTCCATAGGGTATCATCCCCTATCCCCTCCCATCCTTCCATCTCATCCCTCCATAATGTTATACTCTCTATATTCATGCTTCCTCCAAATCACCCATCCAAACACCCTCTAACCACCATCCTCCTATCCCCTACCTCCATCCAATGATCCTCCTATCATCTATTTTTATAAGTGACTAACACACTCTTTCTCTACCCGAACCATGAGCATACTAATGCCTCATCATACACAAAACATCTAGAGTGAGGAATGTTACTCTTATACATCTTAGTCCTTGGAGATCCCATTTGAATCCCTCAATATCCCTGTCATGAACCCCCCATATATTTCTACCCTTATCCGTAATCCCTTTTATCTCCCATCATCCTTTATCCTATGATCCCTAATCCCATGGATTTTACCTTATCATTAGTATCGAACTCCAAGCAACCTTATGCAATCTAGTGTAATTCCACCAATCAATCTAGTGCTCCTAACAATCCCCCATCACAAGCAAATCCCAATCCACACAATTCAATTATGCAATATAAGCAAATCATCCAATTGCATCTATTGGTCTTGTTCCTAGCCTTGCTGCAAGCCTTGATCAACATCCACTCATTATCCTCAAGATATATTGTTCCTAATCCTTGTGCTATTCTCAAGATATATCATTCCCACATCAAAAACACCTTCCATCAATCAACTCATCTTAGATTTTTAACTTGACCGAGGCAACATCATGTTTGAATTTGAAATCATTTATGCAAGCTTGCTTGCTTGTTTGTGTGTATTATCATTTATCTTGCATTTTTATCGGTCCTTATAGCGCACTTTCCATAACAATGCCATCTTCCATATTATGGTTCTATATGACACAATGTTTCTTGCAATTTGTTTGTTTCTAAGCATGTGACATGTCATCACCCTAGTCTTTAATACCTTGATGCATAAAATTCAATGTAATATCAAATAAAGAGTACTCAAGCCAACACAACATAACAAGGTATTCCAATCCACCCCATCTATTATCCCTCCATCCCTTTCATTATATATCCCTTAACTTTTTCTATCTTACATCCTCTCTCCTTGTCTATCTTGCATCTCTTCATCCATTTCAAGAGCACACCCATGTTCTCCCAACCCACATGTTCTCTTGAGGGGCCATCATCATTCATCCTAGTCACTCCTTCAAACGACTAGGACATCCTTCCTATCTAACCATTTTCTTCTCATCCAACCAATTTTATTCTTCTTCAAAATTATGCTTCTCCATAACACCATTTCTTTGTAACACCACTTCAAAGAGGGGCAAACTGTAGAAACTTAAAATTAACACATCGTCATTTTAGCTAAATATCTAGTTGTTTCCTTTATAGTTGATTGAATAAAATCCTTATTTATTCAATTAATTCAATTTTCATCTCCTTATTAATTAAATAATATTTAATGATTTAATTAATAAAATCACTATTCATCCACTATTCACGTGACTCCTAATCCTAGTTTAAATAATTAATTATCCTTCTTCTATAGTCCACCTTAGATAAATAAATCCAAATACTTATTAAGTTCCTTATCCTCATCCCAAAAATTAAATAAATATATGTTTATTTAATTCCTATTTTCCATCAATTTTTTATTAATCTATATAAAACTTTTATATTAATACATTTATCTATAATTTTTTTTTCTTTTCATTAGCGAACAAGTATATTTTATAATAAACATATTGAAAAGAATGTCTCAACATTTTTTACATAAATTTATCTAAAATAAATATATTAATATAAATATGTTGAAATAAATCTAAATATTATAATCACAAGTATTATACAAACAATGGAACTCGCCCAATTATTGACCCCTCTCCCCTAATCTACCATAAAAACTAAGCACCTACCCAAAATAATAGACGAGGGCACTGCTTGTGACACTCTTTATCTTCAAGTGATGTCTCTTTTGTCCTAAAGTAAGGCCAAAGTTCATATTGTGACTCCATAGTTTAGTTCAAGAAGTTTTGAGTTATGAACTATTGCTTATTCCATGGGTTGTTTGTACTCCTATTGTTTTTATTGCAGCAAATGTGAAGGAAGATACACATGGCTGATCAATTATTGAAGAAAAGCATACAACTCGTTTATGGAAACACTTTGGTTAATGAGTTGCTGGCTTCTCCATACAAAAGTGAGCTCCATCTTTATGCTGCTCATTCTTTTCCAGCTGAGCAACACTTATTCTGATTGTTTCAGGTAGATTAACATACAGGTTTTCTAGGCTATGGTTGTACAAATTCTGTACAGTTGTAGGAACAAATGGATACTCGCACTTGCTGCTCTATGTTAGTCTTACTTGAGCATTGTTGTTTGTAGGCCTTTGGTATCTATTTCAATCACAGTCATCTGCTTATACTTTATTTTGTTATTGTTTTTTAAAGTCTATACACTACTATTCTTTAATGCTTTTAGCGGCACTTGTTACAACCTATTTCATAGACTGAGTTATTGCTGTTTTGAAACAACTTTATATTTATTTTCTATAATTGCTTATTAAAGTTTTTTTTTTTTAAAAGAAAAGAGGAGAAAAGAAAGAAGAAAGAGAAGACTTATCACACAAACCTACTCTACATTTAAAGCCTAAGAAAGAATGTTTAAACTCCTTAGAAAGTGGTCTTTTATTTTATATTTTTATATTTTGGGTAGGCATAAATTCCAATCTGGACCTTCCTCCTTGTTCGCCACATAACTTGTAAGAGCTCAAAGAAAACCATCACACGTGGGAAGCAACAAACCACTTCAAAAGCATTTCAAAGTCCACGAACAAATCCCCATGAAGGAGAAACGATGATAAAAATTAACCGTCGATCCAAAATTCCCTACACGGATTGATGGCGTGGCCCAAAATTAATAATCGGGCCCACTATTTCTCCCATGAAAAAGGCCACCATCATTTTCCCGCCCGCTCTGCTTGAAAATTTCGATAAAATGAAATAATATTTTAATAACGTCCACGATGACACTTGAATTAGCCGGTTATTTACGGGTAATTGCCGGTAGAGCTGTGATCCGTGTGAAGCGGGGCCGACCCGTACATGTTGAACCGGTGGATCATATAAAAACAATTCATTTAATCTCCTCACCAACATATTACCGCTAAAGATATCCCAAGCAAGATCTGCCCCCTTGTTTGTTCTTATCGCAGAGTAGAAATTCTCCTGTTCAAGTTCCAAGGTCACTGTTATATAGAGAGGCCTGGACTGTAGCGTAACACCATTGCACCAGGACCAAAGTAGCTTCTGCTCGCATTTACTTTGAAGGTATGCTAGGGTTTCAATTTTTTGTTCACCATTTCTTGCTTTCTGTCTTCTTTTGGGCCCATAATTTGGGTGTTTTAAGGAATATTTACTCAGTTCAACATGTTTCTGTTGAAGGAAAATTTGGTTTGTCTCTTGCTTTTCTAGTTTCTTCATATATTTTTTGCGGAGGGATCTAATGTATGAATGTGTGGTTTATTGTCATCTGGGGACTAAATTTTGCATGTTTATTTTTTCTTTTTCTTTTTTCGTAGTTTATCAGATCATGTTAGGTTTTATTTTAGGCTCATGTTTCTGTTGCTTTTACCAGTCGTCAGCCGAATGCATTTTCTTTTACTGCTAGGTTTTTTTAAATTTTTGTACAGATTGGAGACGATTTTTTTTTTTAAAATTTGATATTTGTCTAATTTGGAGGCGATTTTCAAAATGAAATTCGAGATGTGTTTTAAAATAATGGTCCGTAGCCTGTCTTTCCCTGCATTGCCATCTTTATTATTTTATCTCAGGTTATTTAAAGTAGTATATAGAAAGGCAAAATTTGTTCGTTAAACTGGAAACATCTATGCTTTTACTTTATTTCAGTGTTTAATGTTCAGAAATGCAAATCATAGACATCTTCACTTGTATTTTTTCATCGGTAGTGCATGTTCTGTCATTTAGACCAGAAACATTTATGCTTGGTAATTTCCTTTGCCTATCGCGTTAAATTTGATATGCTTAACCCTTGAGTACAGCTTTTAAATCATACGGCGGTGTTGTTTTGAGCTTAAAAACATGCATGCATTATACAATTGAGAGGAAAGTCTTGTTCCTAATTTAAATATTTGTAAAGCTGTATATTTATATGCCTGAGGTGGTTTAGATCTGTTCATATTATGACTGCTCTTTTTCCCCTTTCTGATAAATTGGACAAGGACTTGGTATTGTGCTTGCCCTGACCCATAGTTGTTGGCTTGATGCTTAAGCATTTTCCCTCTTGAGGAGTTTTTGACCTTGCAATAGTTCCACGCTTATAAGATTTCGTGGCAAGCTTAGAAACTGCCGTAGAATTTGCAGTGTTGTGCTGGTATGCCCCTTTGTTCTTGCTTCTACCTGAGTCTACAAATGTTCCTTTATCTCTTAGTTTTTTCTGCCTTGTGTTCTCCTTAAAAGTATCACATGAAATGTGTATTGCCTTTGGGACAGTTTCTACTAATATTTGTGTTCATTTGCCTTTGGTAGGTGGTGACCATCTTTTATATCAGGTTTATTTTCATGCCTCTTACATCAGGTTTAATCTTGTCAATCTATGATATTACTATAATACGTTTTGGGCTTTTTTGGGTAGTCGCAGCAGACCATTCTTGTCTAGTTATATGCGCAACGTTTGTCTTATTAAATGTCTTCTTGTTTATCAGAGAACCTAATTGATGTTGTTTCTCCTTTTTGTCCCCATACTTTTTCTGTCTTGTTGACTGTAATTGGAGATTGTTTCATCCCCAGTTCGTGGATTTTTCTTCTTTTGGTTACGATGCTTCCTTTGTTATTGGTGCAGCTTCATGGTAATAGAAATTCACTGTTTATTTTTGAGACTTTGTATCATATGTTAGCCTTGAAATTTTACCTATGTATTTTACTTTTGTGCGCAGAGTTTTGCCCGTTTCTTTGAAGATGAAGGGTGGGAAGGCCAAGGCTGGACAAATAGATCCTTTGAGGGTTGCTGCTGATAAGTAAGTACATAAAACGTTTTACATTTCCTTAAATAACTGCTATATATTCTTACAATTAGAGTTTCAACCTTTAATGAGATGATCATCCCCTGTTTTTCCAAGTTGCACTTGTAATTTCAAACCCTATATTTGATTGTTTTGATAACATCCATTGCAATATTTGGCAGGAAAATAGGAAAGCAGCGGAAGGCTCCTACAGAAAAGCAACTTAAGCGTCAAGCAAAAAAAGAGAAGGCGGCTAAGAAAGACCCAAACAAACCAAAGAGACCACCAAGTGGTTTCTTTGTATTCCTGTGAGTTGAACAGCTTAAGATGTTTATCAATCTTGGTGCATAGTTCGATATTTAATAACAATGTACTCTTTCAGTTTTTGATGTAGATTTGAACTGTTGCATAATTCTTTACCAGCTTGTCTGGCTAAAGACGTGTAAAATTTTAAATGATTTTGTATTTAGATTAACCATGTTATATCTTTTATGAAGGGAGGGATTCAGAAAGCAGTACAAGGAGGCAAATCCCAATTCAAAATCTATATCCGCTGTAAGTTTGTTTAAGAACGTAATTGCCAGGTTGCGCATGATCAGTTTCCTATTTGTTTTATTTCATATTTTACAAGTTGTTAAACTGTGTTTTGCTTTTGATAGGTTGCGAAGGCGGGAGGAGAAAAATGGCAGTCAATGACTGAAGCTGTTGGTTCTTTTTCTCTATGATGGTAATTAATGACGGATGAAATGTGTGTTTACATTAAATATTTAACATGATCTTTGTTATCTTTGCAGGAAAAGGCTCCATTCGAAGCGACTGCTGCAAAGAAAAAAGCTGAATATCAGAATGCAATGGCTGCTTACAACAATAAACAAGTAATGACCCTTTGTTTTTTTTTTTTGACAAATTTCTTTATTTTTTATAATTATTTTTTCCAGAGAGTTTTGTGGTATTCTGCTTCCTTACACCCTTTTCTTTCTTTACTACAGGATGGATCTGCTGAAGAGTCTGACAAGTCCAAATCTGAAGTTCACGATGAAAAGGAAAGTGGGGAGGTAATGCTAGTTGGTCGACTTGTCCATTCTTAGCAACTTTTTAAGATGCAATTTATCAACTACATGATCTAATATTCCTCGCGCTAAGAGGTAATTAATCAATAAAGTAATAACTGTACTGATTCCATTTCTATCTTTGCAGGAGGAAGATGATGAGTAGGTTAAGTTTTGTGTTTTACTTTCTGGCCATGATGTATTCTGGACTGTCTTGATCGAATCTATAACTTCTTGTACATGTCTTTCCCTCCCAATTTTGTACAAGGGTATTCTCACTTGTTGAATCATTGTAAAGATGATTCAGAACATCTTGTTGTATTTCAAGATATGAATATTCCTTTGTATTTGACCTGTTAAGTAATGCAGGAAATCATTAAATAATGATTTTTTGGAACATTCCTTTGGCAAATGATATAGTGTAGCTTTCGAAATGAAAACCACAACGGGTGTTTTTCATTATGTCTGGCAATGGTTTTATGAATTTATTATGGCTAGTAATAGTTTCCTGGTTTTATCTGTTAAGTAATGGCTGTTTTTGGATTTAATGCTAATTAATACCTCAGCTAGTCTTATGGAAAGTGTGCTGATTTTCTAATAATAATGTTTCACGCTAAATAATGCAGCACCTAGAGGTTATGGGAAGTGGTATTTTTATGTTTACGAATGATTGTTTTATGGTTTTATTATTTCAGTGATGGCTATGTGATAAGGAGAGGTTTTAACGTTAGGATTTAGGTGATAAAATTATGAGATGAAAAGGGGGTGCATAACAAAATGATTTAGTGTATAAGCTCTCGATATTTTCTGTTAGCTTATATAGCTGCAAATAAATTAAGTTTTTTGTTTTTTATATTGATAAACTAAGTTGTTTATCAATATAGGTTGCTCACTCTATTCTCGTGCTTTGTTTTTTCAAATATTTTAGTGGCGACGATGGCCTGCTTATTTGTTCTACTGTATTTTGTTTTGTAATTGTCTTGCCTTTGTTTATTTCAACCAGGGTTTATTAACTGCAGGCATTGTAGTTTAAAAGTAAAATACACAACTGTTATTTAGGTTAAATTGATAATATATAGGTAAACAAGTACATAATTTAATAGGTAATAATCAGTGGGATTAATGTATTTTGAAATTAAATGTAGTATGGTAAATATATCTATATAAAGAGATTTCTATAGTTAATTGATTGATGAATGAATATGTTCCATGAAGATTTTGGATTTTATATTTGAAGATTTGAATATTATATTCGATAAAGATTTTGAATTTTATATTTTTGTTAATTTTAAGTATTTGATTTTAAAAGTAAATGCATTTAATTATGATTTATTTTAAATTGATGGGTGATGGTTTGTGGGTCAAATGTATTTTGAAATCAAATGTTTAGCTTAAATGTCTAGAGTAATCTAAAATTGATAGAGGCATTAAGTTGATTGATGAATGCATGCATTTGATGAGGATTTTGGATTTTGCCTCCTAATATGGGAAATGTTTTTTTTTGTCATTGAAATCTTTTTAAATCTCTTGAATTCTTGTTTTGTTTGAGAGTTGTTTTAGGTTTGGTTCCACTTTGTTACTTGTGACTTGTCTTTAATGTTTGGGCTTTGGCTATTTTATATGTTTTTTTGCAAAAACACATTTTGGAAGCTTATAATTAATGAAGCTTAAATGTCTAGAGTAATCTAAAATTGATAAGAGGCATTAAGTTGATTGATGAATGCATGCATTTGATGAGGATTTTGGATTTTGCCTCTTAATATGGGAAATGTTTTTTTTTGTCATTGAAATCTTTTTAAATCTCTTGAATTCTTGTTTTGTTTGAGAGTTGTTTTAGGTTTGGCTCCACTTTGTTACTTGTGACTTGTCTTTAATGTTTGGGCTTTGGCTATTTTATATGTTTTTTCGCTTAACACATTTTTTTGGAAGCTTATAATTAACGACATTTATTGCTTTGTTATAAGAGAATGCATTTGCTTAGGTCAACACTAAGAAATGTTAGACAAGCTTGAGGACATAATCATTTTAGAATGACCTAATGATTGTAGAAATGATCTTGGGTGGACAAAATGTAATTATTGTGTGGACAAGGTGAACGTATTGAAGTATGTACATACGGATAAGATGGGGGTTGAATATGTGGGTGTGTTATAAAGGCTAGAGGGAAAGTGCACATTTTTTGCTTAACACATTTTTGAAGCTTATAATTAATGACATTGCTTTGTTATAAGAGAATGCATTTGCTTAGGTTAACACTATGAAATGTTAGACACAAGCTTGAGGACATAATCATTTTAGAATGACCTAATGATTATAGAAATGATCTTGGGCAGACAAAATGTAATTATTGTGTGGACAAGGTGAACATATTGAAGTATGTACATATGGATAAGATGGGGGTTGAATATGTGGGTGTGTTGTAAAGGCTAGAGGGAAAGGGCACAAGATTGTGTTGTTTGTATGTGAATCAAGAAATTTCTTTAAAAATGGGCATGAAAATAAGTGGGAAATGCTTTCAAATTTCATTATACATTTTTTTCTTGTTTGAGGTTTATTAACAAATTTGTAATGTAAAATTTTAAATATAAGAGGATATCTCAAGGTTCCAAATAGAGTAATGTATCTTAAGTATCATTGCGTAGATGTGATTTTTTTGCATGTGCTTTGCATAGGAATGTACAAAAAAGTTGTGTAATAGGTCGAATTTGTTTAACAATTGATTTATATACATAGTTTTAAAAGTTAGTTTAATATTCTAGGAAATAAGAGAAATAAAGTGCTATGACAAGGTGCATAGTGTTCAAGATATGCCATTTGATGATGCCTTGTTAGGTCATAGTCACGAGTCTTTATGTGGCACTTACCACTACTTAGAAGCTTAACATAGGATTGCTAATAACAATATATTCCCCCTTTCAATTGGTTCTTTATGTAAGATGCACGGGATAGTAGTGTAAAATGTTAATGAAATGCAAATGTAATTTAAAAATAAATATGTAACATATGAATAATGTGAAGGAATAGTAGTAATGAACATGGATTAGATATATGATCTAAGAACTACAATATGTGGCCTTTGATGGCAAAAAAATGTGTAGGTGATAAGCATGTGTAAGATCTACAACATGGGCTAGTGATATGATTGAAGACCTACAATATGTGTAGGTGATAAGCATATGTAAGATCTATAACATGGGCTAGAGGTATCATCTAAGACCTACAATATGTGGCATTTGATGGCAAAAAATATCTAGCGGCACATAATTCTAGTGAATGTAGGTAGGGAAGAGGTAAAATGTGGGTGGTGTTGGCAAGGCATATTGACCCTAGTGTATAAGGAACATATGGGAAAATGTGTAATGGGAAAAGGCATGATGCCCTAAATGTGAAAATATGACCATGAAAGCATATGATGTAAAGGGAAGACAAGATGTCCCCAAATGTAAGGATGTGGTAGTTTAGGTGTAAGTAAAGAGAGGAAAGTCATGATGCCCTTGAAGTAAAGATAAATACCAAGGATATGGTTAAAAGGATATATGAAAAAGGCTTTGCACAATTTTTAAAAGAGGACATACATGAAAACTAAAGTAAAATGAGTATTGAAAGTAGAACAAACAAGGCATGGTAAAAAAGGCCAAGGTGCAAAAACAAATAAAGTCAAAACATAAAAGGGGTGATATCTAAGCTATAGGTAAGTGGACATACACTATAGTGGTGCATATAAATCATGTATCAAATCTAGGATGCCTAAATTTTTCTTCAAATGATCATGGTTATCATTGAAACATATATCATTAATTTTGTCTTCATGGCTTTATGTTTCTTTCTATTCTTTGCTTACTTTTTCTATTTCATGTGACTCTTGTTGTATCTCAGTTCTTATATGATTGATTACAATATTGGGCATTATGTTTGAATAACATGCATCTATCTATAGAATGTCCATGTGTGTGATATAGGAACAAAAGTACTTAGCCTTTTGTGGTGCAAGGTTATATTTATCCATTGGTTTAACAAGAATTTAAGTAATTAGATTATATATACAAAAGCTATTCCAATACTATATGTGGAGGCTCTTTCAATGTAGTGAATTCTCGAAAGTGCATTGGTTTAAAATCTTCCCTATCATCATCATGAATATTGTTAGGTATATCATGTTTGTCTTTATTTTCCAAATGTGATAGTGCTAGAACTATGTTGCTATATGTTACACCCCATTGTGTTATTACCTATTTATTGTTACCTTGTTGAGTTAAAATGCTTTAATACATGATTGTGTTTTGTATATGAATCTTGATGGGAAATGTAATGAATGAATGTATAATTCAATATGATATTTTAAATGTTTAGAAGATGAAAATATATGATGCATATGAATGTATATTAATGTTATCGGCTAAATAACAAATTCAAACCTCCAAAAGAGGGATGAGAGAGAAGGTTGGCACAAGAAACAAGGTAACCAAAAAAGATGATGAGAGAAGGAAATAAGTTAAGAAATGAAATGAAAAGTAAAATATTTATAAGAGAACATGAGACAAGAATCAAATAATAAGTATATAATTATCAGGAAAGAATAAAATAATAAGTATACAATAATAAAATCAAATAGCTAAAATAATAAAAAAAATCAAATTCAAAATGTATAATCATAACCATCCAAGTAAATAATGAACTCTAAACAAACTAAGAAAATACAAAACTAAAAATAAAATATAAAATGAAACAATTACAAACCTCATATATATTATCAAAAATACAAAAATAAAATCAACTAACTAAAATAATAAAAAATATACAATAATACACACAACTAGCCAATTAAAAACTAGCCAAGAAAATTCACAACAATACAATAATAAAATCAACTAGCTAAACTAATCAAAAATAAAAACAAAAAGTTATAATCATAACCATCCAATTAAATAATGAACTCTAAAAAAAGAAACAAAAAACATAACAAGCTAAGAAAATACAAAACTAGAACGAAAATACAAACTTAAAATAAAAAATGAAGCAATTAAAATATAATATATATAATTAAAAACTAGCCAAGAAAATTCACACCTATACAATAATAAAGACAACTAGTTAAAATAATCAAAAAATCAAAATAAAAAAAATATAATCATAACCAACCAATAAAGAATTCTATACAAATAAACAAAAAACATAACAAATTAAGAATGAATAAAACTAAAAAAGACAATATAAAAAATATAATATAAAATGAAGCAATTAGAAACCTCAAATATATTAAAAAAGAAAAGAAGGGCTTGGAGATCACAACATATTATGGACCTTAAAGGAATCAACAGGAAATGCAAAGAGATAACCAGATAGATAATCAAATAGCAATTAAGGATAAAAGAATTACAAACTCACAAATTAATAAGAGGGTAAGAATGAACCTCAAATGATGAGAAATAATATAAGGAAATTACAATCATAAAGACAAATGAATAAAAAACTAAGCTTCCAATATAAGATAAAAGGAACAACAAATCAAAAGAATAAGAAATAAAAGAGAAGAAACAAAAATAGAAAGGAATAAATTAATCTAAATAAAAATGAGCACACTTAAAGCCAAGAATTAGAACATAAAAGCAGATCAAGTAAATGCAAAGAGGAACAAGAAAGCGAAAGAAAATATAATCTAAGAATTAGGAACGACTTGGAGGCAACAAGCATGAGCGAAAAAGGCAAACACAATGAAGGGAACACAAACAAAAAGAAGGGAAAAAAGGGGGGAGAGGGGAGGGGGGAGGGAAAAGGAGAAGAGAGACAAAGGATTAATGAGAGGTGGGCAACTAGTGGGTTCTTAGGTTGGCTAACAGGGGTTGCCATGATAGACTCAACCTCCATCCTTCATCATGATTGAGGTTCGACGGGTGATTGCTAATCTCAATGGCTTCTTTGAGTTTTCTCCTGAAGAAGTTGTCTTCTCTGAAAAGGATTTTGGTGTTTTCCAAACAAATATGATGTTTGGTGGAAGAGGAGTGATCGGCTACGACAAATTTGACAACACACTCATGCTTGATGTCAGCACTATGCTCTTTGATTATGGTGTTGAAAGATCGACCAGTTTCCCCTATGTAAGGAGTGCCACATGAGAAAACAACCTTATAGACTCCTAAGTCGAGGAAGATGTCCTTGGAGTCTTTAAGCGAAGGGATGCACTTTCTCAAAGTTGTAAAGGGCTTGAAAGCACAATGGAGGCCTTTTTTAAGGAGGATCTTGGAGATTTTTTGGGATAATCCCTCAATATAGGGTGATCCCATAATAGTGGTTTACAATTTTTGGCCAAACTAGACACTGAAATTATTATTTTTAACTAAATCTTCACATTCGGGCACCTATAGCGGCTAAAATGTGAGGAATTTGAAGATGGTGCAAACTAGAGTCTCATCAAATTTTGTCTGTAGATTCTAAAAATATTTTTTTCAAATTTTTTGGAATCAAATTGCACTTCTTTTTCCATCTCCCACGAAAATTGATTTTTGAAAACAACATTTTTAAAAGTGGCCATTATAACACATAACTGTCTTTCCATGAAAGATAAAATTCTAATTCTTTCAAATTTAGATTTGTAACTCTGATATCTAGTGCTTCCACTTGGTTAGATAGTTTTGTTGAATATTTTTTCCTTAATCAAGTTTCAAAGTCAAACTAATTACAATTCAGACACAACCGTATCTTATCTTTTTGTATATGTCAAAATTTAATTTTAATTTTTTTGTTGGATCAAGGACTTCAATATCTGGTGCACTTATATTTTTCAAATTTTTTTGATAATCTTCTATTTTTCCACATGTGAAGAACAAAGAAATTCATTTTCGATGAAAAACCTATGTTTAATAAAACATAAAAAACAAATACATAACAAAACCAAAACATATTAAAATTATATTAATTGGATAGCTTGTTTTGAGGAATACCATAATCATTTGAAATAAATTTTAAATGAATTCATTTGATCCCCAAAATCTAAATCAAAAGTGATTTTTATCGGCATTTTGATAGGTGTAAAGGAGCATTTATAGGTATGGTTTAAAACTAGCAAGGTTCTATCCAAGGGGGTTTGATCTAAGGTGATTTGATCAAACCCTCTTCAATTGGAATCCTTAAAATGGAACTTTTTAAGGATTAAATCATTATATTTTCTAAAAATATGTGATTTCAGCTAAAATTCGTTCCTCTCAGGAATTGTAAACCACTATTATGACAACACCTTATAAGGAAGGGAAGCCCCTGAGAGTTCAAAGTGATGATTGGGTTTGGAGATGGAGAGGAAACTCGCCTTAGCTTGGTTGAAGGCTCTAGATATTTGTTTAATTGAGTACCCATTAGATTTGAAAACTTGACGAAGATGGGTCAATTCCAGAGTTTAGTTTTCTTCATCATAAATCTTGTAGGCTCTTAATGCTAGGGTTTTAAGAACCCCACTTTTTTGGCTAGGGTAGTGGTGAGAGGCTGCATGGAGGTAGAGATCAGTGTGGGTCGCCTAGCAATAATCAATATGGATTGTGGAAAATTGATATCATTTATAGTCTTTGAATGTTCTTGATTGGGGATATGTGATTGAGACTTTATGATAAGTATAAGTTCTTTTTTGTGTATTCATGTTTGTATATTAATCGATGGGTATATATATAGAATGCATATATGTATGTATGTATATGTCTCCGATAACTCATACATATGAATATATATGTGCATGCATATATACATAGGTAGACGTACTTACCTACGTTCATGCACAGATATATCATATGCATGGGAGTATCAATCAAACATACAAGGCATATATATATACACATACACACATTATATATATATGCAACAATCGATGAATATCTAAATAAATGTGTTTAAGTATGGATAATAAAATAATGTTATATATATGTATATGATTATGTTAATGTAAATGTACATACATATTAATATGCGTTTATAAATATATATAATTATTTTAATATATTTTCATATATATATTTGATTGGTAGATAATGCATTTAATGATCATGTGAATATAAATATAAATATATAAATATAAATATAAATATATAAATATAAATATAAATATATAAATATAAATATATAAATATAAATATAAATATATAAATATAAATATAAATATATAAATATAAATATAAATATAAATATATATATATTAATATATACATTATAAGAATTATAATATGTATATTAATAATATATATATATATATATATATATAATATTAAGTTATTTATATTTAAAAGTGCTTTGAAATAAACTAAAGCACAAATATAAAGCGTTGCAATGTAAAATGAAATCGCTAAACTTGTTACTGTGCACATATAGCACATGGGGGAATAAGTCTTAATGTAGTTAACAACGCATAAAGTAATATGAATTGAATCATTTGCAAGAGTAAGTGATATTCATAAGATGTTGATTTGGTCAAACCTACGCATGAATCAAGGGTGCGTAAATACGAATTGTTGGCGCCATATTTTGGTAAGTATGAGATAGTAAGAAGTATTTTTGTTGCACCATAATCCAAAAAATAGATTTTGAGAGCATAAGACTTGGTCTTTTGCATGAGCTAGTTGAGGTAGTCGACTTATACTGCAATAGGGAAACCTATAGGTTACATTTCTGAGTTTAAATTATTGCTGCCAATAAGATAAGACTGACTCATCTTCAACAGAGAAGTTGGACTATATATGTGTTTGTAAACTAGTATTTTAAACAACAACATCTCTCTTCTTGAGCTTAGTCGATGCATTTGGAATAGGAAGGTGGCAAATTTAAAGATAATAAAAATTGTGTTTTCCCCTAAATTTCTATATTTTCTCAATATACAGTGCTCTAGCAGGGTTATTGTACGATCGGTATAGAGTTCTTTTGAATGAAGTTTAATTGAATTTGATAGAGGACTGCTGTAGCTTTGGTTTGAATATGTTCTTGTGAGATATCATTGAGATTGAAGTGTTTTATCAGCAAATATCTGAAGGCATCCTGTAACATCAAGTTTGAGGTTTTGTAGTCCTTAAAATATGAGTATGGCCCATACCATCAATTGTACCACCTGTAATTGAATGGAATGGGTCAAACATATTAGGAATATATGATTTTAGGGTTTGTGTGTGTAGGGGAGGTCAAATGAAGTGTTGGGCATGATGCCCTAGATGAGAAAATTGAAATTGAGAGGTTTGAGTATGGTAATGGTTGTGAAACTTGGGGGCAACAATTTCTAATGTTAGAATAAGTTTGTGAAGGATTTATTAGAAGTGTTTGAGAAGTTGTTAGAGTGTGGGAAGGTTGGGAAACTAGTTTTTCAATAAAACCCCTTTGTATTGGCATAAAATGAGGGTTCATGATATGGTGCCTTGGGAAGTGTGTCTCATAGTAATAGTGATGGAATTTGTGGTTTTGTATCCTGGATAAGAGTTCCCAATTGTGTTTTTGGTTTGAGGAAGTGTTTACAATAGGGTTCCTTTGAAAAAGTGACCTAATTTGGGGTCTAGGACAACATGGAAGTCCAATTTTGAAGAGGTTGGTCCAAAGTGACCTATAGAGGTTTTGAGGTATGTTGTGAAGAGGCTAAAAGGGTGTTTGCAAAGCCAATTTGTTTGTGGTTTTGAGTTTAGATTTGTAAGAAAATTTGAGAAAAATAGGTTTGCAGACCTATAAGGTAAGGAGTGAGTTTGCATGAAGAATCACCCTTGCTAGGGTTTTGGAGATCAAATACTTGTTAAAAAAAATTGGAATTGGGTTGATTGTTTGAAGACCTCCCTGTTTCACATCATTCGAGTTCGGTTTGGTGTGCACATGAACACCAAAATCCTGTTCTTCATCTTCTTCAAAGGGTGACACATATAAATATCTCTTAGTACCAATACTCGCTTCCTATGAAGCACCTTCACCAGAGGGCATGTTCCCTTTCTTCTTTCTTATCAATTTAGCTTTAGGGTCTTCCTCCTCTTCTTCTTGCTCTTCGATGATACTGAGGTTCTTTTCCCTTATTTCCTTTTCCTTTTATCTCTCTTGAATGGTGCCATTGGAGGAGTCTCTTTCCTTTTTCTAGATCTTTTAGTGGGTCCAAAAGGAGCCAAGACTTTTCCTTTACTAGGAGCACTGGGCTCTACCTTCACTGATGCAGGAGCTACGGTTGGTTTTGAAGGAGTAGTCCTGCCATATCTCCTTAGTCTTGATGATTCTACAACCATTTTCTCTCCCATGGCTCTTTGTAGTGCAATTTGTTCATTAGTGAAGCTAGCCTTTATAAGCATTTTATCTACATTATTTATTATCACAAGCCTCTTATGCTTCAAATGAATTTCCATAGATTTTTCCTCATAAGTGCCCTCTCGTGGTTCACTGGTATCTTTTGGGATTTTCAAAAAAACTTGCACATAGCCTTCTGCTTCATCCTCTATAACTTCATAACCCAATGGTTGAATCTAGACAGTCCAGGGTTCAAAAACTTCAACCATGCACTCATTAGAGGAGACATGGTATATGATGTCATTCTTATACTTTTCAACAATTTTCCTAGGAATCCTTTCTCGTTCATTCATGTTGCTTTTGAATAAAACAAAGAATGTTGTCAAAGCATTGTCTTGACTCTTTAGATCACCTAAGCTGTGTGTCTAATAAAAAAATTGATGTGCAATAGGTCTTGATGTATCCCAAATCACCACATCATCTCTTCCAGGAAGCTGTCTAAGAAAGAATAACAACAAATAAACAATTAGGGAACCAAACATAAATGCATATTTTCTCTCCCTTGTCATCTTCAGGTTTTTAAACAATTGCTTCCGGAGAAGTTCACACAAATCATATTCTGCTCCATTTGCTGCCATGCTATATCCAGTGTATATAGCTATAGTAGACAGATTTTTCCTTATTTGTGAAGTAGATCTTGTGACTGATCATTATAGCTACATACTTCACAACAAGATTGGTAATAGGTTTTGTTACAAGATCCCTTCTGTCCAATGTTGCTCCGGTGAGTTCCATGACCACTTCATTTTTCACAGACTTCAACACCGGTACCAGTCTAGTATCACAGAGTCCAGTAATTTCCTTAATCACTTCTTTGGTTATTAGGTGAGGTCTATTTTTCCACAAAAAACTTATCATGAATTATTCTAAGAGTAGGTTTAACATACTTGTCATTGAAATTGGAGCTAAAGTTAGGAAAATAATTCGACCGATCCAACTTCTTCACAACAATATTTGCATACTTGGGTTTTATCAAAAAATCATCCCCGGTGAGCTCATTTTGCCACATATCTATCAATTTTTTGTGATTATACTCCTCATTTTTAACATGAATGTACATTCTAGTGTCTTCAGTGGGCATGGAACTATGAGGAATCGATGAGAAGGCATCCAAAGGGTCATCTTTGAATACCTTCATGGAATACTTCTTGTAGGAAGGTCTAGGTCTTTCTGACACATTTATGACTACAGGGGTTGCCATATTTTCACAATCCAAGCTCTAATTATTTTAGAAAGAAGATTCACACAAACCCACAATAGCATAGAAGAGTAAAATACCTTTTTCTTTCATGAAAACCAAAACTAGGGTTTTCCCAACTCACTCTTCAAATCACCTCAAGATTGCTCCAAATCGCTCTCTACTTTCTTCAATTGCACAAGTGATCAAAATACCTTACAAATCTGCTTTATAGATCAACGAGTTTCCCTAATTAAGATTAAATGAAGTAGAATTCAAAAAGATGATAAAAACCTTTTTCATTACACTGAAAAATCCTAATTTGCTTTGCAAATGATCATGCCTGCAACTTTTCTTCCGGTTCCTTTTGCATAAGCTCTATTTATTTATTATTTACAACATATCTTCATGCCAAATTTTGACACACCAGATATCTTGGGGGTTGAATAATTTTTTGTTAATGCTTCGCGTAAGACCATGCTGGGTCTAATTGCCAGAGGAATTATCTGCACCAGATGAGGGGACAAACACATTTAATGTTACTAGATCTTATTTCTTCTTCCATATATTTTTCATTTCTTGCTTAACTTCATTTTGGTCAATTGTCTTC
This sequence comes from Sequoia sempervirens, assembly GCA_007258455.2. Taxonomy (NCBI): domain Eukaryota; kingdom Viridiplantae; phylum Streptophyta; class Pinopsida; order Cupressales; family Cupressaceae; genus Sequoia; species Sequoia sempervirens. Next base: position 176,486,459 of record VDFB02373365.1, on the reverse strand, counting down.
ACTGGTTCATTCTTCTTTACTAGATCAAATTGCTTTCCCCCTCTACTTATACATACTCTTGAAATATGTCCAGGTTTGCTGCAATTGTAGCAATTTTTTTTTTTGATTTGTTTAACCTCCATTAACCGTTGATTATATTTGTGTCCAAACTTCTTACATGCATAACAATATCCAATAAAATATTGATTCATTCTTCCTCTATTAAACCAAATCATCATTTGAGTTCTGCATTCACTAGATCTATGCCCAACTTCTTGCATGCAAAGCATTGTCTGGAGAAGGATCTAGCATAATGGTTTATTCTACTTCTACACTTTGTTTCCTTGTGACCAAATTTATTGCATAAAAAATAAACACCATTGAAAGATGGGTACCTTTGAGCATTTGGATATCTGATAGGCGGTCTTCTAGAAAAGCTTCTTAGATTTCTTGTCTGTTTTCCTTTATCTTGAGTCTTTTGATTGTCCACTATGTTTGAGGTCTGCATAGCCTTTGAGCTTTCACCTACTTTCATTCCCAACCCACCTTTGTCTTTATTTGGTTTTTGTCTTGAAATCAACTCATCAAGCTTGGTGGAGCTTGATTTGAACTTATCTTCATAGAGTTTTGATTTTTCCATATTTTCTTTTAGGTTTACTGCTTCTTGTTCAAGTTTTGTCCATTCATCAGTCTTGCTTTGCATCACTATATTTAGAAAATATTCAATTCTCTTCTATTCCTTCAGTTGCACCTTCAATCTGGTGATCTCTTCATTTGCTTGTTTTAATTTCTCACTCACTTCTCTATGTATTTCTTTGAATTTCTTCAATTGCTCTTTCAATTTTTTGATGCATTCATTTGCCTCATCAAGATTTTCTTTCAAATCTCTATTTCCATTTTCAGCCTTGTCAAGATCTTCAAGAGCTGTCTGAAGTTCATTCCTATCACCGATTTGTTCAATATTCAAGATCTTTCTCAAGCTATTAGGATTATTCAGAGGAACCAAGCTTTGATACCAATTGTTGAATACCCAAGATACTGAGAGGGGGGGTGAATTAGTATCTTCTTAAACTTATTGAACAAACACCATCCAATTACTCAAATGCATATGAAAATAAGAATGATCAAGAGCATTAGAAGAACATAAAAGCACACAACACATGAACACCAAGATTTTTACGTGGAAAACCAAAAATGGGAAAAACCACGGTGAGGATTAGCTCACAATAAAGTATAACTAGTTATAAGATATTACAAAGGGTGGCTCACTTCCAAGACTCACTGTCCAAAATGGGAGGCTCATTGCCTACAAAGATACAATATAGAAATGGCTTATAGCCAAAAAATGAACTGATAAAGTTACACCTAACATGTGCTAATTCAGTTCCTTTGATGCTCAATAAACTAACTTTACACACTTCATAATCTTCACATATTTATCTCTCTCTTCTTTCAGGACACCAATCTCAAAAAATGTCCAATATATATATATATATATATGACTCATCTGCAAGCATCAATTAGGTCGGCCTAATTAGATGCAAACCTTATTCACCAAAAAGATTAACTGTCGGCTTCAAGCTTGTGCAAAATTTTTCCAAAAATAATTTAAGTGTGTAGTACACCACAACATGTCGGCATGGACCTAAGATAGGTCAAAAATATATCTACAACACAAAATTAATTCATTATAACATCAACTATTCATTAGGTTGGCCAAAGATAGACCTAGTAACAAAATAAAACAACAAAATGATGCCAACTTGCCATACGAGCACCTGCACACAAGAAATTATGAATATACAACCTTCTAACAACCAAGAACCATCTCCCAAAACTAAAAGTTATGATATTCATTAGTGGAGGATTACAAATCAAAATACTAGAGGATAATAACTATCATACCAGTTTAGAATACCAGATCAAGCTTGAACTTCAACTTGCAGTTGCAACTCATATAACATGGTAACATCAATGACAACACAAAAGCTGCATAATGAGATGTTCTTCATTCTTCCAACACCTTCTTTGTAAATCATTGAAGATATGTCTTCTTTGAACACTTCTTTTTCTTTCATGTCTCCCCACTTGGTGAAAATGGTGAGTTTGACTTCCATTGTAACAACTTCAATATGCTTGATATCTCTCAGTCCTCCATAAGTTTTTGGTGTTGGGGGAAGCATTCATATGCAAAAGGATTGGTTTAAGTGGTATTCTTTGTAGTCCTTTTCAAGCACATGGATCTTGAGATTGGGTTTTGGTGGCTCAGTTGATGGAGGTGTAGTGGAGGATGAAGCTAGTGATGATGGGTCAAAATATGAAAAAGAGTGGAAAGATATGTTGTTTCTAGGTATTTGAAGATTTTTTTTGTACTTCTCCAATTTTGCATAGTAATGAAAAGGTTTGGGGTCAACACATATTGTAACTTCCTTATCATTATGAGGAAAATTCAATTACTGATGGGACTGCTTTTAAGGCATGGATCCATGGTTGTCCTAAGAGAAGGTTTTATGTTAGATCAAGATCTAGTACTTGACATGTCTCTACTATTGATAGTCCTATTTAAACGAGAAGCTTGATTGTTCCTTTTGCGTTCCTCTCCATATCATCATAATCCCTTATGATGATAATTTTTTTTTTATCTATTACATCATCAAAATATCCCAGTTGTTTTACTAATTTTAGGGTGCAAATATTTAAGCTTGCACCATTATCTATCAATGCTCTCTTGAATTTGTGTTTATGTACACAAAATTCTAGATAGAGAGCTTGATTATGGAAATATTTTTGTGGAAGGTATTTCTCAGAAAAGACCAAGTGATGGGTGGAGGTGATGTTACCAACCATGGCTTGAAATTGATCAACATTAAGGTTGTTAGCGATTGATGTTTCGACAAGATCTTTCTCCAATATTTCTTTATGTGCTGGTGACAACTTCAAAAGCTCAAGGATGGATATTAAGGCAAGAGTTTTCTTTAATTGTTCCACAATTTTGTAGTCATTTGATGGCTTACTTGTGGCATTTTCTTGGGGTGGGGATCCTTGGATTGTAACTCTCCATCTTCGTGTAGTTACATTACACTCAGGATATCTGCCTAGTATGGTTACAACATTGATGGTATGATCGTCTTGAGAGATGTTTCCTATGAGTTCATCATAGGAAAAGCTGGATTTATAGTAATCTTTCTATTTACCTTTGTCATTTCCCCTAGAATGGTTGAGGATTGGATCCTTGTATATTTTTAAGTCTTTATTTTCAAGACAATGTTCTATGTTGACCTCTCCTTTTTTTATTAAGTCTTGCACGATGTTTTTGAGCCTCATGCAATTGTTGGTGGTACGAACCTTGATCTTGTGAAATTCACATTTATCATTCTCATTATACCAAGGGGGTTTGAAGTTTGGCTCCTCATAGATTCTTCTATCATTAACCTTGATAAGGTTTGTCTAGACTAGTTTGCGTATAATTACCTCAAGGGGTTCTCCCAATGGAGTGAATTTTCTTCTAGGTTGGTTATATTGCCTTAGAAACCTCCTTTCATTATCTTGTCCTTGATTTGTTGGTTATTTGGTTGGTTGTTCTAAGGATAATTGAGTTGGTTTTTTGGCACATTGTTTGGAGTATAGCTTTGTTGTGTTGTTTGAAAATTATTTTGTGGCACATTGTGAGTTTGTATGTTTCATACAACTTTAGCTTCAAACACTCCGTTGTTGGTTACATTTTTGTTCTTTTCCCATATATTTGGTTTTTCATTTGGACTAGAAGTTTGTTCCTTAGGGTTTTAGAGTTTAATTACTCCCCTTGCAATGAGAGCTCTTTCTATGAGACTTTTCAATAGTCTCCTCAAATTTTCTTGGGCACAATACGATGAGTTGGTAGTTAATGTCCACATGTATGTTAGAGACAAAGATGTCTACGAGTTGTTTCTCAGGAATGAGCCATTTAAATTTGTTGGATTTGTCTCTCCATCTCTATAGATACAAATCAAATGATTCACCTTGACTTTGTTTAATTTTTTAGAGTTCGGGGATAGTTATATCCTACTCTATGTTGTATGAGAAATGAGTGACAATTTTTTTGACAACTCATCGAATATTTTGATACTAGGTGATAAACAAAAGAACCACTTGATAGCGGCCCCATCGAGAATTCATGGGAAAATCCTCATTAAATAGGTATCATTGCATTGTAAATCCATGCAAGTGACTGAGAATTCTCACACATGCTCTATTGGATCTCTTCTTCCCCTACATTTGTTAAATTTTAGAATTTCAAAACTCTTGGGGAAAGGCACCACAGATAAGTTTTTATCAAAGGGATAAGGACAAATATCTTGTAGAGCATAGCTCTTCTTTGGATTTCCAATTTGGATGTACAATATTCTTTGGTTGAGGGTTTTTAGTTGGGTGCTTATATTGTTAGTTGGTGTGCTTGATTGAAGATTTTGTGCATTATAGCCTTGTTTTCATATGATATTTTTTTGGTCATAAATGAGATGTTGGGTAGGTATGGAACCTTGATAACCTTGTTGTGTGTAAGGAGGATTGAGTCCTTGTTGTGTGTTGTAGGTATGTTGAGTTTGTGGTACACCCTACTATTGATTTTGAGGTACCCCTTGGTATTGATTGTGTGGAACTCCTTGATATTGATTTTGAGGGATACTATAATATTGCATTTGAGGTATACCTTGTGGAATAGGAGTTTTAGTTTGGGTTTGTGGAATATCATGATGTTGTGTTTGGGGTATACCTTGATGATGCATTTGGGGTACACCTTGATGTTGTCGAAATTGAGGAGCAACTTGGTAGTTTGCTTGTGGTACACCTTCTTGTTGTTATTGTTGAGTAATAACTTGATGATGCATTTGGGGTAGACCTTGATGTTATTGATTTTGAGGAGTACCTTGGTAGTGTTTTTTGGGTACACCTTGTTGTTGTGGAAATTGTGGAGTACCTTGGTAGTTCATTTGTGGTACACCTTTTTCTGGATTTTGAGGAGTACCTTGGTAGATTTTTTGGGGTACACATTGTTGTGGATTTTGAGGAGTGCTTGGGTAGTTCGTTTAGGGTACACCATGTTGTTGTGGATTTTGAGGAGTACCTTAGTAGTTCATTTGTGGTACACATTGTTGTTATGGATTTTGAGGAGTACCTTGGTAGTTCATTTGGGGTACACCTTGTTGTTGTGGGTTTTGAGGAGAACCTTGGTAGTGCGTTTGAGGTATACCTTGATGTTGGGGATTTTGTTGTGATTTCCCTTGTTGATATTGTGTGTTATTCAAAGGGTCATAATATGATGTTTGTTACGACATGTATTGTCCTTGTGATGGGATGTTACCTTGTTGGTCCACTACATGTTGCGTTGGTCCTATTGGAAGGATTCCCATGTTCTGCATAGTGTTGTAGAGTGGCATGTTTTGAGTTGAATTTCCTTGATATTGTTGATCTACTATTGCTTTCTCAATTTGTGATGGTTTCCTAAACAATAGGTTATCCATAGGTTGTGGTTTAGATTGATCATTGTTTTGTGAGAAAAAGGGTGGTATCTTGCGATCCATCATTGGTTTTGGTATCTGTCTTACCATTGATTGATCTCCTAATGGAATGCAATTTGGATCCTTAATAATGTCCACATTAAAGTCTATGGGTAGTTTTGCACCACTTTGTGCTAGTGTTAGAAAATACGATTTTGCGTTCTTCCCAAGAATTTTTTCCATAAGTTTCTGCATCTTAGGATCTTGGGAGTGCTCTACGAGTTTTTTATTAGTAAGTTCCTCATCACTATCCTATTCTTCTATGATGAAATTTGAGAACTAGGAGGTTGGTCTTTCCTAGAAATCATGTTCATAAAATATTTCCTCATCACTAGGTGGTTGATTTTGTGTAGCTTTAAATGTGGGTTTCCCTTGAGGAGTTGAAAGTTTATTTGGATTATAACCCCATGATTGAAGTTCCTTAGCAATGGTGTTTGTCTTGGGTGCACTAGAACTACACTTGTTGGGTTCCATTCTTTTCTTGTGTTGAGATCTCATTGTTTTCATAAACAAGATCAAGACCTTAGTAAGTTTTGTGATAAATAATTATGAAATGGGATGGTGTTTTATTTTTTTGGTTTTTTTTAATTGAAATGAAGTATGAGGATGATGTGTAAAAACATTTTGGTGAAAGTTTATTGATGGTTTTCTATGGATTGTATGTTTTATACTCAAGACGCTAGAGTAGTAGTGATTTAATGGATTTTTTGATAGGATGCTAATCTTAGGACACAAAGTGTACAAGACTTGGATTAATATTTTTCTCTATTTTTAAAGGCTATGTTGATACTCTACTTGAACTAATTTTGAGGTTGCAAGCAAAGTTTGGTGTTAATATCCTAGAAAAATGATATCAAGAGGATAATCCAAGTTGTATTTGATTTGTGTCTTAAAAACTAGGCTGACATTTTGATTTACTGATGGGTATGAAAAGATCCTGATAGGATTTGTTGTAGGTCTAATTGTTTGTGTTTCAAAATATGATGGGATAACCAATTTTGGACCAATTTTGATTTGCACCAGAATATAGGATAATAGTGGTTTCTATTTAAGACAATAGCAACAATGTTTAGGATAGTAGCGGTTGCTTTCAAGACAGTAGCAATTGCTTTTTCAGAATGACTGTTGTAATTTTAACAAAAGTGGTCTCTGTTTAAATTTGTGACTGGTAAATAGAGAGGACAATATTAAAAATTTTAGTAGAAGTGAAAAGATGGGAGACTGTGGAAATCTTGTGGAACAAAAGTGGCATGAATGTCAATATTGGATCTATTTCAAATTTTCCAATTTCTTGACAGTAGTTCGTTGGATAATTTTACAAGTTTGAGATACTTGTTTGATTTTATGTTTTGAAAATTATTTCTAAGATATAGCAAGTGATAAAGCACATCAAAAAAATTGTATAAACTGACTGTATGTTTCAATGATAAGAGGCCAAAATCAACCCAAGTTTAAACTGGTAACAACATCGAAAACATTTCAAGCAATATTATCCCTAAGGTAGATGGCTAATGGAAAAATTTTTAGGCCCACTACTTGGAAGCTCCTTCAAATTAAGGGTAGGGACACCCAAAGGGATGTATACACTTAAGTCTTTCAAGAGTGGACAAATAGGGTCCTCCTAGAATGGAAGGATAACCCAAATCACCCTTTCCCTAGAAAGCTACAAGTAGCTTCTACTAAGTTAGGGCTTTCTGTCTCAACTCAAGGGTGTTCATATGGTGAGTAAAGTATCTTTGGGGTACAATGCACATCCCTTGCAATGAACCATGTCACCAAGTAGAATATCTCAATCAATAAGATGGGAAAACTACCATAAAGTTTTTAGTCACTACTTAGGGTACTCCACAACTAGCTAACATCCAACAAGCCACTTAAGGATTTAACCACTCCTACTAGGGGACTAATTATACCTCACATGTATGTGGATACCTCCTCATTTTTTATGGCACTGTCGACTAAGTAATCACTAGTTAGACCCATGTTTTCATCGAATCCAATTTATATAGCAGCATGAGTAAAATACTGCTTTGGGTCTCCTTGAGTTTTCTAGTGTGGGATATATCTCAAGGTAGGCCCGATCTAAAGGTAATGATACAAAAATGAATGCAAAACCCAAAGTGCCTTTCGTCACCCAGGATCATCGAAAGACATAGGGGGAGAGGATACACACTTGGTTTTCCAAACACGATGAACACGGTAGCAATTTATAGTAATTTAATTTTAAGCCCAAAAGTGAAGTGTGTAAAGATAATGTCACACCCCATTGTGTGTTTGCCTATTTACTATTGCTATGTTAGGTAAATTATTGCATATGAGAATGTATTTAGAATTCTAATTGTAAATACATATGATTTAACTTTGTTTATCAAATAATTATGAATGAATATTTATTTCATTTGATGTTATATGATGGAATGCATATATGGAATGAACGGTTGTTGAATTTCTAAATATGAAATGTATTATGTAAATGCTTGTTTTGATGAACGATTGACTACCATAAAATATGTTAAGTTGGATATAGGTTCATAATCAATCCTCTAGAAGCAAGGGGAAGCATCACTCAGGAGAAGAACTTGGTCGGGTAACCTGTAACGAAACCTAACTAAGCTTACACACACTCTCACAATAGAATGGTTGAGTCAAGTCTTAGTGTTGGGAATCGGTAAGTCATCCTTAAGTAGGATGTGTTTGCATTAGGAAGAATCTTTATTATTGTTAAGAGCATTCTTGGATGGTGTTTATGTGCTTGGTGTTTACGATTTCTTCTTTATACTACTATACTTTATTGATAAGGTATATACATAGAATGTATATATATGTTTACATATGTATGTTGACAATAATACATACACATAAGAGAACACCTACATGAGAGTACGTAGGTAGACATACCTATGCACGCTTATGGATGGGGTGCTTATGGGCATGGTGACATCATGAGGACAATGAGACATGTATGTATATATATACATCACAATTATATATACCTATCGATATGATATATGTGTGTATGTAAATAATGTGAATAAGCAAATAAAACTTATACAACGCACCAATGAAACATTATATCAAGGAATTCAAATAACAATCAAACTAATACAACAATTCCTCAATGGTGTCTCATTGTCCTCTATCTCCAAGGATTCTTTAAGTTATTTTTCTCTCAAATTGTTTGTGTACATGACTTTCCAAATGACAACTTGAAGAATGAGAGATGATAGAAATGCAAGAGATGTTTCCTACATTATATGATTGATAAACTAGCTATAGATGATATGCAATGATAATAATGCTAATATGATGTTGCTGTATGAAAATGATATGATGAAAATATTGTAATTAAGATGCTGCTAATGAAAATGCCATGATTAAACTACTTGATGCTAAAATGCTAATATTAAAATGCTCACTAAAATGACAATGCTAAATAAAATGCTGCAGAGTGTAATTGCTACAAATGCTTAGCTCTCTCTCTTTTTTTGTTGTAAATGAGGGCCTATTTATAGATTTTCCAAGGCATGAGCCTAGGTGGCAGAAATCAACGGTCTAGATTCAATCTGGAGAATGGACGATTGAAGATGAAGCGGTTAGAGAGAAAAGGGGAGTGTGTTCCCTTCATAAGAATAGATTGCCAAGTGTGAAGAGGAATAAAATGGAGATGAAGGCCAAGTGTCCCAAATTAGCTAGAGTTTGTTGATGATAAATGCCAAATTAAAATATTAAGAAATATTTAGGTACCCTGCTTAGGAACACATAATGATAGAGATAGAAAGGGAGTGGGAAGAAGTTAAGTAGACATGTGCTTAGGAATTCAGAAATTTAGCTAAGGGGAGGTTAATTAAATAAAAACAAACTAATTAAAATTTGTTCATTTTAATTAAGATATGAAGAAAATGATTTAGGATAGAAAGAATTAGAGAAAATGAACTATATAAATAAAATTTTCAATTTATTTATAAGTAGAAGAATTAAAGATTATTAATTAAATAACTTGTATTTAATTAAATTTCTCTAGACCAAATTTAAGTGTATACATTTTGCCCCTCTTTGAAATGACGTGTTTGTGACACATTGCTTCAGAATACTAGATGGTGTTGATGCAAGGTACGTTATTGCCTAGATGCTGGTGGTGATGATACATGTTTCCCCTTGGGAGGTCATCAGGAAATTTTAGTCCCTATAAATTTTATAGTTACATGAGGATTTTCAAATTTTTAGGATTTTGAGACGATTTATCTCCTGATAAAGAATATTGACCTTGCCAATTGATTAATTGATGCCCTTTTGAAAATAAAAATAATCCCACTTAAATACCCTCCATTTACCCCTTTAAAAGGTAAAAAGATGAAAAAGGAGCTCATTTGAATTCATTTGCAATGTGAGTGATTGAGCTAATTGAGCAATTTAGCAAGATGGTCATCCCATACCACACTTATCGATTTGAGCGAGTTTGACGACACCACCACCCTGCCATGTATGGACCTGTAGTATGTACCTCAAGAAACCACCTTTTGAAATTTGAATTTATTTTTTCGCACACTGTCATGTTTTTAAAATATGTGAATAACGAAATAGCGCATAGATTGAATGTTTTAGCACATTTAGGTTTTTTAGCGCATTTATGTCACAAAGTGGCGCATATGTTGTCTATTTTAGCGCATTTAGAATTTTAGCGCATAGGTGCTCCGATATAGTGCATATGTTGACTGTTTTAGGGCATATGTGCTATGTTTTGGTGCATTAATGGATTTTTGCAGCGCATCCATTATTCTAGTGCATAGATGCTTTGTTTTTGAACATTTACACCAAAATTGATGAAATGTTGATTTTTCTCCTTGATATTGATGCTTGATGATCACGTCAACCATTGTTTTGGTGATGTTTGATAGGATAAATGATGATTGACCTCATGATGGATGAGAGTCAATGATAGGATAGATGATGATTGACCTCATGATGGATAAGATTCAATGATAGATGCTCTACGAGATTTGATGGAAATATCATGTGAACTGATTAGATTGATTGATAGGTTGATTGATAAAATGCTAATTTGCGATATGTCATGATTATAGGAGAACTTAAGAGTTCTTCAGTCTTGGGAGTGCTACCTGAAGACTTGGGATATGATTTTGTTTCTGGTGCACATGGATTTGGATGTTATTGAGCGATGTGGTTTATCTTCCTTTCTTGATATGCCCCAGTATAGGATAAACAGGGGACTATTGACTACATTAGTTGAGAGGTTGCATAGAAACCACAACACATTCCATCTGGCTATCAGTGAGATGACGGTTACCCTAAAGGATGTGTACCGAATATTGAGGATTCATGTGGTTGGAGAGTTAGTCGTAATGATCACATAGAGTAGGGAGGTACTGCGGTGCTGAGGAGGATTTTTGATGATGATGGGATTAGTGGTTACGAGATCCTATGGTAGGATATGGTGGATTTTTATGGGCCATTACCATCTATTATAGCTGGGTTTGTTGGAGGTTTGTTATGTCCCGACTGTAAGTTGAAGGGACTATTCGTTGGATGGGGTAGGATACTAGAGAGGATGATTACTCAGGGGATCTAATATGCATGGGGTTCCTGTATGTTAGCACATTTATATCATGATATGCATCAAGTGGTGTATCTTGGAGCTGTTAGTTTATTAGCTGGAGTGACACTGCTTTAGATTTGGGCTTGGGAGCATATAGCTGTTACTCGTCCTTTAGCAGAGAGAGATCGTCTGGTTGGTAGGCCATATGTCTTTGGGTACATAGGTGTTCTTTTCTAGCATAAGCTGGGAAAATTGGAGTATTGGTGGTGATTTCTTGATGATTTGGAGGCAGTCATATGGCGATTGTACTTAGATTGTGAGCAGTGGCCCAAGGATGATTTGGAGATGCCATATGTTTGCACTTCGAGATATTTGATTGGATGGACCTGGTTTATTATTGAGAGATTTATGATTATGGGTGTGCTTCATCAGTATGGCCGAGTTTAGGGGATGCCCCAGGGAGTTGTATTATATGCTCAGAGACATCGGGATATTCTAGAGTGGGGACCCACCATATCTTATGATACAACTTGCGAGGAGTATTTTGGATTGCAGGCATAGGTATGGGATTACTATTTGGAGATTGCAGTTGGTGTGATGACAGATGAGTATGCTGAGCATTTTTTCACACATGCCATATCGAGGATATCCAATCCCGATGAGCCAGTACCGAAATTTGATGATGATGAGAGAGAACACAACACGACCGAGATGGAGGAGGGATGAGGGAGATGGTGGAGATGTGGGTGGCAGCCATATATAGGACTTTAGAGTACCCCGGAGGAGGAGATCTATGATTCCCTAGGGACAACAGTAGGTAAGACCATCCCAAGTTTAGATTCATGTGCCTTTCCATCAACAACAGGCACAAATATATGCCTTATAGTTATAGGTAGAGGGCTTATAGGGACAAATAGCACAGGCACAACACAAGAGAAGATGCCTCTCTGATAGCAGAGAGAGATGCCACAAGATAGAGATATGAGCATGCAAAGGCCCTAGCCAAGAGATTGTAGAGAGTTTCTGAGGGGACTTCTATAGGGGATATGCTTAGAGAAGTTTGACATTAATCCCAAGAGACATAGTACTATAGATAATTGTATTATCAGGTGGTTCCTACAAAGCAGCATGCCCCTAGCTATGCATAGTCTGTCAGTGCTAGGTCAGGTCGAAGTCAGCCATGGACTACGAGTAGGGGTGTGACTGGGCCACTTCTTAGAGATCCATCAAGTAGAGATCTATGTGCATGTCCATTTGGTGGTGCAGCAACAGGCACAACGGGGCCTACAACATTTGGGGGGAGCAACACGTAGCTTTTGTGCTCACATTTGATGTACTGATACTTGATGTATTCACTTATTCATTCAGGGAATTTATGATTTCCTGCCATTTTGTTGATGTATCTCTCCATATTTTGTGATATCATTGTACACTTGACATTGATTATTTTGAGGTTATATGAGATGCAGTGGAGACTATTGATCTATATGTTGTCCACATGCTTTTATGATGAATGCATTTGATTTCCACTCTATATGCTATGTGATGTTTATATGATTATGCCATGGTTGTGTATGGATGCAATAATGAAATGATGATGCATGGATTATGATTCTATATGGATGATTTTATGATATATGAGATGGATTTGATCATGCAGATAAGATGTGATGCACCTTTATTTTTTTGTATTTTTCTAATGCAAATACATGATCTAATGCATGGATGGATGACCTATGATAATACTTTCTAATGTATGTATGATATGATAATGATTATGCAACTACATGTGAATGATCTTTTTGTTTATGTCAAATGTACTCAATCCTTTAATGAGAGAGATAAAATCATTTTGAAATTTTCCAGCCTTGGAAAACCTAAAATGCACATGCAAAACTAATATGGTGCAATCTATCTTAACCATGCAAATCTAAATATGCAATGTTGTCATCTTGTCAGCCAATTTTGTTGTGCTTGTTATCATCATTGAGCTTTTGATATGTTGAAAGTTAGTACAAACACCAATGGTATAATTAAACCATGATGACTTGAGTACAACTTCCATTGATTTTTGATATTGCAAGGTAATACAAGCATCTAGGTATAATTGAACCGAGATGACCTAAGTATTGCTTGCATAAAATAGACAAGAGTTAATCCTTTTCCTATGCAAATCTAGAATGTCATCAATGATACTTTGTAGATCACGTCTCATGAACAAATTTACATAGTATAATGATTAACTCACAAACAACAGACAAAGAAAAATATCATACTCCATCGTAGCTTCTCTAGTCCATGACATCCTTGAGTTTCTCAGAGAAATGATAACAAAAATCAAGATACAACAATTGAACATTTATGCTAAAGTGATTAAACCATGATTCAGAAGAATATCATCCAGTGAGATTTGTTTTACCGATCTTGCTATTGATTTGGATGGTTGGTTTTCTAAAGATTGTGATTGATGTTCAATGTTGAGTTTCGTTGTGATCGTTATGTTTTCTATGTTGTCTTATTATTGCTTTTGTATTTTTTAAGCTCAAAGTAGATTTCACCCAAGTTAGGATTTTTCCCCTAGTGAGAAACCAACCATTTATTGCCCAATGATCACCAAGCTAGGGTGAGACACGACCGCAACGCCAGATATGTACATGAGGTTTTATGATGGACAGGCATAATGATGGTGAAAAGTGGACCAACACACATTCCAATAGATGGAAAATTCAATCTATCACAAATAGCGCTGTTGCCAGGTTTTACTACTTGTTTTTATTGCACTTTTTCTGATTTTATGAAGAAAAAATTCACTTTTTTGGATTTTCCCTTTTTGCTTTTTTTCTATTTTTCTGCTTTTTTGCTTTTTTTATATTATTCTGCTCTTTTTTTTTTTGTATTTTTCTACTTTTTAAACTGTGCATTGGATGAGTTATGTATAAAACTTCTTGAGATTAATGTTGTTGATAGGTTCTTCAAATAGGTCCCCCTCGAGTGTAGATAACTAATATGCTCTCCATATACCGATACAATGATAAAAGGACCTAGCCAATTAGGTTCAAATTTTCCCTTCTTTTCCCGATCTTGTTGACTGCGAGGATTCTCTTTTAGTACCAAGTCACCAACCTGAAATGTTCTTGGTCTTACCTTGTGACGATAGCTCCTTGATATTCTTTATTGATAGGCTTTCAAATGATCAACAACATGCTGACGATGTTCATCTAACAATTCCAACTCTTGTAGTTTGGATACTCGATAGTCTTCCTCTGAAATGATTCCTTTCAATGATACCCAGAGTGAAGGTAACTCAACCTCAATGGGTAAGATGGATTTTGATCCATACACAAGGGCATACGGTGTGGCTCTTGTAGGGGTGTGGATGCTAGTATGGTATGCCCACAAAGCAGGGTTTAGTTGAACATGTCAGTCACGTCCAACATCATTGACAATTTTCTTCAAGATTTTCAAAATGTTCTTATTTCAGGCTTCTGCTTGGCCATTCCCTTGAGGGTAATAGGGTGTGGAAAATCGGTGTTGGATATGAAATTTTTCACAAAGTTCTTGTACATCTTGGTTTTTGAAGGATCTACCATTGTCGGTGACAATGGAGCTAGGGATGCCATACTGACAGACAATGTAGTTCAGGATGAAAGAGGCAATTTGTTTACCAGTGATCATGGTTAATGGGATGGCTTCAATCCACTTTGTGAAATACTTAGTGGTTGTGATTATGAATTTATGTCCATTAGAGGAAGATGGATGAATCTTACCCGCAAGATCAAGTCCCCATTGACAGAAAGGCCAAGTCAATGTGAATGGTTGCAACTCTTGCACCGGTGCATGTATGAGATTTCCATGGACTTGACACTTCTTGCACTTAACAAATTCAAAAGATTCTTTCTCCATGTTCGACCAATAATATCCTAAGCGTAGGAGTTTCTTAGCTAGAGTAAGACCACTTGAATGAGTACCACAAATACCTTCATGAACTTCTCGTAAGGTAGTTTCATAATTGTCACGTTCAAGACATCGGAGGGGAGTACCATCAAGACCTTGTCGATAAAGTTATCAGCTATCAGGGTGTGTCTTGCTGCTTGACAGATAAAGTTGTGTTTTTGGTTCCGAGATAGATCAGGTGGAAGGGTATAAATCTTCCCATATATTGAAGAATCAACATCAACTAGATGGCACATGACTTGGGATTCAGGATTGTCATATGCAAGAGTAAACAATTGTTCCACCATGAATTCATAACGACTTTATTTTTCTAGTATTTGTAAAAGAGAAGCAATGGTTGCCATGGCATTTGCAGCTTTGTTGTCTACTCTTGGAATTTGTTCAAACTTGGTTTCAACAAAGTATTTCTTGAAGTCATCTACCATTCTCTTGTATGGCATCAGCTTGTCATCTTTTGTTTGATAGTAATCATTAACCCGATTGATGACTAATTGGGAATCTCCATAAACCTATAATTTTGTGATTTTCCATTCCACTGCTACCT
Organism: Sequoia sempervirens; assembly: GCA_007258455.2. Classification (NCBI taxonomy): domain Eukaryota; kingdom Viridiplantae; phylum Streptophyta; class Pinopsida; order Cupressales; family Cupressaceae; genus Sequoia; species Sequoia sempervirens. The sequence goes on along the minus strand of VDFB02373365.1, from coordinate 176,470,894 downwards.
TGATACCGATGATTAGTGCTTCATATTCAGCCATGTTGTTTGTGCAAGGGAACATCAACTTGTAATATTTTGGGATAGTGTGTCCTTGAGGAGTAACAAATAAGATTCCAACACACGATCCATGTTGAGTGTAAGACCCATCAAAGTATAATATCCAATGTTGTGTTGTCATTGTGAGGAAATTTGTATCTGGGAATTCAATGTGCATAGGATGGTCATCTTGCAACGGTGCTTTAGCTAATTGATCTGCTATTACCTGGCCCTTGATTTTTCTTCTATCCACATATTGAATGTCAAATTCATTCAATATCATCACCCACTTTGCTAATCTTCCTATTAGAGTGGCTTTGCTGAGTAGATATTTTAATGGATCTATCTTGTCTATTAGTTTGACAGTATGTGTTAACATATAGTATCACAATTGTTGAGTAGCAAACACCACTGCCAAACAAGCTTTTTCAATGAATGTATTGTTAAGTTCATAGCCACTCAATGTTCTGTTGATGTAGTAGATGGCCCTTTCTTTTCCTGTAGAGTCTTCTTGTGCTAGCAAAGCACCCAAAGATACCTCAGTAGTTGCTATGTAGAGTAGAAGTGGTTTTCCCTCTATTAGTGGTACCAATATAGGTCGATTCATTAGATATTTTTTCAATTGATTAAAGGTAGCTTCACATCTTTCATCCCATCTAAAAGAAACATTTGTGTGTAACAAATGAGTAAAAGGATGACTTTTGTCTTCCAGTTGCACGATGAATCTTCTGATGGATTGGAATCTTCCTTGTAGAGATATTAGTTGGCTAATGTTCTTAGGAGGTGGCATTTCCATGATTGCTTTGAATTTTGTTGGATCTACTTCAATGCCTTTAGCTGAGACTATGTATCCTAAGAGTTTTGTTGATGTTACTCTGAATACACACTTCTTTGGATTTAACGACACATTGAACTTTTCCAATCGATTAAAGATTTTATCCAAGATTTCCAGATATCCTTTCCTAGTGAATGATTTTTCTAGCAGGTCATCCACATAGTCCTCCATGAATGTGTGCATCATGTCATGAAATATTGTTGCCATTGCATGTTGATAGGTGGCTCCTGCATTCTTTAATCCAAAAGGCATGATGTTCCAACAAAATGTACCCCATGGGCATGTGAAAGTTTTTTTGTCTTGATCTTTTGGTGCAATCTTGATCTAATTATAGCCTAAAAAACCATCCATGAGTGATAGCATAGCATGTCATGTTGTTAAATCCACAATGATGTCTATATTGGGCAAAGGAAAGTCATCCTTTGGACAAGCCTTGTTAAGATCCCTAAAATTTGTGCATATTATGATGTTGTTGTTTGGTTTGGAGACAAGTACAATGTTTGAAATCCATTCTACATAGTCAATTGGTTGGATGAACTCTGCATCTAATAATTTTTTTAATTATGCTTTCACTAGTAGGGCGATGTGTGGATGCATTTTTCTCAATTTCTTCTTTACTAGCTTCACTCTAGGTGTTATAGATAAATGATGCATTATTAGATCTCGATCTATTCCTGGCATGTCAGCATAGGCCCAAGCAAAATTGATTTGTGTTTCTTTGAAGAATTTGGTGAAATTTGGCTTTTCTTGCTCTGTCATTAATGCTGCTAGGTGTATGGTCTTTATTGTTTCTGTAGTACCGATGTTTATGGATTGTGTAGGCTCAACCAATACTGAAGATATTTCTTGATAATGCTAAGGAAGAGTGTCAATTCTATCATCCTTCAGTGCCTCAAAGATATTTTCACCATTGGATATGCTCTTTCTTTTTACTTTTTCATGATATAATACTGCCATTTCATGGTTTTCACCATTAGATCAATTTTTTGTATTCTTTATTTTGTAGCTAAGAGAGTACTCCCCTGGTTTGAAGCTTCGTTATGAACTTCATTGGTGGAACTTGTTTCTAGATTTTCATAACAAAGGAAATTGACAATGGCATTATCATCTGAAAAGGTAGGGATATCAAGAGGCTCGGTTTGTTCCCAGTCAATGAGTTTGGGATGTATCAAAGTTAAGGAATCATCGGATTGGTCAAGATCAAAGGTGGTAAGGGTCATGATGGAAATGTTTGTGGGGTGTTCGCTAGCAACGTCAAGGTCTATAATGTTACTCTTCTCTGAATGATCTATCTCACTCGATGTTTGATCGTCCTCACTAGAGTCATCGATATGTAGTGATCCAAATTCAAATGATCTAAACCCTGAACTTTGTCCCTATGTACATATGGGTGCATACCTCTTTATCACATTGATTTCTTTATCTTCACAAGATTCTTTAGATAGTGAATCCCATTCATATTCATTTGAGTCTATTTTAGAACTAGCTTGCAATTGGAGGATTCACTCACAAATCTATTGAGTGGCTTCTTCTTTTGTCTCTTCTTTGTATCCTAATCATGTCTTGTCTTTTGCATTGATTGTGATAGGTTGAATTGGTTCCACAATACCTTCTTTTCATTTTCCAATAGGACCATTTCCTTCATATCCCATCTTTTCTAAGATTGTGAACCCTTTACCATATTGCTCTATTGGTATATTGGAATTTGTTGCTTGGGATTTTTCTTCATCTTTGTAAAGCCAATTTAGAATGTCTTTGTCCTCATATTCATCAAATAGAGTACCTACTTTTATAAATTTACCATCAAAGATCGTGATGGGTTGTGAAGATTGTTTTCTAGATGTTGATGGTTGTCCATATGATTTTGGAGAAGGTAGTAGCTATGAGAGACATAAAGCTACTCAAAAGAATACTCACCCATGCCTTTATCTTTCAACTAAATATTTTTCTCAAACTATTGTGACAAAGAATTGAGTTGGCTTTCATTACTTGAGGAAATACAATCACCGATGCCTTTATCTGTCAACTGAACCTTTTTCTCAAACTGTTTTGACAAAGAATTGAGTTGGATTTCATTACTTGAGGAAATAGAAGTGAGAGCTTCTCTGTTGTGTGGTACAAAAACATCTTGGACTGTCTTGAGAGTGTTGTAGTATTGGGGACTATTAGAATCTGCTTAAATTGTGATCTCTTGTCCATTGTAAGGGAATTTTAAGCATTGATGGTATGTTGATGGTGTTGCTTGCATTTCATGGATCCAAGGTCGACCCAAGAGTATGTTGTAGGTAAAATCCTTGTCTAAAAATTAGCAAATTATATCCTTTTGAATTGGTCCCACTTGAATTGGTAATACAATCAGTCCTTGAGAGGATCTTTCTTCATCATCACAAGCTTTTATGGTGATCTTTCTTCTAGAATCTATTGCATTTTTTTAAAATCTCAATGCACGAATAAGATTTAAGGTGCATATATTTAGACCATATCCTCCATCTATTAAAACATGTTTGACCCGATGTTTATGGATTAAAACCTCAATATGGAATGGATCATTGTGTGGATGAGTGAGGGATGCGTCATTGTTTTCCGAGAATGATAAACAATGGGGTGCAGTCAAATGTCCCACCATGACTTGGAATTGACAAACTTCCAAATTAGTTGGTACTGTGGTGTCCACCAAATCTTTTTCCAGAATTTCCTTATGGGCTGATGACATTTTAAGAAGTTCTAGTATGGATATCTGTGCTAGAATGTTTTGCAATTGATCCACTATATTATATTGATTTGAAGGAGCACCAGGTGCTTTCGATGTACCTCCTTTCAATACAAACTTGGACTATGCTCTCGTGGTCACATTTACTGGTATGTTGTCTTGTTTATCCCTGATTTTGATGACATTGATTTGATTATCAACTGCAGAAATGTGAAGGATGGTATTATCATAGATATAATTCACATTCTTCCCTTTGTTGTTTGTCGAAGAGGACTCTCCTTTTTCATAGTTGGGTAGAGGGTTTTTTAATTCTCCATGATCATCATTTGTTTTATGTCCTATCGATATTTCACGTCTATCTATCAAGTCTTGCACCAAATGTTTTAGCTGCATACAATCATTTGTTTTATGACCTTTGTTTCTATGAAAATCATAGTAATATGCATCATTCCACCATTATGGTTTGACTCTTGGTTCAAAATCTTGTGCATCTAGTAATGTTATGAGTTTGCGTGCAATAAGTTCCTTCAACGTTGATTCAAGTGATTTCCCCAAAGATGTAAATTTCCTTTGATGTGGTGGTGGAGTTGGTTTAGATTCATTGTTGTTTTGATTTTTTTGGGTGTAGTGCCTGATAAATTGAAGAATAGTTTTACGTTATGTGTGTTAGCTACACCATCATTACCAACATTCTTATTTCTTGTCCATAATTTTGATTTGTCATTGTTTTTATGATGGTTAGAAGAGTTAGCAGAGTTTGATCCTTCGTTATAGATTTTCAATACTCCTCTTTTAACCAAGGCTTCCTTAATCTTAAGTCTTTTTTCAATCATCTTTTCAAAGTTGGGTGGACACTGCAATTAGAGTCTATAACTCATCTCACTGTTGAGATTATCAATGAAGATCTCCATATTTTATTTCTCAGGTATAGGACGGGAGTATCTAGCAAATAATCATCTCCATCTTTGTAGGAATGTAAGAAATGGCTCACCATTTTTCTGTTTTGTGTTATAGATATTTTTCATGGTTATTTCATGTTGAATTTTCTATGAATATTGGGTGATAAATTTATTTACCAGCTCCTCAAATGATCTAATACTTGGTGGGAGTTTTGAAAACCATTTCATGCATTGACCACCCAAACTTCTTGGAAATAATCTCATCAAATTCATGGTGCAGAATTATCTTACATGATCTTGAGGATCAGTTTTTCCATTGTCTTTGTCATATTTTGAAAGTTCACAATTTGGTGGAAAAGGTATCATGTTCATACTTTTGTTAAAGGGATAAGGATAAATGTATTGTAACACATATCTCTTTATTGTTTCCCTTTACATGTCTAGGATTTGTTGTTGGAGATTTTGCATCTGATGAGTTAAAGCATTCAATGGATCTATGATTCATGAGTCAACTTCTTTTTTCTTGGGAGCTCCCTTCAATTGGTTGACATCAAAATCATTGGGTAGTTTTACACCTTGATTTTCCAGCATCAAAAAGTATTTCTCTCCATCCTTTTCTAGAATTTTTTCCATGAACTTGTGAAATTTAGGGTCTTGTTGAGCTTGTTGAATGTCCTCATTAGTTATCTCATCTATTTTAGGTTGATGAAATCTATGAAAAGGATTTTCTTCTCCTTTTTCCATGATGGTTTGGGTTTCTATCTCTTTTTCTCTGAGTTTTTTTTTTTGAGTTCTTGTTAAAACAGTCATGCAAGTGATAGAGTTTTGTTATACTTTGATCTTTATTTTTGAGAGTGCCAATGAAATACCTAAGTCAAATAGGATGATGGATCCTATTGATGAGACTAGGCTAAATCTTATGTACAACATTTGTTTCATGATAAAGGATGATAGATCTTGATAGTGAAACTCAGCTAACAATCAGAGATGAGATTGGTGATTTAGGCACTTTAAGTTATTTGATCCAAGTTTAGTTAAAGGGATTGCACTTGCAAAAGCCAATTTCTTCAAGTTTAAACCAATGTTTGAATGATGAATGATCTTTGCTCTGAAAAGGGTCCCTAAATATGATTCTAGTTGTTGGAAAAAAGTTCAATTTAGCTCTTTGTTTGAGTATCAGATGCATGTGCCAAAAATAGGTTGTATATGCGCTGAAATATGGGATAAATGTGCTAAAACAAACCCTATATGCACTAGATTTTTAGTTAAATGCACTAGAACAAGAAACTTATGAGCTGAAAGATGAGGTGAATGTGCTAGAACAAACCCTATATGCACTGAAAGATGTGGTGAATGCGCTATAACAAACCCTATATGCGTTGGACTATGAACTCAATGCATTGAAACAGGAAGTTTATGTGCTAAATTGGAAATGTCACCATTTTGAAAGTTTGTCTGGTTTTCTTGTCTTTGGATCGATGAATTGAGTGTTTTCAATGAATGATCTTCTGAACAATGATTTCATACACAAAAGCAAGTAGTAAAATAGTTGTTTTATCCTATGATCTAAACATCAAGTGTATGTTCTAGGATCTATTCTGATCCCTTTGATTTCCACCGGTATTGAACAATAGAAAACAGATCAATCAAACCCTTCTAATGTCAAGGGTCATTAATAACATCACAACCCACATCTTAGAACTACATCAGCTCACACAGCCCTGTCACCCCCTAGAGGGAACCTGTGTTTTTTCCTTTTTCGGTTCTTAACTAAAATTCAATTCCTTCACTTTTGGCCAAAAATCCCTGGTAGTTATATGGTGAGTATCTTGGGGGCGGATTCTTCCCTCCCCTTGCACTGTGAATATTATAATGTTCAGGAACTAACTCAGCTTGGCTACTAGACTTAAAGTTCTTAGTAAGGATTTTTGTTTAGTGCAGCAAATGATAAACTCCCTCAGGAGGCCTCCCAACCTTTAGAACAAAGGTTTTGGGGATGGCTATCAATGCACACTACCGTTGAATGCAATTTTCATCACAATTCACATTTGATTATAGTGGGTTGGAATACTTAGCTTTAGTTGTTCCCACTTAGGTTGTTCCCTTAGGGTGATTACTTTTTCCCACTAAGGAAGGCTTGCTAAAGGTGTTATTGAAATAAAATGAAAGAGTGAGTTTGGCATTTTGGTCACCCAATAAAGGGGAGAGCATAGGCCTATCACTTTGCAAACACAACATACATGGTGTTCTTTAACCTTGTAATTAAACTAGATCCCTAATTTAATCAAAGGAAAATAAATCTAGCCCCTGCAAACATCGTTAGTAGTTTCAGATATGTCTTTAACAATGTATAAAGTATCTGCAAAATAGAAAGATACAGATCAATCCCCCAGGATTATAATTTTTTTCAAACAAAGGTGTATGCACTAAAACATAGAGCATATGCGCTAAAATATTCAGTATATGCGTTATTAAACACATTCAATACTCTATTCTAGAAAACATAAAAGGGAAATCAAACCTTGTATATGCACTGAAAGAGGAGGTATATGCACTGGTCTGGGCTGTATATGCACTATAACAGAGCTTGGATATGCTGAAAGTCACCACCTACGCACTGAAAGAGGCTATAGGTGCACTACATCAAAATTAATGAATGGACCTATTGATGAAAACTTGCCAGAAAATGTTAAAAATGGGGCTAGGCCCCACAATGGGTGCATATTTTAATGTGTGTATGAATAATGTGAATAAGCAAGTAAAACCTATACAACACACTAATGAAACATTATATCAAGGAATTCAAATAACAATCAAATTAAAACAACAATTCCTTAATGGTGTCTCATTGTCCTCTATCTCTAAGGATTCTTTAAGTCATTTTTCTCTTAGATTGTTTGTGCACGTGACTTTCCAAATGACAACCTAAAGAATGAGAGATGCTAGAAATGCAAGAGATGTTTCCTACATTATTGTAGACACATAAAATGTACTGATTGACATTGCGCATCTTATCCTGGCCACTGACACCATTTCATCCTAAATCATCCCTCGGTCTAACCATTTAATCGAATAACCTTTATTTGATTAAATTCATCACATTTCATCTCTTAATAGAATAAATCAATTTTATCTTATTAAGTCATTATCTCTTGTTAATTAAATATACCATTTTATTTAATTAACTCCTGAATCTTTGTTTTAATTAAATAATTCATATGATTTAATTAAATCTCTATAGTTCCTCTATTAAATTAAATAAATCAAACATTTATCTAATTTAATCAAACATCACCCCCTTTGGTTAAATAAATCAAATATTTATTTAACTAGGTCTTAATCATTTTCACCTCTTTTTTATTTATTTCAATCCACAAATCTAAATCAATCAGTCAAATCACCTAATCCCTTCATTAAATTAATTAACCATGATTAATTTAATCTCTTCTCATGTCCCATCCTCCATCTTTTGCCACTTGCACATGAAAATAGAGTTATTTGATTTATTAAATCTCTATTTTCTTCAACAAGGCATCTTTTAAGGAATATTCCTCAAGTTTGAATTCAAAATCCAAGTGGACTTTGTCCTTCCAACAAGCCATTTACTCCACCTACAAAGTCCTTTTGCCTTGAGCCAAGTGGCATTCAATGCACCTTCTTTCCCTCTTACATGTCATTTCAACAATTTTAAAATTCAAATATATGCATTTATTGACACATTCTCCAAAACTTGCACATTCCTCAACCATTCACATGTTGACAAATGGCACCTTGCCATTGAATGAAAAATAGTCCCACATTGCTCTATTTCTGGCATTCTTTCAACTTGTCAATCTATAAATAGAGAGCTCCTCTATTGTATTTGGCATCCACAATTTGAGTAAACTTACTATGCTCAAATATTTAACAATCTTCATCCATACTTTCGAATTTGTAGCTAGGTTATGTAGGTTTTTATCTTGGAGCATTCATCACTCTTCATCAAAGTGGATCAACCTTCATCATCAAATCACTATTGCATCATTGGAGTTGGGAAAGGGCCAATTTTCACATCAAATTGGCACCATTTCCCTCAAAAGATTGAGAATTTACCTTGCTTTAGAATAGGATTTGATATGTTTTAAGTTTGGTTGTGTTCCCCATTTCATTTCCTTTCTCTCTTGCAATTTAAATGAATTTCTTGAGGAATTTACATCCTAGCTTGTATTTGATCTAATTTGTTGTTTGTTTCTTGTGTAATTGTAGGTTTGGGATCTAGGTTCGTACATTTGGCGCTAGAAGGAGGGCTATCTCGTTTTCTAATCATCTTTTTATCAAAATTTATGTGTGTTTCATTGTCTACAGGAAAACTCCGCTGCTAGAAGCTTAGCATCATTGTTCAACACCATTGGTTCTCCAATGTCGCTATATGGAACCGTTGAAACTCCAAACTGCGACGCCTCTATCTTCCTGCCCAAAATTTTGAATTCTAAACTGTGCCGCTGAATTAATTAGACCTACGAGAATTTTTTTTAAACCCAAACTGTACTGCTGGCCAAAAGGGCAATTCATTCATGCTCACTGGCCTGGTTGCAGAGCGACGCTGACTAGTAAGCGGCGCTATATAGCACCGTTCGCGAAATCAAACTGCGATGCCTTCGTGGATTGCATCGCTGGAGGGGAGCATGAAGTGAAATTTTATTTATAGCACGTGCTTTTTTTAAAAATTATGGTTCTTTTGTCTGTTTTCTTCCTTTTGGACCTCTATTTTTGCAAAATATAACTGATTTTCTTGTAGGTTGGATTGATCAAAGACAAAAAGGAAAAGAAGCATGATGGTGTCATTTCACAAAAACAAGTGTTTTTAAACACTCTAGTGTTTTTTTAACACTCTTAGAGGAATCACTATTCCTCTTAAGGAAAAATTTGTTGCCTCTTATGCTTAGGACTTATTTCATTTTGGGCTTTAAAAAGAACCTTTTAAATTTTTGTTACAAAAAGGCTTAAAAAGAACATTAGGACTCAAATTTACTAAAGTTTGTTTTGGGATTAGAAATTGAACAAGGAAAATTGTCACACTTACTTTGGTGCTTTAAAATGAATTCACTTTTGCTTTGTGGATTTAAAATAAATAAGTGTTTGCATTGTTTTGTAATTACGTACACAAAGTAATATCATCAAAAGACGTATGCGCTTCTCTCGCGCCTCACGACGATCTTGAGAATCAAAAGGCTTTTGGTGACATTAAGTTGCATAAATAGTTTCCCATACACACTTCAATTTGGGTTTAAAATTGAACAAATTGTGTGAGTGTGAGTAAATCTATTGCATGTGTTATCCCTTTGTTTCTAAACGAAGGTTGATCGAACTATGAATACATTTACCTGCTATTGTTTATCTTAGAGGGCCTGCCTTGGGGAAAAATCACTCACCCAAGGGAATGACTCAACCAGTAACACTCTGAACCCGAGAGTATTTCTAGTCGGGATATAAATGTGGGTATTGGAATAAATGCCAATATCACGTGGTTGACTCTGACGAGAAGGGTAGCAATGGTCTCTCGCCACGCTAAGTCAACACCTACGAACAGAAAGTCCGAACTAAAACCCTTGTTTAGAAATTGCCAAAATCCTTGATCTATTTGTTGGTGCAAAAACGGTCATTTTGAAGCCGCCCCACACTTTTACGGTCTTTAGTAGAAATGGAAAGCATACCATGGGAGTTTCATGGGTGTTGATGCTTGGTTTCCCCGTATAAGTGAGTGTCGTGGAGGGGAGCCAGTGGGGTCAAGCATCTAACCATTCGCTAAAGATAAGCGTAGTCAGACTTGTCCAAGTGGGGACTCAACAAATATTGTCTTTCATATCCATAGGGTTGTGCTTATTCTTGGTTACAAAATGCTTTGCTTGTTCGAAAACATTTTGGAAACAAACACTCAACATCATCATCAAAATTCCAAACCCCTTAGGAGGCAAATACAAATTGACCAAATTCATGTGTTATTGCTTGCCCTTGGGATTTTATCCTTAGAGGTTTCTAAACACTTGAACTTACATCTCAATTTTCCTACTAAAGATAAACAATAGGTAACCCTTACCTTAAATTCATCAAATTTTTACATAATACACTTTGTGGGATTCGAAGAAATTAGGACATTGGACATCTAGTTTGAAAACCTGATCAAAAGAAGTGTTTGTGGTAAAACAAAGTTACTAAGCAAAGATAAGAAAATTGGCTCTCACATGTGTTGAAACCTCATGATTTCCAAGAAATTCAAAATCCCAAAATGAAAGTCCTTAAGTCAAAGTTCAAAATTTAGGAGTCACACTCGAAAGGTCATCAAGAAATACAATAGGAAGTGCAATCAAAAGCAAAATATCAAGATAAGCAAAAAATTCACAAGGTTATATAGACTCATTCCTTTGAACAATCCGAAAATGTTGCTCAATTTGAACCACTTCTTAGTTATAGAGGTCCTTCGAAGTATCATATGTTCTTCAATACTGAGGTCTAGTAAACAAGCATCTTTTTAGGTACATCCTAGGATCAAATTCAAACCCTCATTCGTCTTTGAACATCGAAACCAAAATCATCTCATCATCAACTCTTCGAAAGTCTTGGAAAAATCCTTCATGTTAAACTTTGGGCAAATAATTTGAAATCAATCCAAAATCACCTTGTTTGATTGAATGTGTGTAGATGCATCCTTCTCCACATATTTGATCAAATTATCAAAATTTGAGAACAAATTCATCCCTTGATAACATCCAACATCTTGGGATTTAGGAGTTCATTATCAAAATCATTTTGTTTGGATAGGAGTGTTTAGATGAATCCTTCTTCTCACACCTAGACAAATTGTAATCTTGTGAACGATTTAACTCTAGGACAACATCCAACCTCTTAGAGTTTATGAGTCCACCAAAATTTGAATCTGAAACAAATAAATCCTAAATCAAGTCCTAAAGTTTAACATACCCTTCAATATTTTCTCAAAGAGTTCCAATCATCCATCAAACATCCATCTTATATCCACATAATTATCACCCTTTGATCCTTAAATCATCCTAAAATTTCTATTTTGTACTTAAAGTTAGATCAATCCAGAGAATTAGAGATTCATCTCCTATATTTTTCAAAATTGATCCCTATTTTATGGTGCAGACTAGATCTCAACACAAGAAGAACATGGAAGCCAACAAAGAAACACCCGCTTCGAGTGATCTAATTCAAACAAACTCTGAAATGAATCTCGTTGAATCAAGCAATCATTTGACTAACTTTCTCTTATCATCACAAAATCCACAAGAGGAAAGCCAAGAAGAAGACCTTACTTTTGGGATGTCACATGAGGAAATCACTGAAATGATCCAAAATTCAGAGAACCATAAGATTATCAATATCATGATGAGGCTCAACCCTTCACTATATATGCTCGAACTAGCAAAAAAAGGGGCTACACTACCTTTTGATTTTGATGTGAGCTCTATAGTGGAACCATCTTTAGAGGTCATGCCTCCAATTTCATCCACACTCCCCATCTCATCTACACCTCCATCCCAAAGCATCACTCAAAACATCCCACAAATCACAACATCTATTGCTTCAACTCAACCTAATGTTAATAAGGGAAGTGCATTTCTTAATTCCATTCAAACACACCCCCTTGTCAATAATCAAGACTTGGATGCAAACACCATTTTGGAACAAAACATACCCCAAAATTGGTTACATAAGTATGACCCTCTCACTTTCCATGATCCTAAAGATCCATCGTCATCATCCTTTCGCGCAACACCCCAAACCTCTCTCCCCATAACTTCACAAGGAGAGGGTGACATATTCAGACCAGGGGGAATTTTCGACACAATGCCATTTCCTCAAGAGATCACATCCCTTACATTTTCACCTCTTCCACCATTGCCACCATCATCCACACCACTGCTTGGCTTAGGGCTTCCACCTTTACTAAATATCAATCAGAATCAAACCAACATCCCGAACATCAATCAAAACATCATGCCAAACTCTCAAAGCTTATCATCAACATTGCTACAATAGATGACAACTACACAAGCAATCACAAAATCATCAAATCCCCTAACATCTCAAAGCATGGTCTCTCAAGGACCAACCACATTGATTGCACCATCCACCACTCAAATCCTAATCACCAACATGACAGCACCTCTCACCACCACCACAAGCACCATTCTGAATCCACCACCAAGCTCCAATATATCAAGCCAATATGGTATGGCGTTGCAAGCCACTCAGCAAGCTTCTTATCAAAAGGCATTCCTGCAAGTACAAAAATAAAAAGTCGCACAACTAGCTGCTCAACAAGCCACACAACTAGCTGCTCAGCAAGCCGCTCAAGCTACGCAAGCTGCTCAAGCATCCCAAGCCACATTACAAGTACAAAAGGTTGCTCAAGCCCAAATCTTATTGCAACAACAAGCACAAGCTCAGGTGCACTCCCAATATCAAGCACAACAAGCACAAGCGCAATATCTCTCACAGAAACAAGCAGCACAACTACAAGCATATCAGCAAGTGATAAAACAATACCAAGAGCAGCAAGAAGTAGCCCAATTAGCATCCCAACAACAAGCATTGTTGGTGCAACAACAAGCACAACAACAGGCTCAGCAACAGGCAATCTTGGCACAGCAACAACAAGACCAACAACAAGTGTTGTTTATATAGTAGCAAGTGCAAGCATACATGGCCCAACAGAATGTGAAAATCCCATTAACCAATCCACCTATCACACCCACCAGTGAACCACCTTAGAACACTTTCATCCCACCTCCTGATCCGCAAAATGACATGACAACGAAAATCAGGTTGCCTCGCAACAAGTGCTTGACCTTCAATCAGGGCGAACCTCAAGAACATCTAGTAACTTGTGTCTTTATCCATTTGACAGGAGCCTTGTGATGAAACCATTCCCAAAGGGATTTTAGATCCCCAAATTCAATAAGTATCATGGGATAGGAAACCCTAAAGATCATATCAGGGAATTTCAGGTTCATTGCATGGAAGTTGCATATGACGATACCTATCTGATGCAGCTATTTCCTAGGAGTTTGGTTGGACATGCCATGGAATGGTTCTCTCGCCTACCTACAAGCATCAAAACATTCCAAGAAATCATAGACACATTCATCAAAAACTATGCATGCAATATCGCCATGGATGTTTGTCTAGAGGAGCTCTCAGCTTTGAAACAAGGTAAGAATGAATCATTTGCTTCATTCCTACAACGATGGCGATCCAAGGCCAATCAGAGCAAATGGGTCATGCCCGAGGAACAACAAGTATGCACTATCATATCCAACCTTGACGGCCTCTTGGAATTCCATCTCAAGGTCCAAGGGATCACCACGTATGACCAGTTGATTTCCAAGGCGCTCAGCATTGAATGAGCCCTTATGAAACAACCTAGAGGATCAACTTCATATCCTGAACAACAGAGTAATCGCCCACCCACCAATTACAATGAAAAACCTCACACATGGGCAAGAAACAAAAATATTATCAAAAATGGTGTTTTTGATGCCAAAGTTGTCATTAGGGCCCCTCAGAAAAACACACCCACGCCACAACAACAAATCCAAAACCATAATCAAGCGAACACAACAACACAACAACCAAACAACCAAGCAATCAATAACATCAATGATCAAAGAGGACCGCCCCAACGAAACAAGAACTTCACCAAACAGAAGTACACTTCTCTTGGGGAACCACTCGAAGTCATCATGAAGAAATTACTAAACGAAAACCTCATCAAGATCCCCACCTATGAGAACTACCAAGAACCAGATGTTAAACCTCCTTGGTACAATGAAAATCAGCTCTACGACTTCCACAAAATCAAAGGGCACACCACGAATAGTTGCATGAGGTTAAAGAACATAGTCCAAGACCTCATTGATCAAAGAATCATAAATGTGGAACAACCAACAAGAAACTAGAACATCAAAATATACACAAATTCAATGCCTAACCATAACAATAAAGGGAACAATAACACTGATAAGGGGAAAGGCACCTTCAAAAATGTGAATCATGTGTATGAAAATTTTGTCACCTCCCTAGATGAATACTGCATAGTAATCACTATCAAAAGAGCTCAAGCTGATTGTGGACTCACCACAAGAGGCAAAAAAGTTACTATCGCAGGATCATCTCAACCAAATAGAACTTTCATGTCCAATTCAAGATCTGTTCCCAATGGTTACAATGTCCTTGATCAGCTAAAAAGAACGCCAGCACAAATCTCCATTATGGAGTTATTAAAAATCTCATCCGCCCACAAGAAAATCCTTGAGGAAGCATTGGCTTCATCCACCGTCCCCGCGAATCTTGATGCAGAACAATTCCAAGCTATGGTCAAAAATATCATTACCCCGAATCTCCTTACATTCTTTGACCAATATTTTCCCACTCAACCATCTCATAACCATGCACTCCACTTACAGGTCCTAGTGCAGAAAAAAATTCAAGCGAGTCTTGGTGGATGGAGGTGCAGGCTTGAATATTTGTTCCCTCAAGCTCATTAAGTAGTTAAAAATATTAGAGGATTCCATCGACAAAGGAAAGAGTATTACAATTAGAGCATATGATGATCAGGAGAGAGTGTCCCAAGGCACAATCAGAATCCCTATTCAGGTAGGGCCAGCTATCATGGAAACCACCTGTCAGGTCTTGGACCTCAACTTGCCTTATAACATTCTCCTAGGACATCCATGGATTCATGCAATGCAAGTGGTAGCATCAACTTTCCATCAATGTATCAAATTCACATATGAAGGACAAGAGGTCACCATCCATGGAGATCCTGAAACATTCTCCTATTGCAAAAACCTTGAGGCAAAATACTACAAAATACCTCAAGTACCTAAAAATGATGAAGATCCATCAACACCGTACATTAATCCAGCCACCCTCACTTCCACTTTTGCGACAAAGACACCCACCACTCTCACCATTCTCACCATCTCTAATATCAGAGTAATCATCCAAGATAATGGTTAAGGAAACTACATGATTCCCAAAAATGCTTTTGTGGTAGGAGAGTTACCACAATCTCCCAGATCACGAGGACGTCTGCAATCAAATGAAGCATCCACATCTCAAACATCCCCTGAAGACTATCCCAACTTCAAAAGTTGGGGAGATCTCAAACAAGAATTCATAGAGGACCCATCTCATCTCCTATACCAAGATAGTAGACCAACAGCTGATCTACCAATGGATGATAGAAGCAAAGGTTTGCAAATGATGCTTGCAATGGGCTATGATAGAAACCAGAGACTTGGAAAAAATGACAACAGGCTTATAATACCTATCATTCCAGAGACGCAAATGAGAAATCTTGGCCTCGGATGTACCCCTCTGAGCATAACCATACATGGCCGAAGTCCTCTAGTTAGAAAGGTCAATAAACCTCCTCAACTATCCGCAGCCGAACTTCGCTTACCCGTATCTACAGGTCGTGTCTTAGACAACTTTACATTTGACATAATTGACGTCTCTAGTAGTAGTGATGATGAGGATCCCATAACCAACCTACCTAGGCTCTTTAAGGATACCACCATTCTCATGATTAACACCTTATCCTTTGGGTTAGACCATCAAAATCATGAAATCCACCTAGTTTACCCCCAACTCATCGATTATGACCAACGAGGACCACCAGTTCTTGACACATTCGAAAACAATGAGGCACTCTCAGAATTCATGGGACTACAGGATAACATTCCATGTGGGGATCACAAAGCAGGGTTCATTATTGAGCTAGATACACAGGCCTATTATGGGGAAACGATTGAATCCCTCAGTCGCAAAAGTGAGAAACTAAGAATAATATCTAAGTCCTTGAGTGAAAACCACACTGTGGCACTCTCTGACACGAAAAAAGTAAAAAGAAAGAATGCATCCAATGGTGAAAATCTCTCTGAGGTGCATGAGGATGGGGGATTCAATCTTCCTTTCAGATCTATTCATCAAGAAAAATCAGCAGTCCTAGCAGAAAAGTGCAATCCAGTTAATCTAGGAACAGAGGAGACCCCGCACATCACATTCTATGCGGAATCGTTATGATCAGAAGAACAAGAACTCCTAGCAGCCTTCTTGAGAGAGAGACAAGTTAACTTTGCATGGAGCTATGCAGACATGCGAGGGCTCGATCCAAAAATTGTAGTTCATCACCTAGCAGTATACTCTGAAGCAAAGCACGTTAGACAAAAGCTTAGGAAAATGCACCCTCAGATCACCCTGCTAGTCAAAATGGAACTAAAGAAGCTATTGGATGCAGGATTCATTCAACCAATAGACTATCCATAATGGGTTTCAAACTTGGTTCTCGTCTCAAAACCCGATGGGGGCATCAGAATTTGCACAAATTTCAGGGACTTGAACAAAGCATGTCCAAAAGATGATTTCTCCTTGCCCAACATTGACATGATCGTAGACATGATGGCGAGACACGAAATTCTTTCCTTGATGGATGGTTTCTCAGGATACAACCAAACAATAATTGCTAAAGAAGACCAACACAAAACGGGCTTCACTTGTCCATGGGGGACTTATTGCTAGAATATGATGCCATTCGGCTTGAAGAATGCAGGAGCAACATACCAAAGGGCCATGAAATTAATCTTCCATGACATGATCCATAAAACTGTTGAAGATTATGTCGATGGCATACTAGCCAAATCCAGAAAGAAGAAGGATCGTATAGCAACCTTAAGTGCCATTTTTGACAAGCTTGAGGAATACAAGGTCAAATTAAATCCAAAGAAGTGTGTCTTCGGCGTACAATCAGGAAAGTTGTTAAGATACATAGTATCAATGAGAGGTATTGACATAGATCCAGCAAAATTAAAAGCAATCCTTGAGATGGAGGCACCCAAAAAATTGAACCAATTAAGAGGTCTCCAAGGCAGGCTCAATCCATTTGAAGGTTCATAGCACAACTGGCAGATAAATAGAATCCATACTCTCACCTAGTTCACAAAGGAGTAGCGTACAAATGGGATAACAAGTGTGAAGAATCCTTCAATAAGATCAAAGAATATTTGCTTACACCACCAGTCCTAATGCCACCAATCCCAATAAAGCCACTAATTCTCTGTGTCAGCAACAACAACAGCCTTCGGTGCTCTTCTAGCTCAGCACGACGAAAAACGGGACAAAAAGGTCCATCTATTATATCAGTAGAACAATGGTTGGGCATGAGTTAAATTACTCATTCATTGAGAAAGCACGTTTAGCAGTAGTGTTTGCTTCACATAAATTTATACATTACATGTTGGTGCACAAATTCAAACTCATTGCCAAAATCAACCCTCTTAAGTACTTACTATCAAAATCAATGCTCACTAGAAGAATGGAAAAATGGGTCATGATACTATCAGAGTATGACATTGAATACGTGGAGCTGAAAGCAATTAAAGGCCAAGTCATTGCAGATCAGCTAGCAAAAGCACCAATCTATTTAGAGAATCCTCTCATCTCAGAGTTTCCAGACGAATCCATCTTCAACCTCAACATAGCCGACCACTGGAAACTTTAATTTGATGGCTCATACACGCAACATGGATCAGGAGACGGTGTCTTCTTTATCACCCCACAGGCGGACTACATACCTAGATCATATAAATTGGTGTTCCCTTGCACCAACAACATTGCAAAATATGAGTATTTAACCATAGGTCTCAGAATAGGAATGCAGTGGCACATCATGGCCCACAGAGTATATGGAGACTCCCAGCTGATAATAAACCAAGTGAACGGTGAATACCAGACTAAGGACGATAAGCTCACTCCATACAAGAAACTGGTGGAGGCTCTCAAGGAATCATTTATTGAGATCACATTTGAGCAGATACCCAGAGCAAACAATAGAGCAGCGAATGCCATGGCAACGATTGGATCCTTACTCGACATCCCTCACAATATCCCAAAATATGAATTCTTGGTAGAACAGCTTCTCATGCCCACATTCGAGGTACCAGAATCAAAATTTGTGTGCAAAATCGTTGGTCCCGGTGATCCCTAGTACTATGACATTTATACCTACCTACGAATAGGCGTCATACCTGTTGACTTACCCTCAACCTTAAAATGAACCTTTGTCAAAAAAGCATCCTGATTCATCATCCTAGGAGATACCCTATATCGTAGGAGCATAGAAGGAACCTTACTACGTTGTTTAAACGCTGAGGAGGCATTTACCGATTTAACTGAAGTACATAACAGTATTTGTGGTTAAAACTCGAGTGGAATGACCCTAGCCAAGAAATTGTTGAGGATAGAATATTATTGGCCTATAATGGAAAGAGAAGCACATGACTACTTCAGAAGATGTCTACAATATCAACAACATGGGGACCTCATCCATACTCCAGCTCAAGAACTTCATCCCATCATCACACCATGGCCCTTTTCACAGTGGGGACTCGATCTCATTGGAAAAATCACTCTCACTTCATCTAATGGCCATAAGTTCATCATAACCACCACAGAGTACTTTACCAAGTGGGTGGAAGCCATGCCCATGACATATATAACTGGGAAGCAAATATCAAAGTTCATCCTAAACTATCTCATTTGTCGCTATGGTGTCTCATAAGCCATTATCTTAGATAATGGGACACCATTCAAGAATCAGGATGTCCGCGACTTGTGTGAAAAATTCAAAATCCAACATCACTTCTCCACCCCATACTATCCCCAAGGCAATGGCCAAGCAGAAGCCACTAATAAAACCATTTTGAAAAACCTCAAGAAAGCAATCAATGATGCAGGTTGTGACTGGCATCTGCAGCTCAATCCTGCCCTTTGGGCCTACCAACCAGCATCTGTACACCCACCGGTGCCACCCCTTTCTCCCTGGTCTATAGATCAAAAGCAGTAGTCCCCATTGAGATCGAGCTCCCATCACTAAGAATATCATTGCAAAACCTCATCACAGATGAAGAGTGCCAAGATCGAATGAGCTAGAGCTATTGGATGAGCGGTGTATAGATGCTTTAAATCATTTGCAAGTCTATCAGAGCAGACTCAAGAGGAGCTATAACAAGAAAATCGATGCAAGACTTTTCAAGTCGGAGAACTGGTAGACACATAAAATATACTGATTGACATTGTGCATATGATCCTGACTTACTAACATTGTTTCTTCCTGAATCATCCCTCGGTCTAACCATTTAATCAAATCCCTTATCTGATTAAACTCATCAACTTTCATCCCTTAATTAAATAAATCATTTTTTCTAATTAAGTCACTCTCTCTTGTTAATTAAATCAATCCATCTGATCTAATTATCCCTATTTAATTAAATAATCAATTTTATTTGATTAAATTTCTAAATCTATTCATTAAATTAAATAAATTAAAACCTTATTTGATTTAATCTAACACCATCTCTTTTAATTAAATAAATCAAAATCCTTATTTAATTAAATCTCTGGTCATATTCCTCTCTTATTTGATTTAAATAAATCCATAAATTTGAGTCAAATAGGTCACATCATCTAACCTCTCTCATTAAATTAATTAATCCTTGATTAATTTATTCTCATCTCATGTCACATCCTCTAGATAATGCAAGTTGCACATGAAAATAGATTTAATTCATTTATTAAATCCCTATTTTCCTCACAAGGCATCTTTTGGAAAATTCTCTCAATTTGAATTCAAAAATTCCAAGTCAACATGTACATCCAACAAGGAAATAAATTCATCTTACATGTCCTTTGCCTTGAGCCAAGTGGCATTTATTGCATTTTCCCTTCCCTCTTGCTTGTCATTTCAACAAATTTGAAATTCAAAATTATGCATTTATTGGCACAAACCCCAAATCTTGCACATCCTTCATCCATTCATAGCTTGAAAAGTGGCATCATATCATTGGATGAATGTTAGTCCCACATTGCTAAAATTTGGACATTCATCCATCTTGGAATTCTATAAATAAAGAGCTCATATCCTCATTTCATCATCCACAATCTAGGCAAAAGTTACCATGCTCAAATATCTCTTGAATCTCATCCATTATCATTGAGTCATAGCTAGGTTTTTGCAGATTTTGGCTTGGATTCTTCATTCTTCACCAACAAAGTGGATCAATCATCTTCAACACATCAAGCTTGCATCATAGGAATTGGGAAAGGGCCAATTTTCACATCAAATTGGCACCAATTCCCCTATGGGATCATGAGTTTGCACATCTAATTAGGATTTAATTTTTGTTTTATCATTTTCATTGTGTTCTTTGTTATTTTCTTTCCTAGTTTGAAGTTGTAAATGGATTTCATGGGGAATCCTTGTTTTGGCTTGCAATCACTTGTCTAACTCGTTTATTCTTGTTGTTTTGTAGGTACCAAGGTTGGGGTTCGCACAACTAGTACTAAAAGAGAATCAGAAGAACGTCTCAAATCCAAACAACAAAGTAAAATTTGAACCCAACTGGTTGGGACCATTTGTTATCACAACGAGCTATAAGTCAGGGGCATATCAATTATCAACACCCGAAGGGGAACCTCTGCAAGAGCCCATGAACAACTCTCATCTCAAAAAGTTTTATGCCTAAAGGTATAGAACCAGAAAATCCAAAAAAAATTAGAAAATGTCCTAAAGAAACGGTTACCCTAATGAAAACTTGGCAAATAGGCATCTTGGTGACAACAAAAAAATCAAAAAAGTAAAAAATTAAAAAAAATTAAAAAAATGATCAAAATTAGTAAAGAGAAAAATCGTCCTCTAGTGAAAACCACTTCGGTGGCACTTTGGACAAGTACATTGGTGAAAACCTGGCAAACAAGTGCCTTGTGTAAATAAGCATGTTCCATCCACCAGGATCTTCACGGATTGTTCTGCATCATCCATCTTCCATCGCATTCCATATCTCCATCCATCATCCACCTGCATCTGCACCATAGCTTGGTCCTGTGTTCGTATCATGATCCCTCTTAGTACTACTCGGCCCATCCTCAAGGTCAGTTTGTCCTGGTTTTATCAGAGTAGTCTATTGCATCATTGGGGGCATGTTATCATTGAATTGAATTCGTGTATATTCTTGAAGTCCTAAAAATCAAAAAATCAAAAAATCACCAAAAAATCACCAAAAAAGCCAAAAACATTCAAAACATATAAAAATCCCAAAACAGGTCAAAAAGTCAGTCAAAAAGTTAAAAACAAAGTCGTCAGTCAAACTACGTGGTCTCTGCATGTATAACGTAGGCAAGGCTAATCTGTTGATCAGCCCCCAAGGCCCCTAGGATAGGTCTTTAGGTTAGTCTTGATCAAAAACTTAGAAAACCCCAAAACATTGAAAAATCAAAAATCAAAAGATTTGAAAATCTCAAAAATACCAAAAAATAGCCTCAAAACATTGCAAAACTCCAAAAACATCCAAATATTTGAAAGAATCTATCTGTCTCATCTCGCTTTCACCCGCAATAACATCACTCATAATAAACGACCGTCATCCTCAACCTTTGGTGAAACAATTGGAAACAAGTCTAGTAGGTTAAAAGTGAAAACTCAAAACATCAAATCTTAGGTTTAACTCAGTACATAAACAAGTTGCTCAACTCTTTGTGTCAATATCCTATCATCCAATCAATCACATATCAATCATCTGATAACATCATGTCCTAGGATGTATGCTTCCTACAATGGGCATTATTTATCAGAAAGAACACTTTGGATAAACAAAATGATGTGCCGCCATCCACTAACATGTCCTAGGATGTATCCTTCCTACAATGGGCATTATCTTTTGGCAATAGTTTCAATTCTTATCTTTGAAAACACATTCCCTTTTGGTTAGCAGTATTAAAGAACATCAGCTTGTTTGTTTACTTCATCTTTGTCTTTTGACTTATCTTATTGCGCTCATTCCAAGGATCTCTTGATGATATCCGAACAGATGATTTAGAGAAATAGGAATGGGGCAATGATCATTATCTTTTGTCTGTTGTGATTGTTGGATATTCTTGTAAAATAACCTTGGTGAATACTTGCTCTGTTAGGTATGTATGGAGGGTATTTTGGACAACTTGTTGACTATTGCATTGATAGGTTATACCTTTCCATGTTTTGGTCTGAGATGTTTGAAACTTCTAAAGTGCATCCTAGCAAGGTTTATGTATGTCAGGTGTGAACAAGAATACTCCTATATGTTTGTTAAGTCAAATTACATCACACTAGGTACAACACCATCTTGGTCCTCTATACCTTGATGCATCGTACCACGTGTGTTATCAAACATAAGGAAGTTGTCCCTTTGAAAATCCTAACTCCTCAGCAAGTAATCATCATCATTTGCATATTCATCATCTTATGTCTTGTTGGAATGTCCTCTCTTATTTCATCCCTTCTTACTCTTCATGCTAACAAGGTACTATGACAATTAATCATCATCATCATCGATCTTGCATCCACAAATCATTAGCATATTTGCATAACATATCATATAGGAAACATAGGCATTGCATCTTCATCATCATATAAATGTGTTATTATAAGCATTTCTCATAAATAAGCACGTCCATTTCTCATCATATTACATCCATTTTTCCATCACATTGCATTCATCACATAAACCATCGCATAACATTCATTTGCATAAAACATTTCATAATCATTTCATATTACCATATACTGCATAATCAAACATAATAGGTACATGAGAATTATAGATAATCCATTGCATTATAAGCATACATATTCACATCACATAAACATCATAAATTCATCTCTCACATTACATTCATTTTGCATAACATAAAGCATCATCATACCACTTTGCATTAACATATCATTTCATATATTACATCATATCACAATAAATGCATCACATACATCTCACAATCATTTAACATCTTTAGGATAATATGTATTTGTTATTCTCAGCATCTTAAAACCATCTCATTTACATCATCAATACATATCATATAAAGCACGACCATTGCATTCACATTGCATCATACATAATCATAGAAACATAAAGAACATCTCATAAATAACCACATCGCAATCATTTTTTGCATTTCATTTTATAAATCATTCCATACCATTATAAACATTCAAAGCATAATAGGAACATAAAAATCCATTACATTAAAAGCGTACATCCATTCATAATCATTTTATAAAGCATTTTATAATCATGATTCACATATCATTTCACATAAATCATCTCCATATCATTTTACATCATCCATCTCATATCACATATCATATCATTTGCATCAACATACATAAATCACATTACATCATACATCATCATCAAAACGTAAATCATCATCCATCCATATCACATATCACATAAATCCATTTGCATATGTCATTTATTAAAAGGCATAACATAGATCTATTATTCGCATAACCATCACATAATGCATACCACATCACAAGAAATGCATCCATATATACATATCATAACACCATAACATTATTAGCATATAGAAATAGAACCATCCATAAAAAATAAAAAAAATGACACACGTCACATCATATCAACATCATCATCTCATATATATCATCATTGGGTAACTGTTATAGTACAAAATAATCAGATCACTAAACATGTGTGTCAATAAGTACAAAAAGGCCCAACGGGCTATAAAAAATGAGCCCATATGACACAAAAAATTATGTCTCGATCAAAATGAGGCCTAACCCTCATGTCTGCTACCCTCGTCTCTGTCACCATGACCCTCTACTGGTATGTGGCTAGTCCACTGTGAGTAATATGAGGCCCACTCTACTCTGGGTACGGCCTGGTGATAATGTAGGCGATAATAGTCAGCCTCCCAGATGGCCTCCCTATAAGAATGAAGAGGCATTGTGCTCTCCAACTATTGTCTTCGGCCCATATCTGCAGCCGCCTATAGCTCTGCGGCCTACCTCTGCAAAATGGCCTGGTCTCTCTCAATCCTAGCCTCTCCACCGTCAAGGTCTGAACCTGAGCCTGCAGCTATGCAATCAATGCATCTCGAGGATCTAGTTGTCTTGTTGGATGTGCTCATGCGGGCTGCACGTGAGGCTAACCCTCACCCTCAGCTCGTGGTGGTGCATTTTCCTACTCCTGCTGCCTGGCTGGCACCTGGTCCTGATCCTACATATGAACATAAGCCTGGATCGACTGAACTGGAACCCTGACCAGCTGATCCTGTTGCTCACCATCTCTCCATCCTCATCCTCCCCCTCTGCCCCTCAATCTCCGTCGAGCGGAGGGTGCTCCTTGAACTATCAACCGTAGGGGTGGCTGAAACCAATCTTTGTAGGCATGTGTCACGCCTGGATCTGCGGGCCCCTAATCATATACCCACGGTCGGGCCACCAACTGTCTGAAGTTTTCCATTGCCTCAGAGGAAGGAATGTATCACCCCCATGAACCTTGTGATACAGTGCGAGAAAATATAGCCACATAGTCATCATTTGGCCAGTCCTGTGGCTCACTGAATTGATGTTCGATGCGCCCTAGCAAGTATATCTCCACCATCGTATGCTTCCGCCCCTACATAAAGCGGTCTTGACGGGCAAAGAATATCTGATGTGCATCGTCGGCCCATCCAGGGCGACCAAGGTACGAGCGCCATGTAAAAACCTGCATATCATCCAAGATCCTCCTCCAGTCAGGAATCTCGTGCTCACCCGTGTGTATAAAGGACACACCACCTCTGTAATGCCACACTAGGGGATCATCAGGCCCCATCGGCACTGCAATGACTCGTGGTAGAAGAACGACGATGTGCTCCCACGCCCACACATGGAGAAATGTAACACCCACTTCGAGTGATCTGCCATCGAGGTAGACGTACTTGTGTAAGTCCTTGTAGAGTGAGGCTAGAAGAATAGGCCCCCAAGCAAAATGAATTGGCTTGTCACGCATCACCATCCGCTCCCAATAGAGCCCCCAACCAGGACTAAAATACCAGCCTCGCCAATCCGAGGCAACGAGACCTGAAATAATCGCCGCAACCACCAAGTGAAAGGGAGAGGTTAGGGCCCTATGACACTCTAACTCTATCTGACCCTCGCGGTAGATAACATCCTCTATAGCGAGGACTATATGACAAGCATCTCGTCCGACATCCATGTCGTGAATAACACGCCACCCATGTATCGGCAATTTGAGGATGCACCACACGTCCTCTAGGGTGACAGTAGCCTCGCCAGTAGGAAGGTGGAAGGACAAGGTCTCACTGTGCCATCTCTCGACAAGCGCTGACATCATCCCAAGGTGGGTTCACACAGGTGTTGCATAGGCAATGTACCACAGTCCCATGTCCCGAGTTGATCCTGCTCCCTATCGCTAAGATCTCATAAGTAACTGAAAATCTCCCGTGATCTATGCTCCCGAGAATAGAGCTCCCTCATCGTGTCCTACATTAGGAAAGGTCACCATGTTAAAACTTTTGAGAAATTTCATTCAAAGCGTCCAAAAAGCCACTCCAGCATCGCTATCTATGAAGGCGTCACAGTTTGAATTTCAAACTGTGACGCTAAAGTGCTAAACTCTGAAAATGCACCGTCATAGTGCACTTTTCTAAAAAGTGGCACAGTTTGCAAAAACCCTAGTCTAAAAGTCCATCGTTGCGTCGAACTTTGAAGTACCCCACTGGAGGTGACATAGGCGTCGGAGTTTGGAGTTTGTTTCCAAAATCCACCGCGGTGGTGCATTCCACGATGGTGGACCAGTTTGGACCACCGAGCGGTGCACTTTGAAATTTGAGAAACTCTATATAGCACCGCTACAAAGAAGCTAAATTTAAAAGCACTAAATACGCATGAAAAATGAAAAACGAAGCTCAAGGATCACTTACCGGTGCCCCAATGTCGGGAGGTCACTAGTATGTCCGAACTCGATTGGAAATGTGCATCAGAAGCTATCGTTGTGCCATCTCATCAGAATGTTAGAGCTCAAATTACAGAATCGCTAGGAGGATAAGTGTGAAAATGAATCGAAAGTGACCCCTCGGAGCCTTTTTAAGCCTAAAAATTAGGGTTTTTTCACCCTGTTTAGCTAGCCTATTAAGGAATTGAGCTCTTAAACTTGTGTTTGTCTTGTTGAGGCTTGTTTTACATCATTTTATTGTGTTTAGACACATTTTTGGCCTCCTAGAGCCTTTCTGGACCTGTCGAGCACCTTGTCCTCTCTTTTTTGCGAGATCACCCAAAAATTAAAAAAAATTGTCCAATCTCTCGAGGGGGCAGTATATTAGCATGTTTTCTCTTGTCGGGGTAGTAGTGGGGCAAAATTTTGAAAACGAAAAAATATTGGCTTTGATCAAAACCGTTTATTCTTTGAACCAACGCAATGAGTACATTGCTTCAAAGAGGGGAAAAATGTAGACACGTAAAATGTACTGATTGACATTGTGCATCTAATCCTGACCACTAACACCATTTCATCCTAAATCATCCCTCGGTCTAACCATTTAATTGAATAACCTTTATTTGATTAAATTCATCACATTCATCTCTTAATAGAATAAATCAATTTTATCTTATTAAGTCATTATATCTCGTTAATTAAATATACCATTTTATTTAATTAACTCCCGAATCTCTGTTTTAATTAAATAATTCATGTGATTTAATTAAATCTCTATAGTTCCTCTATTAAATTAAATAAATCAAACATTTATCTAATTTAATCAAACATCACCCCCTTTGGTTAAATAAATCAAAATATTTATTTAACTAGGTCTTAATCATTTTCACCTCTTTTTGATTTATTTCAATCCACAAATCTAAATCAATTAATCAAATCACCTAATCCCTTCATTAAATTAATTAACCATGATTGATTTAATCTCTTCTCATGTCCCATCCTCCATCTTTTGCCACTTGCACATAAAAATAGAGTTATTTGATTTATTAAATCTCTATTTTCTTCAACAAGGCATCTTTTAAGGAATATTCCTCAAGTTTGAATTCAAAATCCAAGTGGACTTTGTCCTTCCAACAAGCCATTTACTCCACCTACAAAGTCATTTTGCCTTGAGCCAAGTGGCATTCAATGCACCTTCTTTCACTCTTACATGTCATTTCAACAATTTTAAAATTCAAAAATATGCATTTATTGACACATTCTCCAAAACTTGCACATTCCTCAACCATTCACATGTTAACAAATGGCACCTTGCCATTGAATGAAAGATAGTCCCACATTTCTCTATTTTTGGCATTCTTTCAACTTGTCAATCTATAAATAGAGAGCTCCTCTATTGTATTTGGCATCCACAATTTGAGTAAACTTATTATGCTCAAATATTTAACAATCTTCATCCATACTTTTGAATTTGTAGCTAGCTTATGCAGGTTTTCATCTTGGAGCATTCATCACTCTTCATCAAAGTGGATCAACCTTCATCATCAAATCACCATTACATCATTGGAGTTGGGAAAGGACCAATTTTCACATCAAATTGGCACCAATTCCCTCAAGAGATTAAGAATTTACCTTGCTTTAGAATAGGATTTGATATGTTTTAAGTTTGGTTGTGTTCCCCATTTCATTTCCTTTCTCTCTTGCAATTTAAATGAATTTCTTGAGGAATTTACATCCTAGCTTGCATTTGATCTAATTTTTTATTTGTTTCTTGTGTAATTGCAGGTTTGGGATCTAGGTTCGTACAATTACATGATTGATAAACTAGTTGTAGATGATATGCAAAGATAATGATGCTGCTATGATGCTGCTAATGGAAATGATATGATGAAAATACTGTAATTAAGATGGTTCTAATGAAAATGCCATGATTAAACTACTTGATGCTAAAATTCTAATACTATAATGCTCACTAAAATGACAATGCTAATGAAAATTCTATAGAGTGTAATTGCTACAAATGCTTAGCTCTATCCTTCTTTTTTTTGTAAATGAGGGCCTATTTATAGATTTTCTAAGGCATGAGCCTAGGTGGTAGAAATCAACGGTCTGGATTCAATCTGGAGAATGGACGGTTGAAGATGAAGAGGTTAGAGATAAAAGGGGAGTGTGTTCCTTTCATAAGAACAAACTACCAAGTGTGAAGAGGAATAAAATGGAGATGAAGGCCAAGTGTCCCAAATTAGTTAGAATTTGTTGAGGATAAATACCAAATTAAATATTAGAAATATTTAATTTCTTGAGACACATGATGAGGTGGAAGGTGGGAAGAATTTAGTAGAAATGTGCTTAAATTTGAATTTAGAATTCAAATTTAATGAGAGGAGGTTAATAAAATAAAACAAACTAATTAAATTTGTTCATTTAATTAAGACATGAAGAAAATGATTTAGGATAGGAAGAATTTAGAGAAAATGAACTATATAAATAATTTTTTCAATTTATTTATAAGTAGAAGAATTAAAGATTATTAATTAAATAACTTGTATTTAATTAATCCTCCAAACCAAATTTGAGTGTATACACTTACTATACATATTCATGTCCTTCCTCTTTTGATTTGGATACTGGTCAAATCAAATGGTCTATAATAACTAATATCAAGTAGTGTGTTGGTTTGGAATGTTCATATGGGCATATAAGTTAGATAAATTTTAGGTTTTATGTGATTAATAATATAAACTCAAGTCCTCAATGTTTTTTCCTCTAACTACCTCTGTAAATAGAAATTTAGGCTGCCAATATACAAACTTAGAAGTTGTAGGTTTTTTTGTGTTGAAGGAAGTTGATACATGAGTATCATAGAATTAAGGCATTCTCCTTGAAAAATCGATAATTCTTACATACTGCCAAATGGTCCATGTACGTTGTCTGTGCTTATTCTTTTTCATGCTGACCTGCCTATGCACTGGTATAGTGCAAGCCTATTTTTTCATATTGTTTCATTTAGCATCACCAACAATCTCCTTTTGAATCCAAAGTCAAATTCTTGGTCTATACAATATCCCTCTCAAATTCTTAGCAACCCTATGTTGTATTGCACCTTGTAGATGATGTTCGATGGCCAATGTTTGTCAAAATATATATATTATACTGGGCACATTTCATAGTGTATGAGATCTAATTGTATGCATTTTCATAAACATTCCAAATGTTGGGTAGTCAATGCTACTCTTGTTTGGTTTATACTAGCGCTTGAAAGTAAACACAGAATAGAAAATCCGACTCATGCTTTTAAATTTAGTCACTATACCTTGTAGACTAGATATGACATAGATACGGATTTTATGAATCCGCTGCTTTCCCTTATAAATATCATTTGGTATATAAACTTGTTTTGGTGCTGATAGATATATATAGGGAGGTACTCGATGTTTGACATGTTGCGTACACTTTACAATCTACATTCATTATAATAGAAGCCTGATTTTATGCATGGTCTATTATATTCACTATGCTTGCAATTCATTTCAGTTCACATATTAGGAATGCCTCCATTAAAGATAAAATCGGACACTCTACATTACTACCAGTGCTAGTACTTGTGTTGCTCTCACCCAAAACAGATTGGTTAAGTTCAACAAATTCAACAAATTCATCCAATGATAAGTCACTATCTTCACCAGTGTAGCTCTCTCTGGCTTTTCAGACTCTCTTATTGCTTTAGATCGTCTGTGGGAATTAATCATTCGTACCACATGGTTGATGGGCTTGAATCCTTGGATTTGACAGAAATTTTCCTTATCATAAACACTGCTAGGGAATTTCAACGTTGGCATTAAATTCGGTACTTGGAACATTGGAAATTATCCTTATATAAGAATTCCCTCCATATTTTTGGCTTGTAACACTCTTGATGGTGGCTACAAGAAATGGAACCATGATGCCATATATGGGTACCAGAACAACATCATTTATCGTATCAACCTGATTCTTGAGCTCTCTAGAAACAGGGGTATCATCCTTATTTTTTGTAGGAAACCATCTCAATGGATGGCTTGGAAGAGCCATGTCCTTCTCCTGTACTAATGCCCCTGTAGCCAACCTTCATGTAGTCTTCTCATTCATTTGCCTTGCAAGTTCAACATGGTGATTTGGGGTAATTTGTTTCATTGTTCAATCTATCTTTCAACTCTTCCCTATGTTTCCACATACCTGAATCTAGTCGGAGGCGTTTACAAGTAGGTATTCTGCACCACTATCTATTTAAGACCTGTGCTAGACAAAATGAGACTCTCATGATTTTTAAAAGGAATGTTGAAAAACTTGTCTATGTTCTCCTACCTATATATATATATATATAGATATTGCGCTGGTGAACTAAATGATAAGTAAATAGAATCAATTCAATATATTAGTCTTAACCTATGAACTTGGATCTCAAAATAAAATGTGCAATCAATAAATTGAGTATCAAGTCCTTATACAATGTTAGATTAGTCAAAATGAAGGTCAATAGGAAATTCTCTAGATTAAGATGAACCTCTGCTTTTAACTTGCTTTGCAATTCATCATTTGGTCCTCGAAGGTTTCCAACTCCACTCGATAGAAATTTGCCATACAACTCTTCAAAGATATAGATCTTGCCTTATCATTAAACATGGAAGCTTTTTATTTTAGACGAAGTCTAAATTTTTAGCATTTCTATGTACTTAATATCAATGCATTAAATTTTAGAGAGATCTTAGTGGGAAATTTCTTAATTTGAACAAGTACATCACATCCCTTGGTCTTTTAAAGATATGCATGATCATTTGTAAGATGAATCAATGTGCTAGTTAAAATATGGCTCAATATGTGATGTGAAAATGATCCATTATATGAATTTATTTTAGATCATCATGGAAGTTGTTAATTAGAATAATTCAGAAGTTAGTGGGATGGGTGAATTAGATAAGCTTATAAATGACATATGTACCTTGTAATTCATATTGAATGTTGAGTTCCTTGCAAATATGAATTAGTAGAATAGTAAATTAATGTGTGATTGAATAAGTAATGTGTTTTGTCAAGTGAATTTTGGTTGTTGTTCAAATGGAATAATGTTTTATTTAAGGAGTATTTATGTTGTAATGTTTTGGTTGATTGCTATTGATGTTGTGGTTGTGGATTTTGTTTAAGTTAGCCAAATTATGATTTTTTAGGTAATTTGTGACTGGCTATCATTTGAGGAGAAAATTGAGGTCTCCCTTGGATTGCTTTTATGACTATTTATTGTGTTTGTTTAAGTTGATATTGATTATTGTGGTTGGTTTCGATTTTGAGATCATGTTATTATTTCCATGTCAATGGGGAACCATTGTGTTTGGGATTTGTTAGACTTCCAGAGGATTGGGGGGAAAGAGCTTTCTTACGTTTGGATTTTCATGTTGGTTCTTAGTGAACTGTTGATCTTATTCTTGATTTTGATAATGTGGGTTTTAGCCTTGCACTTCGAAGTTGTTTCATTATGAAGATTTTGTGCGGGATGGTGTATGCCTCACTTATGTGATTATTCATGTGGTTTTTTATGTTGTGCATGTTGGCTTACCTAGCTACTGACTTTTGAGTTTTGTTGCTAGTAGGGGGAGTGGCTTTCAATGGGGGTTGGGACCCAGAAGTGGTGCCAAGGTAACTCATTGGAAGTTTCTTAATCAAGTGAAAACACTAATAATTAATTAGAGGGTTTAGGTAGTATCTCACACTAATAAAAGATAATGGATGCCTCTCTCATGGCTCAAGTGCTCGTTTAGGCTTGAGATGAAACGAGAAGGCCTAGAATGGCAAGACCATATGCCTTGTCTTCATGAAAGGTATGTTGGTTCCACATAGTTTGTATGGGGGTCTGGTGGTCGGTAGAGACAACCAGGGTAACCTAGAATGGGGTTCGGTAGCCTAGGAATGTTACGCCAGGGTAACCCATAGCAAACTATGTGATGACACTCTTCCCTTTAGCAACCTTGCTTGCCTTGTTGGTTGTTTTCCCCTGGTTGTGCTTGTACCTCTGGAACAGTTGTACCTTATGTATATTGAAGCGGTTGTTTCTTAATGTTTATTGTTGAAGCCTCCTTTCAATTGTTTTATGTTGCATATATACTCATGGAAACTTTATTGATGCTAATGAAAGGTGCCCATTGATATTTATTTTTGGTTGATACTGCTATCTCATTTGAGGGCTTTTGGATCTTATTGTTGTTGGCACCTCTTATGGTTATTTAGTGTTGATCTATGATATTGGAAATTGGTTCTTGTTGGGTTTCCATTATTTTGTTATGGTTTTGTGTTGATGATGATATGATATGTTCCTTGTGTTTTATGTTGCTTTGAAAGTAGATGTTCCTTGTGTTTATTGTTGCTTTGGTTGTGGAGTCTTGTTAAACCTTGTTCACTTGATTGTTTTATGTTGTGGGTCCTTCTTGTAATCTCCTAGCACGGGGGGTGGTCCTTAGGGTCCACATGGTCGGGTGGAACATGCTATGCACCCCATTGGGTCCCCATCCAAGGATCCTTTTATGCAGAGTTGTACTAGTTTAGAGTTGGCATTGATGTTACATCTTATATTCATTCCAATTGTAATACTCTATGTCATTGATGTATCATTCCTATTCAATTTGGGAAGCACTATTGTACCATTGTATTATTTGTAAAGATATAAACTCTTGTAATAAATGTGATGTATATATGTTCTTAGAATTATCATGTGTTCTCATGTGGATGTCTATCATTTATGTGAGTAATCGGTGTATGTTAGATCGTTTGCAAGTAATGTTGTCATGTTTACCTCAGAGGACGTAGTTAGATGATTTTCATGTATGGTTTCATTACTAGTCTTGTATGTTAACTTACATTGTATGTTAGTTTGCTTTTTAAAAAAAATTGCTATAATTGTTACTTGTAGTGTTTCCTTTGGGGTTCACATGGTGGGGCATTACATGTTGTGTTGTTATTATGTGCTAAATCTCGTTGCAAAAGGGAAAAAAATAATGCTTTGGAAATGAACCTGGTTTATTTACTTGAAAGGTAAAACTTAGAGAATTTATCTTTGTTGAAAAATTGGCATGTTACAACAATCCTTGGTGAAATTTGTTGACACTCTCACCAACGACCTCACAAAGGTATGATAATCATAAAAGGTGCAACTTACCATGGAAACAATCCTCTCACAAAAAGTGATAATGCAAAGAAGGGAAATGAGCAGAGACAAGTGTTTTGATCAGTGCTACAAGACTCAGACTTGCCTTAGACTCAGTAAGCTAATTTTTGACTCAGACTCAAGCTCGAAGCCCAAACTCAACGTAGACTCAACAAAGACTCAGCAAATTGAAAAACCCAAGAAATTCAAAGATTTTTAAGGATTTAAAACGTGTTTCATGCACCATTTAATAAATAAACCTTAAAGACACAATAACCTCATCAAATATAAACTACCATGATCCCATACATAAACATACATCGATCACATAAGTATAAACATAAATTTTAGCTGAAATAAATAACACGTTTAGATATATAAATATTGTCCAATGTATACAAAGCTCATGGAATATGAAATCCATGGCATCAAAAAACATATCAAAACTAAAAATATAAGTATATGGCTTAGAGGAGCTTGCATTACTCATCCCAACATCATGACAAGTTGTGTGCTAGCGTCTAATATAGGTCCTGGATGATGATGTAGCCATGATAAATTTGCTTGTGTCTCAATTATTGGTGTGTATATTCAAGTTAGGAATTCATTATTAAAGTTTTCTTGAAGCCTTCAAGACTACATGTTTTGTTGTAAAGCTCATTAATAAACAAGAACAATTAAGTAAAAAGGTAAATGGTTATGTTCTATTTTGACCTTAGATAACATATGAATAGATGGGATTGTTCTATGAGTTGCTTGTGTAGGGCATGATCGATATATTTTGGCATTATGAAAATGGCATTTCTTGCCAACTATGACTTGTATTCAACAATACAATGATTGTAGCATGTCAACTTTGCCTATGGCCATCCTTGTATACTAAAATTTTTTATCCAATGTATTAATCAAGTTAATCCTTGATTGTCTTTGACTGTGAAGACGTAGAGATTTGCAACAAGAGATATGTATTTTGTAGGTTTTATGATCATGATTCATCATTGGCCTATTGCATGCTTAGACTTATAATTTGATGGTGGTTTGGGGGAAACACCCCAACGAGGTTGAGGGGCAGTGCCCCTAGTGGGGTCAAGGGGAAATGCCCCTTATGAGGTTCTGGGGGTAACACCACTCATGGGGTCCATCGTGATACAGGTGAGGTCAAGGGGTAGTGCCCCTCACAAGGTCCATCGCGATACAGGCAAGGTCGAAGGGTGGAGCCTCCACAACCAAGCCCAAATGAAGACCTTTAAAACCACACAGACCTTCGTGGCACACACCATTTTCATATTTTTTTTTGTTAATCCTAGATGGGCATGTCATAAACCAAACAAGCATTGAAAGATTGTAAATTTTTTTTTTAAATAATTAAAATGGTCGAGTTTCAGGATTAATACTTGTCCAAACCCAATGATTTTGGCAAGTACTCGGAGCCTAAGTCTCCCAGACTCGTCGATCCTAGCCCAGCTTGTGACTCGTTGAGTTTGGGAAAGTCTCGGCAAGTCTTGTAACATTGGTCTTGATCATTAAGGACTATATATAGTCATGACAAACAAGAGGCTCTTAAGGAATTCAAAATGAGCGACTATCAAAATAAAGTTGATAGTATCACCACAGTCAAAGGAAGAACATGGTCAACTAGGACAATGACCTACAGTGATTTCCAAGTGCTAGAGATGAGATCAATGGAGTAGTTTTGAAGCCTTGAAGATAGTGAAGGAAGTCATCATGAGTAATAATGGCAGTTAAGCTTTTGAAAAAGGACATTCTGGTCATTAGAGAAGGAAATTTGGCATGCACTTAAAAGGGATATCTTTCCATCATAGTAAGCATAAGAAGACATACTTTCAAGTGATTAAAAGATTCTTAAGGATAGAGTTTAAATAATTGGTAAAGACATAAAGAACAAAGCAAGAAAATGAATTGACAATGTAACACAATATTGATAGAGAATTGATAAAGGATTGTATCTTGAGGAATATAAGATGTTTCAATAGTGAATTATAATAGATAGTTGAAAGGTTAGTTGGTGGTTCCAAGAAGGATAGAGGAGTTGACAAAGGTTATCAAGCAAGAGACCTTATCAACATAATAATATATTTCCAAATGTTAGAGAAGAACATGACAAAGATGTGAAAAAGAACATGATTAGTAAGGATAAAGTCATAGTTCTAGAGTAGGCATAACAGAGTTCGAATAGAAAACATTTGATAGAAATGTGATGGGAAGTGGACCTATGTTTAGTGAAATATGAATGTGAGAGAAGTTATAATGAATGAAGAAGACATGGAAAACATCCATCCTAGAAGATCTCCCATGCCCCTAGGGTAGTTTGATAGTTTCACATTTTCTCCACATGACCTAAAGGGATGGAATGTATGTTATGACAAACTTTGAAGAAATTGATGGGTCAGTTATGCTTTTTCCAAGCACCTATGAGCAATTTGATGAGATGTGCAACAAATTGAGTGAATATAGGAGGTATTTTGACCCAGTTAAAGTAGCTAAGAGAATCTAGGAGTTCTTCAAGGAGTCTTGGCCGATAGATAGGGTCAAGGAAAGAAGTTATCTTCATTTGAACACCATTTTGGAGAATTTTAGAGAGCTAGAAAGGGGATAATATTTTTGGATTCCCAAGAATGTTTGACTTATAAAAACTTATGTGAATGCTTGTCTTTCATCTCTCAAAACATGATCCTAATATCTAGCAAGTTGTTGAGCAACTTAAAAGGAAGCCTAAGGGCAGTTTTTTGTCAGTTCTTGCTCATTTTGGGCTATGTATTATAACCTTTGAAGGTTCTTTCTAGCAATAATAAGCATTGTAACTCATTTTAAGACTTTTATGAAAATTTTAAAACATCTTTTGATGAATAAATATAAGCTTTTACCTTCTTAGAGTTGTTTCATTATGCAAATTTCTTCAAGATGGTTGATGCAATCTTGTATTGATGTCTTTTTTCCCCTCAATTTTTGTCCTATCTGCATTGCCTTTATGAAGAAAGTATGTGTTTTTATAGGTCATGACTTGTGTTTAACCAACTGGAGATAGAGTTTAAGTTGTGACAACATTTATAGTTTCCTTATAAACACTATTTTTGACATATTGAACCTGGTTATGAAACACTTTTGCAAATACATATGAAGTTTTGAGTTGTGTATGTTTTGGTTTAAACTATTGATCATATTGTGTTCCCAAACAACAATATAGGTTTTTGAAATCATTTTGGTGCATCACCTTATTAGTTTTAGGTTTCATTTTATGTTTCCTTCACCCATTTTTCTCAATATGCAACAATATTTAAGTCAAAATAAGTGAGTATCAAGGGAACCAACCCTCTTTGGAGGTTGATCTCCATCATCTAATCCCACACTCAAGGAGATCATCCCATGTTTCATGAGGTTTTTGAGTGATTTTATCAGCTCAGCAAAGGTGCACACTTTTGTGACAACAATTTTTGGTATCATCCGATGGGACTGTTTAAACCATCTCAGTTAAAAAATTATCCTTTCATTGTTGATATTTGGTGTGTATATCTACAAATTTTTCCTTTAGGGGAAATATCTACACACACTTGGAAACTCCAAGTTCAATCTATTGATTTCAAGTGGACTAAGTGTTGGTATGTGCTCAATTTTTTGCAAAAAATCAATCTTGATTATTCTTATTTTAAGAATATTTCAACGAATTTCCAACTTATTTAAATATTACATCATGCCTTAATTTCATGGAGATATGTTTTATCACCCTCCATTTCATGAAAGTGTTGTTCATTTACCTCCCTATTAGTCATACCAAATAGAACATACTGTTGGTTTCATCCCAAATGATCATGTGACAACAAGTTATCAACATAATTATCATGTTTTTCACCCACCCACCCATGCTCAATCTTCTTGGGAGCCTACATGTGCTCAAACACAACCTCAAAAAGTCTATTTTGTTTCCAACAAGCATATCTATTTTTATAGATAACATGAACATTAGGGATATAAAATTTTGGACTTTCAAAAGCAATTGGATGATATTGAAAGATACCAAGAGTATAGCTTGCAATCGGAAGAGTTGGTTTACCCAACTTACCAATACCAAAAAAAGGTAGATACACATAGGAAGTAATATGAGGAGTCCCTTGTAAAAGAGATGTTCGCCAAGAAAAAACAAATGAATTTATTACTTTCCCAAGAAAAAGGTTAGAAACCCAATCAACTCTTTACATTCCTAGCAAGCACCTCTTACAACATTAGACCTGCATGCAAAGGAAGAGCCTCCCAAGTATGATATTCCAAGTTTTAGGAGTCTTCATCCTTTACAAGACCCTAAACATAAGCAAGATAAGCCTTCTCCAAAATTTATACATCCTCAAGAAACTCAACAAGACCCCTATGATGAACCTTCTTGTCTTAACACCATTTACCTTTACAAAGGTGGACCCATTGTTTATCAAGGTAGATGGTTTAGTAAACAAGAAGAGGAGACTTTTGAGGAAGAACAAGAAGAGTATTTCACTATTGATACACTTGCACATAATGTGGAAAAGGAAAAATCACACTTTCTACAAGAGGTTGATAAGCATGGTCAACTGGGACAACAAGATAAAAAGCAAGAAAGAGGTGATGAAAATAAAGATTTAACACTCTTATTTGATGAACTTCCTTGTTTTGTTGATGAAGATGAAGGGAGTATACAAACTTCAATATTGTCACAAGTTTTGGATCAGATAAAAGATAAAAATGGGCATACAAATATTTTAGTCTATGAGGAGGCAAATGAGGACAACCTTGTTTTGCCAAATACAGAAGTTGAAACATATAAGGCTACTAGTCAAAATTAATGTGATATCAAATATGAATTTTTTCTTCAAAAAGGTGAGCTTGATGTTTTGATGATTCCTCAAGAATTCAAAATTGGTCCTCTCATACAAAAAAGCAAAGAAGAGGTTGAAGAAATACCTATTTTGGGATGATTTAGAGGCATTTCATTCAAACTTAGATATCAAGCCATCTGATAGAGTGTCGTGAGGTCCTATCACTTTAGTTGAAAATGCATCAATTATATCGACCAGGTAGTGTTTGAAGGTTGTATGCAATAGGAGACATCTTGGCTAACTCACCTAGGTTTTCTCAATCCTTAAAATAGTTGTAAATAAAAGTTATTCTACAAAGCAATTAAACTAGAAAATGTAAAGTTGTTTAAGCGAGAAAACATGAAATTGTTAAGCTAGAAAGCATAAGATGATTAAAATAGAAAGCATATAAATTACATAAAAAGAAACACTTGCAGTAAAACTGTAAAATTTAAATGAAAACAACTAATGACTAGCAACTAATTGTTAGCAGAAAATAAAATCAACAACCTATAACTGACAACCAGAGTGGGTGCTCCAAAATTTCAAATTAATAGAACTAAAAAATTGCAAAATTGATCTACGACCTGTAGGAATAATTGATAGAGCTTGACATACATAAATAATATTCATCCACATATCCCATGTACAAAATAAAAGTAACATAATTGAAAATGAAAATACTTATCTATCTACTCTACGAGATTCCATCGAGTGGCCAGCTCTCAGGTGTTTATATGCTTAACTCATATCACATGTACTTTTGTACCTTCAAAATGAATCCATCCATAATAATCCCATTACATAGAACTAGTAACTCAGAATTATTCATATCAAAAAAGGTGTAACACAAAGACATAGTTCAAGCATATTATAATAGCATAATGGTATCCAGTATGCTTTGTTTCTGCCAGTTACATATATATACTAAACTGCTAACAAAATCCTAAATTTCAAATGGTAGAAGATCACCATTGAAAAAGTCTTCTAACAGAATTTCAACTAACCAACTGACTGAGTTCCATAACATAAAACATATTAAAGGCTCAGAGTAAAGCCATAAAGTTTTTAAACAGAAAGTAAACAAAAAATATTAAAAGACTTGTTCCACTATGCACTCCAGAATTTCTGACACCTAGACTTCCGACGCTCTATCTTCTACTGTTTGAATTCGCTTAAAGTCCACTCGATCATGCATAATGTCCTATACAATGACTGAAAGCTATACCATTATATCAGCGTTAGTCAACTAATTTTAATTGATTTAGGAAATAAAGATTTATACATTTTTTACAAAAAGTAAGAAATTATTAATCCTAAAAATAAACAATTGGCAGGGTAAAAGTGGTAAGGAGAAATAAGGGTATTTGGCTTATTATATTCATGAGGTTATTTATACCTCATCACCATCATCTCTTGAAGAGGGAAAGCATAAGAATTGGGAGCATAGTACACAAATATCTATACTTCTATCAAAATAGTCACAAGAAATGGTCTTCACAAGTCAAAGAGAAGTTGAGGTAGCAGGCCACAAGCAAGAAGCCGACAATGAGAGTTCAAAGTTTATCCTTTCACAAGGATGTCTGACCAAACATCTAGTTAGGATAGAGGCCAAAAAAGCATTACAAGTCATGATTACACCCAAGTATGAAGTTGCAACTAAAGAAGAATGCATTCAAGTTACCCATGTACTTCAAGGCAATAGTATGTGTGGTCAACATGAAGAGGTAAGTGATTTTCTTTCATTCTTCAAGAGATAATGTGGCAGTTTTCTAAGCATTTTCCATTTCTCCACCTCCTCTTGGCTACTCATAAGCATGTGAAGCATTGCAAATTGATGAGAAAAGGAAGTTATTTCAAGGAACCAATCAATGGTTTTTCTTGAGTAAGTCTCATTGTTGGTTAGGGTAGGTTAGGATAGATTTTCTTTCAAGTCAATAAATGTTGATGTACAAAGTTTTGGATGTTATTTTCTTCAAGTTTTGAAGTACAATAGTTTCTATTTTAGGTGTTTAATTAGTTTTTCATAAAATTTTTGAGAGTGAGAGTTGCTTCTAAGAAGTGGAGCAACATTTTTGAGAGCTAACAAGTGGTAGACCATCCACTCATATCAAAATTTCTAGATGAAACTATATTTTCTATCATAGAACAAACCCAATGGAAATTATACTTCAATGGATCCCACACTCAACATGGCTCAAGAAGTAGTTTTTTTTGTCACACCTCAAGGAGATTACATTCCTAAAGCATATACCTGCTAGCTTTTCAATGTACCAATAACATAGTCAAGTATGAAGCTTTGATCACATGAATCATAATGGAAATTCAATGGAAGATCACAAAGTTGCAAATTTATGGAGATTCTCAACTTATTATCAAATAAGTCAATGATGAACATCATAAAAAAGATGAAAAACTCTTCCAACACAAGAGAATGGTTGATAAATTTAAGTAGTATTTTCTCCAAATTCAATTTGAGTAGGTCCCTTTTCTAAACAATTAAGATTCATATGTCATGGCTACCATTGGATCACTATTAAACATGCCCCATAATAGCTAGAAATGTGAATTCTTTGTGGAACAACTAATAATTCTAGCACATGATGTTCTTGATACAAAATTGGTATACAAAATGGTTTGTACTAATTCTCCTTGGTGTGAATAAATCTATATATACCTCCATGATAACATCCTCCCACCCAACCTATCCAATACCCAACATAAAACCTTCATTTGTCGCTTATCTCACTTCACCATCCTTGGTGATACCCTATACCAAAGAAACTTTGATGGAACCTTCCTAAGGTGCTTAGACACAAAACAAGCACAAGTTTCTTTACATTAAGTGTGTGAAGGTATATGTGTTGTACATTCTAGTGGGCTCACCCTTGCTAAGAAGCTACTAAGAGGAGGTTTGTACTAGCCAACCATGGAATAGGATGCACATCAAATTTTTAAAAATTTCTACCATTTCAACAACATGAAAATTTGATACATTCACCGTCTCAAAAATTGTAACTCATTACTACTCCATGGTCTTTCTCACAATGGGGCCTTAACCTTGTTGGAAAAATCCATCCATCCTCCTTTAACGATCATAAATTCCTAATAATCACCATTGAGCACTTCATAAATTGGTTCAAATCCATCCCTTTCACCTACATCACTAGCAAAAAAATTGTTAATTTCATACTCTATTACATCATATGTCACTACGACATTCCCCTTGCAATTATCACCAACAATAGAAAACCATTTAAGAACCAAGAATTTTGTGACCTTTTCCAAAAAATCCATATCCAACATTGTTTCTCCACCCCATACTATCCTCAAAGCAATAATCAAGTAGATGCTTCTAAAAAAACCATCCTAAAAATAGTCAAGAAGAAATTCAATGAGTTGGTCATGATAGACACCTACAACTCAATCCTGCCCTATGGGCCTATCACATTAGCATCTGCACACCCACTAGTGTGACTCCATATTCACTTGTCTTTGGTTTTGAAGTCATTTTTCAATTGAGGTTGATATCCCTTCTCTAAGAAGATCATTACAACATATCATAGATGCGGAAGTATATTGAGTTGCACACCTATAGGAGCTAGAAATACTAGATGAAAGGTGCCTCAAAACCTTGAATCAT
This sequence comes from Sequoia sempervirens, assembly GCA_007258455.2. Taxonomy (NCBI): domain Eukaryota; kingdom Viridiplantae; phylum Streptophyta; class Pinopsida; order Cupressales; family Cupressaceae; genus Sequoia; species Sequoia sempervirens. The sequence goes on along the minus strand of VDFB02373365.1, from coordinate 176,428,920 downwards.
CTACATGCATATCAAAATCACCTCTGTCACAACTATAATAAGAATATAAAACCCATCAACTTAAGGTTGGTGACTTAGTACTCAATAAAAATCAAAAGAACCTCTGAGATAGAGACAAGAAGGGTAAATTTGAACCTAATTGGCTAGGACCTTTCATTGTTATAAAAATCAAAAAATATAAAAAAGTACAAAAATCCAAAAATCCAAAAATCCAAAAAATAGTAAAAGAAATAATATGTCCAATGGTGAAAACCACTTAGGTGGCACTTTGGATAAGTACCATGGTGAAAACCTGTCTACAAGTGCCATGTGTAAAAAACATTATCCACCATCTACTAGTATTTCCCACCTACCTGTGCCCTACTATACACTTTATTATAAGTAAAATGTATGGCTAACACTACCACCATCACATGTCATATTCCCCCCATCCATAATCACATAATATTCTCATATTTTTGTAGTCACATATTATGCATGCTAATATTTTATTACATTATCATAAGGGGATGAAATAATTTTAAATAGATTAGACCTTGGTATCCATCTCATCCAAACACCCATTATTCCATCCCATCCACACATCTATCATGGCTTGCTCTAGTATCACTTAATGTCATAGCCCACCTCTTAGGTAAAAAACTCATGGATATCTCCGATGCAGAGCTACCAATATAATGACTACCAATGTTTACCTCTCAACCATAATTCATAAGGCACATACACTTTTGATAACATCTTTCAACATTTATTTCCCAGTCTTCCCACTCACCCATATAATACCATTTCAAATCGCTTGTTGGACACATGAGGAAATACCTAAGTCTTGTTAAGGACTAGACCTTTATATTAACCTATCAAAATTTGGATGGAACTTCACACAATAGGTTACATACACTACCCAAGACATTGTCTTATGGACCTCTACATGAGCTTCACTCCATGACACTAAGATTACTAGACTTGACATGACACAAAGAAAATTACACATTAGAATACCACCATACCATAAATCACACATTGACCCAACTCTTGAACAATAAAATGGTTAGCATGCATTTTTCCTTCAATCATTGTTTACACAATTCTCCATGCCCTTAAGCATGACCCTTCCCATGTCAAGAATAATCCAAAATATCACCTATCCTAATTTGGAAAGATATATGATGACTATATGACTTGTTTGTTAGTTGGTCTTTTGTTTTGATTTATATTTTGACTGATGACTATGCCTACATAAGGCCACCTATATCATTTTATATCTTGGAGTGTTTTAACCAGTACATAATGGGGTATAGTCTTTGTTTCTATTTGTTTTGTTTGTTGTTTGTTCTTTACATGACCCACCAAGGTTGATTACAACCTTGTGTGTGTAATTACTTTATATATGGTCATTATTTTCATATACCCATCAAACCCATGCCAAGTACTTCTATGCATGAGGATCTCCTCATATCTTAAAACTTGTTTTTCACACAACCCCCAAGGTTATATCACATATTGTGTATATTAGAACAACCTATTGTTTAAGAGTCAAGTCCATGCAAAGGTTACCTTGCCACCTTGTTTCTTATACATTGGTGAATAATCTCATTTTCTATATCAAAATATATGATTGCTCTCCACATATCAGCATAAACTACCCTCATTCATTCCCCTATCCAATCTATCTCCCAATCCCGTCTATATTTTTATATCCAATTTGACTAGATAGCTTGCATCATCCCCCCCATACCATGATCAACCAATATCCCTTCCTAACACTCCAATTTATCTCTCCCCATCCTTATCCCATACTAAAAAACTATCCCCCCATTCTATCCCCTTTCCTCTCACTTTTTATGATGACTAAAAGATAAAAAAATCATCATCCATTGCATTCACACCCATCTTGCATAACCTGCATCCACCCACAATTAGGTCATACCATAATATAAGTATAAAACCATATATATACATCCATACTAACATAATAAAGATACCATCATATAGATCCATAGAATATCATAAAACATCCACCACACATCTAGTAAACATTACCATTGCATCATCATCATATACATATAGAAAACATAGATAAAACATCATTTCAATAATAAACCATACATAATAACATCCATCAAGCATCAAAACATCATATATAAATCCATCATAAAAATTTGCAAACATCTAAAAAACATAATCATATAACCCATCCATAAAACATAAAACATAAACATCATATACATAATCCATATCCATCATATAGAAACAATACATCCACAAAACATATGTTTCAATCATATATCATAGTCAAATCCATCATACACTAGCACCCTTTTCCCTTCCCATCATACACCATACTTAGGCATCATCCCTACATCTACTATATCTACCCTTTGTACCCATGACACTACCTACACTCCTCACCAATCATCCCTCATTGCATAACCATCCACCAACATCAATCATGGACCTATTTTCTTGGTCATTGTTGCAAAAATGACCATATAATTTGGTAATCCCCATACGAACCCAAACTATCATTTTACCAACTCTAATAAATACTCCTCCATTATGTGAATTGTATACCTAATCAAGTACTACATTTGTTGTGTATAGGGTAGCTTCTATGCATCCCCCTCCCAACCCTCACACTCCCACCACAACCTCCAAATAACTGAATCAAGGTATTAATAACCCAATGCTAATACCCCATATCCCCAATCCTTATGTATAAAAATATGTAAGAAAGCCCCTTTTTCCCTCACCTTGTCTCCCACTAGTCTCAAAACTGTTATGTGCTCCCAAGCTCGGATATGCAATAGCATCACCCACAACTCAAGATCCTCCCATCTCAATATATAGCCAAATGCATATCCCTATAAATTTATGCCAATACACATGAACCCCATGCATATGCCATGCCTTGTGATAACATCTCGTCCAACACCCATCCCCATCCCAATGAGAAGCCACATGATCTCCTATCTAAAACCAGTAGTCCATCCATCAATCTTGCAATGAATAGGGACAGGGGTGAAAATGTCACCATACCCTCAATCAAATCCAACTCAATACCATAGATGGGTAGATCATCTATCAAGAAAAATCATTACAGATAAGCATCTTCAGTTACCAAATGATACTCAGCTAGCTCCCCTTAGATCAAAATCTACAAAATACACTATACATCCTCCAAGGTGATAGTAATCTCCCTTGCAGGTAATATAAATACACTCCACTTATTATACCACTACTTGACGAAAGCAGTCATTGTAGCTTGATGTGCCCTAATTTTTGGCATATGGGTTCTCATATAAACCAACAGCCTTCGAGAAGGTCATATATGTCTCATCCAACTACCCTTGAAGTTGCATCATTGTAAATGCTTATTAGTCGACTGTAGTGGAGGAAGATGCACATGCATCTACCAACATACCCTATCAACACATTTTGACATTAAAACTTGTACCCTAAGCGCAAGTGTAGCTTTATGTAAGTGCTTTTTGTGCAAGTGCACTTTTACCCTAGCGCAAGCACATCTCTAACCCTTCAAAAGTGTGCATTTGTACAAGAAAGCCTAAATTTAGCACAATTGAATCCCCATGCAAGCATTATTTCCTAAGGCACAAGCAAACCTATTTCACACAGGTACATCGCTTTGATACATGGGTACCATTTTTCCTCATAAGCACTAATTCCAAAGGTGAAAGAATGAATCTCGATATGTAAGAAACTCTTTCCTAGAGTCATGTCTCCATTTCATCCTACTTCTACCTACATTTATATCCCCCTAAACTACCCTTAGGGACCCTAGTTTAGATACATATCACTTGTGGTGCCACATTTGGCTGTTGGAACATCCAAACTCTCTTTGCATGATTTGTGTGTCATGGAATGTGAGCCATAGCGCTAGATACTCTAGAAGGCGTGAGTTTCTTTGATCACTAGGAGACAATATTGTAAATGAGCCTAAATGGGTCCCTCTAGGCCTATTGATAAGCCCCACAAGCCCATTTTCCCCTAAAACCCTAGAATTTTTGTATTGGACCTCCCACTTATTCTATTTTTCTTCCACCATTCACTCATTTTTCATCCTTGTTCCTCCATTCCTTCTCTAGCCCACTTCATTTGTCCTCCTCTATGCATCTTAATTTTCTCTCTATTCTTTTTGAGAGTTCGCCTTGAAATCCCCTTTTTTGGGCAACCTCTTGAGTGAATCATTCCACCCTCCTTCCTTTTCCAACCAAACCAAGGCATATTATTTGTCTTTCTTTGACATGACATCACTTCCATTAGTCGCAATGCCACATCAAAGAGGGGAAAAATGTAGACACCTCATATTTGACCACACCACATAATTAGTTAAATTAATATTTAATTAATTATCAACCACAACTCACCATCTTCTAAATCCCCACAATTAATTAAATAATTTATTTTTTAATTAATTATCATTGATTCTCGTAGTTAATTAAATTAAATTAAATTTAGTATATGTTCCCTTTTCTTCCAAATGTTTATTAATTTAATCTAACCTTAGCCCCCACTCCTAAATTATTATGAAAACCAATCAATTAATTAATTTTCCCCTAACCCTCCCTAACATTTTCTTCTAATTAAAATTCCACATCACCTTCAATCCTTGAGCAGTCAATCCTAGCTATTGAGTCCATTTACAAGGATCAAGATCTAAACTTTCTATCATGTGAAAAGTGTCTATATATCCTTCAGTGCTCAAGATGTTTGATCAAAAGAATTATTTATGTTTGTTCAAATATTTTACTTAGCTCAAATAATGTGGTTTAGTAGAGAACTGTGTAACAAAGTTTCAAAATCTATCAATGATGGTGACAAACACCACTAAGAGAATATTGATCGTGCTCTTCATCAAAGGGTTAACTAAATCTCTCAATGGGTTAGTAAAGGATTTTGAAACACCTACCTTATAAGATTCCATTAAATGGGATTCAAAACTAGAAACTTACAAGCCAAAGAATAGTTTCTAGACCAAAACCTTAATTCTAAAGAAGCCCTTTCACAAAAAATGCACAATAGAGCAACATTTTTCCATCAAGACTAAACATTAAGAAAATGAATGAATTGAGAAGGAAGAAATTATGTTACAATTGTAAGGATCCATGGTCACCTAAACATAGATGTCTTGAGAAAGGACAAGTGCATTACATTGAGGTAAGGTATAAAAATAAATCAATATCTAAGGAACTTGAACCACAAAGTGAAGAAGAATCCAATAAAGATATTTAAGAAGAAGAAGAAGATCAACCAAAAGGGGAAGATGTCATCTAGGGAGGAACTCTTGCCACTCTTTGGTATTGGTACAACCCCTTTCATATTTGTGGGGTTCTGCAAGGTCAAAGGGTGATTGTACTCTTTAACACTTAGAACACAACTCATAACTTCATCAATGAGAGATTGGTGGTCAAATGAGGCCTCAAGATAGATAGGATTCAGTGTTATGGTGCCTAAAAAATTCACTATCTAATGTAATATAAATATTTCCTAACATAATCTTAATCTAATAGGATGCAATATGAAGGATGACTTCTATTTTGTCAATATAAGAGACACAAACATGGTCCTAGGTATCTAGTGGTTGCACTCATTAGGATAAAACACATAAAAAAATTGCATACCATAGAACTAAAGATTTAGTTAGAGAGAAAATAAGCGGTACTATATGGAATAACAAATAAAGCAACAAGGATTGTATTGGTTAAGAGAATGGAGAGGATTTTTCACACATCGCAGATTACTGTTTGGTGACTATAATAAAACCATCAAAGGAAAGGAGGCATATCACATGGATGAAGAGAGAATCTTGGACAAGCACAATGACACATTTAACATCATTCCTCTAAGGAGACTATCAAATAGAGGCTTTAAGCATGTCATTTTCCACCCTAGAATAAATAAGGAGAAAATTGAAAAGAACATTAAGGAACTACTAGAAATGGGGCACATTAGAACCATCTCAAGTCCCTTTGATTCCTTTATAGTATGGGTGAAGAATAAAGTTGGCACAATGCAAATTATCATGCCCAATTTCTTTTTAACTAAATAATTACACAACCACCAACAATTTTTACTCATACGACACGAAACAAGTCTACGTCACTTGACTACCTATCCACACTTGGTGACAATGTGATTATATTGCCAACATAAGCACACTCATGAAAACAAAAAGAGAAAATAAACTTAGTGGATCTATGGAAAATTCTAATTTCTCTTAACCATGTAAACAACCTATTTTCGCTAGATGATTTTGCATAACATCATGAAGATTTTTTTTCTAAGTTATCAAAAGATAGACCTATGGTTCTTATTACCTAAAATTGGACCTTATAAAAGAATTTGGTATTCCTAACCATTATTAAACAAAAATGTACTAATATAATCAAGCAAATTTTAGCATCTAAAATACTATAGTAATCCACTACAATGATAAAATAAAATAAAATTATACTCCAGTATTAATTAGATAAAAGTGAAATACTATATCATAATTGTTAAATTCCTAAATTCTCTTATCAATTATTAATTTTTATTTTTTTTGTAACTCATGGATTTCTTAACGACTAAGTTAAATTATTGTAACCCCTAAACTAATTCCACTTATTTGTATGACTTTTACATAGAGTTTATTAATGGTTTAAATTTTTTGGGGGCTTATTTAGTATTTATTCTCCATTTCCCATTGAACACTATTAATTTGTTTGATAATCTAAGCAATCCTTTAACTATGATATTGGATAACTTTATACTCTAAAAATTAATTCGTATAAGTATGTGATTATGTCATTATATGGTAATTGCAAGTTTATTCATGAATTCATAAATTTCCTTGTAAAACCATATTATCATAAATTCCTAATTAGTCTATTCCAAAACAACTCTTAATTCTATATTTTAAGTAATAATTAAACAAGTCTAATTTAATTAAATTAACTTTGGAGATCTTGTCTCATTACAATACACTAAATCAACAATTAATCCCTACTAACTAAAAACTACTTTGAAACTAAATAGATTTCTTATACTTCCAAGTTCTCTTCTTCCAAATTTCTTTCAGGAATTTTACAATATGTTTTTTGAACTGATCTTTCCTAAAATTGGAAGTCTCTTCTTCCATATTTATTGCAGGGAAATCAATTATTTATTTATTTACATGTATTTGTGTGTGTGCACGTGTGTGTGTATATATAATTTTGAAAACTAATAGGGGTAGATTGCTTGCCATCATTCAGATTGAGATTAATGCAGAGATGCCAACTAGATTAATGCAAAGATATCTACCGAGATTAATGCAATGTTCTTTATTAAATTTAAGAGTGGTTATGATGTTATGAAGGTGGGGTGTGAGCCACCCATGGAGGCACACTCTCCATGGGGTCATGACCCCTTAGGGGTTGTAGCTCCATAGAAGTTGTGCTTCCATGGGCGCTTACCCCAATGGTTGGGGGTCGACTGTACAAAAGCACAACTGCCCTCAACCTTGGGTATTGACTCCTTAATTATTTTTAAATTATTTAAAAAATGATAATATATTATTCAAAATATTTTATACTATTTATAATATATGTATATCATATATATTTATAAATTAAAAGATAATTTATATATATATATATATATATATATATATATATATATATATTGTATTTATATGAAATATTCACACAATATTTTTAATATAGATCTATTCAATTACACTTGAATTTATTATTATGTATAATTTTTTTACTAACGAACTTAACTCTTTTGAATTGGGATAATCACATATAAAGTATATACATACTTAGTGTTAGAAAAAAAAATCTTATACATAAGTCCTTAATTTAATTTAATTTTTCCCCTTCTTTATAGAAATACATTAATATCATTTTATAAATTAACATAGTTTTTCCTTATTTGCAATTAATGATTAAAGTGATGACAAACCCTTAACCAACTCAATCTCCCCTTAATTATTTGGTCTAGAATTATTTCTAATGTACATTTATTATCATGATAACATCTCTTTCTTTATTCACTTGAAACAATTTAATCATTTAGTTATTCACTATATACATAATGTTTATATACATAATGAAACATTAGTGAATGAATAACTTTTATTTTAGTTTTTGTCCAACTAGAAATTATGATGTTTTCTATTTCCAACAAAAAAAAATATACACTATTCAATCTTGAAGTTTTTAAATCCTTGCTTTATGTCCTATATCCATATTAAATAATAAAGAATAAACCACATTTCTTTCCTTTGAAGTTACACAACTAAAATCATTAAACATATCCCACATAAATTGAAACCCTAGCCACATATTTAGCTCCACAACAACACATTATACATAGCTTCACTCATGAAGACTTGATTATTTCCAAGTTTCCTAAAGCCCAAATATAATCACTTGGGAACTTTAAATTGATGAATCTCTCAATTAATTTCCAACTCTAAGGATGAATTTGAAAGAGAAACAACAAGAAAATGCAACTTGACCAATGGGCTCTCCACCCAACCATAGGGTTGAAACTCAAACCACCCTCGAGCTAGGGTCACATAGCTCTCTCAAAGTACATATACATTTCACATTTCCCAAAATAAACTACATATAACACTTAAAAACTTACACATCTTTACAACACATTTACAAGTTTTCTTCACAATACTACAACCTTTTATAAAAACCCTCACAAACATAACTAGAACCACACTAGAAAAGCACAAACTTTATCCCCTTAACACTTGATAAAGAATCACAATGATTTATACCTTTTCTTTCCACAAGTTCTCATTCAAGAAGAAACTTTCAAATATTTAACTAAAAAAATATTACAAAAAGGGTAAGACCCTACCTTGTTTAAGTTATCCAATAATAGAGGAAATTTGGTGTAGACTTGTTCCAAGATTCTACACTCAAGCCCTACCTTCCATGAATCTCTCCTCTCCCTTTCCTCTCTTCCTCTATCCTCCTAAAAGCACTACCAAAAATGAAAATTTCAAGAAAAAATAAAAGACTACAAGATGAAAAAAGCCCCCTCCCTATTCCAAGAAAAGAATCATAAATAGAAAGGGAAAAGCAACTTCCTTTTCCAACTACCCAAACCAACTAACCAACTCCCATTTTCACCACTCTTAAATAATGGGGGAAATGAGGGGGTTTTAAACACTTTAAAAAGGTAATTCCTAGGTTAAAAGAACCCTTAATCCATATATCTATCACCTAGGGGCAACTTAGGACTATAGTAACTTAATTTAATTCACATAAAAAACTTCATAAATCACACAAAGATAAACATACCAAAAGATAACCCATAAAGGTAATAAAATAAACTTTCACATAAATACATGACCACACAACACATTATCCACATAAATGACATTTCACAACAATACATCCCATGACCTTATTTCTTCACACGAGATAAGGTCGATAATTCATAGTGATAATACAAAGGAAGTAGCTATGTGACCCCAACCACCATTGGTAAAATTTACCTATTCACTCAACAAAAGGTGTCAGTATATCATATGAGTAATAATATTCGAAGCAACTATAACACTCGAAAACAAATATTATTTTCCATAATTTCTTATCTAAAATTATCATCTAGGAAATCACATAGAAATGATTTAAATCAAATAACCATCACAAGTAAACATGTCAATTATCATCTCCACAATAACACCTAATTGCACATCCACATTATGTAATCATCTAATAATCACACTATCACTACCTCTACAATAACCAATTGAAAACCACCATATAATCAATACCCTGTCAATAATGAAAATTTTCAACTCATTAAATCTCATCTTGATCAATGTATACTTACTCATTGAAGGAACTCATCTGATTATCACAAAGTAATCACAACAAACATTAGTCAGCTAAAATTAGTCAGTTAACCATTATCCCAATAACAACCAAGAAAAAATACCATTTATGCATATGAAACAACTAACATTCATAAAACTCTTGTGAAAATGTTTGATCATAAAAACACATGAAAAATTTGAACATGAGACATGATATCAACAAGGAAACATAACATCAATAGGATCACTAAAAAGATAGGGTCTCACATAAATGTGCATCAATTACAAATCACTGGACAAGAATACTATCAAGAACTAATACCTAACTTTGAGGATTGATGAATTGATAGATGAACTTTGCGTAACTGTCTATTTCTCAAAATAGAGATCTTATATTGGGCTACCATCAAATCATAGTCCTAAAGGAGGATATTCACCAAAAAAAAATTCAATGTCACTATGGGCACTATGAGTTTCTAGTCATGTTGTGTCAGTTTCACAAATGCTTCAACAAATTTCTAGTCACAAATGAATTAGATTTTCTACAAGAAACAAGTTCATCCTTGTCTTATTTGATGAAATTTTTATCTATAATTAAATATGGGAGGAGCAATATGGCATTATTGATGAAGTGTTGGGATTTTTGGAAGCACAAACACCATTTTCCAAGGAGTCAAAGTGTGATCTCACTATGAAAGAGATCTTGTATGTAGGTTACATCATAATGCAAGGGGAGTGCAAGTAGATATGGAGAAGATCAAATCAATTCAAGATTACCTTTCCTTGAGCACCCTGACACAACTACAATGATTCTTCAGTCTTTCTAGCTACTATAGGGAATTTTTTAAGGGTTTCTCCCAACTAGTTGTGCCCTTAATTAACCTAAAAAATAAAGGATTTTTTGCATGGACTGAGGATACAAGTGAGAATTTGATATACTTGTTGGCCTCCTATAATGATTTAATAACTAAGCCCTTACAGCTGTGATTCAAAGATTGGACATCTAATTTGAGTAGCTATCTTAATCATCTTAAAGGTGCATTTAACTTGTCAACCCAGGGACGTAGACTTGAAATGGGTTAGCACAATATGTGCACTATGAATCCATAGTAGCCATATTCATTCTACAGCTAAGAAATACATAATGTTGAAAGTAAATTGCTTGGAAAGAAATAACATAAGTGCTAAGCATCAACCAATAACTATACTAAGTTGAAATGCATGACAGAAATGAAAATTTGAGCACACATACAGGAAACTACTATGTTTTCTTTGGCTGTAGGATCAGTCATAGAATGGAATTCTAGTGGCTACAGGAATAGACAGTGCCAAATTATTACCTAATTGCTAAACAAAAAGTACTAACTAAACTAAAGGATGGAATGCTCACCAAGTGGGCCCGCTTGGATGAGTATCCCTTAAGACAAATGTAAACTCAAATACATGAACTTATACCTTCATTTTATTCATTGGAAAGCATGAGTACAATCGAGCAACATAATTATATTACTGAAAAACTAAGAATGTGAATACAACATCAAATTAATCAACCTTCTGAGAAGGAGCATTCAAGTCTTATTTATAGGAAGAAAAACTACTAACTAATTTCCTAGCAAGGCAGTCAACTCCAATAGATTAGGAGGACGCTACTTTAGGGAAAGCATAAAAAGTGGAGAGGAGGTTATGCATGCGTGGAATCTGGTCAAGTCAGTTTTCCTTAACGCATAACTAGCATAACAATAGCTCCTAATGCATATCTAGCATAACAATAGCTCCTATATTCGCTCAACAAACTATTAAGACCATTTACAAGGCAGTTACAATTATTTGATTTGAACTAGGAATCTCCCTCCAAAGAGAGTCTTCCCTCTATTGACCTTTGAATGATCACCTTGTTGACCTTTATGGAAAACGACCAGCTGGCAGAGTCTTCCTTAATTTTGTAGGCTCTAATTATATCTGCATAACAATGTTAGTATGCACAATAATTGCATATTTGTAACTATCTTAAAGTAACATTCATTAATCCACATGTAAAATTAACATAGATAGTTCATATAGCATGTCAGTGTCATTTAAAGGTTACAAAAAATAAGCTTATGCCCAATGTCTAAGGTTTTGAGGAAATATCATAAAAAGGTCAACATCCAAGTATCAAGGTTTATTGCAACTACAACAAATGGATAATAAATTCTATCAAAATTGAGCCAAAAACTATACTCATCACTCCCCCCAACCTAAGGCTTTGTTGACCTCCTCCAATAGAGGAAGGGTTGTTCTTTTGCTTAGTTAATCCCCTGAAATTTGCAACTGCCAAATGTCCTACATCAGTTCTTGTAGTGTGTGAATTAGGGTCCCAATAGAACCCTTGCTTATTGTCCAACTTGCTTCATATCTGTCTCTCTGTAGCTATATCATACTGATAATACCTAAAATTTGGCATAGGCCATAATAGGATAGGTGGTTGAAAAGTTAATGGAAGCCAAAATTGTCCATTCGTCCTTCCAATCTGTATATATCTATCAACCCTCTTGCATGCTGCAACATAGTTCTACAGAGAGTGAGGCTCAACTTGTTTTAATTCATCAGTCAGATTGTTCCACCTCTGTGCTAGATATCCCTTTACAGATTCCCCTATGGTTTTTGCTACCTTCTCATATTCTTTGTAAATCGCTTCTCTCTCAAGAAGGATCCTACTACTATAGCTTGGTTAGTAAAGAATTTTGTGCCAATCCCTGAAAATGTCTCTTGGGTTTCTTGATTCAGCCCTGATGGGCAAGGGAGTGTTCGATTATATTTACCTATAAGTCCTAAACCGTTGTCCCAAACTAATTTCATTCTGTATCCAGGACATAAATGCCCTTAATTGGACATCCCCAACATACAACAATGGATTCCAATCATGATCTTGGGACAATAATTTTTTCATTTTAGAAGAAGCAATCTGATAAGCCTAGAAAAATTCAAGAGGAGTCTCAATGGAAGGATTCAAACCTGAAATAATCCTTGTTAGTTTAAAAGAAAGATTCTTCTCCTTCAAATATAGAGCATAGACCCTTGGAGGAGTCTTGCACTCTAATATCTGAGGTACTAAGGCTGCTATATTGTCCACCTTCTCCTTCAAAGCAATAATTTATGTATTTTTCTCTTCAATCTCTTAATCTTTCTTTTTAATCTCCTCTTTCAGCCTACGTTTCTCCTTTTTCCATTCTTCTTCCCTCCTTTGTATCTCATTTCATAAGTTCATGGCTACCATGTGCATTGAAAAATCAAAGGGCTTATGTACTCCTACCAAAAAATTTCCTAGCACTAGTGCTTGCTCTTCATATGGCCCCAGCTGCAAGGATTCTGATTGTTCAGCCAATTCTGGTTGCAGGGGTGCTAATTGTTGTCCCAGTTTCGGCTGCAGGGGATCTTGTTTCTGTTGTAGGAACTCTTGCTGCAAGAGCTCCTAATTCTCCTCATACTCTTGAATTTCAACTTGTTATGCGATGGCAACAAGCTTTACCAATGTTATATTTGTCACTTCCTCAAATATGTCCTTTTCCTCAACATTCACCTGCCCCACTAGGGATTTTGTGTCCTCCCATGATGTTTCTCTAGTCCTAGGGCTTCCCTACGGAGACATACCAATGGCTGGTCCAACTGGTCTTGTTTCTCTAGGAGGGCTCTCATGTTTTTCTTTGGCTGCAAGAAGAACAATGTCAACCTTTCGTTTCTTAGAGCTTGATGCTTCTTTTCCCACCGTCTGCTTTTTAGCTTTTCCCTTCCTTATTTATGCTTCCTTCTTTTGTGCCCTAGTTTGAATTAGGATTCCAAGGGGGACATCATCATCAGAATCTGAAGAAGAACTTTCTTTGTTTGAATGTTCTGTCTTAGAGGAACTAATCTCTATAGTTTGTTCAGCTGCATGAGGGTTTACACTAGGGCTTGTGCCAAAAGTTGAGGCTCTAGGAGTGGCTTCAACAAAAATCACTCTCCTACTAGCCCTACGAGATTAAGGCGAAACCCTAGGTCACAAATGCTCTGGTCTAAATTGATCAATATTCAATAATTCTTCCCAAGTCATATCAGGCACATCATGCAAAGACTTCTCTACTAATAATTTGATCAAACAATGGTGGGAAATGAAAATATCCCTACCTTTTTGGGTCTCTATAGTCATGATTGAAAGAAGGTGGTATAACATGTTTGGCCCATTCATTCTTCTCACGTGCCTCATATGATTCAGGAGTTTGAAGTGCATAAAATGTAGATTCAATTGACGACCTTCACAAGTAAGGTACTTCACAATGTAAATAGCTACTTGCTTCCATGGCTCAAGCAGAGAGGCTCTCTTCACTCCTAGCTGACCTGGCATCTCTAGTACCAGGGCAATGTTCACCATCGACAAGCAACCCTGTAACTTCTGTAATCCTTTCTTTTGTAGCTATTACCTCCAACCCTTTTACCGTGGCCTTTCCTTCAGACAATGTCTGCGTAAATTCCAACACAACATCTTCATTAAAACCATTAAGCTTCAAGAGATAATCTAACCATCTACAATTTAAGAACTTGGCTTAGCAAGGTGCATCCTATAGTAATACATCATGAACTGTGGGTTCATTTCAAATTAACCCACCTCCCATTGTTCAATTGCCTACAATTAAACAATCACTCTACAAAGTTTCCCTTCCTGCAATCTTCATCTGAAAGCCAAATTTCTCCTTCCTGCAACGCTGGTGAATTCCCAATGCCAATGTCATCTGAATTTTACCTTTTTGGTGACTTAGGATTATGACAAAAGTAATAAAGGCAGTAAAGGATTAATAAATGAAGGATGTGATCAAGAAAAATGGAGGCGGTTGATGTCATCACACACATGTGAGCCATCACCTCACTCAAAATTCAAATTGGCTCAATTTAAACTTTGTTGATATGGACCAACATGGACTGACACGTGGATGTGGTATTCACACTCCCCCCCTTACCTAAATTTGAGCACGTGTCCTCAAATGTGCAGTAGTAATGATGATTTGATAGGGGCAGGGAATGATTACATGCTATAAAGAATGTCTACATTAATGTACAAGAATTAAATGAATGTACTTAAAAGATAATTAAGATGTAACAAATTGATGCACACATACCTGAATTTATGGAGTATTTTTTGCAAAGAATATGGAGGAAGTACCGGTCACCTTTTAATAAGTTAGTTGAGCAATTAATGAAAATGGAGTGGAATGAAGTGAAGTTATGACGACATGATGGAAGAGAGAGAAAGGTGGAGATGGATGGGAATATGGGTGAATGAATGAAGAAGTGGACTCCCACAAAAGTGGAAGTCTTTATTATGAGAAGTTGTTTACCTCAGTTAGCCAGAAGGAGGGACACTAGGTTCGCTTCCTTCGGCTGCAGGAAGTTCGAGTGTTGCACGTTGAGTGAATTGCTGCAGGAATTCCTCCTTGGAAGTTGGCTTGTGATACAACCTGAGGTGATGACCATTGACAAACAGCTTAAATTTGACAGGGTCAATGGTAGTGAGTTGAACAACACCATTGGAGAAGACTTCAACAACCTCATATGGTCCTAGTCACCTTGTCCACAATTTTCCTACATTATCTTGATACCTTGAGTCGTAGAGCAGTGCCCAGTCACCTAGTTGGAATTTCTTGTCCTTGATGAATTTTTCATGCCACTATATTCTCTAATTTTGCACTATCTCTGTGTGATGCAAGGTTGCCTTCCTCATCTCATCCAAGTTATTCAACTGCATAATTTTGTCCTTTTGTGCCTTAGAGATATTCATCCCTAAGTCTAGTGTAGTCCTAAGAGTCTTATGCTCAAATTCAATGGGCATCATAACTATCTTTCCATACAACAACTCAAAAGGAGTGAAGCCTATGGTTGTTTTCTAGGTGGTCCAATAGGCCCAAACAACTTTTGGTAGCCTATTTTCCCAATCCTTCCTATAGATAGCCACTGTTTTGGTTAGAATGGCTTCAATTTCCCTATTAGTCACCTCAACTTGTCCATTGACTTGAGGGTGATAAGGAGTAGAATTCCTATGCCTTATGTTGTACTCATTGACCAGTGTTGTAACAAGGGTTGAGGTGAATTGAGCCCCTTGATCAGTCACTATCTCTTTGGGAACCCCATACTGTGTGAAAATCACCTCATAAATAAATTCTGCAACCTTATTATCTCTTGCATGCTTCTTGGCCTTAACTTCTACCCACTTGGTTACATAATCAGTGCATACCAAGATATAGGATTTACCATTTGATGGAGGATCAATAGGTCCTACAAAATCCAATCCCCATTTGTCAAATGGAGTGATTACTACCTGGGGGTAAAGGGGCATCTCATCATATTTGGTTGGTCGGCCCATCCTCTGGCATCTATCACACTTCCTTTTATATTTCCCTGCATCCTTGTGGAGTGTGGGTCAGTAATATCCCGTGTTCAAAATCTTCATTGTTGTCCTTTTGGCTGCAAAATGCCCTCCACATGGTTCATTGTGACATGCATGCAAAATATCATATGTCTCATCTTCCCTCACACATCTCCTCATGACATGATCTGGTCCAATGTAAAACAAGCATCTTGCAAACCATGAGAAAGGAAAAGATTTTTCAATGAGCATCCTTCTCTCCTTTGGAGGGAAATGAGGAGGAACTCTCCATGTAACCAAATAGTTAGCTATGTCAACATACCAGGGTGTATGCACACTGATGGAAAATAAGTGTTCATCAGGTCAATGACTTGATTGTCCTCTGATGTAGTCAGCCTTGAAAGAAAGTTTGCAACAACATTAGCCTTCCCTAGTTTATCCACAATGGTTATGTCAAACTCCTGCATCAACAATAACCATCTTGTTAGCCTACCTGAGATTAGGGGTTTATTCATGAGGTACCTAATGGCTACATGATCTATGTGCACAAAGATTTGATAGCCTGTTATGTAGTGCCTGGATTTGTTAAGGACATAAATTACTGCCAACATTTCCTTTTTTGTCATTGAATAGTTGAATTCAATGCCTTGTAGGTTTTTACTGACAAAATAAATAACATTCTTAATTGCTCCTTCTTTCTATCCCAAGACAACTCCTATAGCATAGTCTAATGCATCTGTATGAATGGGTAAAGGAAGCTCCCAATTGGGACCTTGAGTACATGAGCATGAGTCAAAGTTGCTTTAAGATCAGAGAATGCCTTGTCACAATCCTCTTTCTAGTGGAATTCAACATCTTTAGTTAGGATATTGTACAATGGTGCTGCCATTTTGCTGAAGTCTTTGATGAAACACCTATAATAACCTGCATGTCCCAAGAAACTCCTAACATCTTTTTGTTTTGCAGGCGTAGGCAGATTTGTGATCACCTCAATCTTGGTAGGGTCTACTTGAATTCCTTTGTGAGTGATGTAGTGGCCAATGACTACACCTTCCTACATCATCATAAAGCACTTTTCACTGTTTAAAGATAGATTGTGACATTCACATATTTGTAAGTCTCTCCTGAGATTTTCCAATGCTTTATTGAAATCAACACCATAAGTAGTAAAATCATCCATATAAATTCCATGCAATCATGAGAGATATATGAAAATATGTTAATGATTTCCCTCTGAAAAGTTGCATGTGCATTACATAAGCCAAATGGAAGTACTGAGTAGGCATAAGTCCCCCATGGACAGGTAAAGGTGGTCTTTTCCTGGTCCTCAGGTGCAATTTGGATCTGGTTATACCCACTAAATCCATCTAGAAAAGAAAAGTATTGCTTTCCTGCAAGTGAATCCAGAACTTGATCTATGAAAGGCAGGGAAAATGGTCCTTTTTGGTGGCAACATTGAGTTCCCTATAATCAACACAAACTCACCACTTCCCTCCTTTTTTGGGCATAATCACCAATGGAGACACCCATTGGCTATCTGAAATGGGGTAGATAAATCTCGTATCTTGCAATTTTTGTAGTTCCCCTTATACAATTCCTCTCAATGCAGGGTTAATTCTTCTTTGTGGTTGCCTCACTGGTGTATAATCATCTCTGATGTATATCCTATGAGTGCAAAGCTTAGGATACAATCCCTTCATATCATGATAGTCCCACGCAAATGCATGTTGGTGGGTCCTCAATAAGTTTGTCAATGACAACTGTTGTTCTTCACTCAATTTGTTGTTAATATTTAGATATTTTCCTTCTGACATTTGCACTTGTGTAGTTAACTCTATCATAGCTGCTTCACCAAGGCTTGGTACCTTGAGTTCATGTGGCAACAATGTATGAGACATACCTGTTGCTACAGGAAGCTCGACTGCAGGAAGAGCGGGCAGAAGTGTCTTTACTAGATTGATAGAATTAGATGCATGAGAGGATGAGTCTTCCTGCACCTAACAATGATTTTAAATTATGTTAGAAAATACTTCATCTTCATCCTGAAGCTGCATGAAAGAACTTCTGCCTAACATCATAAGTTGTGCCATAGAATAGACTTCATCGGCCTCTTCACCAACATGTGGCCATATGGGGTTATCCATATCATGGGATGGCTGAGCAGGAGGGTAGAGAATAAGCTTTTTGGTGCTCTTTCCATAAAAAAATGGTCATGTCTCCTATTTGACATCCAATATAGGCATATGCTATTGCTAACCATGGCCTTCCTAGAATAATGGGGTACCCGACTAGTGTTGCTTTAGGAGAAAGAATCATGAAATCTGCTGGATACTCCCAAGAGTCTAGAGTCACCACAAGATCCTCTACTATACCATTAGGTTTAACAGTGGAGCTATGAGCAAGCTGCAGGATAGTAGGAGTAGGTCTCATACTTGCAACATTTAGTTGTTGCATGATATCCTTGGTCATTACATTTATTGTTGCTCCTAGATCAATCAGAGCATTCTTTATTTGGATCTCATTTATAACAACTCTTACCACAGGACTACTTGGGTCATTGTATTTGGGAACAATCACTTTCCCAAGCATGATGTTAGCCAGTTGTCCCACCACATGAACCGTATTGGGGTCTTTCTTCTTCCTACCTGGCTTCTTAAGGCATGCTTCCTTAATTGCTTTGCCGTATATGGGAACATCTTTAATGGCCTGAAATAAGGGTATCTTAACACATATATGCTTCAACTGATCTAGAATGTCAAAGGTTGGTTCCTCCTTCTCTTCTTTTTGTTTAGCACTTTCCAACCTTTGAGGAAATGGTGGTTCATGTTCAGTTTGCTTGACTAGAATTGGTTTAGGATTTTTAGGTACACCTAGCTGAATGGGGACATTCAATTGCTCCTCTTCTTCCACAAGAAGGTCAGTGATGATGGGTGTAGAAGGAGTTGGAAAAGTAGTTCCTGAACACAAGTGGATGTCACCTACACTCACAACATATGCAAGGAATTGATTTGGATTAGTAGATTAGACTGGTTGTTGTTGTGGTTTGTTATTTGGGTTAGGTGTGGATTGAGCTAGTAGCTGAGTAGGTTTAGGTTTATTTGAACTGGAACTAGCAGGAGGAGGCATTATAGCAGGTTGTTGGGGCTAAGAAGGTGGTTGTATGTAATTGGCTATTTGGTTTGGCCATTGCTGTCCTCCCCTCCATTGAGATGTTTCCTACCAGTTTCTTGGAGGTGGTTGCCAATTTCCTTGAAACTACTGCCAATTCCCTTGAGGTTGTTTCCACTGGGGTGGAGAGTTTTGGTGATTGGGCCAAGTATTTCGAGGGTTATTCCAAGGTTGTGGTGGATATCCTCCATAATTGGATGGATATGGGGGTTTTCATTGGTTACTAGATGCATGAGAATTAAAATAAGGCCCAACAAAGGATAATGGATCTGGTGGCATACCTTGTCTTGGAGCCCATGGCCTTCTTTGTGCAATGTAGTAGACTTGATCATCATCACATTGGATTGGCTTGAACTCAGGTGGGATTTTCTTACTATCAATGTTAGCTACCATTTTGCACTTGCAACCCTTCTTCTTTTGTCTGCAATGAGGGTGATATTTTGCCAACATTGTCTCTGCCTCCTCTTGTTTCTTCTTTGCTTGAAGTGTATCCAACTAAGTAGCCAAATTATTTATGATGTTTTGCTTGAAGTCTGCCATCAAGTGAGTAATCTCCATCCTTGAAACTCCATTGGTAGATGACTTACCCATAGAGGATTGGTAAGCTCTCTCTTTCTTTGAAGCTACCCTAGAATAGTTTTGACATATCTTCTTGATATCCTCCCAAGGAACTTGGGTGATATCTCCTCCTCCCATTAGGGCCAAGGCATTAATGCAGTTGTCATTAATTCCTCTTAGGAAAAACAACTTTTGTGATTCTTCATTGAGTGTATAGTGTGGAAATTTCTCTAGGCAGAACATAAACCTTGAAATGTAATCCTCCAGAATCTCATCTTCCTTTTGTTGCATCCTAAAAATGCCATCTCCCCTCATGTCACTGCCCCTACAATATTTCTTGTACTTCTCAAGGAACTTTGTCTTCATGTCCTCCCAAGTCTCCATAGTATTTTTGCCTAAGCTCATAAACCATCTTAATGCAGCCTCTTTCAAGGTGGTAGGGAACAACTTAAGCCTATGGGCATCAGTGGTATAGTCATAACTCCTATAGAGTATATCAAACACAAACAAGAAAGTATCAGGATCTTTTGTGACAAGTCCATAAAACTTAGGAAGGACTAAAGCAGGGATATTTTTGAGGTTGTCAACTTCATTTTGATGAGCAATGGGGAAAGGAAAAGTTGGTTGGTTAGGTCTGTTTCTATTTGCATCACCCATGCCTGCCTGATGGAGTTCCAAAGCAAAGGGATTCTCAATTTGATTTTGGTCTTTGGAGGAAATTTCAAAACTAGTCAGATCAGGAAATGCATCAGCAAAAGGGTGTGGCTCTTCTTTTTCTTCGTCTCTTGGTAGATTTTGATGCTCAACTAGCTAGAGTGGATCAGGGTTATTAGGAAGGAATCTCCCATGAGCATCTCTCCTCCTTCCTCTATGCATATGGTATCAACTCAATATCAACCAACTCACACAAAGAATGGGAAAAAGAATAGTGGATCATTACTTTCCTAAATGAGGGGTATACTAAGAACAAACTTTCATAAATACAACGGTAAGAAAGAAACTATCAATGACTCCAAAGAACTCCCTAGTTTGACACCATCCCCGACAACAATGCCAAAAATGTTGGCCTCCTACAATGATTTAACAACTAAGCCCTTATAGCTGTGATTCAAAGATTGGAAATCTAATATGAATAGCTATCTTAATCATCTTGAAGGTTCATTTAACTTGTCAACCTAGGGACGTAGACTTGAAATGGGTCAACACAGTATGTGTACTAGGAATCTGTAGTAGCCATATTCATTCTACAGCTAAGAAAGACATAATGTTGAAAGTAAATTGCTTGGAAAGAAATAACATAAGTGTTGAGCATCAACCAATAACTATTCTAAGTTGAAATGCATGACAAAAATGAAAATCTGAGCACACAGACATGAAACTACTCTGTCTACTTTGGCTGTAGGAACAGTCATAGAATGGAATTCTAGTGGTTGCAGGAACAAATAGTGCCAAATTATTACCTAATTGCTAAACAAAAATTACTAACTAAATTAAAGGATGGAATGCTCACCAAGTGGCCCCCCTTGGATGAGTATCCCTTAAGACAAATGTAAACTTAGATACATGAACTTATACCTTCATTTTATTCATTGGAAAGCATGAGTACAATCGAGCAATATAACTATATTACTGAAAAACTAAGAATGCGAATACAACATTAGATTAATCAACCTTTTGAGAAGGAGCATTCGAGTCTTATTTATAGGAAGAAAAACTACTAACTTCCTAGCAAGGCGGTCAAATCCAATAGATTAGGAGGATGCCACTTTAGGGAAAGCATAAAAAGTGGAGAGGAGGTTATGCATGTGTGGAATCTGGTCAAGCCGATTTTCCTTAACACAGATCTAGCATAACAATAGCTCCTATATTCGCTCAACAAACTATTAAGACCATTTACAAGGTAGTTACAATTCTTCGATTTGAACTAGGAATCTCCCTCCAAAGAGAGTCTTCACCCCATTGACATTTGAATGATCACCTTGTTGACCTTTATGGCAAACAACCAGCTGGTAGAGTCTTCCTTAATTTTGTAGGCTCTAATTATATCTGCATAACAATGTTAGTATGCACAACAATTACATATCTGTAACTATCTTAAAGTAACATTCATTAATCCATATGTAAAATTAACATAGATAGTTCATATAGCATGTCAGTGTCATTTAAAGGCTACAAAAAATAAGCTTATGCCCAATGTCTAAGGTTTTGAGGAAATATCATAAAAAGGTCAACATCCAAGTATCAAGGTTTATGACAACTACAACAAATGGTTAATAAATTCTATCAAAATTGAACCAAAAACTAGACTCGTCAATACTAAAAGAGGTAATGAAATTATGTCTTATGTTAGCAATTATATATTTCACTCTACCTTTCACACTAGAATGTGATTTATCAAGAGAAGGTATTTGTGTCATGCTTGTGTAAAATAAAAACCTGATTGTGTTTGAGAGTTAGAAACTCATAGAGGTGGAAAGATAGTTCTCCATCTATGATAAGGAAATATTGGGCATCATACATGCATTGGTCAAGATTAAGCAATATTTGATGGGTGGCTAATTTTTGGTTAAAACTAATCATAATAGTTTGAGATGTTTTCTCAATTATAAGGATGTAAATGAGCGGTAGCAAAAGTGGTGAGGAAACTCCAAGCCTATGAATTTTATATTGAGTTTGTTAAAGGGAAGAAGAATGTTGTTGTTGATGCATTATCTAAAAGGCCAAATTCGTGTTCCTTGGGTGATCCCACAATAGTATGTTCCACTTTTTTTGGCCAAAGTAGGACATTGAAATCAACATTTTTCACCAAATTTTCACTTTCTAACACCTATAGCAACTAAATCGTTAAAAATTTGAAGATGACGTGAACTAGTGACTTTTGAGATTTTGTCTATAGATTATAAATATATATTTTTTTTAAAAATTAATAAATAATTTGTGTTTTTTTACATAACTTTTAATAACTTATTTTTTATAGTTAAAAGTATTTTTAAAAAGTGACATTTATTTGGTATAGCATAACTTTATTTGTAAGAAGGATACAATTATAAATTTTTAAATATAGTTTCATAACACATATATCTAGGGCATGGATATTTTTCCATAATTTTTTGTTGCATAATTTAATTTTTAAAACTTTTTGAAGTGAGATTAGCTATTATTTAAACATAGGTTCATTCACTATCGCATAATTTTTTTGTATTCGTCCGAATTAACTTTTTTTTTTTGTTGAAATAAGAACATCAATACCTAGAGGACATTTATTTTTTTAAATTTTATTATCTATTTTACTATTTTTCCATGTGTGGAATAAAGACCTTCACAATTATTGAAAAACCTATCTTTACTAGAAAATAGAAAATAAATACAGTAATCAAATTAAATATATTCAATAAATTATACTCATTGGAAAGCTTTCTTCGAGTGCTATGATATTGCAAATTCTCTTTTAATATTCATTCCATTTTTTGGTCCAACCCAAGGTTGGAAACATAAAGTTTTGAGGAAAATCTAAGGCCTAAGGTGGAAAGGTCACTTTTAGGGAATTCATTCTAAGGTATGCCATTTCAACAAAATAAAACATTTTAAAAAAACCTTCGAACAAAGTTAATTTCCAAAAATAGAAAAAAGAGACCTTTGAATGAGGTACTTTTTGACGTACGTTCAAACAAAAGTGTTTTTAACTTTTCACCTCCATCCCAATTAAAAAAAATGTGATGTCCCATAAGTGGGAATCAATAGTATAGGTTCACCCCCTTGTCTCATATCTTTATGAATTGGATGAATGAAATCATAGTAATGTATGCCAATAATGCATTTGAAGATTATTTGTTTTAAGGGAAGTTGTTCGATGATAGGTACATAGTTTGTAATGAGCTCATTATGTAGACAAGGGAATAGTCTACTTGGTGACATAATTAAGAATAAAGGGAAATATTTTGTGAGAAGTTCACGATACTCCCTTGGCACACTTCCCTAGGTACTTCAAGATTTACAAATAGATTAGGCATAAGGTTCACATTGAAGGGAATCAAGGATGTTGTCCTCAATAATTTCAAAGAATACATCATTTTTCAAAATAGTAAGATGGAATATACCTTCCCCACAGGTCTTTTGTAGTCCTTACCCATATCGAAGCAAAAATGGGAAAGTGTTTTGTTGGATTTTGTCATGGGACTTCCTAAAATCCAAGGTATGAACCATATATATGTTGTGGATAAAATAATGAAGTACACACATTTCTTTGTCATCTCTTCATATTTTAAGGTGTCATAAATGGTTGATTTATTCTTCAAGGAAGTGATGAAACTCGATGGACTACCCAAGAGAATCATAAGTAATAGAGACAATTGCTTCATGAGATTGTTTTGGAAAGAGCTCTTATTTTTAGCAAGAATCAAGCTCACTCCCAACAAGTTAGCTACCACCTATAAATATATAGCCAAATCAAGATAGTGAAGAAATGGGTGGAATGTTATTGAGAAATTATGTTGTTGATTAGCATAATACTTGGATTTAATGGCTCTACTTGGGGAGAACTATACAACACCAACTACCACATGTCAATTAAGATGATATCATCCTTGTATAACTATGAATCCTAAAACTTCATTGATATCATTCTAGAAAATAGTAGGGTACCAAGAGCAAGTAATGTGATCAAACAAAGCTAAGACATTATGAAGTCACTCAAGAATAATCTCTAATAGGCTCAAAACCAACAAAATATGTATGTATATTATCATAGGATCAAGAGAAAATTTGGGATCAAAGACACATTTTTGTTAGATTACATCCATACAAGCAATATTCCTTAAAGGAAAGTGGAATAGAAAATATCAAATTATATTTCTATAGGCCATATAGAATTATAATAAGGATTGATGAAGTGTCCTATGAGTTGGAGATATTAGAGGAAAGAAACGTACATATTATTTTTCACCTGTCTTGCCTCAAAATGTCATTAGGCAAACATATATAAATTTTGGATGAGTTGCCTTCAATTGATGAGGATGGAAAACTAGTTTTTATTCTTGAAGAAGTCTTGGATATAAGGGAGAGGAAGCTAAGAAACATAAGAACCAATGAGTACCTAATTCAATGGAAATATCTTTTGGTGGAGTATGTAACGTGGGAAGGCCTGTATATATTAGAACATCTAAAATTAAAATTGCTTAAGGATAATTTTTTTTTAGTAGAATGTACTTGTCGTCACCCATTTCTAGTCAATCTAAGTCTATACATATTAGGTATGTACTTGTGTCTTCCTTTTTTCATCTAATGTGTGTTTTCCCTTCCCATGAGTATATCCTTTCTTTTAAATCGACTCTTCCCTTCTTTCTATTAGAGTTTTAAACTTATCCATCTTGTAATGCATTCCATCTATTTCCCACCTCATCATTATATTTGTCAAAATTTTAGACTTTCCTTATCAACATGCGCGTTGCTCAACCCCCAATAGCCTAACTTGTAGTTTGAGTCTTATGGTATGACCAACCCTCAAGCCTTCATATTTTTTCCTATGTTTCTATTTCCCTCCTAACTTCCTAACATATGTCGTATTGTTTCCATTATTATTTTTTTGGTGCTATAGTGCTTTCAAAGTTGAATCTTTATTGCCCATGATCATAGTTCAAATTTGAAGTTGTAGGTGTATATGGTGCTTAACCAATATTTTTTTTGTGGAGGATATAAAAGAGTTAATATTTTTATCTGAGATCATCATCTACACTTGACCAAAATCCTTTCAGAGTTTGTTTTGAGCATGTTTGTGTTCAAGCATGGGAATCATAGGACGAGAATCCTAAATATTTTGGAGGGTGATCTCACATGGAGTTTGCATTTGAGCTTTATTGGACATAGACATTGGCTACATTATATTGATTTGATTCATCGTAGTTGTTGGTATGAATTGTTGCTATATAATCATTTGAATGTAATGTAATCATTATTGTAATATGAAAGAGAGCAAGAATTATATTTGTATTTGTTGCTCATTATAATAAAAAGATTTGGTGTTATGATGTCATTGTTGATCGAAGTGCAATAAAATTATTGATAAATTAACAGTCATTTAAATATATGTTTTCTAAGATATGAAATTTTGATAGTTCCTGATAGTGTTATTCAACTAATAAGTGTTTGTGGAAGGTTAAGACTTAGACTTGTATTATTGTTTTGGCATAGGATATTAAATTGGCCCCACATTTGGATTTTGATTTTATAAGGTAAGGGATAAAGTGAAGGTTGGGACTTGTCCTTAGGAATAAATGTAGATATGAACAAATAATACTTCAGTTGTGTGCCTATTCTTAGCTTAAAATGTGTTTATTATTGTATAAATGTCAACTAATCCAAAGTGAGTCCAAAACAAATGTGAAAGGTGTGAAGTATGAGTTTTTTCCTTTTATTTTAAGTTCAATTTGGCTAGGTTATCCTTTATGCCATAACTAATGTACAAGTGGTACATTTCAAAATGAGAGCTAACAAATAACATAATCCCCACCTAAATCCATCTACATAAATTCCTAGGGATAAGTTCCAATTCTTAAGTTATCCATTCATTATCTTGGATCAAATCCGTGAGTGTGGAATTGGTCTAATTTAGTTTAGTGAGTGCAAAAATGACACTATTTTTTAAAAAAATTAAATTTAAATCTCAACCCCAATTGACTCCTTTCTAATTAGCCATTATGAGATAACTAAAGCAAATAAAATTTAAATTTCATGCTAGAGTTTTGCATAAAAGGACATACCCTATTTTTTATTACACATCCAAAAAACATTAGATTTGGCATGACTTGACATGTTGTTGGTGTGTTGGATAATGAGAAGTTGTGGCTTTATAGAGTAGATGCATGGATTAGATTTGGATACTAGGTAGGGGATAAAAAAGAAGAAGAAGGTTTTAGCATCTATAATATATGATTGTGGGTCGTACGATGAGCTTTGACTTATTATCCAACAAACCACACTAACATCATTTTCATCACATTCTTTACTAATATTGTTTCTTCCTTTTCTCACATCCCAATCTCCACATATCTAACCACCCCCTTCTTCCTATCTCTTTAAATCCCATCTATCTTTCATCCCTTTGGACCTAGTTCTCTTTTGAGATACTACTTGGGTCTTGTCAACTTGCTTGCTCTCTCAAGGGGGCATCCCTAACCCATTTCCTACTTTTATTTTTGTTAAATGATTAGGGTATTCTACTACTAGTTCTACCCCACCAAATGTCTATACTTATATTTTTTTTGAAACAACGTTGCTTCTACTAGTCGCAAAGTCGTCTCAAATAGGGGCAACACATACACATAAAATTGTCCTAACATCATTCCACACTAATGCTTCATTGCCACTAATTAATTGAATAATCTTATTATTTAATTACCTCAATTCCACCTCACATCTAATTAAACATTATTATTTAATTACTTCAATTTTTACCTTACATGAATAATCATATTAAATATAATATTTTTTATTTAATTTACGTATATTCCCTCCATCATTTCTATAAATAAATGACCAACTAATTCTCTTTCCCTCTCCTTTTTTGCTTCAACAAATTACTGTTTTTAGCATTTTAATCTTAGCCATTCATTTTAAACAAATTGAATATAACCCTCCATTTTTTCCCTTGATCTTGGGAAAGTGTTCTCATTGAATCTCCACCATCAATTTTCTAAACAAATTCTCACCATCCATCCTCATCAAAAATCTAAAAATTGACACATCATTTGATGTAAAGCAATCAATTGTCTTCAATAAGTTCATGTTTTATAGATTTCAAGCAAATGCATCTCATTCATTAAGCAAATCTACTCAAGTATTTATTATTTTGAATTTTCATTGTGTTGAATCTCGAGGTGAACATTAGAATTCAATTTTTTTACTTTTTATTTCTATTTCACGTTTTAAATTAGTTTGAATTTGTGTTTGCTACCACAAAAGTCATGCCCTTACTATTTAAGATCATACACATATAGATGCTTACCATAAGAAAACACAATGTCTTAACACCATTGCCATTAGTTTTAGGTTTGTAGGAGCATAGGAAGGAACAATCTTCATCATGATTCAATAAGTCTATGATTTCTTTTAATTTTTAAAAATAATATATTTTTTATATTGTTTATTACAAATGCATCTTGCAAATTGGTGCTATTAGAAAGACATATGTCTTAAAAAATTATAAACTAGCACTTGCACCTAAAGGAGGTTCAAGAATTACGTCGGTTGAAAACAATATGTATGTTAATATGTTAGAGAGTATGTGTTCGTGCATGGATGCACTACAAATTCTAGTTGCACGTGGCTGGATTAAATAATTATTAATAAGTGCTAAATAATAGAATGAAATAAAGTAAGATAAATCTAATTTTTTTCCTTAAAGAAATTAAGTTTTATCTCATTCTGAAATATTTGCATGTAGATTTAAAACGTAAAGCAATACAAATGAAAAAAGAAAGTTGCCATCAAATTAACAAAAAACATTGCAAAGGGAAATATAATGTTCCCATCCAATTGTCAAATCAATATTTATCTGGCTTTTATGTGATAAGTGAGATTTTGGAGGCTTTTACAATTAAACAACCGCCGGTTTACCATTAAAAGGTATCTGAAACTCGACAACTCAACAATGATTTGTAGGGAAGAGACTTGTTTCAAGCTCAAATATCGCACTATATGTAACTAATCGATTAATTATTGTATTATTGATGAGGATTTTTAAAAGTCTCATCAATATTAATAAATCACAATATCTTTCAAACTTTTTTTATTCTTTTAAATCATCTAAAATCTCTTAAATTATTATATAGACTCATCAATATTTATATTTAAAACCATTGGTAATACTTTCGAATGCTATAACGAATCAATATTAAATTCTAAAAATACTTTTATTATTAGTTCCTGCTGGTAGGCAGGAATACTATTGCATTCGCCCGGAATGCATTTAACCGGCAGCATTGACCAATCACGTTTCGCCATTTAACATATTACTTATTTTTTGTATAGTTTGAATTTGTAGAGCTATTTTATATATTGGAAAATTAGCATTTATCTATTTTTCTATTCGTCCGAGTAGCTTTATAAATCATTTTCGTTTTACAAATTCGGGAAAATGCGAACGCATAAATTGATTAAATAAATTTAAGCAAAGGCATAGTTTAAAAGTTGGCGGCTAGAGGTACGTAATCCATGAATGTAGATTAAATGCATTAAAATATCAGGAAACTGCGACTGCATAAATTGATTAATTAAAATTAAGCAAAGGCATAGTTTATCAAACTGGCGGGTAGACATACGTAATGCATGAATATAAATTAAATGCATTGAATGGCATCTGGCTCGAGGTGAAGGCGGTGGAATGGCTTGGAGGCCACGCGTGGCCAGGGTACTTTGGTCATTTAATATAGAGTTAAGTTACTTGGTATGCATTTCTATTACTTTGTGTGTGTTGTTTTTGTCTTCTGTGAGCGCCTGTTCTGAGGGAGAGTTTTAGCAACTGAGTAGGAGATGTTATAGTTGCAGAGTCCAGACCCAGAAACGAGTTATTTGAGGTGATAATTTGGTATTTTGTAGTTGCAGAGTTGCACGCTGGACAGTGAAGGACGAATTGCTTCAGGTCAGAAGAGGTAACTTTTCATTTTTTTTGTCTATTTGATACAAGAAATGCAAGTAGGGTTTCATAGTGCTTTAAGGCATTTGTATACTTTGATTATAAATTCGTATTTTAAACTAGTTTTAGTATTGTTTATTCGAATTTCTTGTTGAAATGCGAAGGTTTCATCTGCGTTTGATAGGAATTATGTAGAAATCCTCTTGTCCATTTTACTTCATGCATTTGAGCCCTGTCAAGTTTGTATATTTTTTATTACTGCAAAGCGGTCCCATAAAGAAGGCTTTCGAACCAAAATTATGTCAACATGTGTGATTATGAGAGCTTTCGACCAATGAGTCAATAGTGTGTTGCTTTGAGAATTTTCATTGTCATCAAAGCATAAAGGATAGAGGGGTTCTGTTAAAAGTCGTGGTTGTTGTCCTCGTAGGCATAAATCCGTATATTAAACTACTTTTAGTATTATCTATTTGAATTTCTTGTTGAAATGCGAAGGTTTCATTTGCGTTTGATAGGTATTATGTAGAAATCCTCTTGTTCATTTTACTTCATGCATGTGAGTCCTATAGAGTTTGTATTTTTTTTATTGTTGCAAAGTGGTCCCATAAAGAGGGCTTTGGAACCTAAATTATGTCAACGTGTGCGACAATGAGAGCTTTTCAACAATGAGTCGACTGTGTGTTGCTTTGAGCTTTTCTATTGTCATGAAAGCATAAAGGATAGAGGGATTCTGTTAAAAGTCGTCGTTGTTGTCCTCGTAGGCATAAATGCAAATAATGGGAGCATAAAGAATGCATTAGAAACCTTTTTCTTGCCAGCAAGCATAAAAATTCTGTCAGATGTCATCGTTACTGTTTTTGTATCTTGGGGTTATAAAAAACTATGTCAAAAATGTTATAGAATCCAAATTACAATGTTGCCATAGAGTAGTTAAGTAATATTGCTTGATAGAATAGTTGTAGGCTTTATGCAAAAGAGCAATCAAATTCATTGCTAGAAGATTTGTGGTCCAAGAACTTGTGGCAATTAGTTTATGTAGTTAATCTAATCTACATTTATACTTGTGTCTCTTGAATCTAGAAAAATGCTTACTAGTGTTTTAATGGTTTTTGCTATTAGTATCCATCGCAGTAGGAGTACTATATATTGCTACTCTTTTAGAAAAACAAGCACATGGTTTTTGTTTTCTAATCAAAGCTTTTTACATGGTGCAATGCTTTTGGTTGGAAGAAAAGAGGTCGTGTAGTGGCCCAGCTGTGGAAAATTCTTCAAGCAAGTAGTACAAGGTGAGTTTCTAGAATGAACCTTCTCCTTTGTTTACAATTGCATACAGTAGATAGAGAAAAAGGTTAATTCAAGATTCTCACTGTATTGATTGTACTTGTAATCATATCGTTGCTTTTTGTTACAAGGACAATCTTTGCAAATGGGTATTGTGAGTGGCATATGCTATATGGTTCATAAAAATTAAGCAGTTGGGGTTCAAAAGTAGATCTTTGTTGCAGTGGCATGATCTCAGAAATGCAATAATTATCCAATCAATTTTTTGGGTGGCTGATTGCACTTTATAATTTAAACCTGCCTTTTCTAATTTTGAGAGTTTGATTATGAATCCATATGCATACTTTGATTAAAACTATTGGCTAAAGATGCATAATTCATTTATGCAAAAAATAATGCATTTAGTGGCATCTGACTAGAGGCGAGGCTGTTTGGATTGCTAATTAGTCTTTGAATATATAACAATTAAAAGAGATAAATAAGTATAATTATCCTTGGCCACATTTCACATTTTGACCTTTCAGTCAAAGTCAATTAACAAAGTAACAGCTAGACCTATAGAAGGTTCAAGGACTATGCTAGTAGAAAAACATATTTTGGACAGTGGCTAGACAATTTGTTGAAATTGCTTTACAAACTTTCAAGAAAATGCATTTTCCCTTCTATTTGCTTTCATTGTACATCTTAAATGGAAGTTGGGTTTTGCATTGTTGCGATGCATTTGGATACTTTGATTGTAAAATCATAGTTTAGATCATTTTAAGTGTTATCGATTCAAACCTTTCCTTGAAATACCAAGGATTCATCTGAATCTTGGAGACAACGTACAGCTGTCTATAATTATCCTTGGCCACATTTTACATTTGACCTTTCAATCAAAGTCAATTAACAAAGTAGCAGTTAGACCTAAAGAAGGTTGAAGGATTATGCTAATAGAAAACCATATTTTGGACAATGGCTAGACAACCTGTTGAAATTGCTCTACAAACTTTAAAGCAAATGCATTTTCCCTTCTGTTTATTCTCATTGTACATCTTAAATGGAACTTGGGTTTCACATTGTTGCAATGCATTTGAATACTTTGATTGTAAAATCATAGTTTAGATCATTTTAAGTATTATTGATTCAAATATTTCCTTGAGATACGAAGGATTCATCTGAGTCTTGTAGGCAATAAATAGTTGTCCTATAAAGAGAGCTTTGGAACCAATGAGCTGTCATAAAGGATAGAGGAATATTGTCAACTATTGTGGTTATTGTGCTCATAGGCACACATGCAAAATATGGAAGCATATAGAAAGCAAGTTAATTGTTTAATAATCCCATGAAACATAGTCTTTGTATGCATCCATGCATACAGGTTTGCATGTATATATGTGTGCATGTAATTATGTATATATGAATGCATGTATCTATGTTGCCATGTATGTATGTGTGTATATAACAGATTACTATTGCATTTTCTTTAAATGCTTTTTTGTGGATGGTGCCAGCTAGCCATCCAGTCATATTGTCGTTGTTGTACATATTGCTTTTAAAGATATATGAACTCAATTTCGTGAGTTATATTTCATATTGGTAAATTGGCATTTATCTATTTTTGGAACCCATGGGAGTGGCTTTTTGAATCGTGATTGTTTTAAAATGCTTGTGAAAATGAAAATGCATAGGTTCATTGATGGCTATGTGCTTTCATGCATATATGCATATTTATAGGATTCATTGCTATCATGTAAAGGCCACATAAATATTCATTCCCCAAGCCCATGTAGTCATTTCAATATATGCATATATTAAGGGATCTATTGATACATGGATATGTGCATCCATGGATACATGAACGCATATATAGGTGTAACCATGTGATCATGTATGTATGTGTACGTGTATATATGTGTGCATCCATGCATGTATCTATGCATTTGTGCATTGAGGCATGTGTGCAGCTATGTGTCTATGAATACATTTTATCCAGTAATCAATGTTAATTAATAGACTAGCACTCGTACCTAGAGAATGTTCAAGGATTGTGCTCATAGAAAACCATATGCATATCAATATGTTAGAGACCATGTATCTATGCATGGTTGTGTATAGATGCCAATTGTTCTGATTTTTGGTTGCATGTGATTGCATTAAACAATTAAGAATAAGTGCTAGATAATTGAAGTAAAATGACCCCATTCAGTTAGTAGATCAATTTTTCCCAACCCTTTACATGTTAACTAAGAGTCTTGAAGCTTTTATTGTTCATTGGCAGTGTTTGAAGCTTAAATGTGACAGTATATGTAGCATTTTACCCAATAGCTCTATCATTCATGATCATTTAGGCAAGTTCATATTTCCTCATTCATCCTTGTATTGTCTCATATCTAAATAATTAGGCAACTGCTAATTAGCCTTTAAGTACATAGCAATTCAAAGAAAGAAATGATTGCAATTAGCCTTGTGTACATTTGAACTATTAATCAAAGGCAATTAACAAACTAGCCCTAGAAAACCATGTCCGTGTTAATGTGTTGAATACCATGTATTTGTGCATGGGTGTATATGGATGCTATGAGTTGTGATTTCTACCATTATGTAGCGCTTACTATTACTTGTACAGCCAAGTGATATGCAAGCAAAATTCATAGTTCATAGCAACCAGATACATTCAAGGACAAATGAAAATCAAGGTTGTTGGCATCCTGATAAGAAAGATGATGAGATACATCCAATTAATGTATGTCACAACATCTTATTGAATAAAGATGATTTGGTTAGGCAGGTTACAGATAAGAATCCTTATTGTTGTGTGGCTAATGCTCTCTTTGATTGAAGACTTGTCAAGAAAATTACATGCCAATACTATTAGAACACAGGTAGAATTAGATTAATTGATTGACTATGATTGATTGACTATAATTTTGGTTCCAAAGCTCTCTTTATGGGACCACTTTGCAGCAATAAAAAAAAATACAAACTCTATAGGTCTCACATGCATGGAGTAAAATGAACAAGAGTATTTCTACAAAGTACCTATCAAACACAGATGGAACCTTTGCATTTCAACAAGAAATTCAAATAGATAATACTAAAAGTAGTTTAAAATACGAATTTATGCCTATGAGGACAACAACCACAACTTTTAACAGAACCCCTCTATCCTTTATGCTTTGATGACAACGGAAAAGCTCAAAGCAACACACTGTTCACTCATAGTTCAAAAGCTCTCATTATCGCACGTGTTGACATAATTTTGGTTCCAAAGCCCCTCTTTATGGGACCACTTTGTAGTAGTCAATAATATAGAGACTTTACAGGGCTCACATGTATGAAGTAAAATGGAGAAGAGGATTTCTACATAATTCCTATCAAACGCAGATGAAACCTTCGCATATCAACAAGAAACTCGAATAAACAATACTAAAACTAGTTTAAAATATGAATTTATAATCAAAGTATAACAATGTCTTAAAGCACTATGAAACCCTACTTGCATTTTTGTTTGCATTTCCCTAGTTTAAACATTTAATTATTGGTTCTCGATAATGGAATGAAATGAACTTGTACAAATGGAAATACAATGATCCCATGGAATTGAAACATCAATGTTTGCATGGCTTTAACATGATAACAGATTTGTGTGCATGAGACTTATTTGAATCTCAAATGTCATAGTGTATGTGGCATATTAGCTAGTTGGCTTAGCATGATAGCTTTCAAACAAGTTAATTCAGCAATCGATCAAGCTAATTGGCTGATGAATTAATTGTGTTCCATGGTTAGTCATAGCTAATTATTGGTCATCTTTATCCTCCAAATCAGATAAATCAATGTTGCTTATTCACATTCACAGATACACAATCTTTCTAAACATTTTGTGTGCTTTTAATAGGAAAAGAGCTTTAGAACAGGATATGTACATTCATCTAAGCATCATAAGACGTAGATTTCTGACAGATATAATGGTTTGTAATGTTGTCATGAATATGCATAGCAAATATAGAAGCACAAGCAAAATCATTTAAACTATTTGACAGAATTCCTTGAACAAATGTTGGCTCTTGGTGTGTAGTGATTGCAAATTATGCAAAGAATTACTTGTCAAAAAAGGCTTTTTGCAAACATTCAAGCAAATCAACTAAATAGCTGATCAAGTTAACTGTGAATCAAGTTACTTGACTAATCAATGAAACTAGTTCATTGATATATCAACTTTCTTGAGTAGTTAATTATGGTTAGTTAAAAAACATGTTTGCACACCAAATCAATTAAACCAATGATGGCCATTCATATGCAAAAAAAGGAATTTCTTGAAAAGGATTTATAGACAAGGAAGCAAATGCAATTGCTAGGTGTAAACTGAAATTGCAAAATCCTCGCCAACATCTTCCTTTTTGTTTCTTGTGCTACAAATATTCAACAGGCTATAGCTGTCCATATTAATTGTATCCCTTCGTCTATGTTGAAGCCATCTGTTTATTCTATTGCTTTTGCTATTATATCATGAAAGCGAAAGTGTCATAGTATATGTGGCGTAGCAACTAATTAGTCCATCTCACATTTTGCTCATGACAATTTAATTTGTCTCATCTGTCTCTGAATCATTAATCAAAGTCAATTAACAAACAAGTCAATCTTACACTTGACTCATGCAAATTAGGTCAATTCTATCTTTTACTCATTAATGAAATTAACTTATCAGCTTAACAAGATAGCTTTGAAAAAAGTTAGGTCAGTGATCAATCAAGCTATTTGACTGATAAGTCAATTGAGTTCAATAGTTAATCATAGTAATAGCAAAAAAATGCTTGTTAGATGATGTCATTGTTGAAACCCTACTTGCATTTATGTTTGCATGTGCCTGGTTTAAACATTTAATTATTGGTTCTTGATAATGGAATGAAATGAACTAGGACAAATGGAAATAGAATGGCCCCATGGAATTGGAACATCAATGTTTACATGGCTTTAACATGGTAACAGATTTGCGTGCATGAGACTTATTTGAAACTCAAATGTCATACTGTATGTGGCATATTAGCTAGTTGGCCTAACATGATAGCTTTCAAACAAGTTAATTCAGCGATCAATCAAGCTAATTGGCTGATGAATTAATTGTGCTCCATGGTTAGTCATAGCTAATTATTAGTCATCTTTATCCTCCAAATCAGTTAAATCAATCTTGGTTAAGTCAATTGAGTTCAATAGTTAATCATAGTAATAGCAAGCAAATCCTTGTTTGATGGTGTCATTGTTGAATTTGGTTTTGTGTCCCTCTCTGCACTTCTGCTGCAACTTGAAGCAATGATGCTTCATGGTTCAAGTATAAAGTGTAATTGGAAACCTTTGTTGACTTAGATTCATTGATTTAAATCTT
Source organism: Sequoia sempervirens (assembly GCA_007258455.2). NCBI lineage: Eukaryota > Viridiplantae > Streptophyta > Pinopsida > Cupressales > Cupressaceae > Sequoia > Sequoia sempervirens. The sequence continues at coordinate 176,392,718 of VDFB02373365.1, read as the reverse complement.
TTTGGAAACCATACTTGTAGTAGTTCTTTACACTCGATGCAAAACAACAATCTAGTTAAAATGCATAGCAAAAGCTTGTAGAGAACCATGCTCGCACTTGTGCATTTGGAATTCAAGAACCTATGATAAATAGACTACTAGGTTAATCTGTCTCCAACTGATACTTGTTTCCATTGAATCTAAAAATAAACTAGCTGGTGTATTTCGGTGTTTTGACTATTAGTATCCATTACACTATCACTGTCATCTAATGCAATTATAATTTTGGGAGTTGTTTGTACAAATGTGTTTTTATGCATTGTGAAACCCAATTTGCATTTCTGGGATAGAATGAAGCAAAATAAATAAAAGTAGCAGTTTATTGCCTTGAGTAACTTGTCTCTTGGTATTCATTCAACGAGCAGAGGACCTTTTGCTCTGTCACTGTAAACGTCCCCTTTCTATTGATAAAAGCTGTCAATTTTCTAAACTATGTCTTTGCTTAAATTTATTTGTATATGTCATCTTCTTCCGGACTCTCAGTAAAAAAAGAATCTCCATATTCTACCACCAAAGAAAATGCATTAACGTCAAAGGAGTTTGAAATTGAAGATAACAAACCTAATAGCACTCGCTTGGATAAACTGTTTTCTATAGTGACAATTTTATTGGCTCCTAGTGTCAAGGCAATAATACTCATGCATTCGGTTAAATGCTTTTAACTGGCAGCATTGACCAATCACGTTTCACCATTTAACATATTACTTTTTTTTTGTATAGTTTGAATTTGGAAAGCTATTTTATATATTGGAAAATTAGCATTTATCTATTTTTCTATTCGTCCGAGTAGCTTTATAAATCATTTTCGTTTTACAAATTCGGGAAAATGTGAACGCATAAATTGATTAAATAAATTTAAGCAAAGGCATAGTTTAAAAGTTGGTGGCTAGAGCTACGTAATCCATGAATGCAGATTAAATGCATTAAAATATCAGGAAACTGCGACTGCATAAATTGATTAATTAAAATTAAGCAAAGGCATAGTTTATCAAACTGGCGGGTAGACGTACGTAATGCATGAATATAAATTAAATGCATTGAATGGCATCTGGCTCGAGGTGAGGGCGGTGGAATGGCTTGGAGGCCACGCGTGGCCAGGGTACTTTGGTCATTTAATATAGAGTTAAGTCACTTGATATGCATTTCTATTACTTTGCGTGTGTTGTTTTTTGTGTTTTGTAAGCTCTAGTTCTGAGGAAGAGTTTGTAGCCACTGAGCAGGAGATGTTACAGTTGTAGGGTCTAGACCTAGAAACAAGTTACTTGAGATGATAATTTGTTATTTTCCACAGTTCCTTTCCATTAAAGTGCATAATGGAGCTGTGTTTCATAGTGCTTTAGTTCACTATCACTATCACTTTCTGCCTAATGTGTCAGTGCATGTATGTATGTATGCATGTCTCTATGTGCATATGCATTTACCTATGTGCATATCTATGTAGACATTTGTAGATGCATATATGCATGTATGCATGTGACTCTAGATATATCTATGCATATATGTATTTATGCATATATGTATGTGTGTATAGATGCATCTATGTGTTTATGCATACAATCATATGGATGCATATATGTTTATGTCCATACATGCATTCATCTGTCTTTACATGGATGTATCTGTACATATATATACATATGCATACATATATGTGTGTGTCGATATGTCTTTTCTAGGAAAGAGTTTATAGTGACATGGCAAAGGTTGTCATGGTTCCAAAAAAGGGCACTTGCAGACAAGCTGCTCCAGGCAATAAATAGTTTCTTTCATCAGTTTTCTTTTATTTTAACGTCCATAGGCACATTGGGTTTCACAGTGCTCAGCCTATGCTATTCTTCAGAGACTAGTTCCTTGGACAAGCAATTGTCTTTCGTCCAATGTACAATGTGAGAGCTTAACAGTAACTTGGCGCTTATGAGTCCTCTAAAGATAACATATCTTCAATTACTGCAGAACTGCTCCATAGTGCAAGCTTTAGAGCCACCGTTTTGTTAATTAACGAATCAAATTATCAGGCAAATGCAATTTATAGATATAAGCCTTAACTCCACAATTGCTTTCATCTCTCTCGTTGTCATTGAAGCATAAAGCAAAGAGGATTTTTTCGCAACTTCTAATTTTTGTACCTTTACATGATAATTCACCTTATTAATTAATGAATCAAATTATCTTAATTAATTAATTTTCTTTTTCCTTCTGTCATTTCATATCTAATTAATTAGGTAACTGTTGAATAGTATTTATATACATAATAATTAAAACAAAGAAATAATTATAACTATCCTTGTGCACATTTGACCCATCAAACAAAGTCAATTAAAAAATCTGATTCCACTTGTTCACTGATAGTATTAGCATGCAATTTCCTTGAAAAGTCTTCAAAAAGAGAATTACTCACACACCAATAAGGATTCTGATTTGTAACGTTCCTATCCAAATGATCTTCATTGAATAAGATGTTGTGGCATACATTAATTGGATGTATGTCATCATCTTTCTTATCAGGATGCCAACAACCTTGGTTTGTATTTCTCCCTGGGTGTATCTAAATGCAATGAGTTATGAATTGTACTTGCATGTGGCTTCATTGCACAAGTAATAGTAAGTGCTACATAACGGTACAAAATAAACTTATGCATATGGAAATGAAATGACCCCATTTAGTTAGAAAATCAATATTTACGTCACTTTCACTATTAAGTGATAGCTGGTTTGGCATTAAACAATAGCTAGAAATTGTTTCTACTGGCTAAAGGTGCATAATTCATTTATGCAAAAACAATGCATTTAATGGCATCTGACTAGAGGCGAGGCTGTTTGAATTGCTAATTAGTCTTTGAATATATAACAATTAAAAGAGATAAATAAGTATAATTATCCTTGGCCACATTTCACATTTTGACCTTTCAATCAAAGTCAATTAACAAAATAGCAGTTAGACCTACAGAAGCTTCAAGGACTATGCTGGTAGAAAAACATATTTTGGACAATGACTAGACAATTTGTTGAAATTGCTTTACAAACTTTGAAGCAAATGCATTTTCCCTTCTGTTATGGGGGCACCAATAACTCTGGATAGGCTATGGCCACCCAGCCCTATTACACCTAGCCGAGGAGCTCCCATAGTCTCTTTAGGCTCCACGCCATAACCCATCAAATATTAGCCAGGAACCACCTACCCTTCCAACACCATATTACAGAGATAGTCAGCTAGTACACCATATTTCCTCAACCAGCCCTACCCTCCTTACTCCCACAAATATTCACACTTGGAAAAGAAACTCCTACTAATTAAAAAACTATCATTATTGCACATGTTCACATAATTTTCGTTCCAAACCTCTGTCTATCAGACCACTTTGCAGTAATAAAAAATATACAAACTTTACAAGGCTCACATGCAACCATGCATCTTGCCTAGAGATACACATATACATGTATCCATGTGTACTGCAATACATGCATCTATGTACACATGCAACCATGGATATATGTATCTATGGAACTTCATATGCAATCCATGGATATTTCCATACATGTATATTTAAGCATTTATGTATCCAGCTATGCATCTATCTATCTATCCATGCAACTATGTTTCTATGTATTCTTCTACGTATAGATGCATCCACACATATATCTATGTGTGTTTCTATGTGCAAATGTATATAGGCATCTATCCATATATGTGTCAATGTATCTATGAATACATCTATCCATACATACATGTATCTACGCATCTATGGATACCATGATAGATGTCCACATCCATGTATCTATGGATACATGTATCGAGTAACTCAGTTCCAGGTCTTGACTCTGCAGCAACAACATCTCCTGTGACTACACAGATCTGCAGAATAACAAAAAATGAAACGCTCAAAGTAATCACAATGCATCTCTAGTCACTAAAATCTATATTACATGGTAAACAAGGAAGAACTTTTGAGTTGATGAAGGTCATGAACATTGAACCAATAGTAGGACAGTCACCACAACATTTAAGTAAACCTATGGTGCAGACTCTCTTTTCCATTATCAATTTTATTCCCAATTTCATCCATGAAGAACTTTGTCAACCTGTAGATCCTGCTGTTAGCCATAACTTTGATCCATGATTTTCATTTCTTTCATCAATGAACTCCATATCTTTGATCCATGAAGAACTTCTTCAACCTGTGCATCCATGAATCCTATATCTTTGAGGATATTCTTCATGGATGAAATTGGGAATACAATTGATAATGGAAACGAGAGTGTTGAGCATAGGTTTACTTAAATGTTGTGGTGACTATCATACTATTAGTTCAATGTTCATGACCTTTATCTACTAAAATGTTCTTGCTCATTCATCTGAGTCTTGTAGGCAATGTACAACTGTCCTATAGAGAGAGCTTTGGAACCAATGAGCTATCATAAAGGATAGAGGAATATTGTCAAATATTGTGGTTATTGTCCTCATAGGCACACATGCAAAATATGGAAGCATATAGAAACCAAGTTAACTCTTTAATAATCCCATGAAACATAGTATTCGAATAAACAATACTAAAAGTAGTTTAAAATACGAATTTATGATCAAAGTATATGAATACCTTAAAGCACTATGAAACCCTACTTGCATTTCTTGTATCAAATAGACAAAAAAAATGAAAAGTTACCTCTTCTGACCTCAAGCAATTCGTCTCTCACTGTCCAGCGTGCAACTTTGCAACTACAAAATACCTTGCTTGGCCACACAATAGACCACTATGAAATATAACAAAATTACACTAGTGCATGCAAATGCAAAAAAAAATGTTCTATATTATAGGGTACACAAATAGCAATAAGTATTTAAAAAATATAAAATGCAATTTGCATTTTAAGAAACAAAAGTTCTTACTTGGGTTGTTTCTCGTTCAAATGAATGTACATAAGAATTATGTTTTGTTTTTATGAATAGCATAGTATATGTCACTCACTGTACTCATTTGTCTAAATTGTCCTTGTAATAGGGATCAATGCTCTGAACTGTATTTAAACAATCACGCACAAACTACACGAGGGAAAATTGCTTGTGCCTATCACTATTTGTACATTTCTACAAGTATACTTGATCGTTCGATAGCAGATTGCAAGGTCAGTTTTCCAATTTGTCTTTTTGCTTTTCTTGAAATGCAATTGAAATTCTTCAATATAGTAACTGCATAAAGTTCTTTTCCATGTATTCATTTTGTCATCTTGTATTCCTCATTTCTTTGAACATAAATCATTTAGAAAGCTGCTTTCACATATACAAACAGGAAAACGCATTTACCACAATTGCAATAGTAATTTGTCTTCGGACAATAGAACAGGTTTTGCTTATGTGTTAATAAGTTATACTTCCTCTATACAATATCCATAGAATAGAATGAACTGCTAGCATGCAATTCTTAAACCCTGTTTGTAGTTTTAATAGCCTATAGAGTCATAAGTCTTGTTTTGTGTCAACTGGTTTTTACCTATATGCATTTAAGGCAATTTTTTTCATAGGACTGCTTATATCTGTGGCAAGTTGTTGTGCAGTATGCAAGTTAACGTATGTTTAATCTTCCTGTATTGCAAATAAAAGCCTACAAAGTTACTTTCAAAAGATGACATAGCACATGAGTACAATGAATGATGTACTACGTCGCTCATAGACATGACGCAATATTTTTCCATGGTCTTGCTTACATGCAACATGACATTATCCACAATTCTTTTTTGCTCACATTGCCAATTTCACTGTGTCCTTTAAACCTCTAGAGTAAGAGAAAATTGAAGAAAGAAACTATTTATTGCCTCAAGTAACTCGTTTCTGGTTCTGGATACTGTAACTATAACAAAATCTGCTCAATTGCTAAAAACTCTCCTAGAACAAATACTTGTAGAATAGAAAAACAATTTGCGCAAAGTAATAGTCATGCTTAACAGCTGACTTAAGTCTATAACAAATGAACAAAGCAGCCTGGCTATACATGTCCACCAAGCCATTCCAGTAGTTTCTTATCCACCCACATGCTATTTAATGCATTTGCTTTGCATGTATGCACTGTGCGCCTGTACCTCTGAGTTTCAATCTCTTATTTTAATTATTTAATCAATCTATGCCTTCACTTTTGCTTAATGGACCTATGCCTTTCCATTTTCCTCAAATTTTAAAAACACAAATGATTTTAAAAGCTATTCCCACAAATAAGAAAAGCCATAGATCTTCTTTGATCAAACAATGCTTTTGCATTTCCCTAATTTTCTTTAAACACAAATGATTTCTAAAACTATTCTCTACATGCCACTTAATTCATGTTTATCTGAATAGCTTTTAAAATCATTTGTTCTTTGAAAAAAACCAATCGCTGAGAAGTACATAGAAACAAAGGAACCCAATTACACAAAACATTTAAATACCATAGACTGAGATTGACAATGTGAGCAAAAAAGATTCTTGTCGACCATTTGTTGCATGTAAACAAAGCTACCTGAAAATATTGTTTTGTGTTTGTGGCACTGAAAGTATACATCATGCATTGTACTCATTTATCCACTTTGTCAATGTAACAGGAATAAGTACATACAATCCTGCTGGGGGACAATGGATAACAAGGCCAGGTTGAAGAATTAATACTATTTTCCCCTTGTGCTTCTATTAAATTGTTTGTTGTGTGGTATGTTACGTAGGCTTCTACTACTACTCAAGATCCATTTTCCAACATATATAGAGATTATTAACTTCCAAGATGCTCGACAACATGATTAATACTATGGAATGCTATTGAGTAAAAGCACATAGGCGACAATGTAAACAATTATAGATTTTGTAATCTAGATAATAGCGTTAGATGCTATTCATACACAACATTTGCCATTCTCAAACACATTAGGATACACGAGACACAAAGAAAATGATAGACGTTGACACCTATGAATTAACAAAGCGCCCCCAAATATCAAACATTGACTACGTGCTTAAGGCCGAGGGACTTTGCAGATTGAGTGCTTTTGCATACAATATTGGTGATTGTTTGTTTGACTCATTACAACTATTGCTTAACAAGCGTTACACATCAATTCAACTACAAAATGGAGCTATAGATTACTTCTTGAATTTCCTTCAAAACAAGGACAAAGAAGCAATAAAATCATACAACTATGAACTAGACCCTGATACTCTATATACATTGCACAAAGTGCGTGACCCGCAAACATATTTTCACAGAATGCGATTATTTGCAAAGCCACAAGCAAATTGCACAGAAAGTGGATTGTGGGGTGACCTATTTTGCATTCACTAGATATCCAAATGGCTGAATATACAAATATCCCTTTGGTCAAGAACAACAGCAAGAAGGTACTTACAGTTCAATAGTTCTTATTACAAAGAATCAGTCTCTATACTATTTCATGACATGAATTCTTTAAGTGGACACTTTGAACCATTGTTAAAAATTGAAACACAAAACGTAACTTCAAAACAGCCCATAGGTTCACATGAAATTAAAAAACTGTGCACAAAGTATCCTCGAATGTCAAACATTGACAATGTCCTTAGAGCTGAAGGCCTTTGTAGATTAAGCACATTTGCATACAATGTTGGTGATTGTTTGTTTGATTCGCTTAAAGTGCTACTTAACAACCAGTACACCTCAACTCAATTACGCAATGGAGCTATAGATTATTTCCTAGCTTGCTTTCAAAAAAAGGACAAAGAAGCAATTAAATCATATAACAATGAACTAAATCGTAGTACTCTATATACATTGCACAAAGTACATGATCAAGAAACATACTTCCGCAAGATGCAGTTCTCTGCAAGCCCATGCATCGCCCATAGCGAATGTGGATTGTGGGGTGACTTGTTTTGCATTCACTGGATATCCAAATGGTTAAAAAGACAAATAAGCCTCTGGTCATTGACAACATCAAGAAAGTACTTAGATTTCAATGATTCTAGATATACAAAATTAGTCTCTATATTGTTCCATGATACAACCCCTCTAGTTGGATATTTTGAGCCGCTTCTAAGAATCGAAGCCCAAAATCTAACTCGCCAATGCTCAACAAGCTTACTCCAACTAAAAAAGTTGATCAGAAATCGTCCACAATACAAAAATACTTACTTGACCGAGTCACATGTTTTGCCTAAAAACAAGGAAAATTTGATACCATTTGTCATAGCAAACAATTTAAACATAAATCAACAATAAGACTTAATCAGCTGAAAAACTTGATTAGACAAAAAAAACAAAAAGAAAGTGTACCTAGTAGTCCAAAGAAAAAAAAAACATTGACACCAATAGAAATTTATAAAACAGCAATACAAGATACACCAAAATACCCATGTGCAATTTTCCAAGTGCTCTGTTTGAACAAGGACATCAGAATATTCAAAGAGAAACAAAAACAATTATACTGTAAGCTACTACAATCAGATTCCTTACCATTCACAGATTTCATATGTCATGTATGCTACTTTGCATTGAAACAGTCCACTATTCCAAAGTATGCTACGCCACAGAAAATAAGAACTAATAGACCATTGTGCTATGTGCAAAATTTAACTCATCTAGAAGAACGAATTGTCTCACTTAGAATTGCATTTGCACAGATTTGGGAACTAGGGTTCAAAAGGTCTCAAATAGTCCTAACAGGTTCTATTATAAATGTCCCTGTTGACATGAACATTGTACAAAGAGCATTGCCACAATCAATTAACAACACACAAACAATTGTTGTTTCATTGAAAAGATGCTTAAAATACAAAAATGCATTTCAAAAAGGCATGGTGCGCCCAAATGTCATCATGCAAGCTTTGACTCAATTAACAAGGACACCATTATACAAAATGCACGAAGTCCACATAAACCAAGATTGGCAAGAAGTTCTCCAATGCACTGAAGAAAACGAAGACAATAGTCCACAAAATACAAGTGAAACAAAATCGGACAGTGAAATGGAAAATGAAAACCCATCAGAAACATTGATACATGGATTCACTGAGTCTAGAAGTATCCATAACATGGAAGACAAGATTATTGAAAGTGCACATGCAGAGCACAAGTATCCAATTGGAATATTTAAGGACATCTATGCTGAAGAAATGAATTTCCCAACTTTATTCTTTGGCAAACCACGTGATAATGACATTGTAAAAAACTTTACGTATCAGAAAATAGTACGTTGGGAGCTCTTACAGTCACAAATACAATTTGCATATCATACAACAAACATTTTTTTCAAAGCTATAAAGGTACTAATACAACAAGTACTTTCTACAATGACAATAAGAATCCGCAAGGGCCAGTTAAAAGGGCGAAAGCTATTTGCGAAAGACGTTAAACACAAACCAAACCTAGAAAAAATTCTTAAATCAGATATTGGATATGTTGATTTCAAAAGAATAAGAATCTTTCCAGACTATTCACAACAACTTAAGAAAAATGTATTTGCTATGATTCGACAACTAGGACCACCGACATTTTTCATCACTTTCTCTAGTGCTGAGCAAAATTGGGATCCACTAATTCAAACATTACAAGAGCTGCACAATCTACACCAATCAACACAAAACCGTCAAGAATCTAATCAGCCAACACACGTTGACAAATTTGAACTAATCAAAAAAGATCCTATAACTTGTGCACGTTACTATAAACATAGAATCAATGCAATAAAAAAATTGATACTTACAGATGACTCTTTCTTTGGAAATGTCATTGATTACTTCTCAGTCACTGAGTTCCAAAATTGAGGAAACGAACATGATCATTTTCTCATATGGGTTAAAAATGCACCGATCTACACATAAAATAACAACACGGACATCATAGCTTTTGTTGATAAGTATATTACTTGCGACACTGAAAATTTGGAACTTCCTTTGGCAATGCTACACAAACACCATCATACAAAGAAATGCAAGAGATCAAGAAAACAACTTTGTAGGTACAATTTTCCTTTCCCACCAATGAAAAAGTCAACTATACTTTTACCAATACTCCAAAAGACTGAAGCGATAACTGCAAATGCCACTAACATCTTTTCAAAACTCCAAAAAGCAAACTATGATGAAACATTCACTTTTCAAATGTTCTTAAAAGAATTGAACTTAACTGACAATGAATACATTGAAGCTTTGAGCTCAACATTAAACAGGCCTACGCTTTTCTTACAAAGAAAACCATCACAAATATGGAACAATAGTTTTTCAAGGAAAATTCCAGATCTTTGGAAGGCTAATACAGATGCACAATTTGTCTTGAATGCATATGCTGCTACTATGTACTGTAGCTCATATATTGCAAAAGTAGACAAGTCAATGACATATGCATTCAAAAGGATACGTACAGACCACAAGCAAGACAATATTGATGCAATACGAATGGTAAGTAAACTTGGAAATTCCATGCTTAACTTGCAACAAATGTCATCACAACAAGCTGCACATATTGTTCTGTCATTGCCATTAAATTACAATTCAAGAAAATGTATATTCATTGATACATGATCTGACAATGATCGCACATTTATACTCAAATCTGTTAAACAATTGAGCAATGAGCCAGATGAATCAGAAAACGTTCTTGTGAAATCTATTATAGACTACTATTTAAAACGCCCTGAAACAATGGTGGACATATGTCTTGCAGAATTTGTTTCAAGATACAACAAATACACTGCTACAATTGAACCAAAGGCCAAACCCAATGTTATACGGTTTAACAATTTCAACAAACACTTTGATATAGAGAATCATTGTAGAGAGCAATTGGTTCTCTATGTTCCATTTACCATTAATGAGCATACACTCAAACAAAACTTTGACTCTTGGGAACATGCATACATGTACCATGGACAAACCATTCAAACAAACAATGCAATGTTCATCCACAGCACAAAATCCGCATGGGGTGACATTGACAAAGCTATAAATGATCTTCAGTCTCTTGAAGATGAAAAGCTCGTTGACCTGCCAATGCAAGCAAAGCTTTCCCAGAAAGAACTATATGACATTCAAACAAACCTTCCAAACATAGGTCATTCTAACCCAAATACCACGTACTCGAATGGATTTCAAATTACAAAGCACCCACAGATTATAGATAACAATGAATACTACAAGTTAAGACGAATGTTAAATAAAGAACAACAAGCAATTGTTAAGGATGTTCTCATAAAAAAGATGAAAAATCCACAAAAGCCATTGCACTTGTTTTTGACTGGGGGAGCTAGAACAGGAAAGACTTTTACAACAAAAGCCATCTACCAAGCTCTCATTCGCATGTATAGCAATTTTGTTGACAATAATCTAGACAAACCCAAGGGCTTATTAACTGCATATACAGGTAAAGCAGCATATAACATAGGGGGATTCACATTACATTCAACATTTCACATACCTTTTAATACATCAGAATTCCTGCCACTGAACACTGAAGTACTTGACACTATGTCAAAGCACTATGATCAATTGTGCATGCTTCTTATAGACTAGATATCATTAGTTGACTCAACATTTCTATGGTATATTGATAGAAGACTACGAGACATAATGCAAATTCCTAAAGCATACTTTGGAAACCTTGATACCATATTTTGTGGTGACCTTTACCAGGCACAACCTATCCTTGACTCTATGGTTTTTGAAAATAGGCCTACTCCAATTGAATTAATGCCTTATAGTTTTTGGAAAGACCACATAAAATGCTATTCATTGGTGACTACCATGAGACAAAAAGATGAAATATTTATTTCAATCCTTAATAGACTACGAGTAGGCATTCAGACAACTCATGACATAGACTATATCAACAAAATTTTCTTTCGTCCTATACCATTAGATCCATTGCTTCCACACCTTTTCTATAGGAGAATAGATGTTCAAGCACATAACAACAAAATGTTATCAATCATTCCAACCCAAATGATTGTGCTAGATGCAATAGATGAAGTTCATGAGGACCTTAATGCAATACGAGTGTATAGTCACACAACGACACTCCCATCACAAATATGCTTGAAACCAAACATTCTTGTTGAGCTTTATGCAGGCAATTACAATGTTCAAGATGGCCTCGTCAACGGTTCAGATGGAATTTTTAAAGCATATACAGCACAAAACAATATTGATATTGTCTGGATTAAATTTAATGACCCATCAATTGGACATTAGTAGCGCACAAAACTAGCACACTGCTATTCTACTATCATTGACAAAGACTGGGTGCCTATACAATGCATTGCTAGGCCAATCCAGAAAATAGCAATAAACAAGAAAATTACAACTAGAAAACAATTCCCAGTACAAGTAGCATGTGCACGAACCATACATCGATCCCAAGGATTAACAATGGAGGCCTTGGCTTTTGATCCCATAGGCATTAGACAACATGGACTAACCTATACAGCTCTGTCACGAACAAGTATACATGTGCACAATGGCAACTTGATAATCTAAACACATGTTCAAAAAACAAATCACATTTGCTCCTATGTACATTGAACACTCGTAGCTTAAAAGCACATGCAGAAGACATTGTCAATGACTATCGCATAATGCAATCTGATATCTTATGTCTCCAAGAAACACATATGCATCCCTTCGAGCTAAATACCTTGCTACAGTATTTTGATATCTTCTCTGTACATAACATACATGGCATAGCAACTTTAACCAAGAAACATTTACTCTTGTCAAAAACAACACAACATGAAACCTCAAATATTGAAGCCATCACATCAATAGTAATGCTATCTAGCAATGAACTCAATGTTTGTAATATTTATGCAAGACCTGCAACTGCCATAGATGAAGTAATCACAATCTTGCAAATAATTATTGGATCCACAAATTCAGAAAACATGTACATTTTAGGCGATTTTAATGTCAACATGTCTTCAAAAAGCAGAAGCAAAAAAATGCTCCACAGTTATATGCAGCAGAACAATATACAATTTATGTTAAACCAATAACACAGCATTGGCAACGTAGTCATTGATCACATTTGGTCCAACACGACTACAAATATATGCTCTATCTATATATCAAAAGCATATTGGACTAATCACAATCCAATTTTCCTAGAATTGCATGTTGCCCAATAGACAAATTCAACTTTATAGAACTTATAGCCTTATATCACCTTTATGAATTGCAATGTCTTTTCCAATGTTATATCCATTATTTGCAGGAGATCTATGGATGAAACTAAAAGACAGTCAAAGCAAATACAAACTACACAAGAAGAATCAACACAACGGTAAAGTGCTCATAGTATTATTCCTTCATACTCATTCACCCAAATCACAAATATTCGAATAACATTGTTCCAATTCTTTGCAGGACACCAAAAGATGTGTCAAAAAGACAAGCAAAACAGGTGCAAATTGCACAAGAAGAGTCGGCACAACGGTAAAGTACTTGGTTCTTCATTGTATCGCCATTTGCCCAGCTTGCTAATATTAAATTAGCATTCAATTGACATTATCCTTGTTCCTTGTAGGACAAGAGTCAAGAAACCTAAGATCGTTTCAATCGAACAGCTAAATGCAAAAGAGTTGGAGACACCTTCCAAGGTGATGTCCTTGTTGTCTACAAAGCAACATTGGATAAGGCCAACAAAACACGGGAAATGCTACGTGTTGATCTGACAGATCACAAAGTAGAAATGACAATCACGTTAAATGTTAGTGGAAACCTTGTCTATCAACATGAGCCTAAAATAGTCTCGGGATCAGCTATTTCAATCTTAGATTTCCAAGTTGCACCTAGGACAGATTATGACAAAGGTGACTGTGATTGCATTTTGATCTTAATAGACATAAGCACCATTGAAAACATCCCCCGCCTCTATCAAGAGTACAAATTCATTCCAAGCACGACTATCAACCAATTGCTAACAACTGTAAATGAGTACCCAGCTGGCACAATAGCTGCGCTAGTAGTTGGTGCCAGGAAAATGGGTACCCAATTTGCAATTGACATCAAAGATGGCCACACTGACATAGACAGAGCACAGGTATTTCGGTCTACAGAACTTTTACCTCTTCTTTTAGTTTCAACCTTTTAATGTTCTACAGTGGTCTCTATAACAATTTTCATAACAAAATCTAATTCTCTCATTCAATTGCAGCTGCTATTACGGTCAACATATGAGCAACAATACTTTGCACTCGAAGACCAGTTGCATACAAATAAAACACCTGCAATGCTTTTCAAGAATGTTGTAAGAAAAGCAGATCAGAAGAACACATTTCACACATGTCGATCAACATTCATCTGTACCTTGAATGACAAAAGAAGCTTGGAAAAACTCAACATCCTACTACATTCAACTTTCAAGGTAACAACATTCTCTTTTAAAAAAACTAGTGAATCCAAACTTGTATTTTTGTCTCCTCTAACAACTTTGAACCATATTCTATAGGTTTTTGGTACTCTAAAAGCAGCAAATGCATTTTCCAATCCATTTCATGCATGCTGTCCAAAATGCAAATTCAAATTCGTTGCTTATGGCACACTCCAAGAAAAAACTGCTCACTGTAAACAGTGCAACCAGCAAGTCAATTATACATTCTGTTTACAACTTAAAACTACCATAACAACTTATGACAATCAAACAATTCAGTCTTCAATTGACCAGGTCACCATGCACCGTCTATTGCCCGCACTACAAAGGCTCAGCTACGAAGACTATATCAAGGACAAGTCAGCAGTGATATTCATCCTACGGGACTTCAGTGTTGAAGGACATTTTAGCCTTGACCAAAACAATGCCATTGTTGAAGCCATTTGCATTGACAAATAGACAGGAAACATCACCAGAAGGTAATAAAGTCATTCATATGTAAACTTTTTCTCTTCTGAACTAGCACCTCAAATCACTATCCATACAAACTATGTTTCTAATACATAACATTTTATTGGCTTTACAGGAAACTAGCAATACAGGAGCACAGATTTACATTGTTCAGACTTTTACTTTTTTTCCTTTCCATGCTCCACGACATTTCACTGGTTTTCACATGTTAAAGACATCTTTGGTTTTAAAAAACTCTATTGCTATTATACATTTAGACACTTCTATAGGTTACTATGTTAAAGGCTTCTCGAATATGGACATCTGAAACTCTAATTTTGTTTTTGCACCTATGAAGACAATGGTTCTCTATGTATGTTTGACATATATGTTCAATAATTATTACCTCTCCATGCATAATGCCATTCAAACTATATAGTTTAAATGTTCCCTTTTGCATTATGTTCTTCCTAGCTTTTCCAATATTTGCTTTCTGATTCTTACGTTTTCAAGACTTTATGGTGACCAACTGGAAGTTGTTATGGTTGCACACTCTAGACCCATTAACAAGTTACTTGAGACAATAAATGGTTATTTTCCTCTGGCTTTTTTCATTTTATGCTGTTAATGCAACCAAGTCTCGCCCCTGCTTTTATGCATTGTACTTTATAGTCACTTTTCCATCATGCATTCTAATGTATAGAGTACACTCCTGTATACACAAATCCATATGTTGCTTTCGCTGCATATATGCATATTTACATGTATATATGCCTCTCTGTCCATATGCACATATGCACATATTCATGTATACATGTATTCATCTAAGCTTCTACGTATCCCTGTATGCAATTGCGTATACATGCGTCCATGTATTTATGGATGCGCTACTCTAGCCTTGTATCAATTTATTATGTTATATGGATATCACATATAGTAACACTAATTAGCTCTTCCACTGTACATAATAGTTGTTTTCATAAATGCTAGATCGAGCTTATATGTATCGGGATACATATAAACTCACACTAAAAACTGCTGAATTATGATCTCTATTGTCCCATTTTCATAGACATGTTACTATTGCAATCAAATGTGTAAAGCATTCGTGTTCAAAGAAATTAGATACAGGAATGGCAATATGTTACACAATCTTCTCTTATGCCTTTATAGCAGTTTTTCCATTGCATTTCAAGAAAACTAGAAACTAGAATTTTATTCATATTATTTCATCTATGGCATTTACAGCTTTTCCAATAATTATTACAAGCATAGAGTTCAGTGTTGAATAGTTCTATTGTTCATGTTATGGCTTCAACTTTGTTCATGCCAAATTGCATTATCTGACAAAGTTAACATGCAAAAACTAAAGTCTTCAAAAACTAAAGTGTCCATTGTGAACACTTATTGCATTCCATGGGACCACATTTCTTTGAGGAGTTTTTTTGAACAATTCGCTTCCCTTGTATATGTTTCCATATTTTTCATATGTGCCTATGAGCACTTTAACTATTGTAGTTCACAAAATTCCTTTATCCTGTATGCTTTCATCATAGCGAGAAAGCTCAAAGCAATTGCACAATCTAGGTTTTGAGAACACAGGCTTACAGAACACAAAAAACAACACACACAAAGTAATAAAGATGCATAGCAAGTGGCTTAACTCTATATTAAATGACCAAAGTACCCTATCCATCCATGGTCACCAAGCCACTCCAGCGCGTTCACCTCCAGCCAGATGTTATTTAATGCATTTAATATGCATTCATGCATTGCACTCACATTTTCCTGATATTTTAATGCATTTAATCTGCATTCATGGATTATGTACCTCTAGCTACCAACTTTTAAACTATTCCTTTGCTTAAATTTATTTAATCAATTTATGCGTTCGTATTTTCCCGAATTTGTAAAACGAAAATGATTTATAAAGCTACTCGGACGAATAGAAAAATAGATAAATGCTAATTTTCCAATATATAAAATAGCTCTCCAGATTCAAACTATACAAAAAAATAAGTAATATGTTAAATGGCGAAATGTGATTGGTCAATGCTGCTGGTTAAAAGCATTCTGGGCAAATGCATACACAAATTAAAAATGGGTTCACAAGAAAGAGCTTTTGATTCTGAATCCATATGCATACTTTGATTCAAACTAGTGGTTGAAGGTACATAATCCACTAATACAAACTCAATGCATTGAATGGCATCTGACTAGAGGGAACGATGTTTGCATTGCTAGTTACTCTTTGAATATATAACAAGGTTCAAGGAAAAATCTCTCATTATCACACATGTTGACATAATTTTCGTTCCAAACTTACTTTATGAGACCATTTTGCAGTAATAAAAAATATACAAACTTTACAAGCCTCGCATGCAACCATGCATCTTGCCCAGAGATACACGTGTACATGCATCCATGTGTACTGTAATACATGCATCTATGTATACATGCAGGCATGGATATATGTATCTATGCAACTTCATATGCAATCCATGGATATTTCCATACATGTATATTTAAGCATTTATGTATCCAGCTATGCATCTATCTATCTATCCATGCAACTATGTTTCTATGTATTCTTCTACCTGTAGATGCATCCACGCATATATGTATCTGTGTTTCTATGTCCAAATGTATACAAGCATCTATCCATATATGTGTCAATGTATCTATGAATACATCTATCCATAGATACATGTATCTACGCATCTATGGATACCATGATAGATGTCCACATCCATGTATCTATGGATACATGTATCAAGTAGCTCGGTTCCAGGTCTTGACTCTACAGCAACAACATCTCCTGTGACTACACAGATCTGCAGAATAACAAAAAATGAAACGCTCGAAGTAATCACAATGCATCTCTTGTCACTTAAATCTATATTACATGATAAATCCACATTCTGTTTAATGCATTGACTTTGAAACACAATCAAGAGAACAACTAAATACCACTTTCCAAATTAAAAAAAACAACTTTAGAAACATCAACTTCCAGAATTAAATACCAAGATGCACAAAGTGATCATATTACTCTAACTAGATGACTATGAACTACATGTTACCTATGCAATCTAAAATCTAAAGATACATACCATCCTTATGCACCTATGCACAAATACATATTGTCTAACATATATACATAATTACATGTACACATATATACATGCAAACCTGTATACATGAATGCATACAAAGACTATGTTTCATGGGATTATTAAAGAGTTCACTTGCTTTCTATATGGTTCCATACTTTGCATGTGTGCCTATGAGGACAATAATTACATTGTCCAGTAGCAGAAACGAGTTACTTGAGGCAATAAATAGTTTCTTTCGTCAGTTTTCTCTAACTTTAGAGGTATAAAGCACACAGTGAAATTGGCAATGCCAGCTAAAAAAAATTGTCCTTCACTTGCTCATTGGTTCCAAAGCTCTCTTTATAGCATAGTTGTGCATTGCCTCCAAGACTCGAATGAATCCTTGGTATTTCAAGGAAAGATTCAATTGGATAACACTAAAAATGATCTAAACTATGATTTTATAATCAAAGTATCCAAATGCATTGCAGCAATGCGAAACCCAACTTCCATTTAACATGTACAATGAAAATAAACAGAATGAAAAAATGCATTTGCTT